>CM035843.1:321513594-322713594 GCA_020510985.1 Pholidichthys leucotaenia | reverse complement strand
GAAAGGGTTGTTTCCCTGCGACTTCGGGTTGGGAAACGGGTCCTGACCATCATTTGTGCCTATGCACCAAATGATGGTTTAGAGTACCCACCCTTTTTGGAGTCTCTCACTGGGGTGCTGGAGAGTGCTCCTCTTGGAGACTCCATTGTCCTACTGGGGCACTTCAATGCACACGTGGGCAATGACAGTGAAACCTGGAGGGGGGTGATTGCGAGGAACAGCCTGCCTGATCTGAACATGAGTGGTGTTCAGTTATTGGACTTCTGTGCTAACCACAGTTTGTCTATAATGAACACCATGTTCAAGCATAAGGGTGTCCATATGCACACCTGGCTCGAGGACACCCTAGGTTGCAGGTCAATGATCGATTTTGTTATCGTGTCATCAGACCTGCGACCATATGTATTGGACACTCGGGTAAAGAGAGGTGCAGAGCTGTCAACTGATCACCACCTGGTGGTGAGTTGGATCCAATGGTAGGGAAGCATGCCATTCAGACCTGGTAGACACAAATGCATAGTGAGGGTGTGCTGGGAACATCTGGCTGAGGTCCCTGTCTGGGAGGTCTTCAGCTCCCACCTCCGGAAGATTTTCAACCACATTCTGAGGAAGTCTGGAGACATGGAGTCTGAATGGGCCATGCTCTCCACCTCCATTGTTGAAGCGGCTGCCCAGAGCTGCGGCCACAAGGTCGTCGGGGCATCTCGTGGTGGCAACCCCCGATACAAGTGGTGGACACCAGTGGTGAGGGGAGCCATTAAGCTGAAGAAGGAGTCCTATCAAGCTTGGTTGGCTTGTGGGACTCCTGAAGCAGCTGAGTTGTACCAGCAGGCCAAGCGGAGTGCAGCTTGGGTGGTTGGTGAAGCAAAAACTCGGGTATGGGAGGAGTTCAGTGAGGCCATGGAACAAGACTTTCGGTTGGCCTCGAAGAGATTCTGGTAAACTGATGGGCAGCTCAAGAGGGGGAAACGGCTCCCTCTCCACACTGTGTATGGTGCGGATGGGGCGCTGCAAACTTTGACTAGGGATATCGTCGGGCAGTGGAAGGAATACTTTGAGGCTCTCCTCAAGCCCACTGACACACCTTCCACAGAGGAAGCAGGGCTTGTGGACGTGGGGCATGACTCACCTGTCACAGGGCTGAGGTCGCCAAGATAGTTAAAAATCTCTTTGGGGGCCGGGCCCCAGGGGTGGACGAGATTCACCCTGAGTACCTCAAGGCCCTGGATGTTGTAGGGCTGTCATGGTTGACATGCCTCTGCAACATTGTGTGGAGGTCAGGGACAGTGCCTTTGGCATGGCAAACCAGGGTGGTGGTTCCTCTCTTCAAAAAAGGGGACCGGAGGGTGTACTCCAACTTTAGAGGGATCACACTCCTCAGCCTCCCTGGGAAGGTCTATGCCAAGGTACTGGAGGCCGTTGGTCGAACCTCAGATTCAGGAGGAGCAATGTGGTTTTCGTCCTGGCCGTGGCACACAGGACCAGCTCTTTTCCCTCTCGAGAATCCTTGAGGGTTTGTGGGAGTTTGCCCAACCAGTTTACATGTGTTGTGTGGACTTGGAGAAGGCATTCAACCGTGTCCACATGGTTGAATGCCGTGTCCCATGTTTTTTGTGAGGGGTGCTTTGGGAGTATGGGGCATCGGGCTTGTTGTTACGAGCTATTCGGTCTCTGTAAGACCATTGTGAGAGTTGGTTCTCATTGCCAGCACTCGGTCGGAGTCATTCCCAGTGAGAGTTGGACTCTGCCAGGGCTGCCCTTTGTCACCGATCCTGTTCATAATTTTTATGGACAGGATTTCTAGGCACAGCCAGGGAATGGAGGGTGTCATGCTTGGTGACCACAGGATCTCATCTCTGTTGTTTGCAGATGATGCTGTCCTGCTGGCTTCATCCAGCAATGACCTCCAGGTCTTGGTGGGTCGGTTTGCTGCTGAGTGTGAAGCGGCTGGGATGAGAATCAGTACCTCCAAGTCCTAGTCCATGGTCCTCAGCCGGAAAAAGGTGGATTGTCCTCTCCAAGTTGGGGACAAGCTCCTGCCCCAAGTGGAAGAGTTTAAGTATCTTGGGGTCTTATTCACGAGTGAGGGAAGAATGGAGCGAGAGATTGACAGACGGATTGGAGCAGCATCTGCAGTGATGTGGATGTTGTACTGGTCTGTTGTGGTGAAGAGGGAGCTAAGCTCTAAGACAAAGCTGTCGATTTACCAGTCAATCTATGTTCCTACCCTCACCTATGGTCATGAGCTTTGGATAATGACCGAAAAAACGAGATCGCGGATACAAGTGGTTGAAATGAGCTTTCTTCATAGGATTGCTGGACTCACCCTCAGAGATAGGGTGAGGAGCTCAGCCATCCAGGAGAGGCTCAGAGTAGAACTGCTGCTCCTTCACATTGAAAGGAGCCCATTGAGGTGGTATGAGCATCTGATCAGGATGCCTCCTGGACGCCTCCCACTTGGGGTGTTTCGGGCACATCCCTCTGGGACGAGACCCCGGGGCAGACCCAGGACTCACTGGAAAGACTATGTCTCCCAGCTGGTCTGGGAACGCCTTGGTATCCTCTCTGAAGAGCTGGAGCAGGTGGCTGGGGAGAGGGAAGTCTGGGCTTCTTTGCTTGAACTGCTGCCTCCGCGACCCGGACCTCCGGAAAAGCGGTAGAAGATGGATGGATGTATATCATCGTACAGCAGTTTGAAATGCAAGTAATCTAACAGGAAAACTACACCATAGCATCTCCTTTTTGCTCTTTTTTAGCCTGTTCAAAGTTTCACATTTGTGATGGTATCTTGGACCAGTCACAGTTCCTGTCATCCAAAGACTTTGCTGTTGGTTGCTCTGCAAAAGTCAGTGTGCCTCATACAGTAGATTTGCCTTTTGGACGAAGCATTTAGGACAGGGAAGGAAGGCATTTTTTCTTTTTTTTTTCCAAACATTTCTTTCTGTTTCTCAGATTAATATAGGATTAGCATATTAAACGTGTCTCTATTTTTGTCAGATATGTCTCTAACCTTGGCAGCCTGCTAAATAGACCTCCAAATCAACATCTCCATAGTCTCTGAAAACCTGCAAGAAAAAGATAAATATGTCTTAATTGTTTGTCTACTGCCATCCTTTACATTACAAAGAAACATTTGCGCTACAACACAATACAGATTGCAACACACGCACGTACACTTTTCAGAGTCTTCACAGTGACTGTGTCTACAAAGCTGGTTGTAGAAATGTCCAGTATGATGCTGTGTGTGCCACAGCTACAGGCCTTCCCCTTCTCCATCTCATACTGTGAAATGCGGCTGAAGCTCTTGGAATTTTGTGAATCTTCATCTGGGTCAAAGATGATTCTGTCAGGCTCGTAAGCACAATTCGCTTGGCCTTTATCACTGCTGTTTGGAACTGTTTCTGTCAGACTTAATGCCACACCATTCCCTTGGTGCTGTGTCATTTGTTTTCCCTAAATAGAAAAGATGCAAATACTAGAAATGTTGCTGTTAATATTGATAACTAACTGGTGTAGTTAAACTGCTACTTTGGACAACATACTTGTCTTTTTGCCTCCTTCTTGGCTTTCTTTTTCTCTTTCTCTTCTTTGAGTTTCTGCTTTGCATCTCGTTTCTTCTTTGCCCCCAGCAGCTTCCCGATTTCAATACCGGTCTGCACAAAAAGAGAGAAACTGAGATGAGTGGAAGAGATAATGAAAGCAATTAAGGGTGCTGCATCTAGCTGGTGGGGATTACATATTGTAACCAAATGCTCTCACAGGCCACAGAGAAAAAAAACACACACACACACACACACACACACACACACAGAAATTAATGGATAAGCATGTACCTTCACTTGCAGGACGTCCAAGAACATCTCAGCATTGGTATAGTAGACAGTGGTAGAGGAACGAAAGATTTTAATACCAGGAATCTCTTTAGCCTGCAGGGATACATCGGAAACATCTAGAGCTTTATTCTTCTGTTTGAATAAAAAGGAGCTATTTGGAGTTTTCAGTTAATTTCAATGATCAAAAGCAGGGTGGCAACACTGTGCCAAAAAGGACCTGAACAGATCTCTCTTAAACACGGGTACTAAAACTTTTTTATGAAAGGTCCACATTTGTTTTATCCAGTGCACCACAGGATATTTAATTTCCCTGTTGAGGGGACAATGAACAGAATATTTTCTCCTGAGTAAATATTGAGGGACAGTGTTATTGTAGTCAATCACAAATTTATGAGAAAAACATGTATACTTACAATAAAAAACTGCAAAGTTTTAAGAAAAAAATCACGTTTATGAGGAAAATAAATTGGAAATTTAAAAGGTCAGATTTACTTGAAAACATTTCAAGTTTATGAAAAAAAATATGTAAATTTAGAAGAAAAAAAATCAGCTTTATTAAAAATGGTTACAAATTCACAAGAAAAGTTGCAGCTTTAGATGCAAAAAGTAGCAGATTTATAAGGGAAAAACAGCAAATTTATGAGAAAATCAAAACTTTATGAGGAAAAAAAACTTTGATTTAAGATACAAAAAGTTGATTTACAAGGAAAAAGTTGTAGATGTACAAATGAATGTAGTAGATCAATGAGGAAAAAGTTATATACTGTACAGACGTGGACAAAATTGTTGGTACCCTTCTGTTAATGAAAGAAAAACCCACAATGGTCACAGAAATAACTTGAATCTGACAAAATTGGTAATAAATAAAAATTCTATGAAAATTAACCATTGAAAATCAGACAATGCTTTTGAATTGTGGTTCAACAGAATTATTTTAAAAAACAAACTCATGAAACAGGCTTAGACAAAAATGATGGTACCCTTAACTTAATATTTTGTTGCACAACCTTTTGAGGCAATCACTGCAATCAAATGATTTCTGTAACTGTCAATGAGACTTCTGCACCTCTCAGCAGGTATTTTGGCCCACTCCTCATGAGCAAACTGCTCCAGTTGTCTCAGGTTTGAAGGGTGCCTTCTCCAGACGGCATATTTCAGCTCCTTCCACAGATGTTCAATAGGATTTAGATCAGGGCTCATAGAAGGCCACTTTAGAATAGTCCAATGTTTCGCTCTTAGCCATTCTTGGGTGTTTTTAGCTGTGTTTTGGGTCATTATCCTGTTGCAGGACCCATGACCTGCGACTGAGACCAAGCTGTCTGACACTGGGCAGCACATTTGTCTCTAGAATACCTTGATAGTCTTGAGATTTCATTGTGCCCTGCACAGATTCAAGACACCCTGTGCCAGATGCAGCAAAGCAGCCCCAGAACATAACAGAACCTCCTCCATGTCTCACAGTAGGGACAGTGTTCTTTTTTTGGTGTGCTTCATTTTTGCATCTGTGAACATAGAGCTAATGTGCCTTGCCAAAAAGTTCCAGTTTTGTCTCATCTGTCCATAGGACTTTCTCCCGAAAGCTTTGTGGCTTGTCAACATGCAGTTTGGCAAATTCCAGTCTGGCTTTTTTATGATTTGTTTTCAACAGTGGTGTCCTCCTTGGTCATCTTCCATAAAGTCCACTTTGGCTCAAACAACGACGGATGGTGTGATCTGATGCTGATGTACCCTGACCTTGGAGTTCACCTTGAATATGTTTAGAGGTTGTTCTGGGCTCATTTGTTACCATTTGTATCATCTGTCTCCTCCTGCGGCCACGTCCAGGGAGGTTGGCTACAGTCCCGTGGATCTTAAACTTCTGAATAATATGTGCAACTGTAGTCACAGGAACATCAAGCTGCTTGGAGATGGTCTTATAGCCTTTACCTTTAACATGCTTGTCTATAATTAGGGCCTGAGCCACTGACGTCAGTTGGCGAAAGCCCTATTGTAATTGCTCAGCTCGAAGAAATTCTTCCGCCTAAATGAATGAATTTTTCACCCTCTGAACGTTAACCAAAACACAATTTTTTTTGGCAGACCCCTCAGACCCGGCAAAAAATTCGATAAACTGGAAAACATATGTGCCCCCCACCCCTAATTTTTGTGGGTGGGGCCAAACGTACAAGGTCTATGGAGACTGGAGACCATAAACTTTGCCGTACAGACATAAAATTTGGGTGAGGTGTGCATCACCTCAAGACATGCAAAAAACATAACTGTAGCCCATACCCACCGCCAACAGGAAGGCCGCCACCTTGCCTCAAAGTTGCCCCACCTCCAATTCTGAAAAAAAGTCACACCTCGCATTTGAACGAACTAGTCCTAGGGACCTGCTTTGATTGAGCTCATTTTTACATGCCGGCATCTATAGGAATTGGTCATTAAAAATTGTATAAATTAAGTCAAAATCTCAAAAGGTGTGGCCAGGGCGCCATGGCGAAGTTTGACTCCTCCCCTTACAACTTCAAACAGCTGTCACTCGGGCAAAAATTGTCCGATGCCCCCCAAACTTTCCATGATGGTAAATAGTCCCGTCCCAAACGCGTCAACATTAAAATACCTGACAAAAGATATAGTGCCACATAGTGGTTAACGAAAGAATTGCTGAAAACTGTTTCATTTATTACTCACGCGTCACTTGCCAGACTGAAGTGAAATTTTCTGAGATTAATCACACCACAGGGATGATCATAACTGCACATCAACTTTCACATGACGTCACAAGTGTTACCATAGACATGCCTTCCTCGCCATTCAATCCTTGATCTTTTTTACAGGATCAGGAATGACCTGGAGTCATGAAATCTTGAACATAGGTTGAGGTGACTGTAATATATAGTCCAATAAGGGTTGACAACACATAACTGATAGGTAAGTGTTGCCATGGCGACATGGTGTACGCTGACTCTTTGCCATGGAATATCAAAAACTTGCAAATTGGACAAACTTCATCTGATTTCTACCAAATTTTCGACAATGGATATGACTCCCGCCCCGAACGCATCTATGTAAAAATAATAAACAAAAGTTATAGCGCCACCTTGTGGTTAGAGCAACAGACACTTGTAAATTGGACAAACTTTGTACGATTTTCACATAATTTTGCACATTCGATATTAGTCCCACTGCAAACACATGTATATAAAAATAGTAAACACAAGTTATAGAGCCCCCGGGTGGTTAAAGGAGGAATTGCTGAAAACTCTTTTATTTATTACTCACGTGCTGCTGGCCAGAATGACTTGAAATTTTCTGAGATTCATCAGACCAAAGGGATAATCATAACTGCACATCAACTTTAGCATGATGTCACACGTGCTACCATGGACACGCCCTCCTCGCCATTCAATTCATGAGCTTATGGGGAGGGGTGGGAAGATCCCAGACTCATGAAATTTGGAACATACGTTGACATGACTGTCATATATATTCCTATATGGGTGGACCACACATAACTGAAAGGGAAGTGTTTCCATGGTGCCATGGCGAAGTTTGACTCCTCCTCTTACAAAATCAAGCAGCTGTAACTGGGGCAAAACTTGTCCGATGTGCACCAAAGTTTCCATGATGGAAAATATTCCCGCCTGGAACACGTCTACATCAAAATACCTGACAAAAGACATAGCGTCACCTACTGGTTAATGAAAGAATTGCTGAAAACTGTTTTATTTATTACTCATGCGCCACTGGCCAGAATGATGTGAAATTTTCTGAGATTCATCAGACCAACGCGATGATCATAACTGCACATCAACTTTAGCATGACATCACACGTGCTGCCATGGACACGCCCTCCTTGCCATTTAATCCTTGAACTTGGTTGCAGGATTAGGAATGACCTGGAGTCATGAAATCTTGAACAATGGTTGAGGTGGTCATATATAGTCCTATATGTGTGGACAACACATAACTGACAGGGAAGTGTTGCCATGGCGAAATGGCGAAGGTTGACTTCTCACCATTAAACATCGGAAAGTTGTATCTTGGACAAACTTTGTCTGATTGTCACCAAATTTTCGATAATGGATAATAGTGCCACCCTGAACGCTGCTATATAAAAATAACAAAAGTTAGAGTGCCATCTAGTGGTTACAACATCGGACCCTTGTAAACTGGACAAACTTTGGACGATTTGCACCAAATTTTCTACGATCAATATTCCTCCTGCCCCGAACGTGTCTATATAAAAATAATAAACCAAAGTTTTAGCGCCCCTATTGATAAAAGAAAGAATTGCTGAAAACTGTTTTCTTTCTTTTTCTCTCACCAGCAGAAAAAAATGACATGAAGGAATGACTAGGGCTCACTGACAGTACATGTACATAGTACAGAACTGTTTCCATGGTGACCAGCATGCTTCAATGGCTTCCTCGCAATGCAAAACATGACAGTTACAGCTCAGACAATCCTCGTCTGATTTGGACCAAACTTTGCACAAATCATACTGATCCCATTCTGAACACGTTTGTATATCAATATTCACAAAACTGTCACACCCACACCTACTGCTGACATGAGGTACTGCACAAAATTGTTTCAAATTTTGCGCAACGACCATAAGTCACAATGACATGACATTTTCAGTCACTTTTGTCCTGTGATAAGCACAGCTGCCATGGAATCCCATTCCTTCCCATTCAAGACGTTTTATACATGGTTTACTTTATTATTCCCACAGCCCTTGCAACGACAACGGGAAATTTTTCGAGACAGCAAGGTACAACGGGCGCTGGGTTGCGCGGGTACGTGGGGGGCGAAGGCCCACTAACACCTGCTTGCAGGTTTAATTTTCTTTCTAATCTCCTGAGACAACTCTCTCCTTTGCTTCCTCTGGTCCATGTTTAGTGTGATACACACCATGTCACCAAACAGCACAGTGACTACTTGTCACCCTTTAAATAGGCCGACTGACTGATTACAAGTTTATAGACACCTGTGATGTTAATTAGAGGACACATCTTGGTTGAACATGTCCCTATGGTCACATTATTTTCAATCTTTTCTAGGGGTACCATCATTTTTGTCCAGGCCTGTTTCTTGAGTTTATTTTTTAAAATAATTCTGTTGAACCACAATTCAAAAGCATTGTCTGAGTTTCATTGGTTAATTTTCATAGAATTTTTATTTAATACCACTTTTGTCAGATTCAAGTTATTTCTGTGACCATTGTGGGTTTTTCTTTCATTAACAGAGGGGTACCAACAATTTTGTCCACGTCTGTATTTATGAAAAAAGCTGCAAATTAAAAAAAATGCATTTATGCTTAGCATTGGTACTTCAAATGTATTTTATTCAGTTATGTAACATGATATAGAAAGGTTTATGATCATTAGGTGGGACAATTCTTTCTTTTTTCCGTAAGATAAACTGGATGAATACGACTTTTTGTAAAACCTAACTGCTCATTCTATAAAAACACAGCATGGTGGTTTGAGTTAATCAAAGAAATGGCACTGTTGGTTCTAACCAACGCATTAAACCTGATGACAAAATGTGTGATGAGACAATTTTGTGTCCCCTCCTTAGTATTCTGTGGATAGTACTGTTCAAAATAGCTATGCTTGGTCTCATAGTGACACATATTTTTCTGTCCATTCCTCTGACTTCTCGAATTTCGTAATCAACCTTTCTTTTTCTACTAGCGCTAACTTAGAAAGCAAAATCTGGTGGTTGGTATTAACTTGCTTGACAGTGGCAGTTCGCTAATATTAGGCACTCGTGATTATGGGCACACACACACCGGTGACAGACATGGTCACATAGGTGAAGTTGGTAGAGGCAGTCAGGCGGCTGTATTCGGAACATGGAGTGAACATACACACGGGCGACTGGCACACTCACATGTGAGCAAGGTGTTGCTTAATATGCATATGCAATGTGTTATGTATGGGTTTTAGTATTAGTAGCAGTAAGACGGTGGCTGGGTTGGCCGGGGAATAGACAGGGGTGGCGGACTGCCTTTTCTGGTGGTGACGCCACCCGAGGTATAAAGAGCATGGGCGGAAGAGGCACATCTTCTTTCGTCGTGGACCCCCTGACTAGCGGAGAGCGCTGTGAATCTGTGGGTGTTGCCATTTATATTGACTGTTAATAAAGCTCAGTGAACAGTATCTTCATTCTGCTCATTATTGCTCGAGTTATGGACACAATATTTGGTGACGAGGTAAAAGCGGTTATGGAGAGGTCTGTTGCTAATTTTCGGCCGTTTCTGGAGGCCCCAGGTGAGCCACCCGTGCCCTGGTCTAGGTGGTTCACGGCATTCACCAATTATCTGGTGGCTTTAAACCTCAGCGAACTTGAGAAGCTTTGCGTGAAGGCAATTTTGGTTCATAACTTGGCCATGGAAGGACAGAGGATTTTGGAAGAGTTAGGAGGAGCTGATAGCTTTGACGAGGTCGTGGAGCTAATGGCGCGTTACTTTCATGCTCCTGAGAACGTCACGGTCCGGCGCATTCAGTTCCGACAGCGCCACCAGCAGACGGGAGAGTCTGTGAAAAGGTATATAGCAGACCTCCGTCAGCTGGTGAGAGAATGCCAATTCGGACCACTGGAGGATGAAATGATCCGGGATCAGCTAGCGGAACATGTTCGCTGTCCTATGGCCCAATCAAGGCTTCTTACTCATCCGGGTGAGCTGACGTTGACCTCTGCTATTGAGCTAGCACAACAATTTGAGGCAGCTGAGACAATAGCGAGGGACCTCAGTGGGAGGTCCACTCCAACCCAAGATGAGCCTCACTTAAAGGCGCTGGCGTTGGATCCTGAGGATGAAGATAGCGGAGAGGATGATGAGTATGCCTCCGTGGTGAAGATTAGGTCTGCCCCAGGAACACCTAGATGTTATGGCTGTCGGTCCCCTAAACACCACTATAAGTCCAGCGAGTGTCCGGCAAAGGGCAAGCGCTGTGGAAGATTTGGCTTGTTGCACCACTTTGCCAGGACCTGTAGAAATTTTGAGTGAAGGGACTGACAGCGTGAGGTGGGTCCCTCGCCAAAGACTGCGACGGTGGTTCATATAATTTCTCTGGAGACGAATGGACGCATTCACTGCACTGTCTCGCTGGATGGCATTGAGGTGCTGCTGCTAGTGGACACTGGAGCGGTGACCTCCGTGTTAAATTTAGTAACAGTAAGGAGTCTATTTCCCCACCGCCGCATTCATAAGCAGGCTGCACCCTATTATGGCTATGGGATGAACAGGTTGGCCGTCTTGAGATTTATGGAGGTGGAGGCGAAGTACAAATCGGTGATGATGCCGAATGTATATTTTATAATCACCGCGGCTGGAATCAACATCATGGGGTGCAACATGTTCTATGGACTGGGCTTTTCAATCGCCAGTGGCACTGGAGAGGAGTGGTTGGGCTGTGGGTTGTGGAACCGACCTGCTCCGTGTGTTGAAGATGAGGAGGCATGGGATCCTGATTGGCCTGGTATTACAGGAGGAGTGCACGCCTGGTGCCACGCAACGTCATCCTGGGACGGACCCAATGCCAGGGTCCAAGTTACCCTTGGTGTGGGAACTGGCCAGCATGGTGGGACCCTGGGGTTGCAGGTAGGAATGAGGCGCCTGCGCTGAAGGATGATGGGGCAAGACCAGAGGGCGCAGTGTTGAAGCGCTCCAAGCGATGGCCTTCGAGGAAGACTTCGAACCGGACCCGCAAGATGACCAGTTCTGAGGAGGAGTCCTGCTTATGACGTGGCGGTCTGAGAAAGCATGACAGAGCTCCCCTGCGGATTAGTGATAGGGTCCGCTCAAGGGTTGAAGCTTGGCTGAGAGGGACCCACAGAATGCACGAGTTGCGCGGTGACCAGGGGCGGCTCCAGGTGATGGCTGTCCAGAGCGACGGGTACTTGGGCCTGTTGGATGAAATATGGAGGCACCCCAATGAGCTGTGCCGCGTGGTGCAGAAGAGGAGATGGCGCAGTTCATCTCCAGAGGCCAGGAAACAGGGGTTCTCTGGATGGGAACCACCAGATGGCAATCCAAAGGGGGGGGGGGGGGCTCCACTGGGTGTGTAAAATGACTGGGGGTGTGTTTATTGGTGCGTTTTATGTTTTATGCTCCTATGTCATTGTGTATATAGTCTAATGGTCCTGTTGGGTTTGTGCCCTGGGTGTATCTTTTAAGAAAAGAAAATTAGTCAAATTGTTTGAACTGAGTGTATTGTAAAAAAAAAAAAAAAAGAAAAAAAAAGGGAAAAGCTAAATTGTTTAGAGTAGATCTTTTGAACTGAGTGTTGGAAAAAAAAAAGAGAACACTGTGTTGGTTGAATTAATGGAAGTACAGTGTATGTATTTTGAGAAGAAGGTAGAAGGTATTTTGGTATTTTGTTTGTGTTGAGATATTAAGTTTGGTAGAAGAGGAAATTGTTTCATAAGTCTGATACCCAATACTGTTGATTTTATACAATGTGTCCAAGTGTGGGGTGGGTGTGTTGGGGTGGGGTCCGCCAGTAGGGGATATTTAGACCATGTATTTGTATTGTTTATTGTGTGCTATATATGTGTGTTTTTGTTTTTCTGGGATTATTTTCTTTATGAAAAACATGGCTATATTTTTGTTTGGACTGTAAGGGATAAGGCGGCAGAATAATCCACTTGTCCGTGTAGGAGGTGCCAGCAGTCTACCTGGCCCTTTCGGGGGATGTTTTTATGATTGCTGCGGGCCAAAAAGCCTGAATTTGCGGGAGCTTTTTTAAAAAGTTGCAATAAAAGTTGCAATGTTTTTAGAGTGTTTTCTGCACTAAAAGTTGTGGGAAGAATTCCAAATTTTAAAGCAGATGCTTTTTTTCCAGTTTACTGCAGTGATATTCTCTATAGCAATACAAGAAAAGCACAGGATTGTCAAAAATTTCCTATTATAGTGATTTGTAAATTAAGCAGAAACTTCTGCTATTCAGAAAAACTCTTGTGCAACAGCAAATACAAACATTAACACAATATCCATTACAACAGCTAAACTGCATTGAATGCATGTTAAAATTTGGAAATTATTGGCAGCACCTTCATTTGAAAACTCCCTACGGTTCCCAACCACTTGGGACCAAGCGGAGAGGAAAAAATTAATTATTCTGTTGCTCTGTATTGGCTATTGGAGTCTGTGTTTTTTTCTGAAAAGCAAAACAAAACAAAACAGAATATTCTCTCTCTTTCCATGCCTACCTATCTGTCTGCTGCTTGTCGGTCTTCACACACACGCATCTTTCATTTACAGCAAGATGGCGGGGGGGGGGGGGATGGATGGGTGGGTGCGTTTGTCCGCCCAGTGTCCACACTGGAGATTCATAGTTTTAAAGCTCACTGACCAGATGTAGTAATGGTTTTACCTCTAAAGATGTAAAAATGTTCAAACACTCGCTGTAGTGTAGTGTACTCTCCTCACACGCGCTCCGGTGACGGGGTGCTTTTGGGGCAGGTGCATGTTTTTCAACACAAACCCAGCGCTTTGCACACATGGTCAGGACGGAGACGTGGCAAGGCGTTCACGGGCAGGCTGGGGGAGATGGAGGAAGGGATGGTGTTGAAAACCTTGCTGGTGAGTGTTTTTTTAAATCACACACTCTGTTTGCAGGTGTGTTCCGTTACTCACTGTAAACTATAAACTCACTACTCACTGTAAACACGGAAGTGAACACGGTGCAACGATGCATTTGATTGGTTAGACTGAGCATTTCAGCGCCAGTTAGAGACAAATTTGATTGGTGAAGTTGACGGAAGTTGATGAGGATTGGCCCAAATTGCGGGAAAGTTGCAGTGATTGGACAAAGTTGCAAGGTCATGCAATAGTTGCGCTGATTGGCTGATTTCACGTGAATTGATGTGATCGCAACATCACGAAATCCTGGAGGGACTGATCAGTGCAGCATGGCATGGAGGCGATCAGCCTGTGTTACTGCTGAGGTGTTGTGGAAGCCCAGGTTGCTTTGATAGTGGCCTTCAGCTCGCCTGCGTTATTGGGTCTGGTGTATTTCATCTTCCTCTTGACAATACTCCATAGATTTTCTACGGGATGTAGGTCAGGAGAGTTTGCTGGCTAATCAAGCACAGTGACACCACGGTCATCAATCCATGTGTTTGTACTTTTGGCAGTGTGGGCAGGTGCCATGTCCTGCTGGAAAATGAAATCAGAATCTCCATAAAGCTTGTCAGCAGAGGGAAGCATGAAGTGCTCTAAAATTTCCTGTTAGATGGCTGCACTGATATTGGACTTGATTAAACACAGTGGAAAAACACCAGCAGATGACATGGCTCCACATATCATCTTTGACTGTGGAAACTTCACACTGGACCTCAAGCAACTTGGATTCTGTGCCTGGTCACTCTTCCTCCAGACTCTGGGACCTTGATTTCCAAGTGACAGGACTTGGCACCTGATTTGGGGAGCCATGTCATCTGCTGGTGTTAGTCCACTGTGTTTTATCAAGTCCAAAGTCAATGCAGCTGTCTACCAGGACATTTTAGAGCACTTCATGCTTCCCTCTGCTGACAAGGTTTATGGAGATCCTGATTTCATTTTCCAGCAGGACTTGGCACCTGCCCACACTGCTGCTAAAAGTACCAAAGCCTGGTTTAATGACCATGGTATCACCATATTTTACTGGCCAGCAAACTCTCCTGACCTAAACCCTATACAGAATCTATGAAGTATCGTCAACAGGGAGATGAACGACACCAGGCCCAACAATGCAGGTGAGCTGAAGGCCACTATCAAAGCAACCTGGGCCTCCAAAACACCTCAGCAGTAACACAGGCTGATCACCTTAATGCCATACCACAGTGATGCAGTATTAATTCATGCAAAAGGAGCCCTCACCAAGTATTGAGTGTGTGCATGGAAATACTTTTAGTCGGCCAACATTTCTATTAAAAAAAGTCAATTTTTAAAAATTGATCTTATGTGATATTCTAATTTTTTGAGAAACTGATTTTTGGGTTTTCATGAGCTGCAGGCCATAACCATCAAAATTAAAAGAAATAAACACTTGAAATATATCACTCTGTCTGTAATGAATCAATATAAAATTGAATTACTAAAATAAATCAACTTTTTGTTGATATTCTAATTTAGTGAGATGTGCCTGTATCACATTCTGGTAACCCCCCCTCCCAAACATATATAGTCTATTTTCTGTTGGAGGACAGTCTCGCTAATTCACAAGTAGGCGATCTCCAATTTATATTATTTCAAATCTTAAATATGATTTGTGGCATTGTCTACAATTTTGAGGGCCAAAAATTGTTCAAAGTGTCTCTTTTCATAGTTGTGGCTGCTGACCCCTGAAAATAGTTTGTTATTTCTTGAGAAGACTACAATACAAAACCTGCCAATAATCAAAGTGGCTACTTAATCTGAATGTGCAACAGGCTACAGCTAAATTCTGCAAGCATTTGGGCAGGTGAGCTGGTTCTAATTTCAAACCCTGATAATGATATGAGCAGTAGTCTTACCTCCTTGTAGGTGTCTATGTCCAGATACAATTCAGTGCCT
This sequence comes from Pholidichthys leucotaenia, assembly GCA_020510985.1. Lineage (NCBI taxonomy): Eukaryota > Metazoa > Chordata > Actinopteri > Cichliformes > Pholidichthyidae > Pholidichthys > Pholidichthys leucotaenia. The sequence continues at coordinate 322,698,228 of CM035843.1, read as the reverse complement.
GGTACATTTCCCAAAATAGAATAGTGGGGTCTGAAAGAGATCAAAATTTCAACAGTACAGACAAACTGTCCTGCATTTTATTGACTGATGATTATATCTTTAATTAATAACTGTGGGTGTGTAGTTACAGTTGTGTTCTGAAGATGACAGTGAGCATGGAGAAGCCAATGGATACAGCCAGGCCCAGGTCAAGGTTGAGCAGAACGGTGCTTATGAATGTTACCAGCCACACCATCTAGAGGGCAGCATGAACAGACAAATGGGTCATAGTGCAAGAATGGGAAGCAGTGTTGCCAGTTCAGGCTATTTCCCTCCATTATGGGCTTGATTTTTCTGAAAGTAAATGTGAGCAATTGCAGGCTATTTGGGCTTGTTTTACAAGGTGGCTTAATTGGGGTTATGGAGTTCTATTTCTGGATGTTAGATTTAAAAATAAATCCTAACACACACAAATGGATAAAGAGAAGTCTACATAATCCAAATGCAAACACAATAAAAACCCACCTAAAATGTATAAAAGCATATTTTTTAGTTAACATATAAAGATGTGTAAAGAATCTCTTTATTCTTTGATATGTGTGTGTGAGTGGGGATGGTGATAGAGGGCCTTGCTTGGACTTGGCCTCTTGAAAAATGAAGGGAACCACTGTATTAAGGTATATTTTTTTTGTATTCTTTATTAATTCCCACAGAGAAATTCAGGGCATCCACTTGGATGGATGAGGCAGCCACGGTGTGGCACCAATCCCTTCACCATTCACACACACATTCACACCTAGGGCCACTTTAGAGTCTGCAATGAACCTAACTTGCATGTTTTTGGCCTGTGGGAGGAAACCGGAGTACCCAGGGTAGACCCATGCAGACACGGGGAGAACATGCAAACTCCACACAGAAGGGCCACCGGTGGTCTGGGGGTGGGATTGAACCCACGATGGTCAGGGGTGGAATCAATCCCATGACCTTCTTACTGTGCTGCCACTGTGTTAACCACTGTTCCACCGAGCTGCCGAAGGAGGGCAGAGTTGAATTCAGTCTTAAGATTTAAAGATATATACACTCAAACCATCAATTTTCAGAAAGGCTGGAAAAACAAAAAATAAATTTGCTGCACTAATTAAATAATTAAAGAAAATTTGAACAAAATTTGTCACAAGCATTCCATTAAGACCCGTGGGAGCTGTTAAAATGTAGAACAAGAGCACTCTGAGGCGAATGCAATATCCCTGCCTCCATTTTCTTTGATGATCACAGTACTTACTGGCAGCAGTTTTCAACTTTTCAATATAATTACTGTGGCAGAATCAAATTATGATAAGCCCATCATACAGTATACTAGTATACAACAAAGTACAGTATACAACCTATAGTTGGAGGGCAGGATCCTGAGGTGAACCCATGTAGCAAGTATGTCGATCCTAGAGAGATTTACATGTTCTATAGTAAGAGATCATACAGAGTGCCAACCTTGACTTTTGACCTTTTGACCCCAAACCTGTAGTCAAGGTTATGGTACCAGAGTGAACCTGTGTACCAGGTTTGGTGGCCCTAGCTTTCTTTGCTGTTGAGATATACTTTATAAGGCATTTTGATGTTGACCTTTGACCTTGCGATCCCAAAACCATAGTCACACTTCAGGGTCACAGGGTGAACTTGTGTACCAAGTTTGGTGGCCCTAGCTTTATTTGTTGTACAGTGATAAGGCATAAAAAAATGCTACCTTTGACCTTTTGACCCCAAACCCATAGTCAGTGGTCAGGATCCCAAGATAAACCTGTGTATCAAGTTTGGTGGTCCTTGCTTTCTTTGTTGTTGAGATATAGTTTATAAGCCATTTTGATGTTGACTTTTGACCTTGCGATCCCAAAACCACAGTCACCCTTCAGGGTCACAGGGTGAACCTCTGTATCAAGTTTGGTGACCTAACTTTACTCGTTGTACAGTAATAAGGCATAGGGAATGTTAACCTTGACCTTTGATCTTTTGAACCCAAACAAATAGTCTGAGGTCAGGATCCCAAGGTGAACATGTGTACAAAGTTTGGTGACCCTAATTTTACTCGTTGTACAGTAATAAGGCATAAGGAATGTTAACAGAGCAGGTGTGGTGTCCTTGAGCAAGAAACTGAAACCCCAGTTACTCCTGGTGGATCAGGCCAGCACCTGTGCATGGCAGCTCCATCACCATCAGTGTGTGAATGTGTGCGGAAGTGGGTAGATAGCAGGATCTGTAAAGGGCTTTGGTCATCTAGAGAAGAGGAAAAGCGCTATATAAGTGAACACCATTTACCATTTTTACCATTTTAACCTTGGCCGTTGACCCCAGTTTTACTCGTTTTATAGTAATAGTGTAAATGGAATGTTAACCTTGACCTTTGACCTTTTGACCCCAAACCCATAGTCAGAGGTCAGGATTCCAAGGTGAAGCTGTATACCAGGTTTGGTGGCCCGAGCTTTACTCATTTTATAGTATTAGTAAATGTAGCATCTCATCATCATCTGTCGTCCGTGGACGGAGCAAAAGAAGCCACAGCAACATGTTGGACCCAAATTTTCCTGTCCTTCATCAGCCTTGATACTTCCCGCTCCTCAAGCCCCATGTCCCTTTTGATTGTGCTGGGATAACTGAGTCTTCATCTGCCACGGCTAGTGTGACCACTGACTGGAGTCCAGAAGACCAGGTGAGAAACAGTCTGATCCACTGCACGTAGGCAGTGTCAGGCAAACCGTAGACATCTCACTTTTGTCATTTTTATGAGGGGTAATTTTCCATACACAACTCCGTTAGGAATATGGTCCTTCCAGCTTACATGTATGTTCAATGATGTCCGCAATAGCTGTGTATATCATCCATCTATACGTGCCTCTATTTCTTTTGTGATGGTCCATGTTTATGACCCATACAAGAGGATGGATTCTATGCAGGCTCTGAATATGTTGATTTTAAGTTGCTGATCAAGATTGGATTTCCAAATTTTCTCCAGCTTGATACATGCCTTCCAGGCTTGAGCTTCCTTGATTTGAACTCAAGAAAAGAGTCAGGCACATGTAATCCAAGATATTTGTAATTTGGAACATTCTCCAGTGTGACCCCTTTCTTGGTTTTAATGTTATTTGTTGGGTCGATGTTGAGTAGAAGAGCCTTGGTTTTTCCTTTGTTTAGATGAAGGCCAACTGCGCTTGAAGCAGACTCAATGCTATGAAGGAGAGATTCTGCTTTCTCTACTGATGTGGCAGGTAGGGCAATATCGTCAGCAAAGTCCAGGTCATGAAGATGAACCTCCGGGTGTCTGCTGCTCCTTCTAGGCTCAAGGACTATACCTGTGTCTTCATATGTAGAAGAAAGTGCTTGGCGCGTGATATAGTCCAGAACAATGATAAAAACATATGGAGCCAAGGTGTCGCCTTGCAAGACACCAACCGAGATCTTGGATGGCTCTGTTTCACCATTGTTGGACATGACAACAGCTGTAGAGTTATTGTACATGATCCTCATTGCTTTGATTATGTTGTCCAGGATGCCATATGCTTCAAGGATCTTGAACATATGTTCTCGGTGAATAGAATCAAAAACTTTTGAATTGGTAGCATTTATGTACGTATGCTGTCCGGGGCAATTTGCCTCTGGGAGTGTCTCCCAAAACAAACTGGTCTTGGATGAAGAGCCAAACTAAGAGCAATCCAATAGGCTCCCATGATGAATAAAAAAAAAATCAAACATTCAGTGTTTCCTGCCTGGTATGGGGTTACTGGCGACACGCCCTACAGTCAGGCCTGGGGGAGGGGCTCGATGGCTAGCATCTGGTGGCTGGGGTTTTGCCCATGGGATCTGGCTGGGCTCAGCTCGAAGTAGTTAAATGGGTCCGCCCTCCAGTGGGCTTACCACCTGCAGGAGGGACCATAGGGGTCCTTTGCAATGTGGATCAGGTGACTGTTGAAGGCAGAAACCTTGGCGGTCTGATCCCTGGCTTCCTAAAGTGGCTTTTGGGACATGGAACATCACCTCTCTGGTGGGGAAGGAGCCTGAGCTGGTGCATGAGGTTGAGAGATACTGGATAATAATAATAAAAATAATAATAATACATCAGTCTTAAATAGCGCTTTTCTAAATACTCAAAGACGCTTTACAAAGCAGCATAGGGACAAACATACAGAGAACGGGTAAACAGACAAGGTAGGTACACATAGGTAGAAGAGGCAGTCAGTTTTCATAGGTAGATTTGAAAAGATGGGTTTTAAGTTGACTTGGACTTTGGATAGATAGAGTTGGGCTCACCTCAACGCACAGCTCCAGTTCTGGAACCAGTTTCATGGAGAGGGGCTGGAGCTTGGCCTACTCTGGAGTTGCCCCAGGTGAGAGGCGATTAGCAGCGGTGGGTATTCTTGTATCCCCCCACCTTGCTGCCTCTACATTGGAGTTCTCCCCAGTGGATGAAAGGGTAGTTTTCCTGCGCCTTCAGATTGGGAAACAAGTCCTGACCATCATTTGTGCCTATGCACCAAATGATGGTTCAGAGTACCCACCCTTTTTGGAGTCTCTGACTGGGTGCTGGACAGTGTTCGTCTTGGAGACTCCATTGTACTGCTGGGGGACTTCAATGCTCATGTGGGCAATGACAGTGAAACCTGGAGGGGCGTGATTGGGAGGAATGGCCTGCCCAATCTGAACCCGGGTGGTGTTCAGATATTGGACTTCTGTGCTAACCACAGTTTGTCCATAATGAACACCATGTTCAAGCATAAGGGTGTTCATATGTGCACCTGACACCAGGACACCCTAGGTCGCAGGTCGATGATCGATTTTGTTATCATGTCATCAGACCTGCGACCATATGTCTTGGACACTCGGGTAAAGAGAGGTGCAGCGCTGTCAACTGATCAATACCTGGTGGTGAGTTGGATCCAATGGCAGGGGTGGATACCACTCAGACCCAATAGAACTAAAAGTATAGTGAGGGTGCGCTGGGAACATCTGGCTGAGGCCCCTGTCCGGGAGGTCTTCAGCTCCCACCTCTGGAAGAACTTCGACCACATTCCGAGGGATTCTGGAGGAATGCAGTCTGAATGGGCCATGTTCTCCACCTCCATTACTGAAGCAGCTGCCCAGAGCTGTGGCCGCAAGGTCGTTGGTGCATCTCGTGGTGGCAACCCCCGAACCAAGTGGTGGACACCAGTGGTGAGGGGGGGCCATCAACCTGGAGAAGTTCTATTGAGCTTGGCTGGCTTGTGGGACTCCTGAAGCAGCTGAGGTGTACCGACAGGCCAAGTGCAGTGCAGCTCGGATGGTTGCTGAAGCAAAAACTTGGTTGTGGGAGGAGTTTGTTGAGGCCATGGAACAAGGCTTTCGGTCGACCTCAAAGATATTCTGGCAAACTGTCCGACAGCTCAGGAGGGGGAAGCAGCTCCCTGTCCATACTGTGTATGGTGCGGATGGGGCACTGCTGACTTCAACTAAAGACATCGTTGGGCGGTGGAAGGAATACTTCAGGGATTTCCTCAATCTGACTGACTTGCGTTTCACAGAGGAAGCAGGGCTTGAAGACGAGGGGGACAACTCACCCATCACAGGGGCTGAGATTGTGGAAGTGGTGAAAAAAAAATCTTTGGTGAGTGGCCCCGGGGGTAGATGAGATTCGCTCTGAGTACCTCAAGGCCCTGGATGTTGTTGGGCTATCATGGTTGACACACCTCTGCAACATTGCGTGGATGTCAGGGACAGTGCCTTTGGCATGGCAAACTAGGGTGGTGGTTCCTCTTTTTAAGAAGGGGGACTGGAGGATGTATTCCAACTTTAGGGGTATCACACTTCTCAGCCTCCCTGGGAGTGTCTTTGTCAGGGTACTGGAGAGGAGAGTCCAACCACTGCTTGAACCTTGGATTAAGGAGGAGAAATGTGGTTTTCATCCTGGCAGTGACACATCAGACTAACTCTTTACCCTCTCAAGAATCCTTGCAGGTTCATGGGAGTTTTCCCAACCAGTCCACATACAGTTAGGCCCAAAAATATTTGGACAGTGACACAAATTTTGCTATTTTAGCTGTTTACAAAAACATATTCAGGATACAATTATATAATCACTGTGGGCTTAAAGTGCAGACTCTCAGCTGTAATTTGAGAGTATTCACATCCAAATTGGAGCAAGGGTTTAGGAATTACAGCTCTTTAATGTGTAGCCGCCTCTTTTTCAAGGGACCAAAAGTAATTGGACAATTGACTCAGAAGGCTGCAAAAAAAAAAAATAACAAGGCTGCATGGGCTCTTCCCTCGTTAACCTGTCATCAATTAAGCAGTTAAAAGGTCTGGAGTTGATTCCAGGTGTGGTGTTTGCATTTGGAAGCTGTTGCTGTGAACACACAACATGCGGTCAAAGGAGCTCTCAATGGAGGTGAAACAGACCATCCTGAGGCTGAAAAAAAAGAAGAAATCCATCAGAGAGAAAGCAGAAATGTTAGGAGTGGCCAAATCAACAGTTTGGTACATTCTGAGAAAAAAAGAGTGCACTGGTGAGCTTGGGAACTCAAAAAGGCCTGGACGTCCACGGAAGAAAACAGTGGTGGATGATCACAGAATCCTTTCCATGGTGAAGAACAACTCCTTCACAACATCCACTCAAGTGAAGAACACTCTCCAGGAAGTAGGTGCATCAGTATCTAAGTCTACCATAAATAGAAGAGTTCATGAGAGTAAATACAAAGGATTCACCACAAGGTGCAAACCATGAATCAGCCTCAAAAATAGAAAGGCCAGAATTGACTTTGCCAAAAAGCACCTAAAGAAGCCAGCCCAGTTCTGGAACAGCATTCTTTGGACAGATGAGACTAAGATCAACCTGTACCAGAATGATGGGAAGAAGAAAGTTTGGAGAAGAATTGGAACAGCTCATGATCCAAAGCACTACATCTTCTGTAAAACATGGTGGAGGCAGTGTGATGGCATGGGCATGCATGGCTTCCAATGGCACTGGGTCACTTGTGTTTATTGATGATGTGACAAAAGACAGAAGCAGCCGGATGAATTCTAAAGTGTATAGGGATATACTTTCTGCTCAGATTCAGCCAAATGCAGCAAAGTTGATTGGACGGCGCTTCACCAATGATCCAAAACATACTGCAGAAGCAACCCAGGAGTTTTTTAAAGCAACGAAGTGGAATATTCTGCAATGGCCGAAGTCAGTCACCAGATCTCAACCCAATCGAGCATGCATTTCACTTGCTCAAGACAAAACTCAAGGCAGAAAGACCCACAAACAAGCAACAACTGAAGACAGCTGCAGTAAAGGCCTGGCAAAGCATCACAAAGGAGGAAACCCAGCGTTTGGTGATGTCCATGGGTTCCAGACTTCAGGCAGTCATTGCCTGCAAAGGATTCTCAACAAAATATTGAAAAGTAACATTTTACTTAGGGTTATGTTTATTTGTCCAATTACTTTTGAGCCCCTGAAATGAGGAGCGTTTGTATAAAAATAGCTACAATTCCTACATGTTTAATCATATATTTTTGTTCAACCCCTTGAATTAAACCTTGAAGTCTGCACTTCAATTCCGTTGTAGTTGTTTCATTTCAAATCCAATGTGGTGGCATGCAGAGCCCAAATCATGAAGATTGTGTCACTGTCCAAATATTTCTGGGCCTAACTGTATGTTTTGTGGACTTGGTGAAGGCATTCAACCACATCCCTCCTGGTCTCTTGTAGAGTGTGCTGCAGGAGATGGGATATCGGGCTTGTTGTTATGAGCTATCTGGTCCCTATACGACCATTGCAAGAGTTTGGTTCGTATTGTCAACCCTCAGTCAAACTCGTTTCCATTGACAGTTGGACTCCGCCAGGACTGCCCTTTATCACCAATCCTGTTCATAATTTTTATGGAGAGGATATCTAGGCACAGCCTAGGGATGGAGGGTGTCATGTTTGGTGACCACAGGATCTCATCTCTGCTGTTTGCAGATGATGTTGTCCTGTTGGTTTCATCGAGCAATGACCTACAGATCTTGCTGGGACGGTTTGCTACTGTGAAACGGCTGGGATGAGAATCAACACCTCCAAGTCCGAGTTCATGGGGCTCAGCTGGAAAAGGGTGGATTGCCCTCTCCAGGTTGGGGACAAGCTCCTGCCCCAAGTGGAGGAGTTTAAGTTCATTCATGAGTCAGGGGAAAATGGAGCGAGCGATTGACAGACGGATTGGACCAGCATCTGCAGTGATGCAGACATTGTACCGGTCTGTTGTGGTGAAGACGGAGCACTAAAGCCAAGCTGTCAATTTACCGGTCAATCTATGTTCCTACCCTCACCTATGGTCATGAGCTTTGGGTAATGACCGAGAGAATGAGATCGCAGATACAAGCAGCTGAAATGAACTTTCTCCGCAGGATTGCTGGACTCACTGTTAGAGAGATAGGGTGAGGAACTCAGTCATCCGGGAGGGGCTCAGAGTAGAACTGCAGCTCCTCCACATTGAAAGGAGCCAGTTGAAGTGGTTTGGACATCTGATCAGGATGCCTCCTGGATGCCTCCCACTTGAGGTGTTTCGGGCACGTCCCACTGGGAGAAGACCCCGCGGCAGACCCAAGACATGCTGGAGAGAGTACATCTCCCAGCTGGCCTGGTGTCGTCTCTGAAAAGCTGGAGCAGGTGGCCGGGGAGAATAATGCCTGGGCTTCTCTGCTTGAGCTGCTGCGTCCACAACCCAGGCCTCCGAAAAAAATGGAAGAAAATGGATGAATGGATGGACATAGACAAGAGAGAAAAAAAGTTGCTTGTTTTTATTGATGGACTCACTTGCGCTTTGTAGCGCAACATCGGGCAGCACTGACAGGAACTGAGCAGGAGAGAGGATTAACTTACCAAATCAACCTTGTTGGTCTTCCACAGCATTGGCACATCCATGAACTGCTTAAACATTCCTTTCAAATTCACATACACTATTGTGGATAAGACGGCCTGAAGGACAAACACACAGATGACTGTTAAATTCCCACTGAAAGTCCCAAGGACAGATAGTAATAATGATGAGTGATAAGTGTCACAGGAGAAAGAAAGCAGTCACCTTGGGGAGATCTTCAAAGAGATAACCTATCTTCAGAACTGTGATCAGCACAATGATGGAGGAAATAACCCCTGCAACCTAGGAAAGGGAAGATGGAGAAAATACTTCATTAGAACCAACATAAAAATAAAATGAAATCTTTTTTTGTGCAAAAATCATTTTCTTATGTCAATAATATTCCCCAAAAAGTGAAGTTTGATATACGTATATCGTAGTTTATATATGCTTCCGTTAGGCAACATTATTAGAAAGCACTGTATACATTTTCATTGTTATGCAGATGACACACAATTATACCTGTCAATGAAGCCAGATGATAGTAATCAATTAGCCAAGTTAGAAGCCTGTCTTAAGGAAATCAAAGCTTGGATGACTTGTAATTTCCTGCTATTAAATTCAGATAAGACTGAAGTCATTCTTGTTGGTCCAAAAAACCTTAGAAATTCCTTTCCAAATCAAACTTTCAGTTTGGATGCAGTTACTCTTTCTCTTAATAGCTCTGTGAGGAACCTTGGAGTTATTTTTGATCAGGATTTGTCCTTCAATTCACATATTAAATTTGTTTCTAAGACTGCCTTCTATCATTTGCGTAATATTGCCAAGATTAGGAGCATCTTGTCTCAGAGTGATGCTGAGAAACTGATCCACGCTTTTGTTAGCTCGAGATTAGATTATTGTAATTCTTTATTCTCAGGTTGTCCTAAAACATCTTTAAAAAGTCTTCAGCTGATCCAAAATGCTGCAGCAAGAGTTTTAACAGGTACTAGAAAGAGAGATCATATCTCTCCGGTTCTGGCCTCCCTTCACTGGCTTCCCATAGAGTTTAGAATTAAGTTTAAAATCCTTCTTTTTACTTTCAAAGCTCTAAACAATCAGGCTCCTTTTTATTTAAAAGATCTGATACTACCGTATTATCCTAACAGAGCACTACGCTCCCAAAATGCAGGACTACTTGTAATATCTAGAATCTCCAAAAGTACAATGGGAGGCAGAGCCTTCAGTTATCAAGCTCCTCTCCCGTGGAATCAGCTGCCAATCTGGATTCGGGAGTCAGACTCGATCTCTGTTTTTAAGATTAGGGTTAAAACCTACCTTTTTGATATAGCCTACAATTAGGGAGGGATCATGTGTTTCTGAACCCTCTCTTAGCTATGCTGCTAATAGGTTTAGTCAGCCGGGGGACCTCCAGTAATGCACTGGGCCTCACTCCTTTCCTCACTCTCTATGAAATATTTTTTTTTGCTGATCATTAACATTTGTTTGTTCTCTCCCATAGATTGAGTCCCCATCGTGCTGTTTGCTCTCTACATGTCTGTTCTTTTCATCTTCTCTGTCCCCTCACCCCCCAGCCAGTCGCAGCAGATGACTGCCCCTCCCTGAGCCTGGTTCTGCTGGAGGTTTCTTCCTGTTAAAAGGGAGTTTTTCCTCTCCACCGTCGCCAAGTGCTTGCTCACAGGGGATCACCTGATTGCTGGGGTCTTTCTGCAACTGTGGGGGTTCCCCCCTACAGTTGATAGTGCTATGAGATGACTGTTGTTGTGAAATGGCGCTATATAAATAAAGTTGAATTGAATTGAATTGAATTGAATTGAATTGAATTATACAGTATATAGTACTCACAAAAAGTTAGGGGTATTTGGCTTTCGGGTGAAATTTATAGAAAATATAAAAAGTTCACACTACGGTGTTATTGTATCATGAAAGTAGGGCATTTAAGTAGAAACATGCAATGGTGATTTCCTCATCTCAAGCCAACAACAGTGGTGGGAAAACTACAACAAAAAATGTTGGTGTCTCAATAACTTGTGCCCTTGATCATCAATTACAGCTTGACAACGACGTCTCATGCTGTTCACAAGTCGGCTTATTGTCTGCTGAGGCATGGCATTCCACTCTTCTTGAAGGGCGGCTCTCAGATCATTGAGGTTGTGGGGTGCAGGGCTATGAGCCTCTACACAGCGACTCAGCTGATCCCATAGGTTTTCAATGGGATTCAGGTCTGGAGAAAGTGCAGGCCACTCCATTTGAAGTACCCCAGCCTCCAGCAGCCATTCCCTAACGATGCGACCTTGATGAGCATGGAGAATTGTCGTCCATGAAGATGAAATTAGGCCTGTGTTATTCATGCTGGGGTACAATGACTGCGTTAATGATGTTATTCAGGTAGTATCTGCTTGTCACTGTACCATTCACAAGGTGTAGGGCAGTTCTGTATTGATAGACACACCTGCCCAGACTGTAACACCACCACCAAAGGCTCGTCTGGTGACAACAATGGCTGATGCATAGCGGTCTCCTTAACATTTCCAACAATGTTGGAGGCCATCATTTCTGCTCAGTGTGAATCAAATTCAATCAGAGAACAGCACTGAGGCCGACTGGTCCCTTGTCCAGTGTAAATAGTCTCTGTCCCATGGAAGACCATGATGCCTGTGCCTGGTGGTGTGGTCAGGTACCTTTGCAGGTCGTCTAGCACACAGACCACGCTGATGTAAACAGTTTTGAATTGTCTGATGTGACACTTAAGTACCTCTGACCTCCCTTAAATGTGCCTGGAGTTGAGTGGCATTTATTATTCGGTTCCACGGGGCACTGTTCACAATGAAGCAGTCATCAGCGTGGGATGTGGCCAAAGGACGTCTACTTACAGTATGTCTTTCTGTGACTCTTCCAGTCTTTCTGTATCTCTGTTGCAACCTGCTGATGACACTCTGTGACACTCTAAGCTCAGTGACCACTTCTCTCTGAGAACATCCTGTTTAAAGCCTCGCAATGCTGAGATACTGTTGATAATTTGTTTGGTGTTGTCTTGGTCTCGTGATGTCAAAATGTGAACAGCATGATGAAGAGGACTGTTTAAATATCAATTCTAATTGAACGAGAAAATTTATTGGTCGATTCATGGATCAAACACTTGTTGTGAATTTTGCCATTCAGTACCTTGTTAGAGAACAGCAAGTTATGCAAAAAACACTGAAACATTGAACAGTTGGACATGTGCATTCAAAATGTTAGAGAAGTTCAAATTAAGTTAACCTGTAAAGGTTACAGTGCATTTTAGGTGCATCCTGAAATGGTAAATGGCATTCACTTATATAACGCATTTTACTCATCTCTGGATGACCAAAGCACTTTACAGATCCTGCTATCCTCCCATTCATGCACACATTCACACACTGATGGTGGCAGAGCTGCCATGCACAGGCGCTGGCCTGACCCACCAGGAGCAACTGGTGGGTCAGGCCAGAAATTCACCCGAAATTTTACCTGAAAGCCAAAAATCCCTAACTTTTTGTGAGTAGTGTATACAGAGGTGTGAAAAAGTGATTTGCCCCCTTCCTGATTTCTCATTTTTTTGTGTTTGTCACAGTTAAATGTTTCAGTTCATCAAACAAATTTAAATATTAGACAAAGTTAACACAAGTAAACAAAAAATGTGCTTTTTAAATGAAGGTGTTTATTATTAAGGGTAAAAAAAATCCAAACGTGTGAAAAAGTGATTGTCCCCTTATTAAAACACAAATTAACTGTGGTTTATCACATTTTTGGAAAGCTGAGTGCAATTTCTCTAGCCACACCCAGGCCTGATTACTGCAACACCTGTTCTCAATCAAGAAATCACTTAAATAGGACCTGCCTGACAAAGTAAAGTAGACCAAAAGATCCTCAAAATCTAGACATCATGCTACGATTCAGACAAATTCTGGAACAAATGAGAAACAAAGTAACTGAGATCTATCTAGTGTGAAAAGAGGAGTGTGAAAAGAGGAGTTGGAATTAATAAGTGTTCACTTCTTCCTTCTCCCTTTCGAACAGTGTATACTGTAACTTTATTGCATTTGCTATTTGCTTGTTTTTTGTTATATTTTTTTGTGTTCTAAATAAACTATCTATCTATCTCTATCATCCTGGGAAAGGTTATAAAGCCATTTCTAAAGCTTTGGGACTCCAGCAAACCACAGAGAGAGCCATTATCTACAAATGATGAAAACATGGAACAGTGGTGAATCTTCCCAGGAGTGGCTGGCCGACCAAAATTACCCCAAGAGCGCAGCAGCAACTCATCCAAAAGGTCACAAAAGACCCCACAACAACATCCAAAAAACTGCAGGTCTCACTTGCCTCAGTTAAGGTCAGTGTTCATGACTCCACCATAAGAAAGAGACTGGGTGAAAATGGCCTGCATGGCAGAGTTCCAAGACGAAAACCACTGCTGAGCAAAAAGACCATAAAGGCTTGTCTTATGGAGATGCATATTGGCGATATAGCAATGTATATTGTGGTTGTGTCAGCAGACAGTGTCTCAGTCAGGAGGCAGTGATTAAACACAAGAGAATAATAGGCAAGGACCTCATGGGGAGTTGGCAGGAAGAGAGAGCTGGGGGTTTAAGGGAAATGTACGGTGGAGGTGAAATGTCATGCAAATGTGAGATAATCTGTGGAGTTTTTAAGGAGAAACCTGGTTTGGCTGATTCGGTGCTTTCTGTGTATGATGATGTGAGAATGTGAATAAAACTTTGTCTGATCGTAACTTGACCTCATCATTTTTACACTCTCCACACTGGTGACCCTAGACGTATTATGGAAGAAGAGGCAAGAACCCCGGAGTCGGCCTGGATGGGAAGCCCCAGCAACGCAGCAAGCATCCCACAGACGGCCCGGACGGGAACCCCCAGCAACGCATGTGCTGTTGCAGTCAAGCTACCGGACTTTTGGCAGCACAACCCGCGCTCTTGGTTCCACCACACCGAGGCCCAGTTCGCCCTCCGGGGAATAACGGCAGACAACACCAAGTTTTTCCATGTGGTTGCAGTGCTGGATGCTCGCACAGCTCAGCAGGTAGCGAGCCTGCTCGACCGGCCCCCAGCCCACAACAGATACGAGGCTCTCAAAGCTGCACTGATGTGGCGCTACACGCTCTCGGACGGTGAGAGAGCAGAGAGGCTCCTGAGGCGTTCCGAGTTAGGAGATGGTTCGGCCGTCGATTTGATGGAGAAGATGTTGGCATTAATGGGCACGGACGACGGGCATTTTCTGTTTGGCCACCTTTTCCTCCAGAACCTTCCAACAGAGGAGAGAGCAGTCCTGGCCAATTTGCCATTGCTGGTCACGCGTGACTACCGTGTGCTAGTCCAGGAGGCAGACCGGATCATCCTCACCACCAGAGCGCTCACGGTGAACGCAGCGGCGCCGGAACCCAGCGAGACGACCAGAGGAGGCGAGGAGCCACCGACGGTAGCTGCAACGGGGGCCAAGGAGCGCCAGAGAGACACGCTCTGCTTCTACCACCGCCGTTTTGGAGCGAACGCACGCAGATGTGCCCCACCGTGCCAATTCAAGCGCTTGGGAAATGCCAGAGCCGGCAGTTGGTAGGCAGCTGCGACCGCCGGCGAAGAGAACAAGCTGCTCTATGTGACGGACTCACGCTCAGGGAGGCATTTCCTTGTAGACACCGGAGCCCAGAAGAGCATCATCCTGCCAACCTACGCCGACCGGCTGGCAGGACCCAGCGTCCCCGGGCTGGTAGCAGTAAATGACTCAGACATTAAGACCTTTGGTGAGAGAACACTGGCTTTATCTCTATACGGCCGCACATACGAGTGGACTTTTGTCATAGCAGCACTGAGTTTCCCAATCCTGGGAGCTGATTTTCTGTGTGCGCATGGTTTACTAGTTGATGTTGCTAACAGGCGCCTGGCTAATGCACTGTCCTTTGACTCTCTCCCCTGTACAGCTCGAGGGGCCGGGCCAGTAACACAAGCCAACGTCACAGCTCCAGGCGGTAAGTTCCACACACTGCTCACTCAGTTCCCAGCACTCACGGTCCCGACGTTTTCAGCGGCCATCGCTAAACACGGGGTGGAGCACTTTATCACCACCACCAGGCCGCCTGTTTTCGCACGGCCTCGGCACTTGGACGCAGCTAAACTGGCCATAACACGCGAGGAGTTTGCCAACCTGGAAAGGTTGGGCATCATCAGGCAATCGAACAGCCCATGGGCATCCCCGCTACACATGGTCCTTAAGGCTGAGGGATCGTGGCGACCGTGCGGCGATTTCCGCAGGTTGAATAACGCCACAGCACACGACTGCTACCCGATTCCCCACATTCAGGATTTTTCCGTTCACCTCACCGGAGTGCACATTTTTTTCTAAAATAGACCTGGTCCGTGGTTACCACCAGGTCCCAGTGCGCGCGGAGGACATACCCAAAACAGTGGTAATAACTCCGTTCGGCTTGTTTGAGTTTCTGCGCATGCCTTTCGGGTTAAAAGGAGCGGCACAGACGTTCCAGCGCATGATGGACGCGGTGCTGCGCTATCTCCCGTTTGTGTTCGTCTACCTGGATGATATCCTGGTAGCCAGTGCGTCCAAAGACGAACACGTAACCCACCTCAGGACAGTTTTCCAGAGGTTGGAGGAGCACGGGTTAATAATCAACCCGGCGAAGTGCCAGTTCGGCATGACGGGGATTGATTTTTTGGGGCACCGCGTCTCACCGGAGGTAGCGATACCCTTGCCCGACAAAGTGCGCGCTGTGGCGAACTTTCCCCGGCCTCAGACGGTCAGGGCGCTGCAGGAATTTTTGGGGATGGTTAATTTTTATAACCGTTTCCTCCCCCGCGCAGCTCAGCTCATGCAGCCACTGTACGCCGCGCTCAAGAGATGGAAACCCGCGGATGGAGTCGAATGGACTCCGGAGCGAGAGCAGGCGTTCTCTGAGGTGAAAGCAGCTCTGGCAAATGCCGCACTGTTGGCGCACGCAGACCCGGCGGCCCGGATAGCGCTCACTACCGATGCCTCGGACGTGGCCATAGGTGCCGTCGTGGAGCAACGTGTCGCCAGTTCTTGGCAGCTGCTCGCTTTTTTCAGCAGGGCTTTGCGAGACAGTGAGCGTAAATACAGCGCGTTCGACAGAGAGATGCTGGCTCTCCACCTGGCAATACGCCATTTCCAGTTCTGGCTGGAAGGGCGCAGCTTCACCGCGTTCGTGGACCACAAGCCGCTGATGTTCGCGATGGCCAAGGTTTCGGAACCATGGTCAGGCCGGCAGCAGAGACAGCTGGCCGCGATCTCAGAGTTTATGACCGATATTCAACATGTGTCGGGTAAACTGAATGTGGTGGCGGACTGCCTCTCGCACGCGGTAGCGGCCCCGTTCTGCGTAGGGATAGATTATACAGCCATGGCGGCAGAGCAGATTAGCGATACGGACGTGCGTGCGCTCCAGTCTGGACCAACAGGGTTAAGGCTGGAGAGCAGGGTACTGCAAGACAGCAGCCCCCCCCCCCAATCTGCGATGTCTCCACGGGACGCCTGCGCCCGGTGGTCCCGGTCGCGTGGCGCCGCCGCGTGTTTGAGTCAGTTCACGCTTTGGCGCATCCAGGAGTGCGCGCGTCAGTCAAAATGGTGGGAGCGAAATTCGTGTGGCCAGGCCTACGCAAACAAGTGAAAGACTGGGCTGCAGCCTGCGTAGCGTGCCAATGAGCCAAAGTGCACAGACACACCAAGGCTCCTTTGGAGCCGTTTAGGATACCGGCTAAAAGATTCGACCATGTTTACGTGGACCTCGTGGGCCCCCTCCCGTTGTCGCAGGGGTGCACGCACCTTCTGACAGTGGTGGACCGAACCACACACTGGCCAGAAGCAGTCCCGCTGGCGGCAACCACGTCCGCGGACGTGGCGCGCGCTTTTTTGACAGCATGGGTGGCGCGTTTTGGAATCCTATCAGACATCACGTCTGATAGGGGCCCACAGTTTGTTTCCGAACTTTGGTCTGCGATGGCCCGCAGCCTGAGTGTTGCAGTTCACCACACAACCGCGTACAACCCACAGGCAAATGGGTTACGCGAGCGTTTTCACAGGTCACTGAAGGCAGCACTCAGGGCTTCATTGACGGATGAAAATTGGGTTGACCGGTTGCCGTGGGTTTTATTGGGGTTGCGTTCCGCACCAAAAGAGGATTTGGAGGCTTCCCCAGCTGAGCTGGTTTTTTCCCAACCACTGCAGCTGCCCGGGGAATTCTTGCCAGATAATCCCGCGCCGGACAGCTGCCCGTCTCAGCGTTTGCAGCATAGTGCAGACACAGGCACGCTGCCGGGCCCGGCCCACCACTGTTTCCCACGCGCTTTTGTGCCAAAAACTTTGAAGAACGCAGCGTTCGTGTTCGTCAGACACGATGCCCACCGCCCGCCATTGCGCCCACCCTATGATGGCCCGTTCAGAGTGCTGGAAACAGGGGACAAGCATTTTCTGTTAGACTTGGGGGGGCGTCAGGAGAAAATATGCATGGACAGACTTAAGCCCGCCTTTGTAGTGGCGGACGAGCAAGTGCTGCTGGCTCGGGCCCCTCGGTGTGGAAGACCCCCACTGAGATCTCCCCAGGCAAATGATTCACCAGGACAGCCACACGGGCAGAGCGAAGTCCCCCCCCCCAGACACACATCCAGCAGCCCCCCGCCGGCACAGAGACCCCCGTTACAGCAGATATGGGAGGAGACTGAAGCCCAAAAGACGTGCCGACTGAAACTCTGTCTGGGGGGCCTGATATGGCGATGCATATTGGCGATATAGCATTGTATATTGTGGTTGTGTCAGCAAACAGCGTCTCAGTCAGGAGGCAGTAGTTAAACACAAGAGAATAATAGGCAAGGACCTCATGGGGAGTTGGCAGGAAGACAGAGCTGGGGGTTTAAGGGAAATGTATGGTGGAGGTGAAATGTCATGCAGATGTGAGATGATCTGTGGAGTTTTTAAGGAGAAACCTGGTTTGGCTGATTCAGTGCTTTCTGTGTATGATGATGTGAGAGTGTGAATAAAACTTCGTCTGATCGTAACTGTCTCATCAGTCCAGACCACAGTCTCAGTTTTGCCAGAAAACATCTTGATGATCCCCAAGACTTTTGGGAAAATACTCTGGACTGATGAGACAAAGATTGAACTTTTTGGAAGGTGTGTGTCCCATTACATGTGGCGTAAAAGTAACACAGCATTTCAGAAAAGGAACATCATTCCAACAGTAAAGTCTGGTGGTGGTAGTGTGATGGTCTGGGGCTGTTTTGCTGCTTCAGGACCTGGAAGACTTGCTGTGGTAAATGGAACTATGAATTCTGTTGTCTAGCAAAAAATCCTGAAGGAGAATGTCCAGTCATCTGTTCGTGACCTCAAGCTGAAGCGCTCTTGGGTTCTGCAGCAGGACAATGATCCAAAACACACCAGCAAGTCTACCTCTGAATGACTTAAGAAAAACAAAATGAAGACTTTGGAGAGGCTTAGTAAAAGTCCTGACGTGAATCCAATCGAGATGTTGTGGCATGAACTTAAAAAGGCAGTTCATGCTGGAAAACCCTCCAATGTGGCTGAATTACAACAATTCTGCAAAGATGAGAGGGTCAAATTTCCCCCACTGTGCTGTAAAAGACTTATTGCCAGTTATTGCAAATGCTTGATTGCAGTTGTTGCTGCTCAGGGTGGCCCAAATAGTTATTAGGTTTCTTGGGCAATCACTTTTTCACACAGGGCCATGGAGGTTTGGATTTTTTCCCCCTTTATAATAAACACCTTCATTTAAAAACTGCATTTTGTGTTTACTTGTGTTATCTTTTTCTAATATTTAATTTTTTTTGATGATCTGAAACATTTAAGTGGACAAACATACAAAAAAAAAAAAAAAGAGAAATCAGGAAGGGAGCAAACACTTTGTCACACCACTGGTGTGAGACACCTACTTGGCCCTGTGTGAAAAATTGATTGCCCCCTAAGCCTAATAACTGGTTGGGCCACCCTTTGCAGCAACAACTGCAATCAAGCATTTGCGCAAACTGGCAATGAGTCTTTGACAGCTCTGTGGAGGAATTTTGGCCCACTTATAAGATAAGATAAGATAAGCCTTTATTAGTCCCACAACGGGGAAATTCCAGGATTGCAACAGCACAGGGATAGCAACACTCAGAGCAACAATCAGAAGGCAAGAAAAAAACAAAACAAAAAAAAAAAAAAAACAAGCAAGCAAGAGCAGCTAATATACATATGTACGTATTACTATAAAATATATATATATACACACACACACAGACACACAGTGCAGAGCATTGTAGCTGGATGGAATAAATATATGAATATATGAACACACAGTGCAGAGCATTGTAGCTAGATGGAATAAATATGTAAATATATAAACACCCACAGTACGGAGCATTGCAGCTAGGTGGAATAAATATGCAAGTATATAAACACACACAGTGCGGAGCAATGTAGCTAGATGGAATAATATGTAGATATATAAATATATAAACACACCCAGTGCTGAGCATTGTAGCTAGATGGAATAAATATGTAAATATATAAACACACACAGTGCAGAGCATTGTTGCTAGATGGAATGAAACAGCATAACCGTCTACTTAGTTATCCTACATGGTATGATTATGTGCCCATACATATTCTCACCCTCCATAGCGACCGGTAAGTTCCTAGTTGTATGCCGGAGGGGACCATTGTGTAAGTCTATTGCATCTTTTGCATTCAAAATCTATTAGTTTGTTACGTCTTTTTGCTATCTCTGCGAGCAGCCCTGCTTAGGTTGTACAGTCTGACAGCCGTTGGTAGGAAGGACCTACGAAACCTCTCGGTTGTGCACCTGGGATGATGTAGTCTGCTGCTAAATGAGCTCCTCAGTGCATTCAGTATGTCCTGCATAGGGTGGAACTCGGACTCCAGCAGAGATGACAGTTTAGCCACCGTCCTTCTCTCTCCTATCTCCTCCATCGGATCAAGGCGCTGCCCCAGGACAGAGCTAGCTTTCTTAATCAGTTTGTTCAGTCTCTTCCTATCGGCTGCAGTAATGCCACTGCCCCAGCAGACCACTCCAAAAGTGATGGCTGATGCCACCACCGTGTTATAGAATGTCTTCAGCAGCGCCCCTTGTACACCAAAAGACCTGAGTCTCCTCAGCAGGAACAGCCTGCGCTGTCCCTTCTTGTAGAGTGCATCAGTATTGTGTGACCAGTCTAGTTTATTGTTCAGATGAATACCCAGGTACTTATAGGATGTCACCATCTCGATGTCTGTTCCCTGTATATTTACTGGTACTGTGAGGGGCTTATCTTTGCAGAATTGTTGTAATTCAGTCATATTGGAGGTTTTTCCAGCATGAACCACCTTTTTAAGGTCATGTCACAGCATCTCAATCCGATTCAGGTCAGGACTTTTACTAGGCTTCTCCAAAGTCTTCATTTTGCATTTCTTAAGTCATTCAGAGGTGGACTTGCTGGTGTGTTTTGGATCTTTGTCCTTGTGCAGAACCCAGGTGCGCTTCAGCTTGATGTCACAAACAGATGGCCGAACATACTTCTTCAGGATTTTTTGGTAGACAGCAGAATTCATGGTTCCATTTACCACAGCAAATCTTTCAGATCCTGAAGCAGCATAACAGCCCCAGACCATCACACTACCACCATCATATTTTACTGTTGGCATGCTGGCTGTAATGGGACACACACCTTCCAAAGAGTTCAACTTTTGTCTCGTTCATCCATCCATCCATCTTCTACCACTTTTCCAGAGGACCGTGTCACGGAGGCGCCAGTTCAAGCAGAGAAGCCCAGACTTCCCTCTCCCCAGCCACCTGCTCCAGCTCTTCAGAAGGGACACCAAGGTGTTACCAGACCAACAGGGAGACGTAGTCTGTCCAGTGAGTCCTGTGTCTGCTCCGGCGTCTCCTCCCAGTGGGACGTGCCTGAAATACCGCAAGTGGGAGTCGTCCAGGAGGCATCCTGATCAGATGCCCATACCACCTCAACTGGCTCCTTTCAATGTGAAGGAGCAGCGGTTCCACTCTGAGCCTCTCCTGGATGACTGAGCTCCTCACCCTATCTCTGAGGGTGAGTCCAGCAAGCCTATGAAGAAAGCTCATTTCAGCCACTTGTATCCACAATCTCAGTCTTTCTGTCAATATTCAAAGCTCATGACCATAGGTGAGGGTAGGAATGTAGATTGACTGGTAAATCCACAGCTGTGCCTGAGAGCTTAGGTCCCTCCTCACCACAACAGACTGGTACAATGTCTGCATCACTGCAGATGCTGCTCTGACCCGTCTGTCAATCTCTCCCTCCATTCTCCCCTCACTCGTGAATAATGCTGCAAGATACTTAAACTCTTTCACTTGGGGCAGGCGCTTGTCCCCAACTCGGAGAGGACAATCCACCTTTTTCCAGCTCTGGACCATGGACTCGGACTTGGAGGTACCGATTCTCATCCCAGCCACTTCACACTCAGCGGCAAACCATCCCAGTAAGATCTGTAGGTCATTGCTGTAAGAAGCCAACAGGACAACAACATCTGCAAACAACAGAGATGAGATCCTGTGGTCTCGTCAGTCCACAGAGTATTTTCCCAAATGTCTTGGGGATCATCAAGATGTTTTCTGGCAAAACTGAAATGAGCCTTTATGTTCTTTTTGCTCAGCAGTGGGTTTTGTCTTGGAACTCTGCCATGCAGGCCATTTTTGTCCAGTCACTTTCTTACGGTGGAGTCATGAACACTGACCTTAACTGAGGCAAGTGAGGCCTGCAGGTCTTTGGATGTTGTTGTGGGGTCTTTTGTGACGTCTTGAATGAGTTGTTGCTGCACTCTTGGGGTAATTTTGGTCGGTCGGCCACTCCTGGGAAGGATCACCACTGTTCCATGTTTTTGCCATTTGTGGATAATTGCTCTCATTGTGGTTTGCTGGAGTCCCAAAGCTTTAGAAATGGCCTCATAACCTTTTCCAGACTGATAGATCTCAATTACTTTGTTTCTAATGTGTTCATAAATTTCTTTGGCTCCGCAGCATGATGTCTAGCTTTTGAGGATCTTTTGATCTACTTCACTTTGTCAGGCAGGTCCTATTTAAGTGATTTCTTGATTGAGAACAGGTGTGGCAGTTGATTAGTTACAGTAAATTGCTGTGTTTGGTTTGTGTTTTTACTTGTGTTTTGCCTCCTGTGCTCTCCTGGATGAGACTCCGAGACAAGGAAGACGTCACTGCATAACACTGGAAAAAGCCGCCCACTGCATTACTAAGACCCAAAGAAACCAGCTCCTGAAAAACATCAAGATAAAGAAAGAAGCAACATTTTCACGATTTTCACATGGGCAAACTTGGCACACGATGACCACCCTGGAACCAACTGTGAAGCCTTTGGCCTTGAGAGTATTTTTGTTCATTTGTTTCACTTATATTAATGGAGTGAAGCAAATTTTAAGGAATTTTAGCATTAATCATAATGTTTTGTAAATTTCTCAATCATTTCATAAAAATATAGTTTTTAGATCAGTTGAGAATGTAATATCTTTAATTGACAAATAAAAGAACTGTGCTGGTAGACCAACTTTTCTTTAAAGAACACATGTTTTTAATCTAGTGCCTTCAGTCAACATGTGTCTGAAAGGAGTGTCAGGGGTAGCTATTGGTTGACTAACATTAGTTTTCTGTTCATTAACTTAATGGCTTGATCAACAGATTGCCACCACACTGAGAGCTATGGCCAGCAAATCTAAGACACTTGTTTACATAAAGCTTGTTGGCATTAATGATTTAACAGGTCAGCTCCTAAAAGGTTCAGAGATCTCCCAACCATTCTCTCTGCAGAGACGTGATCACAGTCACATGTGTGACACTCTGTGAGGGCATGAACAAGATAATAATTACAACATATTCTTCAAAAATACATCTGCAGGAAAAAGCACAGATTATACCAGTTTATCTTCTCACTTGCATTTATATTCAGTAGATCATGTCATAACTAATTAAGATAAGATAAGCCTTTATTAGTCCCACAATGGGGAAATTCCAGGATTGCAACAGCACAGGGATAGCAACACTCAGAGCAATAATTAAGAAGATACGAAAAATATAAATAAGAGCAGTGGATATACATACGTACACATAAATATATAAATATATATACAAAGTGTGGAGCATTGTAGCTAGATGGAATAAACAGCATAACCGTCTACTTAGTTATCCTACATAGTATGAATATGTACCCATACATATTGTCACCCTCCGTAGCGACTGATATTGTCCTAGTTGTATACTGGAGGGGATCATTTGTGTAAGTCTGTTGCATCTTTTGCATTCAACACTATTAGGTCGTCACTTTTTTTGCTATCTCTGCGAGCAGCCCTGCTTAGGTTATACAGTCTGACAGCTGTAGGTAGGAAGGACCCGCGAAACCTCTCGGTTGTGCACCTAGGATGATGTAGTCTGCTGCTAAATGAGCTCCTCAGTGCGTTCAATATATCCTGCATAGGGTGGGACTCGGACTCCAGCAGAGATGACAGTTTAGCCACCATCCTTCTCTCTCCTATCTCCTCCACTGGGTCAAGGCGTTGCCCCAGGACAGATCTAGCTTTCTTGATCAGTTTGTTCAGTCTCTTCCTATCGGCTGCTGTAATGCCGTTGCCCCAGCAGACCACTCCAAAAGTGATGGCTGATGCCACCACCGTGTCGTAGAATGTCTTCAGCAGCGCCCCTTGTACACCAAAAGACCTGAGCCTCCTCAGTAGGAACAGCCTGTGCTGTCCCTTCTTGTAGAGTGCGTTGGTATTGTGTGACCAGTCTAGTTTATTGTTCAGATGAACACCAAGGTACTTGTAGGATGTCACCATCTCAATGTCTGTTCCCTGTATGTTTACTGGTGCTGTGAGGGGTTGTCCTTGCCTGCGGCAGTCCACCACCAGCTCCTTAGTTTTCCTCGCGTTGATCTGGAGGCAGTTCCGATGGCACCAGTCCACGAAGTCCTGGATAAGTCCTCTGTACTCAGCTTCATCTCCGTTGGAGATGAGGCCGACGATCGCAGAGTCGTCAGAGTTGTCAAAGACTATCATTTGTCCCATTTCAGCAGAGAAATTCTTATCATAATAATAATAACTAGAAAAGCATTCAGAGAAGGCATACCTCAATCATGTCTCCTTCTGTCCCTCATGGATCACCTCCAAAATGTAATGGGTTTGTGTGTAAGCCTCAAGCCACATCTGGTTAAAATTGCATCAAAGTCTGTCCATTAGTTTTGGAGTATTGCTGCTAACACACTGTGAGAAAATAAGAGCCTTGGCTGAGGTATGCATTCTCAGAGCATCACCAAAATGTAATGGGTTTGTCTGTAGCCCAACAACCACCTCTGGTGAAAATTTCATCCAAATCCATCCAGTTGTATTGGAGTATTAGTCAGGATGTGGGTCCCAGCGCATATCCTCACCTTGAGTTTATTTTTGTGATCCTTTGAGTTTTGATTTTCTGTTTACTATCATTATTGTCATGGTCTCTGTTCTGTTCCATTTGTTTCCTTGCATTGTCCTTAGTTCTGGTTATCTTTATTAGTAGTAGTATTATCATTATCACGGTTTCCCTTGTCGTTTATTCTTGTCATCATCTCTGATTTCGGTTTGGGATTTTATTTTAACAGCGCCTTTTGTTTACTTCTGGTTTCACCTAGCTTGTTTCGTATCCCATTTAGTTCTTGATTATCTACAGCTGTTTTTTATTCCGCTAATTTCCTTTGCCTTATTTAAGAGATGTCATCCCTTAGCCTGGCACAATGTCCTAATCATTACTCTGGCTTGATTACATGCTCCTGCCTGTGCCTGTAAGCCTTGTGTCCTCACCTTGTCTGTTAACTTTTGTTTCAACCCACAAGCTGTTATTTTCTGTGTGTTATTTTTCTTTAATTAATAAATAACGTCAAACACTTGCCCTGCATATGAGTCCGACTCCCTGCCCCACTGGGGCTCAAACCTTGACAGTTGGGTGTCGCCAGTCATGGACTCAGCGGGCAAGCCCGGTAAGAGGAGAAAATGGACTCTGTATGAGCTGGAGGTAGTAGCCATGATGGAGGATCTCGCGGACGCTGCCCAGAGTTGCTCTTCCCTGGAGGACGTTAGGGATTGCTGGGGGGGAGTTGCAAACTTGATGATTGCTAGACTGAGTTTGCACTCCCACCCCCGGTGCAGAGACTAGCACTCCCTCTGCTACCACCGCTACCCACCATCTCCTTGCTGGGGCCAGCTTCCCGGCCACTTATTCTCTTTCTGGCTGAATGGAGACAGTTTCTTGAAAGCAAGATGGTGTTCGAGGTCCCCCGGGTGGAAGAATTATTCAAGGCACCGTTCCTCTTGACGCTCCTCTCCCACACCTGCAGCTCCCAGCCAGTTGTTCCCCAGAGCCACACAGTGGGAATCATTTGGACCATCAGCGGCAGCAGAGTGGGAACTCAGGCAAGGACCTTTTCATTTTATTTACACTGTGGCGGATGCAATAAGTGTACCCAAGTGTGGAGGCACGGAATAAGTGCAGGCACGGTGAACTGAAGTTTAAAAGGGTGTTTTATTCATCCACCATCACAGGACTCACTCCAGCGCTGTGTGTAAGCGCGCTGGAGCGAGCCCTCAGTCTCTAGTCAGCAAACAGGCAATGCGTGTAGTCAAAACAGCAGTAGTAATAGAGAGAGAGAGCAAGCGACATGGTTGGCTTATATACCCAGCTAGACAATGCATACATGGCACATTAACATCACAGTAAACTGCAGGGAGGCATGGACATTTACATGAGAGTCACGCATATCAATAGCAGGATTACTGGCAGGAAGGAGAGGCTGCCTATTGATATCAGTACATACATCTCACTGTTATGCTAATTGCTCCAGCTGAGCGCTCTGCTTGTCTGTAGGCTGTGGGGGTCACCCCCACCACCCCCCCACCAGAGGGCTCAGCTGGGGGCTGAGGCGTCGATCGTCCGGCTTTGGGAGCGAGCTGCGGGAAAAGTTCTGTGCCGGAGGGGGTGGTGGGAGGAGGGGGGGTAGCGAGTGCCGGCCCGGGATGGCAAAGTTGTCTGGGACGTGCGAAAATTGCATGTGGATCCACGATGTTGAGGGGCTGTCCCGTTGAACGTAGCGGAGATCCACAGCGGCTGTGAGAAGAAAAATTTGTCTCTGACTCCTCTCGGGGCTATGAAGAAAAACAGGAGCTGCAGCTGTGTGAGGGACTTGGCGTGTAGGCTTTAGGTGCGCGCGCAGCCCTAAAGCCCTCGGGGACAGCTGACGGCTGAATTCCCATTGTGCGCCATGGCTGAGACCCATACAAAATCCTGTGTGCGGGCTGCGTGTGTGCTTCAGGTGTGTGAGCAGCCCTGAAGAGCCGTGTGTGCAGCAGCGGGGGACGATGTATAAGTCTGTAGAGCCAGCTTGTCTCTGGTGCGCGGCGTGCGCTGCGGCCACGTACCTTCCAGCTGCGCTGTTCTCATGCGGGGCTTCTGTGCATGGCAGGTCCGCTGTCGTGAGGCGAATCAGGGTCAGGGAGCTTGATGGAGATCAGCGTCGTCGGCGCCGATGGTCATCCCTGTTTGGGCTGTTGCTGTCGTTCGCTCGTGCTGGGTCATGGTGCGTTCTGGTCCACGAGCTGCATTCTCCGTCGGCCCTGCAGGTCGCCGTCGTGGAGAGAGGACGAGGTGCGTGCGCGCTCGTGTAGATGCAGAGGAGTGGTGAGAGGGAGTGGACGCTCTTTGTCCCTCGGCCGGTCCCAGCGTGGATGTCCCGATCTCAGGCGAGGGTCGCACCATGACGCTTTCTGCAGCCTTCCCGGTCGTGGATGATCTCCGGAGAGTTCGCCTGGTGTTGGCTCTGCGTCGAGGTCTCCCGTGTGGCAGAAGGGAGGGCAGTCCATTTGCGTCAGGCAGCTGCATTCATTTGTCGTCGGGAGTCACCGCCGGGGGCTGCGTTCGTTCGTCGTCAGCGTGTTCTTGTATTCGGGGTCACCAGTGTGGCGGATGCAATAAGTGTACCCAAGTGTGGAGGCACGGAATAAGTGCAGGCACGGCGAATTGAAGTTTAAAAGGGTGTTTTATTCATCCACCATCACAGGACTCACTCCAGCACTGTGTGTAAGCACGCTGGAGTGAGCCCTCAGTCTCTAGTCAGCAAACAGGCAATGCGTGTAGTCAAAACAGCAGTAGTAAGAGAGAGAGAGCAAGCGATATGGTTGGCTTATATACCCAGCTAGACAATGCATGCATGGCACATTAACATCACAGTAAACTGCAGGGAGGCATGGACATTTACATGAGAGTCACGCATATCAATAGCAGGATTACTGGCAGGAAGGAGAGGCTGCCTATTGATATCAGTACATACATCTCACTGTTATGCTAATTGCTCCAGCTGAGCGCTCTGCTTGTCCGTAGGCTGTGGGGGTCACCCACATCACCTTTAAATGATAGGACTTGCCTGGTTCCCGGATGGGAGTGCTTGGTGGTGGTCGTCTGTTGCTGCTGGACTCTCACCACATGCCTCTGATATTTTCTCTGTTGCCGCCTCTATCCACCCATCCTCTTCTGCACCTCCTCTCTCTTCTTCTGTTTTTTCAGAGTGTTTGCCCATACTGGGTGGGAACCGGCTGGTGATGGATGATTCAGCTGCTCCAACCTTCTCCATGATGCACACATCAGCAGCTGCTTCACCTGGTTCATCGAAGCAGTCCACTTCATCTGGTTCATCCGAGCAGTCTGCGTGGTGTGGGTTCACTGCTGATCATCGTCAGTCATCAGCCCAGCCCATCAGGTCAGTGCACTCCAGCCATCAGCTCCCGAGGTCAGCGCGCTTCAGCCGCTTGTCCCTGAGACCGGTACCTTCCGGCTGTCATTCAGAATCAGAATCAGAATCAGAATCAGAATCAGCTTTATTGGCCAAGTATGCACAACACATACAAGGAATTTGACTTTGGCTAAAAACTTGCTCTCGTTGTTCAGGTGAAGGATTTAAATAAGGATTCAATGACAACCACAGTATGTACAGTAAATTACAGTCTGTCCACGTTTCTATAAAAGGATGCAAATATATACAGGAATATATGCAGTTATTTACTCGGACTAACCACACTTTGCAGAAATATATGAAAAAATATACAATCACACAGTATTTCAATGTGGACTCAGATTCAGTGATATAATGTGAATGAAGTAAAAAGCAGTGTGAGAGTTATGTGCAATGTAATAATGGATGAAAAGTCATGAGTACAGCAACAGGTAGGACTAGGTGAATGTTAGGAGTTCATCAGAGTGATGGCTTGAGGAAAGAAACTGTTCCTGTGACGGGTGGTTTTGACCTTCAGTGATCTGTAACGACGACCAGAAGATAGAAGTTCAAACAGTTTGTGGCCGGGGTGTGATGGGTCAGCACAGATGTTTCCCGCCCGTTTCCTGGTTATGGACCGATATAAGTTCTCAATGGAGGGTAGGTCGGTACCAATGATCCTCTCCGCAGACTTAATGATCCGCTGCAGTCTGGTCTTGTCCTGTTTAGTGGCAGATCCAAACCAGACAGTGATGGAAAAGCAGAGGACAGATTGGATGATGGCGGTGTAGAAGACAACCAGCAGCTCCTGAGGCAAATCAAACTTCTTGAGCTGACGCAGAAAAAACAACCTCTGCTGGGCCTTTTTCCGGACAGTGTCAATATGGGAGGACCACTTCAGGTTCCGGGAGATTGTGGTACCCAGAAACTTGAAGGAGTCCACAGTGGACACTGTGCTGTTGAGGATGGTGAGTGGGGGGAATGAAGGGGGGTGTCGCCTGAAATCCACAGTCATCTCCACCGTTTTGGCTGGGTTAAGTTCAAGATGGTTCTGGCTGCACCAGAGGATCAGCTGCTCCACCTCCCGCCTGTATGCAGACTCATCATCATCCCGGATCAAACCGATGACTGTGGTGTCGTCCGCAAACTTCAGGAGCTTCACCGAAGGGTCCTCTGAGGTGCAGTCATTGGAGTAGAGGGAGAAGAGCAGTGGGGAAAGGACACATCCTTGGGGGGCGCCAGTACTAATTTTTCGGGAGCTGGATGTAAATGTAATTGGACTTAGCGCTGAGGGTTCTCACATTGGAGATTGCTGGACTGAGGTCCTGCCTGCTGCAGATTATGGAGCAAAGGGCCCTCCTGCTTTGGTTGGCTCCTGAGGTTAGCACACTGCAACCATTAGCTCCTGAGGTCAGCGTGCTCCAACCACTGTCTCCGCTCAAGCAGTCCACTCCACGCTCACCTCCCAAGACCATCCCTTCAGCAATTCATTCTGAGGCGGTCACCCCTGCAGCCATGACCCAGGAGCTAAGGCAAGTTTCTTTCTTTAATTCTATAACATCTATAATAGAAGAGACTTTCCTAGCCCCTGGCAATTTTGGTGATGCCCCTCTTCCTTTTCTGAGGTAGCAGCAGCAAGGATGGCCCTCCAGGCATCAGGGCTGGATGCTCCCGCACCTCGGTTGTTGTCTCTGGTGGTCAGCGCTCCCTGGCCTCCGTCTGTCCCTGAGGCCAGTGAGGCTCCATCAGCTGTCTCTGAGGCTGATGCGCCTCTGTTATCAGCTCCAGAGGTCGGTGCACCTCCGTCGTCAGTTCCAGAGGCCGGTGCACCTCAGTCATAGGTTCCAGAGGCCAGTGAGCCTCCATCATATGCTCCAGAGGTCGTTGGGCCTCCACCTGTCGTTCCAGAGGTTGGTGGGCCTCCACCTGTGTTTTTAGAGGCCAGTGGGCCTCCACCCATTGTTTCAGAGGCCGATGGGCCTCCACCCATTGGTCCAGTGGTCCGTGGGGACCCATCTGTTGGTTCAGAGGCTGATGTGCCTCAGTCAGTCCAGAGTTATTGGTCGCAGAGCATAGAGCTCCTTTGTGTTTGGCGAGCTCTATGTCCCTGCGGTTGTCGCTCCACTTGCCATTCCTGAGGTAGGTGAGCCTCCACCTGCCATTCCTGAGGCTGGTGAGTATCCACCTGCCATTTCCTAGGCCAGTGGGCCTCCATCTGCTGTTCCCAAGGCTGATGAGCCTTCACGTGCCATTCCTGAGGTCAGTGAGCCTGCATCATCCATTCCTGAGGTCAGTGTGCTGCAGTCACCGGTTGCAGGGCATAGAGCACCCTTGTTTGTGTTTGGCGAACTTTGTGCCCCTGCAGCTGCTTTTTCACCTTGCCCTGTGGTCTGGTGGCCTAAAGACAATGGCAGGCTGCCCTATCCACCGTGCATTCTGGTCTGGGGGCCTTTGAACTTGGGTTAACCTCCCAACCCCCCCTTGTTCTCCAGTTCGCTGGCCCTTGGGCTTGGATAGGCCATCTATCCCAACCTTGGTTTGTTGGTTGGGATCATGGACTTTATTTGGCCCCACGGATTGTGTTTCATTTTGGACTTTGTTGGGGGAGTAGTGTTGTTTTGGCCCACCTGGCTTTGTGCCCCCACTACCCACCCTGGGAAGGTCGTATTCTGTTATTGTTTTTAGGATGTCTGGTATCTGCCCTTTGGGAGGGGGTACTGTCAGAATGTGGTTTGGTTTTGGAGGATTCTCGCTAACACACTGTGAGATGGTAAGAACCTTAGCGGAGGTATGTGCTCTTGGATCATCACCAAAATGTAATGGATTCATCCGTGGCCCAAGCTACCTCTTCTGAAAATTTAATCAAAATCTGTACAGTAGTTTTTGTGTAATCCTGCTAAAAGACAGACAAACAGACAAACCACCCTGATTACATTACCTCCTTGGTGGAGGTAACAAACCAGCGCTGACAGAAACATAACCTCCTTGGCAGAGGTAATAATAATTGTATAATTACTACCTTAACTGCATATTTGACAAAGTAAGCTGTCATCATTATCTATGGGAGAAGAAGGTTAATGTCAAGATCTGGGCATTATCTGGGGACCATGCTCATGCTTTAAGTTTATTTTTATTTTGTTGTTATGTACTTACTTAAGCCCATAGCTCACCATGGAGCATAGGCCATCTACGACCCCTTGCCATCTCACTCGATTCTGGGCTGCTCTCTCTGCTCCCCTCCAGTTGGCTCCCTGCTGCTTCAGCTCTGCCTCAGTGTCTCGTCTCCAGCTGTTTCAAAGCCAGCCTCTCTTTCTCTTCCCCTGCGGGTTCCAGTTCAGGGCTTAGCATGTGATGCTGGATGCTGGTTTCCTGAGCGTGTGTCCAATCCAGTCCCACTTATTCCGCAGAATCTGTTCTGCCACTGGTTTCTGTCCTGCTCGCTCCCACAGGTTTTTCATTTCTGATTTTCTCTGGCCACCTGATGTTAAAAATGTGCCTCAGGCATGTGTTGAAGAAAGTCTGGATCTTCTGCTGCATCGTCTTTGTCATTCTCCAGGTCTCACATCCATAGAGTACAACAGGCTTGGCGTTTGAGTTGAAGATACGAAGTTTTGTTCTCTTTTGATACCCAGATATTCTTTTGTATGACAAAAGCTGCTCTTGCTTTGCCTATCCTGGCTGTGACGTCTCCCTCTGTGCCCCCCTGTTGAGCAACGACACTTCCCAGGTAGACAAAGGACTCCACCTCTCTGATGAGCTCTCCTCTAACTGTGACTGGTATGTTGGCAGTGGTGTTAATTTTCATCAGCTCAGTCTTCTTCCTATTGATCTGGAGTCCTGTCCTGGCTGATGTAGTCTCCAGGCAAGTAGTCTTGTCCTGCATCTGGTTGTGGTTATGTGAGAGGAGCGCCATGTCGTCAGCAAAATTGAGGTCATCCAACTGCATCCAGAGTGTCCTCTGTATCCCGATTTTCCTGCCTGTTGTCGTAATCTTCATGATGTAATCGATGACCAAGAGGAAAAGTAACAGTGACAGCAAGCACCCCTAGTGGACTCTGGTCTTCACCTCCAAGCTCTCTGACAGATGGCCAGCATGTGCGATCCTACAGCTCATGGCCTGGTAGATGCATTGGATGAGGGAGATGATCTTCTCGGGAACTCCACCTCAGCAATTTCCACAGCATCTCACAGTCCATACTGTTGAAGGCCTTCTCGTAGTCTGTGAAGTTGATATAGAGGGGTGAGTTCCACTCCAGTGATTGCTCCATAATGATGCCTAGGCTGGTGATCTGATCAGCACAGGATCCATTTTTGCAGAAGCCTGCCTGCTGGTCTCGGAGCTTGGGGTCA
The DNA here is from genome assembly GCA_020510985.1 of Pholidichthys leucotaenia. Classification (NCBI taxonomy): domain Eukaryota; kingdom Metazoa; phylum Chordata; class Actinopteri; order Cichliformes; family Pholidichthyidae; genus Pholidichthys; species Pholidichthys leucotaenia. The sequence goes on along the minus strand of CM035843.1, from coordinate 322,666,229 downwards.
ACTGCCTCCTTCAACCTCTCCAGCAGAGCTCAGTTAAAAACCTTGCTTGGCACTGACAGGAGCATGATCCCTGGGTAGTTGCTGCAGTTTCTGAGGTTCCCCTTCTTTGGCAGCTTGATGACAATCCCTTCCTTCCACTGGGCTGGTACCTCTTCCTTCTCCCAGATCTTGCTGAAGAGGCTGTGTAGCATGTTGACGGCTGTTTCAATGTCTGTTTTGATGGCTTCTGCTGGTATCTCATCCGGTCCTGCAGCTTTCCCATTCCTCAAGGTCATGATGGCCTTCTTGATCTCTGCCTTAGAGAGCTTGACACAGTTGATTGGTAGTGTTGTAGTGTGTGATAGTCTCTGCCCATCGCTTCAGCTGTTCCCCAGTTGTTGTTAGTGGGTTTCTGTTTTTGTCTTTCACTGGCTTGTCTGTCTGCTGGAACTTGCCTGACAGCTTCTTGGTCACCAAGTACAGGTCCTTCAGGTTCCCCTGTCCTGCTGATTCTTCTGCTTGACTGGCCAGGTTGTCGATGTAAACTCTCTTGTCCTTCTCGGTGCTTTTCTCCACTTTGTTGTCCACTACTGTATACTCCTCTTGTGCTCTTGCTTTAACTGCTCTTGTCCGGCACATGTTCAAGATGGTTTTCTTCTCTTTCCTTTCTTCCATTTTCAGGTGGTGTCTGCAGAGATCCACTCTTTGTGCTGAGTCTTCTTCCTGTCCAGAACTTCTTCGCAGGTATCCTGCCAGATTTTCCTAGTGTGCTGCCTATGTGTCTCTATGTCTATCTCACTGTGATCTATCAGCTCTTGTAATGGCTGAAACCTGTTGGCAAGACTGATCAGGAAGGCTGCTTGTTTGTCTTTATTCCTCAGTAGTCCAACGTTATACATTGTCTGTGTGTTGCCAGAGTTGCTGAGTCTCTTGAGCTGGAGTCTCACTGATATCAATAGAAGGTGGTGGTCTGAGGATATGTCCGCTCCTCTCATCACGCGCACATCCTGCCATGAGCTCCTAAACTTCCGGCTGATGAAGATTTGGTCTATCTGGTTTTCTGTGATGTGGTCCGGAGATCTCCAGGTGGCCTTGTGGATGTGTCTGTGTGGGAAGATGCTTCCACCAATCACCAGCTGGTTCAGGGCGCACAGGTCTGCAAAGCACTCACCATTTTTACTCATCTGTCCCAGTCCATGTGTCCCCATGATGTCCTCATAGCCCGTGTTGTCTGATCCTACCTTGGCATTGAAATCTCCCATCAGAATGGTCATGTCCTTGGCTCCTCCTCTGTCTATCATTGCTTGCAGCTGTTGGTAAAAATCCTCTTCCTTCTCATCGTCTATATCATTGGTGGGAGAGTAGCACTGGATGACGTACTTGATGTTCTTCTTTCTGGTGGTGAACTTGGCTGTAATGATTTGTGAGTTTACCGGTTCCCAGCCGATGAGTGCTCACTGTGCCTCTGGTACCAGCATCAGGGCCACATTCTCAGTGTGGGGGGCTCCATCCTCAGTGTGTCCTGAGTACAGCAGTGTCTCTCCAGATGCAAGTCTTAGCTATCCTGTCTGTAGCCACTTGGTCTCACTCAAGCCGAGTACTCCTATCTTGTAGATCTTCATTTCTCTTGCTACTTGGGCGGTCCTTCCTGTTTCATTCATCATCCTGACATTCCATGTAGCGATTCTTGTTTTTGTCCTGAGAGTCAGAACGGGAATCAGCTTTGCAGCTTCCTTTCGACTTTCACTGCACTGAATCTCTGGAGTATAGACCCTACTTCTACCAAAGGAGTGTCTTGGTTTGATGTTGTCGATGATTCTGTAAGAAAGTGTTTTTACAGGCAGGGTTGTTAGCCCTACGCAAACCTATTTATCCTCTAGGTGAGGTGATCCACATTTGTCTGACCTCTACCCTTTGACCTGTTCAGCATGGGTGACCCTACCAAGATAATTTTTTTTTTCCGGTTCCGGTTTCGCCGGACCGGCGGCGCCACACGAGTTGGCTGCCTTTTGCAACTGCCTTTTTCTTATCTTCCTTCTTCTTTCTACACCTTTCACTCTATATATATATCACGGACACACAGATCGCCCCAAGGGTCTCCCGAGTCGGCGGACGGAGCCACTGTTTGCAGCGGGGGACGATACAGCAGGGAAGAGCTAGCTAGCTGGCTAGCTAGCTCCAACCGCCACCCGGTGGTAACGGAGAAGCTCAACATGCTGAGGAACTGTGGCAAAAATGTTCAGAGAGAAACGTCTCCTGAAGGCACAAAATATCACAATTGTTCAATAAATACCTATATAAGTGAGGCTTGGCACACTACGTCCTGGCTAGATCATTGCATCAGCACTGGTGATGCACATGCCTCTTTGGGTGGCATGAGTATTTATTATGGGTTAGCAATGTCTGATCATATACCGTTTGAGATGTTAATTAATGTTGACTGTCTACCTGCACTTTGTCAAAATGTCAGTCAGGATGAGGTGGGAAAATTAGACTGGGACACTCTTTCTAAGGAAGAAATTGTAGAATATTGTGTTCGTACAGATAAATCCTTGAGTAAAATATGTCTTCCTAGAGATGCTGTAATGTGCAGCGATGTGAACTGTAGCATTGTTGAGCATAAGAAAGACCTCTGTAGTTTGTACAATGCTATAGTTAACTCCCTGTATAAGGATAGTAAGCCTTATTATAAGAAAATACGTAAAACACATAATGTTAGACCTGGCTGGAATGAGGCCGTAGCTGTGCCTTATTCTGAAGCTCGGGAAGCATATAAAGCATGGGTGGTGGCTGGGAGACCCAGACAAGGGCCAGAATTTGAGATGAAGAAATGTACAAATGCAAAGTTTAAGTATGCTATTCGTCATATTTCTAAAAATGAGCAGTTAATGAGAAGTAATTCCTTGGCCAAGAAATTGTTAGATAAGAATGTCACAGATTTTTGGAAGGAGCTTAGACGGATTAGTAACAGTAAAACGTCTTTGCCCTGTACCTTGGAAGGCATTTCAGGTACAGAAAATATTGTGGATTTATGGCGGCAGCATTTTTATTCATTATTTAATTCAACTAAGGATGAAACTTATAAGGTAGGGAAAGTAGAAAGGGACGATTCGCTCCTGATTGACACTTATGCAGTGACCAAAGCCATTAGAGAGCTATCAGATAACAAAGCGAGTGGTTTAGACTGTATTTCTGCTGAGCATCTTAAATATGCTAGCTCAAGAATTGCTCCTCTTCTTGCAATCTGTTTCACCAGCTTCATGATTCATGGGATGTTACCAGAATCATTATTGTCTGTTGTGTTGGTACCAGTCATTAAAGATAAAGCTGGCAAGCTGTGTAGCCTGGACAATTACAGGCCCATAGCTATAGCCAATATAATATCTAAAGTACTGGAAAGAATCATGTTTGAAAAATTAAATGTATTCATCAAATCTACTGATCATCAGTTTGGATTTAAACCCCATCATGGAACAGATCTGTGCATATATGCTTTAAAAGAAATTATAAATAAGTATAGAAATCAAAATTCTTCAGTTTTTCTGTGTTTTAAAACGCCTCCAAGGCGTTTGATTGTGTTAATCACAGGATATTGTTTAGGAAAATGATTGACAGGGGGGTTCCCAAGTACTTAGTACGTATCCTGATTTACTGGTACGCACATCAGAAGATGCTGGTGAAATGGGGGAAGAGTCATTCATCCCCATTTGGTGAGAGCAGTGGTGTCAGACAGGGCAGTGTATTGTCCCCTATTCTATTTAATCTTTATATGGATGAGTTGTCAAAACAACTGAATGCCTGTAAAACTGGGTGTTTAATAGGGAACAAGTTAGTGAATCATTTTATGTATGCTGATGATCTAGTTATTCTCAGTCCAAGTAGTGCTGGTCTTCAGGAGTTATTAAGAGTGTGTAGTGCTTATGGAGAGGAAAATGACATAAAATATAATACAAATAAGAGTTGTGTGCTGATTTGCCGCACTAAAGAAGATTTGTTAATAAAATTCCCTGTCTTTGAATTGGCAGGCAGGGAATTAATTGTCAGGGATAAAATTAAATATCTGGGACATTTTATTAATGATAGAATGACTGATGATGATGATATTTTCAGACAACGCTGCAAAATCTACATGCAAGCAAATATTCTTGCACGCAGGTTTGGTTTTTGTTCAGATGAGGTGAAACTGGTTCTTTTTAAAACCTATTGTACACCTTTATACACTGCTCATTTATGGATAAATTATAGGAAACAAAGTATGCAGAAATTACAGGTTGCTTACAATGATGCTTTAAAAATTTTACTTAAAAAGCCTTGATGGTGCAGTGCTTCCGAGTTATTTGTCTCATCACGTGTAAATACACTGCATGCAGTAATAAGGAATCTTATGTATAAATTCATCTGTTGGCTTGATGTATCTAGAAATGTAATCATTCAAGTCATGTCTAGCATTAAGCTCAGTTCTATTCGCTGTCAGTCACAGTTTAGAAGGCACTGGTACAGGAGTCTTTTTAAGTCTTTTTAAAGTCTGTACTGTCTTTGTACTTCTTTCAGTAGTTGTGTCTTATTGTTTTTGTAACTTTTTGATTGTTTTTCTTATTAACTGTTTTTCAGCTGTCTTGTTTTTATTTTATTTTTATTTTATTTTATCTTATTTTTTTGATGGACCATGAGTCTGGAATAAATTCTTTGATTGATTGATTGATTGATTGATATGCCACTCCAAAGTCTTCATTTTGCTTTTCTTAAGCCATTCAGAGGTGGTCTTGCTGGTGTGTTTTGGATCATTGTCCTGTTGCAGAAGTGCGCTTCACCTTGAGGTCACGAACAGATGGTGGGACATTCTCCTTCAGGATTTTTTGGTAGACAGCAGAATTCATGGTTCCATTCTTTTTCCAAGATGGCGCCCACAATGGCCGCCATGGTGTTTCGCTGCGCCCTTCTTTGTATGTTTTTGTTTGTCAATTGTGTGTCCGCCTGCTCTTACACCCGTGAAGAGCTATTAAATATCAGGACTTTCACTCCCACGGACCTACTCCCAGTTTTCTTAGCTCCTGCTGCTGATCTGGTCCACTGTTTGGCTCAAAAAGTGAGACGGCGAAAGAGAGGAAGGCGAGCGGGCGCTCTTGTACGGCTTCGCAGGAGGGGCACGCGCACGGCTTTGCCTGGCATATTTCTCTCCAATACCAATTCTCTCTCTAACAAGGTAGATGAACTGAGACTGCTGATGCGATTTAAGGACCTCGCTTCCTCATCTACCCTCTGTTTTACGGAGACGTGGCTTAATGAATCAATTCCAGACAGTGCGCTCCACCTCGATGGATTCCAGCTGTTTCGTGCTGATCGTGACACACAGCTCTCCGGTAAGTCCTCAGGAGGAGGAGTCTGCTTTTACATTAACAACAGCTGGTGCTCTGATGTAACGGTGCTCTCCCAACACTGTTCTCCCGCGCTGGAATATCTTTTTATTAACTGCAAGCCATTTTATTCACTGCGGGAGTTCGCTTCATTCATCCTGGCCGCTGTTTACGTCCCGCCCGACGCGGACGCGCGCGAGGCTCAGCGCGCGCTCGCAGATCACATCCAACGTACGGAGCGGACTTTCCCGGAAACTCTGGTTTTTGTGGTTGGTGACTTTAACCAGAGCAATCTAAGCCACGATCTCCCCCGATACAAACAGTTTATTAAATGCCCAACCAGAGGTGAGAACACACTAGATCACTGTTACACCACAGTGAAGGACGCGTATCGCGCTGTTCCCCGCGTTGCGCTCGGACTATCTGATCATGTGATGGTCCACTTCATTCCCACATACAGACAGAGACTAAAGCTCACTAAACCTGTTGTGACCACCACGAGGAAATGGACCAGTGAAGCTGGGGAGAAGCTGAGCATGTACATGGAAATAACTGACTGGGGCATGTTTAAAGGAGCCACGCATGATCTGGATGAATACACGGACACTGTGAACTCATATATCCACTTTTGTGAGGAGAGCATTCTTCCATTGCACACCAGGGTGAGCTACTCTAATGACAAGCCCTGGTTCACTGCTAAGCTCAGACAGATCAGGAAGGAGAAGGAAGCAGCGTTGAAAAGTGGAGACAGGGACTGCTACAGGGAGGTCAAATATTGGTTTAACAGAGAGCTGAGGAGAGCTAAATCTGTGTATTCTGAGAGACTCCAGCAGCAGTTCACTGCTAATGACTCTGCTTCTGTGTGGAGAGGACTGAGGCAAATCACCAACTATCGGCCTCAGGCTTCCAAAGGTCAGGATGACAAAGCCCTTTGTCAAAGACTGTCCCAACATTATGCCCGTTTTGACACCCTGTCAGCTGTGACCATCTCCCCCCTCCCCCCAGCTCCACTGCCTCCACTGCCTCCACGGTCCCTACCTCATCAAAGGCGGCCCCCCCTCCTCCCCCCTGCCCTTGTCATCAGTGAGCAGGACGTGCACAGACAGTTCTCCAGACTGAACCCGCGCAAGGCCCCCGGTCCGGATGGCGTGTCTCCCTCCACCCTGAGACACTGTGCGAAAGAGCTGACTCCTGTCTTCACAGACATTTTTAACACCTACCTTAAGCTATGCCACGTGCCGACCTGCCTCAAATCCTCCACCATCATCCCTATCCCCAAGAAGCCACGGATCACTGGACTTAACGACTACAGACCTGTAGCGCTCACCTCTGTAGTCATGAAGTCCTTTGAGCACCTGGTCCTGCCCCACCTCAAGTCCATCACCACTCCCCTCCTGGACCCGCTGCAGTTTGCCTACCGAGCCAACAGGTCTGTGGACGACGCAGTCAACCTGGCCCTCCACTCCATCCTGCAGCACCTGGACTCCCCAGGAACCTATGCCAGGATCCTGTTTGTGGACTTTAGCTCTGCATTCAACACCATCCGCCCCGCTCTGCTCCGGGACAAGCTGTCCCTGCTCAACGTGCCTGACTCCCTCTGCAGGTGGATCACCGACTTCCTGATGGACCGTAGGCAGCATGTGCGGCTGGGAAAGACTGTCTCAGACTCTGTTAGCATCAGCACCGGATCACCCCAGGGCTGTGTACTTTCCCCCCTACTCTTCTCCCTTTATACCAACTCCTGCACCTCCAGCCACCAGTCTGTCAAGCTGATCAAGTTTGCGGATGACACCACCCTCATCGGGCTCATCTCCAACGGCGACGAGTCCGTCTACAGGAGAGAGGTGGCCCAGCTGGCGTCCTGGTGCAGCCACAACAACCTGCAGTTGAACGCTCTGAAGACAGTGGAGATGATTGTGGACTTCAAGAAAGTCACAACCCCTCTGCCCCCCCTCACCCTCACAGGCTCTCCCATCACCACTGCAGATTCCTTCCGCTTCCTGGGCACCATCATCACCCGGGACCTCAAGTGGGAGCTGACCATCAGCTCCCTCATCAAAAAGGCCCAGCAGAGGATATTCTTCCTGCGGTAGCTGAGGAAACTCAAGCTACCCACCAAGATGTTAGTGCAGTTCTACATGGCCGTCATCGAGTCCATCCTCACCACCTCCATAACCGTGTGGTACGCAGGAGCCACTACCAGGGACAAACTAAGGCTGCAGCGTGTCGTGCACGCTGCTGAGAAGGTGATCGGCTGCAAGCTCCCATCTCTCCAGGATCTGTACATCTCCAGGACCCGGAGGCGTGCAGGCCGGATCATAGCCGATCCTTCACACCCTGGTCACGTACTGTTTGCCCCCCTTCCCTCAGGTAGAAGACTTCGGTCCATTCAGACTAAAACCTCCCGTCACATGAACAGCTTCTTCCCCTGTGCTATCAGACTGCTGAACACTAAGTGACTTATTGACTCTCATGCACTATGTACAGCAGCTCAACCAGACTCATGTCAATCAACACTGTTTTCTTTTTGCATTACCGACTGCACTATGTGGTACTCCACAATATCTGCTGCTCGCTAATATATTTAAAAACTGCCTTGACTAGTATTACTCATTCTTATTCTACACTTTAATGCGTGTATTGTAGAAGAGTTGGAAATAACGAGGCGGTTTTGTGTCACAAAAGCAGAGTCTTTAATGAACAACTCTTCTATCTTGTCTCATCATGGTGCAGAGCTTGGCAGAAGGCAAAGAGAAAGAATTCTGCCCAGCTCGCTGGTTAAATACAGGCACACATCCAAGACATGCAAAACACAAGCTGAAATCCCCCGTTATCTAAATCCCCATTAGTCCTGTTAACTCCTCCTTCCGTCTTGGGAGGTGATGGGAAAACCTCTCCTCGCCTAAGGGGGTGAAGGTGTCAAGTCTGTTGCCATGGCGTCCTGTGATGCCATTGGTCTTCACACGGCGGTGAGATTCCTTTGTCCTTTCAGAGGTGTGAAATTCCTTTGCATATGTTGCCCCACACATTTCCACATGCTCTAACGTATGCAGGTATGGAATATATGAGTAATATATACCACAGGCCCCCCAAACAACTAGGAAAGGACACAGAAAGATTCACAGTCTAGGGTAATTACTAAGACATACTACGTGTTACAGCTGTTGTCACAGAAGAAACTTCCAAGCAGCCATGCTCCTAAGAGAGTTCAGTGAAAATATAACAGCATAGTATAATCATAAGTCAGTCCTAAACTGTTGCTGCACAATTAGCGAAAAATTGCAGAGTGGTGTAATCAGTCCTTGTGCAGTCTGGGTTTCAATCTTCTCCCAAAGCTGCTGTAGGCTGGTTTAGGCGTCCTGCTGGGACCTTGTTATGAGGAATCTGCAGTGTGGGAAGGAGAGAGATTATCTGTTCCCTGCCTGGGGGCTGAGACTTTTTCCTTGGGGGGTCTACCTCGCCGAGGTGCTCGCGCCAACTGTGCAGGTTCGTCTCTCAACAAGAAGGCAGGTTTGAGTCTGTCAATGCTGACCGTTTCATTTCTATCCCCATAATCAAGCACAAAGTGTTTGTCACCATTTTTCCAGCACTCTGAACGGGCCATCGTATACTGGGCGTAACATTGGTTTAAGGGCTTCATGCTTAACAAAAACAAACTCGGCGTTTTTTAAAGTTTGAGGAACAAAAACTCGTGGAAAGGCGTGATGAGCTGGACCGTGGAGAGAGTCCGGTCCGTTACTGCCTAAAAACCTTGGGACTGGGAGGTGCCCTGGTTCCGGGTTTTCTGGTAAAAATTCACCTGGTAGTCTGATAGGCTGAGCAAAGACTAATTCTGCAGGGGAAGCGTCTAAATCCTCTTTAGGTGCCGCACGCAACCCCAATAAAACCCAGGGAAGTTTATTTACCCAATTTGTGTCCGTTAATGAGGCTCTGAGGGCGGCCTTTAAGGACCTGTGAAAACGCTCGCATAACCCATTAGCCTGAGGGTGATAAGCGGTGGTACGGTGAATTGTTGCCCCTAAACTGTTGGACATGGCTGACCAGAGCTCTGAGACAAATTGAGGCCCCCTATCTGACGTGATGTCTGATGGGACGCCGAAACGTGCCACCCAATTTGTTAGAAAAACGCGAGCGACTTCCTCCGCTGTAGTTGCCGCTAGAGGGACTGCCTCTGGCCAGCGCGTGGTGCGGTCTATCATTGTTAGCAGGTGTGTGAAACCCTGGGAGGAAGGCAGCGGCCCCACGAGGTCGACATGAATGTGGTCGAACCTTCTAGCAGGGATGGGAAAAGGCTCCAGAGGGGCTTTTGTGTGTTTGTGTACTTTGGCGCGCTGACAAGGAATGCAAGTTTTTGCCCATTCTTTTACGTTTTTGCGCAGGCCTGGCCACACAAACTTTTCGGCAACCATTTTGACCGAGGCGCGCACACCTGGGTGCGCGAGGGAGTGAATTGCGTCAAAAATACGGCGGCGCCAAGCAGCCGGTACTAACAGGCGAGGTCGGCCGGTTGAAACATCGCATATTGGGGGGGCACGCCGTCGCGCAACCCTTTTTCCTCCAGCCTTAACCCTGTTGGTCCAGACAGGAGCGCGCGCACGTCCGCATCACTACCTTGTTCTTCCGCCATGGCTGCATAATCTATCCCTTCATGGATAGGTGCTGCATATGTGTTTGCGTTAGAGAAAAGCTCAGCTGCTGAAGCAGTGTAATCTGTCTCCTCGTGCTCTGGCGGTGCCACAGCGCGAGAGAGACAGTCCGCTACTACGTTAAGTTTGCCCGCTACATGTCGAATGTCTGTGGTGAACTCTGAAATCGCAGCTAGCTGTCTTTGTTGTCTGCCCGACCAAGGTTCTGAAATTTTAGCCATAGCAAAAGTGAGCGGTTTATGGTCCACAAAAGCCGTGAAACTCCGCCCTTCTAACCAAAACTGGAAGTGGCAGATGGATAAATGGAGCGCCAGCAGCTCCCTGTCAAAAGTGCTGTACTTGCGTTCCGTCGGGTTTAGCGATTTGCTAAAAAATGCTAAAGGTTGCCAGACCCCCTTGACAAGTTGTTCTACAACTGCCCCTATGGCCAAGTCTGAAGCATCTGTAGTTAGAGCAATGCGGGCCGAGGGATCTGGATGGACTAACATTGTGGCGTTAGCTAGGGCGTTTTTAACTTCTGCAAAAGCGCGTTCGCGTTCCGGGGTCCATTCGACCGCGTTGGAAGCTCTCTTTTTTTTGAGCGCGTCATACAGGGGCTGCATGAGCTGAGCTGCATGAGGGAGGAAACGGTTGTAAAAATTAACCATCCCCAAAAATTCCTGTAGCGATTTGACCGTTTGGGGCCGTGGAAAACCTTCTATCGCATGAATTTTGTCTGGAAGCGGAACTGCCCCTTTCGGGGAGACTCTGTGTCCCAAAAAATCAATTTGCGATACGCCGAATTTGCATTTGGCTGGATTAATTATTAATCCGTGCTCTTCTAGCCTCTGAAAAACGGCAGTGAGATGCTGCTCGTGCTCTTCCTCCGATGCGCTGGCTACCAGCATGTCGTCGAGGTAGACGAAAACAAAGGGGAGGTCGCGTAAGACTGCGTCCATCATACGCTGAAAAGTCTGAGCAGCACCTTTGAGGCCGAAAGGCATTCGCAGGAATTCAAAAAGGCCGAAAGGGGTTATAACCGCTGTTTTAGGAATGTCTTCAGCTCGAACTGGAACTTGGTGATAACCGCGGACTAAGTCTATTTTTGAAAAAATGCACGCACCCGCTAAATGTAGTGAAAAGTCCTGTATGTGAGGAATGGGGTAGCGGTCATGCGCTGTAGCGTTGTTTAAGCTGCGGTAATCTCCGCACGGTCTCCAAGAACCGTCGGATTTCAGAACCATGTGAAGTGGTGAAGCCCAAGGGCTCTTTGAACGTCGGACAATGCCTAATTTTTCAAGAGCTGCAAATTCGTCCCTTGCTATGTTGAGCTTGGCCGCGTCTAAGCGGCGAGCTTTGGCAAAAACGGGAGGTCTCGTTGTTGGAATGAAGTGTTTAACCCCGTGTTTGGCTACAGTGGCTGAAAATTTGGGGGTTGTGAGTGCTGGGAATTGGGTGAGGAGTTGCTCAAACTTACCTCCTGCCGTGGTGACGTTGGCCTGCACAGGTGGTGGAGAGACTCGAGCTGAGCATGGAATAGAAGCAAAAGATAGTGCATTAACCAGGCGCCTATTTGCTAGATCAACTAATAACCCATGTGCACATAGAAAATCAGCGCCTAACAAGTTAAAACTCACCGCCGCTACAACAAATGTCCATCTGTAGCTGCGGCCGTGAATGAGGAGGTGCAGGCTCTTTTCACCGAACGTGTCGATGTCAGAGCCGTTGGCTGCCACTGCTCCATTGCCCCGGGTGCCCATGGCTCGATCTGCGTGGGAGGGCTTGATGAAACTCAGCTGAGCTCCCGTGTCGATGAGGAACTGCTTGCCTGTGTGTCCATCCGTCACGTATAACAGCTTGTTTTTCTCGCCGAGAACCGCTGCCGTTAATGGCCCTCGGCTTTGGCGTTTTCCCGACATCGTGAACTTGCAGGGGGGAACGCATTTGTGGGCTTTCTCGGCGAAGTGGTGGTGATAATAACAGACGTCGATCTGTTTGTTACGCTTGGGTCGCGCCGCTGTCACCGTGGGCTGGGTCTGCTCCGTGGGTTGTGGCTCTCCATGGCTCGGGGCGACAGTTTTGGGGTCCGCGGATGCCACTGTAGGTGTCCGCTCCTTGTAGGCGTTGACGAGCCGATAAGCCTCGCTGGCCAGTGTGCGGAAGTCTTGGTGGGTGTCGCACTTCATATTGGCGAGTGTCCCTCTCATGTGTGGTGGAAGCGTGCTGAGGAAAATAAACTGGAAAAGGAAATTGTCGTTGTCCTCCTCCTTAAGCTGCAGCAAATCCTCCATGAGGGCCTTCGGATTGCCCCCTTTGTGGCCGTAGACCGCCAGGATCCTCTCGGCTCTTTCCTCCGCTGGTGGGACATAGTTCGTCACGATGGTCGCCTTGAGCGTCTCATACTTGTCCCGGGCCGGTGGTCGCCGGATCAAGCTCCGCACACACCTCGAAGTGGCGGAGTCGAGCTTGGAGACGATATGGTAGAATTTTGTATCGTCTGCTGTGATGCCCGCCAGTATGAACTGGGCTTCAGCCTGTAGAAACCAAGAGGCGGGGTCTTCTCGCCAGAAGTCTGGCAGCTGGACAGCGACGGCGTTCGTGTACACCATCACTGTTGTGCCCGCCGGGTGAGAGTGCCTTGCCTCGGCTCTCACGGCGGTGCTGGAGCTCGGTTGAGCTCTCTCGGTACCCTCTGCCGGGGGGAACAGCTGTCTGCTTGTTCCCTCGTCTGCGTTGTCGCTGTCGTAAGTCAGATTCGCCGCGGATGAGTCGCTTGAAGAACTCCTCAGGTCCATACTCGCGTCAAGGTCACCAGTGTAGAAGAGCTGGAAATAACGAGGCGGTTTTGTGTCACAAAAGCAGAGTCTTTAATGAACAACTCTTCTATCTTGTCTCATCATGGTGCAGAGCTTGGCAGAAGGCAAAGAGAAAGAATTCTGCCCAGCTCGCTGGTTAAATACAGGCACACATCCAAGACATGCAAAACACAAGCTGAAATCCCCCGTTATCTAAATCCCCATTAGTCCTGTTAACTCCTCCTTCCGTCTTGGGAGGTGATGGGAAAACCTCTCCTCGCCTAAGGGGGTGAAGGTGTCAAGTCTGTTGCCATGGCGTCCTGTGACGCCATTGGTCTTCACACGGCGGTGAGATTCCTTTGTCCTTTCAGAGGTGTGAAATTCCTTTGCATATGTTGCCCCACACATTTCCACATGCTCTAACGTATGCAGGTATGGAATATATGAGTAATATATACCACAGTATAGTTTTTTATTTCATTTATTTCTTTTATTTTATCATGTTTAATGTTGCAGCATTGCACCGAGACAAATTCCTAGTTTGTGTACTACATGAACAATGGCAATAAATCTGATTCTGATTCTGATTTACCACAGCAAGTCTTCCAGGTCCTGAAGCAGCAAAACAGCCCCAGACCATCACACTACTACCACCATATTTTACTGTTGGTATGATGTTCCTTTTCTGAAATGCTGTGTTACTTTTACGCCACATGTAATGGGACACACACCTTTCAAAAAGTTCAACTTTTGTCTTGTCAGTCCACAGAGTATTTTCCCAAAAGTCTTGGGGCTCATCAAGATGTTTTCTGGCAAAACTGAGATGAGCCTTTATGGTCTTTTTGCTCAGCAGTGGTTTTCGTCTTGGAACTCTGCCATGCAGACCATTTTCGCCCAGTCTCTTTCTTATGGTGGAGTCATGAACACTGACCTTAACTGAGGCAAGTGAGGCCTGCAGTTCTTTGGATATTGTTGTGGGGTCTTTTATGACGTCTTGGATGAGTTGTTGCTGCGCTCTTGGAGTAGTTTTGATCAGTCGGCCACTCCTGGAAAGGTTCACTACTGTTCCATGTTTTCGCCATTTGTGGATAATGGCTCTCACTGTGGTTCGCTGGAGTCCCAAAGCTTTAGAAATGGCTTTATAGTGTTTTCCAGACTGATAGATCTCAATTACTTTGTTTCTCATTTGTTCCAGAATTTCTTTGGATTGCAGCATGATGTCTAGCTTTTGAGGATCCTTTGGTCTACTTCACTTTGTCAGGCAGGTCCTATTTAAGTGATTTCTTGATTGAGAACAAGTGTAGCAGTAATCAGGCCTGGGCGTGGCTTGAGAAATTGCACTCAGCTTTCCAAAGAAGTGATAAACCACAGTTAATTTATGTTTTAACGGAGGGGGGGGGGGTCACTTTTTCACACAGGGCCATGTAGGTTTGGATTTTTTTTTTACCCTTAATAATAAACACCTTCATTTAAAAATTGCATTTTGTGTTTACTGTGTGTTTTGTCTAATATTTAAATTTGTTTGATGATCTGAAACATTGAAGTGTGACAAACATACAAAAAAAATGAGAAATCAGAAAGGGGACAAACACTTTTTCACACCACTGTAATTATTGTCCCTGCTTCAGTTTTGTTTGTATGGTCAATATGTTTATTATTATCTTGGTTCTTCTTGTAATTGCTCCTGCTTTTGTCTGTTGTTGTCATCATGTCTCCGTCATAGTTATTGACTTAGTTACAGTATGTCTCCCCTGGTGCCGTATTCATGTCTCTTTCATACCCTCTGCTTTTGTTTACCCTTTGTTTCTGGTTCCCCATGTCTCCTGTATTTGTAGCCACTCCTCTGCTATCTCTGGTTGCCCTTGATTGTTCCCACCTGTTCTGTTTGTTGATTACGCCTTGTCTATTTATGTCTGTGTTAGTCTGAGTCCTGTGTGGTGTCATTGTCTCATGTCAGCATTTTACCCACGCTCCTGTCTAGCCCAAGTTTTGTTGCCTGTAATCCAGTGTCTGAGCCTAGCTGTGTTTTTACTTTTGTTTCAGCCCACGAGCTGTATTATTTTTTGTTCTGTTTCTGCACAATAAATATGTACAAAATTTGCCTCACATTATGGTCCTCCTCACTGCCTGTGAGGGGTAATCGCAACAGAAGGATACCGCCATCTATGGACCCAGCAGAGGAATCTGGCAGGAGGAAAAAAAAGTGAAGTTGGGATGAACTGGAGGTGGTAGCCATGGTGGCTGACGCTCGGAGCTGCTCTTCCTATGGGTACAAGATGCTTTGCTGGGATGGAGTCGCTAATCTGCTGCAAGCCAGACCAAGTGTGCGCACCTACCCTGGGGGGAAGAATCTCTCCCTTCCTCTGCTACCACTGCTATCAGGGGTTATGCTGGCAGCTACCCAGGAGAGGAGGAAGCGTAAGCGGCGCGAACATAAACAAAGGAGAGGAAAGAGGGCCGGAATTCATGTTAGGCTAAAGGCTAACCCCTCCAGACCAGCAGTACCGTCACTCCTTCTTTCCAATGTCTGCTCCCTCGACAACAAGCTGGATGAGCTGCGTCTGCTGAGAGAAACCCGCAGAGAGTGGAGGGATTGCTGTGTGTTTGCGTTCATGGAGACATGGCTCCACGACAACATCCCTGACACGGCCATTCAGCTGGAAGGGATGACATCGTTCCGGGCGGACAGGGAGGCTGCTAGCTCTGGTAAGAGCCAAGGGGGGCGGGGCTATGCATCTATATTAACAAGAACTGGTGCGTTAATGCCACTTTAGTATCTAAACACTGCTCTCCGTTGGCGGAGTTCCTTATTGTAAATTGTCGGCCATTCTATCTGCCGAGGGAATTCACCAACGTGTTTGTAGCTGCTGTTTACATAGCTCCTAGTACTAATGCTAAAGCTAATGCTAACGAGGCACTCAGAGAGCTGCACGATGCTATTAGTGAATTTCAAACTTCACACCTGGACAGTTTTGTGGTGGTTGCGGGGGATTTTAATCACACCAGTTTAAAGACTGCACTCCCCAAGTTTAAACAATGTGTAGACTTTAAGACCAGAGGAGAGAATATGTTGGACTTGGTGTACACAAACTTTCCAGATGCTTATAAGGCAACATCTCACCCCCACCTCGGCTATTCTGACCACCTATCCGTGATGCTGGTGCCTGCCTACAAACCTTTACGGAAGCGCAGCAGGCCAGTAGTGAAACAAATCAGGATTTGGCCAGAGGGTGCAGCCTCAGCACTTAAGGACTGTTTTCTGCACACAGACTGGGAGGTCTTCAAAATAGCAGCCTCCCAGGGAGACAGGACAGATGTGGAGGAGTATGCTGAAACGGTCACCAGCTACATCGCGAAGTGCACAGAGGATGTCACTAAAGTGAAGACTATAGAAGACTCCTGTACATTGATTTCAGTTCAGCATTCAACACCATTATTCCCCAGAGACTGATGGAGAAATTACTCCTTCTTGGTCTGAACACCGCCACATGTCTCTGGATCCTGGATTTCCTGACTGAGAGACCTCAGTCTGTCCATGTTGGAAATAACATCTCCAACTCTATCACGCTGAGCACCGGATCCCCTCAAGGCTGTGTACTCAGTCCACTGTTGTTTACACTTCTAACACATGACTGTGTATCCAGACACGATGGGAGCCAGATTATTAAGTTTGCAGACGACACCACAGTGGTGCGACTTATTCAGAGGGATGAGGAATCAATGTACAGGAAAGAAGTTAGAGACCTGGAGGGCTGGCGCAGGGGGAACAATCTGGTGCTCAACGTGGACAAAACGAAGGAGATGATTATCCTTCGTAATATATAATATAATATAAAATCATGATATTATATCCTTAATATAATATTATGATACAGTATTATGATTATTATATATTCCGGCGGTCACAGCCTGAACACGTCCCTCTCAGCATCGGCGGCCGTTTGGTGGAGAGAGTGGAGAACATCAAGTTCCTCGGAATGCAGATCTCGCAGGACCTGACCTGGAGCAAGAATTCCTTGGGGATCAGGAAGCGGGCCCAGCAGAGACTGCACTTCTTGAGGAAACTCAAACAGGCCTCTCTCCCCATCTGCATCCTCAGGACCTGCCACAGAGGTGTGGTGGAGAGTGTTCTGATGTACTGCATTGCAACATGGTACTCCAGCTGCAGTATGTCAGACAAAAAAGCCCTGCAGAGGATAGTTAAGGGAGCTGAGAGGGTAATTGGAGTTTCCCTCCCCTCTGTCCAAGAACTTTTTCAGAACCGTTGTAGGAGCAGGGCACTGAACATTGTCAAGGACCACTCTCACCCTCTGCATTTTGAACTTCTGCCATCTGGCATACGATTCCAGAGAATCAGAGGCAGAACCAGCAGACTGATTAACAGCTTCCTTCCACAAGCTGTTAGGATGCTGAACAGTTGATCCGGAATCTCTCATACATACTACTGCACCTTATGGACATTATGTATATTATTTGTATAGTTCTAGTTAGTTTTCAAGTATGTCTCAGGGGTGTGTGAATGGCTGTGTTGGGATGGGGGGTGAGGGTGTGTGTGAGTGTGTCTTAAATTATGTTCTTTTTACTTATATGGATGCCAAGAGAAACGTAATTTCATCTTGCCTGCACTACAGTTGTATGTACAGCAATATGACAATAAAGGTTGATTTGATTTGATTTTGATTTGATTTACTTGCCATCTCCTCCTCGTTGGAGCCAGCCTACTGGCTGCCTCTAACAAAGCAGAGAGAGTTCCTCAGCAGTAGGCAGGCACTCGGGGCCCTGTGTGAAAAGATAACTTGAGGAGGCACCATTCTTCTTGACGCTCCACTCCAATACCCTCAGCTTTTGGTGATGATCTGAGAATGCATACCTCCGCCAAGGCTATTATCTTCTCACAGTGTGTTAGCAACAATACTCCAAAACTACTGGATGGATTTGATAAAATCTTTACCAGAGGTGGTCCTTGGTCTAGAGAGGAACTCATTACATTTTGGTGATGATCCAAGAATGCATACCTCCGCCAAGGCTATTATCTTTTCACAGTGTGTTAGCAAGAATACTCCAAGATTACTGTATAGACTTTGATGCAATTTTCACCAGAACTGGCTCGTGGCCTACACACAAACCCATTACATTTTGAAGGTGATCCATGAGGGACGGAAGGACCTTTGGTAGAGGTATGCGCTCACTGAGTGCTTTTTTAGTTTAAAATATTTCTCAGGGGTGACTGAATGAAATGCCCTGTCAGCTATTTTGATGATCACCAGCAGAGGGCAATGTCTGTTGACAGCTAACAGGGTTTTGGAGAAATAAAAATATGAGGAAAGGAATTAGCTGCCTTGTCCGAGGTTTGCGCTCTCTGGGCACTTTTTAGGTTTCAGAAAATGATCCTGACACTGACATGAAATTACTCAAATATTATATAGAATTAAATGAACAAGAAGGTTGTCTGTTTCAAAGTACTATTTACCAACCACATGCTGTGGTAACACAAGTACCATAATTACTGTAACAGATAATCATTTGATTGCATCGAGTCAGTGACGAATTCAACATAAAACCATTTTGTTGCTACTTTTGTCACACTCTTATTATAGTCAGCTGGATTACCTGAAAAGTAAAAATATGAACTAAATCTTTTACGTTATACCAAATTTGTGTGTGTGTGTGTGTGTGTGTGTGTGTGAGTGTCTGCGCGCACGCGCGTGCGTGTCTGTCTGTCTCCTCACCTGGTTGTTGTCCACCTTGTAACCATGTTTAAGGGCCAGTGTTTTCCCCAGTGAAATGCTTATGGAAAAGCCCACAATAGCCACAGCAAAAGCATCACCTATGACACTTGAGAACAAACTGACATCTGGAGCTCTAGGGGCCTTCAGCCTGAAGCAGTAGAAGGAAACATGAATTATATTAATTATTTTATTAATTCAGAAACACTGAATATTTAAAGATGAATAGAGTTCCATGAATATTGTAGGTGAGCAGAAGGCAAATAGCTCCTGTGTAAATTTCTTTCTCTTCGTTTCACGCAAAAAGTTAATTAACTTACTCACTAGGAATCTCTCCAACCACATCAATGTAGTATTTACTGGCAAGTCCACAGAAGTGAGTAATCATTGTGGCTGTGATAATCTGTTGGGAAACAAATACCGATAAAATCACTGTAAATTCAGTGACGGGCCATTGGGACTCAGGCCATAAAATGTGCCAGTTGTAGTTTTCAGTTTTCCTACGAGGAACAGGAAAGTTATGTAGTGCTGCTTTAATGCACCTACTGGAAGGTGGAAAGAAAAAAGTAAAATGTCTGGGCCAGTGGGGGTTGTTTAGGGGCCGGCGGATGGTGTGCCCTGCAACATTGGGGTGGTGGCCCTACCCCCCATTGCCCTTCCTCCTGGGCTGAATGCCTGGCTGTCATTGGGTTTGGTGGCCTCGGGGCTCTGTATTCCAGATGGGGTGGGGGTGGGGGTGGGGGCTCTATGTTGCTTGCTTACAGCGCTGGGGGAAGGGGGGGGGGTGCAGCCTTCTAGCCCCTTTTTTGTAGGATTCCTGGCAAAACACACACACACACACACACACACACACACACACACACACACACACACACACACACACACACACACACCTATCTGTTCTCTTTCAGGTCTATCAGGTCTATCAGGCTCCTGTCGAGGTCTCCTCAGAAGCAGAAGCAGTTTCTTGTGTTTTCTCTCAATTTGTTTTTCTTTGTTTCTCTTCCCCTCCCTGCTCCCTCACTCTCCACCCCTTCCAACTGCAAGTCATATACCTTCAGTTCTTTCCCCCAATCCCCCCATCAGGTCCAGCATAAGTAAGACAATTTAAAGTATTAAAGTTAATATGCAGCAAGAGGAGTCTATAAATACTATTTATAGACAGCATATGTCAAATATGAGCAGAGCTCCTTTAAATCTGTTTGGCACAGTAAGGCAAGCAGATATCCGTTCTGCTTACCAAGCTGCTGGATAGGACTAGGGGAAAAAGAAAGATGAGGACTCACAACTATGAGCTCTATAGGGATGGGCAGAGGCAGCTTCTGTCTGTAGCAGTCGTTGACCTCCTTGACCACAATGAGAATCACGAGGGCCACCAGGCTGACCACCAGCTCTGGGATCTTAGTCTGAGGAAGCAGTTTACAAACGTCCACCAGAGTCTGCCATAAAAGCAGCGAAGAAAAACTGAATAAATTAATTAAGCAAAAAAGTAAACTTATGCTCATATACAAAAGTTGGGAAGAATCTGTCTGTCTATCTGTCTGTCTGTCAGTCAGTAAATGGGAAGTGAAAAGCAACAAATTTGACCAGAAAAAAAGATAATGGCAAAGAGTTAAAGCTTAAAAAAAATTATAATGTAATTGTGCCATGGTTCTGTAGGGTCTAAATGATAATTCTGCATATAGATAGATAGATGTACTTTATTGATCTCAAACTGGGAAATTACAGCATAACAGCAGCATGACAGTAGACGATCAAAACGACAGAAACACACAGCATAATAGGCAAAGGGATTACCCATGGAAAGTAAAACTGCTAAATAACTAACTTATATACATTGTAGATGAATAGATGGTGATCCGTACAGATACCCGCTGTACAATGCAGGACTATCAAGTGCAGAGTGATATGTGAGGCACCAATTAGACTGTAAGGTGCAGTATGGCAGCATACTAGAATTCAACATTAAAGTGAGTTATTGTACAGTGAAATGGCATGTGGCAGGAAAGATTTCCTGTACTTAACCGTTCGGCAGCTGCTGGAGAAAGTACTCTGCTGTCTGTCCAGTGTGTGGTGGAGGGGGTGATCAGGAATTGTCCATAATGGATCACAGTTTGTTTAGTGTCCTCCTCCCCACCAGTCTCAAAAGTCTCCGGCCTGAGACCAATTACAGAGCCAGCCCTCTTGATAGTCTTGTCAAGTCTATTGGTGTCGCTGGTTCTGATACTGCTACCCAAACAGACAGCAGCAAAGAAGATGGCGCTGGTGACAACAGTCTGGTAGAAAAGCTCCAGCATCCTGTTCAACATGTTGAAGGATCTCAGCTTCCTCAGAAAGTAGAGTCTGCTCATCCCCTTCTTGTACGCAGCATCGGTGCTGGATTTCCAGTCAATTCCGTTGCTGATCGTGACACCCAGGTATTTGTAGTCCTCAACTACCTCCATGTCCTCCTCTCTAATCTACAATGGCTGTGAAGGCGTCCTCTTCTTCCTGAAGTCAGTCATCATCTCTCTGGTCTTGGTGACGTTCAGCCTCAGGTGATTCTGCTCGGTCCATTCCACAAATCTGTCTACCAGCGCCCTGCACTCCCCCTCCTCTCCTCCTCTTATACACCCAACAACAGTTGAGTCATCGGAGAATTTCTGCAGATGGCATGACTCGGTGTTGTACTAAAAGTCAGTGGTGTATAAGGTGAAGAGAAAAGGAGAAAGCACAGTCCCCTGTGGAGCTCCGGCATCACTAACCACCACATCAGACAAGACACTGCCCAGCCGGACAAACTGTGGCCTGCCTTTCAGGTAGTCAGTAATCCAGGAGATCACAGAGCTGTCGACCCCCATCACCCGCAGCTTCTTGCCCAGCAGCAGTGGCTGGATGATGTTAAAGGTACTGGAGAAATCAAAGAATGCGATTCTCACAGTGTCTCCTCCGCCATCCAGGTGCAAATGGGCTTGTTGCAACAGGTAGATGACAGTGTCCTCAACTCCTAAATGGGACTGATATGCAAACTGCAGAGGGTCTAGCCACATCTTCACCTGCGGCCTCAGGTGGGCTAAGACCAGTCTGTCCAGGACCTTCATCACATGGGATGTGAGGGCAACTGGTCGATAGTCATTCAGGTCAGATAGAGACGACTTCTTGGGGACAGGAAGCAGACAGGATGTCTTCCACAGTAACGGTACTCTCTCCAGACTCAGGCTCAGGTTGGCAGGTGTTTCAGTTGGCACAGGTCCTCAGGATCCTGGTGGAGATGCCATCAGGCATCCCACAACCTTCCGCTGACGGAGTCTCTCCAGCCATTTCTTAACCTGGTCTGTAGTCACAGTGATGGGAGGGAGCTGGTGTCGCCAGAGGGGGGTGAGGGGGGAGATAGAGGGAGGTGCTGCACAGAAGAACATGCATATGTGGAGAACATGAGGCGTTGTAGAACACCCGTGGCCCGGCAAAGGAAAGGGCAGTGGTAGCAACCGGTGTATCCAACACAGAACACACTGGGAGAAGAAGCAGCCGGATCAGACCATGGTCCTTCGTGGGGAGGCAAGCCCACGCAGCTTCATCAGTGGTAGACAGAAGTTCAGGCTGCTGCTTCACCATGTGCTACCACTGTCCTTTGCTGGACAACGAGTCCCCACTGGTGCTCCTCCTGGTGTGCTCACATATGTATCTAAAAATTTAAAGTTAACAATAATACTGTTATGATTGTGGCACAGAACGGCCAGATCAATTGCATATCATATGTAGCCACATATGATATGAGAGCTGAGAGCTGCCTCCAGTTCTTGATTAATCTGCTCACAATGTCTATTGCTCTGGGAGTAATAACCAGAGGTGAGACTGCCATTGCACCTGATGGCCTTGCAGAATGCCTTCCACACCTGCGACATGAACTGTGAGCCTCTGTCGGAGACAATGTCAACAAGAATACCATGCAAGCGGACAAGGTGAAGAGTGAGCAAATTGACAATTTCCTTGGCAGATGGTAATTTAAGCAGAGGACCAAAATGTGCAGCCTTGGAAAACCTGTCGACAATAGTGAGTACAACAGAATACCCATTAGATGGAGGTAAACCAGTGATGAAGTCCAGGACAATATGGGACCAGGGCCTGCCAGGAATAGGTAGGAGTTGAAGCAGCCCTGCAGGTGGTGATGAAGAGGTTTTGTCTGTGGAACACTGGGAACATGCCTGGACGTAATCCAACACATCCTCGCACATGGATGGCCACCAAAATATGTGATCTAGGTGAGTGAATGTGCAAAAAACCCCATGTGACAAGAAAATTTAGCATTGTGGAGCCAATGGATGACCTCACGTCTGACCGATGATGGCACATACAACCGTCCCGCAGGGCCTTCCCCCAGAATCTGGCTCGCTGTTCTATGCCCTCCTCACCTTATCTTCAATCTCCCAGGTGAGGGCTTCCACGATGCGGGATGAGGGAAAGATGGTTTGTTCAGCAGGAGGGGTGTCATCAGGCTCAAACTGACTGGAGAGACCATCAGGGTTGATGTTTTTGGAGCCAGGCCAGTAGGTGAGCACAAAGTCAAACCTCCCAAAAAACAGAGCTCAACGGGCCTGACGAGGGTTGAGGCGCTTGGTGGCTTTGAGGTACTCTAGGTTCTTATGATCTGTCCAAACCAAAAAAGGCACAGGAATCCCCTCCAGCCAATGGTACCACTCCTCCAGGGCCAGTTTCACTGCCAGCCATTCACAGTCACCAACGTCATAATTCTTCTCAGCAGAGGACAGACGGAGCAAGATGTGCAGCCTGATGATGCCAGCACTCAGGGATTCCTTGATGTATTTTTTCATCGCCTTTTGCTTAGGGCCGGAGAGGCTATAGAGGCAGCTGGTGGGCAGGCACACCCCCTGGTGGAGCTCAATGAGAATAAGGTCTGTGGGGAGGGAGAGGACTTTGCTTTTGCTAAACACAGTGGCCAAATCATGAAATTCAGGGGGGAACAGTGGGGGAACAGTAGATCAGGTGGCTCATTTTTGTGTGTGTGTGTGTGTGGGGGGGGATAGTGGCAAAGAAGGGGAGCATGTGGCAGACTAGATACATTCCGTTGAATTGTCCATTGATGCACATAGTCGTGTGGATACTGTGTGCCACGAAGGGTACCCACTTCCACTGTTGCCGTGGGTTCTCCTGCTTCCGTTGAGCGATGTCGGCTCTGGGACGCTATTGTGGTTAAATCCCTTCTTCTCATGCACTCGCTGGGCAATGCCGGCCAAGGAACACCTATTGTAAGTGTCTATGTGTTTTTGTACGTCCTCCCTTTTTTGAAACTGTCTGTCTTTACTTCAATAAATGTGTTGTGGTGTTAACCCTCCGCGTAAATCAATCCATCCTTCCCCTGCTCCATGCGCTGCATTAAAGCGCACAAGGAGGTTATGACATTACGGACCAGCCAGCGTAGGATGTAACGGGTTGCACCCACACATCTGTTTTCCTTTTAAGCTATTTTTCTTTTTCCACTCACCTGTTGCTTGGGCGCCATGGCTGAGCTGGTGGAGGGGGAGCTGCGCTAGCTGTGTTTCCTGGAGGAGATTCCTTCATGGACATTGGAGCCCTGTTTCTCCGAAATGGCTCGACAGGCTCGGGACACGGCAGTGAAGATAATGAATAGGGATAGCCTCTGGAACCATCCAGAGGAGATGAAGATTCTCCGGAACATCTTCGCTGTGTCATGCAAGGGGTCAGATGAGGATCTCCCAGCGTTCAAGCCCCCCGCGGCCACTCCACCTTATTCCTCGGACACTACGGAGTTGCTCCACATTTGTGACTTGCTGCCCAGCGTGGTGCTTAGAATCCCGGATTATCTGGTGCCCGATCCATCAGCAAAGAAGAAGAGGAACACTGGTCCGAAAAAGCCTTCAGCCATTCCGACGACAGCCCTGCCTCCTCGTCCTGAGCCGTGGTCCACTCCGTCCCCGGAGGAGCAGGAGGAACGAAGACAGGTTCTCCTGGCAGAGACTGACCTCCTCCTGGAGGCGAAACCATGGCTTCTCCCAGAGTTGGCCGAGAGGTTGGAGGAATATTCCTCAAGGAGGTTGGCGCTTCAGCCAGAGGATGAGCATGCCCCAACCACGGAGACGACAGCTGACGTCATCACACCTCAGGAATTCAGACAAGTGCTTAGTCAGTCACTGTTAATGTCACCTGAAACTGCTTGCCTGATTCCTGAAGAATTGTCAGCTGCCGATCTTGTTTGTCCTCCTGTTTCTCCCGTTCCTCCTATGCCATCATTCTTTCCGGGAGGAGAATTCCGGACCGAGGAGGAGCCTTCACTGGAAGAACCGGAGAACAAGCTGCCTGCTTCCTCTTGTCGCCACCGACCCCAGAGGGCTCGCTAGAAGCACCCTGTTGCTCCCATGTCAGCGAGCCTCTCGTCAAGCAGGGAAGAGAGCCCTGCTGCGCGACCATTACACCAGCCTGCTATCTTACCGATATCCACCTCCTAAATGACTTTTACCTCCACTAATGTGGGGGATGCAGTTTTCCCCCCCGATCCATCCACCTCTGTGCCTGCCTTGAAGGCTTCTCCACCGTATTTCGAGGAGCCCAGAGCCGCTGTGGACATGGAGGGAGATAAAACTGCCTCTGACCCTGCTGGAGACATTAAAGACCAGGAGAACAGGCAAGTTCCTTTTCATTCTACCCCTCTTTTTGATGAGCAGTTTTGTCTTTTCCCTGGCCAAGAGACTCAGGTTCTGCAGTTCCCTGAGTTCTCGCCACCAGCGGCATGTGACAGCCCCTCACTTGTCCTCTCCGTGTCTGGTGTGCCTCCATGAGTTTGTCGGTTCTCGAACCAAGTCACCAGGTGGAGGAAGAGCCCAAGGCCCTGGAGGATCCTGACCCAGGTTCAGCAGAGAGGCAGCCCCCTGCCGCCATGCCGGCTGAGTCACCAGCATGGGGGATATCACCTGGGGGCCTGGAGGTTGCGATCATCATCATGCCTGCTGCGGAGGCCGCTGCAGCAGAGTCATCCACCCTCCTAGACCTTCATGAAACCGGATCTAAGTCGGCATTATCGGGATCGATGGAGTCCTGGATGGCGGTGGAGCTTGAGTCCAGGCAAGTGCTCTCATTTGTTTTTCTTCCCTGTAAATTGGAGCAACCTTGTCAGCCCTCAGCTGCATCGGGTCTTGCCTTGCCAGGCTCCGCCGCTGCCGGCAACCCTAACCATTTTCTTCCTGTCCTCCCTGAGCTCCTTCCTAGGGTTGCAGGAGAGGGTCCGCCGCTACCTGGAGTATCCACAGACGACTATGACGTGAGTCCAGCTGCCCCGGTGGAGTTTGACACGGGTGCAGCACCTCCCGGACCTACTGAATCTGTGCACCCTAGATCGCCGGAGTCCTGGACGGTGGTGGAGCCCAAGTTCAGGCAAGTGTGCTCCATAATGTCTCCCGTGTCTTTGTTAAAGTCACACTGCCCGACTCGTGGTGAGGAGGGCCAGGGGCACCTCGCTGCAGCTCCCAGGCTCACCTCACCATGCTCTGCCACTGCCGGTTACCCTGACTCGGCCTCTTTCTCTCTCCCTCCAGTTTCAAAGCTCCTTGCCAGCGTTGCCAGACAGCAGCCAATTCCATCCGAGGCTGCCGAGGATCCAGGTTCAGCGCTGGAGGCTGTGGAGAGTCCTACCTCCCTCGCTGGGGAGGTCACCACGGGAGCAATGAGGTCCCCGACGGGGACCACCACAGGTACAATGGTGCTCCAGCCGGAGCCCACCGTCGGTGCTGCGGCGGTCCAGTTGGGAGCCACCGTGGGAGCTACAGAGCTCCAGCCGGAGTCCGCCGAGGGTGCAGTGTTGGCCCGGTCGGGGTCCACCGTGGGTGCAGCGTTGTCCTGGTCGGGGTCCACCACAGGTGCTGCTGTGCCCCAAGCCAGGACCACCAAGGGTGCTGCGGGTCAGCCTAAGGACACCTTGGTCCCCTTCTTCTCCCTGTCCGACACCGTGGGGGTTCCCTTCCTATGGTCTGGTCACTCACCAGTTAGCCTCCCGGTGAGCAGGCCGCCTCCTGCTCCACCTCTTTGGTCCTGGTGGCTCTACAATGCTGGCTGACCACCGGACGGACTGAGTCTCTCCAGATGGCCCGTGCTTTCCGGCAGGCCACCGGACTCTACTCACCGGACTGCTTGCTGGGCCTAGGATTCTGGGCGGCCTCCCGAACCTCCATGCCTTTGGACGTGTGGGGGTTAATTGTGGGCCCTGGGCGGGGTATTGTGTTCCCTCCTTCCTGTTCCCCTTACCTCCCACCCGGCTTCGTGTTGTTGTTCCTGTTGGAGGGGCGGGGGTGGGGCGGGGGTTCCTTTCCTTATGTCACCATGGGTGTCTGGCATCCACCCCTAGAGAAGGGGATCTGTCACGAACCAAGCCAGTGTTGTTCTTAGGCTCGGTTGTGACTGTTCTCTGTGGCTTGGGTTACTGGTATATTTGTGCATTGTGTTATCTTTTGAGTTTTCTATGTCTTTTGTCCTTGTTTTTTTACTCATAGCCACTGTCTGGCTGGCAGCTGTTAGACTGCTGCTTTGACCTACTTTTGTGGGCATGGTCTAACTCCTGTCCGTCCGACCACGCCCCCTCTCTCTCCTGACAGCCAGCTGATTCCACTCCTGTCATTTATTTTCCCGCGCCTCGCCCAGGTGTACTGAATTTTTGGAACCAGCAATGCTTGTACTTAAGCGGCATTTGCCAGTCAAACATTGCTGGTCCATTGAATTGTCCATTGATGTCAGAGCGATGTCGGCTCTGGGACGCTATTGTGGTTAAATCCCTTCTTCTCATGCATTTGCTGGGCAATGCCGGCCCAGGAACGCCTATTGTGTCTATGTATTTTTGTACGTCGTCCCCTTTTTGAAACTGTCTGTCTTTACTTCAATAAATGTGTTGTAGTGTTAACCCTGCATGTAAATCAATCCATCCTTCTCCTCCTCCGTGTGCTGCGTTAAAGTGCACAAGGAGGTTATGACAGTTCACTATGAGGTAACAGAAAGGAAAGAGAGAGAGTGAGCTGGTTGTGAGGGTGGATGGAATTGCCGCCTGCTAGTCTCCCTACAGCGACTGATGGGGACTCTCTTTTGGCTGCGACGGACAGGCGGAGATGTCACGATCACTTCTCATGCAGTACAGGCAAAGCTGAGCCTCTCAATGACAACGGTGCTCCTTGGGTGTGAGCTGGAAACGACCCACCAGTATAGGCCCGGAGGAGTTGGTGCACCTGGGAGGTGGTAAGATAAGGAACCTGGTTTTAGATGGAGACTCGCCAGTCGCCACACGACTGGAATGCCTGTGCTCGCAAGAGCGCTCGCGTATCTGATTTTCAAGTTTTATAGTATGTGAAATGAGGTCATCTATAGCAGGGATGTCCAATCATGTACCATGGAGGGCCAAGACCCTGCAGGCTTTACCTCCAACCAGTGTCTTCAACAGCAGATTTCACTGAACTTCTTCCTATTGATTGCTGATAAGTGAAAACATCTGCTGAAGAGACTGGGCAGAAGAGAAAACCTGCAGGGTCTTGGCCCTCCATGGCACATGATTGGACACCCCTCGTCTAGAGTTTTCGGCTCGTCTCTGCTGACTAATTCATCCCTAATGGAAGCTGAGAGACTGTAAAGATAAACAGTGCATAAAGCTGTTTTGTCCCACTTGGGACGAGAATTCAGTTTCTCAAAAAAATTTTGAATAATACACACAACCAATAAGAAAATATGGATTTTTAATATAAATATTAGCTTACTGAAAAGTAAGTAAGTAATGTCCATGTACATACTGAATACTTGGTCGGGACTCCTTTTGCATGAATTATTGCATTAGTGTGGCATGGCAGGCAATCAGCCTGTGGCACCACTCAGGTGTTATGGAAGCCAGATTGCTTTGCTAGTGGCCTTCAGCTCGTCTGCATTGTTGAGTCTGATGTCTCTCATCTTCCTCTTGACAATAGCCCATAGATTCTCTGTGGAGTTAAGATCAGGAGAGCTTGCTCTAAAATTTCCTGGTAGATGGCTGCGCTGACTTTGGACTTGAAAAAACGCAGTGGACCAACAGCAGCAGATGAAACCGCTCCCCAAATCAGGTGCCAAGTCCTGTCATGTGGAAATCAAGGTCCCAGGGTCTGGAGCAAGAGTGGAGCAGCACAGAATCCAAACTGCTTGAGATCCTATGTGAAGTTTCCACAGTCAGTGATGATTTAGGGAGCCATGTCATCTGCTGGTGTTAGTCCACTGTGTTTTATCAAGTCCAAACTCAGCACAACAGTCTACCAGGAAATTTTTAAGCACTTCATGCTTCCCTCATGCCACGCCCCTTTGATGCAGTAATTCATGCAAAGCGAGGCCTGACCAAGTATTGAATGTGTACATGAATATACTTTTCAGTAGCCCAACATTTTGATTAAAAATCTTTTTTTTTGTTATTGGTCTTATGTAATATTCTAATTTTTTTGGAGAAACTAGATTTTAGGGTTTTCATTAGCTGTAAGCCATAATCATCAAAATTAAAGGACACAAATGCTTGAAATAAATCACTTTTTGTGTAATGAATCTGTATAATATATGAGTTTCACTTTTTGAATTGAATTACTGAAATAAATTAACTTCTTGATTATATTCAAATTTTTTGAGATGCACCTGTACAGTTCTGTACTGAAATCTCAGGTGGTTACTCGAGCTACAGTTAGAAGGCCTTTGAATATGAAGACGTTAATAAAATGAAATGTTAATGGATCCCTTGTACATTCCCCGAAAGGCTAATTTGTGCTTTAGTGAGTTAACCATAAAGAGAACAGTAATATGACCTAGCTATGGATGCACAGTGTGTGGGTATGTTTGCTTTAGTAGTTGCTGATGGTTAATAGATTGCATAGAACCTACTGACTAGATTTCTATGAAATTCGGTACACGGGTGGAACCTGGGCAACAGAAGACTCCATAGATTTTGGAGAGGACTGGAGTCAAGTGGAAGATTCAGCATTTTTTTCTTTTTTTCCCACTTTCTTTAAAATTGCCAGAAAAGCATCTCTGATCTTAAATTGTGCATTGAATTTGATGCTAAAAGTCTGGTGTGTGAGTGAGGTGGATATTTATGCATGCAGAATATGATGCCAGTACAAATAAAGATCAGGATCCCCCCCACACCACACAGACACACACACACACACAAACACACACACACACACACTTTAACATTGCTAGAGAGTGAAGGTTTTGCTTTTTTTGTCATTTTGATTCAAGCTCAAGTAGGTAATCTGTTCGAGCAAGGATGAGATAGCTATTGCACTACAACCACGCAAATCTTGTGATGCTCCTGAATGAATTGCAACTGTATTTGTGGGCCGACTGTTTTGAAAATTTTGGGATTTTATCCAACATGGCACCTCAGCAGTAAACCTTCACTGACTTCTTAAAAACAATTTAGATTTTATATCACTACGCAGCCAGCATGTCCATGTAGGCCCCACCGTAGGTTAAAACTGGGCTATCTTATGGGTCACACCCCGACAGGCATTGAAAAGTAAGCTAGGAGCAGGAAGACAAAAGAAGAGGAAAACAGCAGCCTTGTGTGTAGCAGAATGGAATGTACGCACTCTGTTGGACAGAACAACATCACAATGCCCAGAAAGACAGACTGTGCTTGTGGCCCTGGAACTGAACAGATACAATGTAGACATAGCTGCACTTAGTGAAACAAGAGTTCCTGGATATGACAGCTTGGAAGACCATGGGTACATCTTCTTTTGGAGTGGGCGATCAACTCAAGTAAAGAGAGAAGCAGGAGTGGGCTTTGCAGTTAGAAAGGAGATAGCAGCAATGTTTGATGAGGAACCGGTGCCAATCAATGACAGGATAATGACTATGAGACTCCAACTACAGCGGAACATGT
Organism: Pholidichthys leucotaenia; assembly: GCA_020510985.1. NCBI lineage: Eukaryota > Metazoa > Chordata > Actinopteri > Cichliformes > Pholidichthyidae > Pholidichthys > Pholidichthys leucotaenia. The sequence goes on along the minus strand of CM035843.1, from coordinate 322,635,866 downwards.
ATGCCACACTCATCAGTGTATATGCCCCAACAATGACCAACACAGAGGATGTGAAGGAAGAGTTCTACAGTGATTTACGTGAGACTATCAGGCGTGTACCGACTGATAACAGGCTGATACTCGTTGGAGATTTTAATGCCAGAGTTGGTTTGGACACTGAGAAATGGAAAGGAGTGCTAGGCAGTCATGGAGTAGGCAAGTACAATGCTAATGGAGAACTTCTACTTGCACTATGTTCAGAGTACAACCTTGTGATAACCAACACTCAATTTAAGCACAAGGACACACACAAGAAGACATGGATGCATCCAAGATCCAAGCACTGGCACTTATTAGACTACATCATAGTCGGGCAGAGAGACATAAGGGATGTATTGGACACCAGAGCAATGAGAGGTGCGGACTGTGGTACTGATCATGATATGCTGAGATCTAGATTAAGGATTTGCAGACGAAAACAGCACTGCAGGACGGGTGCAAAGCCACCACGGAAGCTAAACACTAGTGCACTGAAAGGCCAAAAGAAGCAGGAAGAACTTACACAGGAAATGGATGAAAACTTGAAAGACTGGGACAGCAACAACTCAGAGAATGACATAAAAGAGAAATAGTCAACAATGAAGGATACGGTGTGATGTTTTAGGCCACCCTGAGAGGAAACATCAAGATTGGTTTGATGAGCATGATGAATACCTGAAGAAACTACTAGAAGCGAGGAATACAGCTAGACAGGAAAACCTACAGTGTAACACAAGGTCGAAGAAGAAGAAATACGCAGAGGCTCAGAGTGAGCTACAGAAGTACACCAGAGAGATGAAGTCCAACTGGTGGGATGAAAAAGCGGAGGAACTTCCAAATTGCAGCAGACAGAAAGGACATGAAAACATTTTTCACAGGTTTGAGAGAAATCTACTGCCCTAAACCAAGAGGATTGATCCAACTAAAGACTATGGATGGTGAAACAGTTTTGCAGGAGAAAGACAAGATCCTGGACAGATTTGCAGACCACTCTGACCAACTACTAAACAACCCTGGAGATCTCACTGAAGAGGCTAAAGAAGCTCTAGTGCAGCGACCAGTTGTATCAAGTCTGGATGAACCACCAAATTTTGATGAACTAATGGCAGCTATCAGTACAACACAGGATGGGAAAGCTCCAGGAAGGGATGGAATTCCAGCAGAAGTGTGGAAATTTGGTGGTGTTCAGCTGACCAACTGCCTGCACAAGCTCATCCAAGAGATATGGGATGCCCAGAAAGTACCTCAAGACTGGAAGGATGCAAGTATTGTGCCTTTGTTCAAGAAAGGTGACAGGAAAGACTGTGGAAATTACCGAGGTATATCACTGCTAGCCACTGTTGGTAAGATTCTCTCACGTGTACTACTGAACAGACTCAATGGACACATCTCGCAGAATGTACTACTGGAAACCCAGTGCGGCTTTAGAAGTGGAAGAAGCACAATGGACATGATTTTCTGCTTGAAACAGGTTCAAGAAAAGTGTATCGTACAGAACATGCCGCTTTATGTAGTCTTCATAGACTTCAGTAAAGCCTTCGATACTGTTTCGCGACAAGGACTTTGGCAGGTACTCAAGAAATATGGCTGTACAGAGAAGTTTGTCAGCCTGATCGAGGCACTCCATACAGGTATGCAAGCAAATGTGGCAATGAGTGGTTCAGTATCTAAAGACTTTTCAGTAAACAATGGGGTGAAACAAGGGTGTGTGCTGGCACCTACACTCTTCTCGCTATATCTGGCAGCCATGCTTGAGGTGGCCTTCAAAGACACTTCAGAAGGCGTATACATTCAAACAAGGAAAGAAGCAGACTTGTTCAATGTGGCACAGTTTAAAGCCAAGAGTAAGACATCGATAAAGGTAGTAAGAGAAATTCTCTTTGCCGACGACAGTGCTCTAGTTGCACACAGTGTGGAAGATATGCAATCTTTAGTGGAGAAATTTGCAAGAGCAGCTAGCCAATTCAGCCTCCAAATCAACATCAAGAAGACAGAGTGCCTTTATCAACCACCAAAGTTCCAATTATCAACATCACTACAAGAAGAGATTAGCATTGGTACAGAGCCACTAGTCAAGTGCAAGACTTTCAAGTACCTAGGTAGCACTGTTTCAGAGAATGCTAGGCTGGAGGATGAACTATCTCTCAGAATGAGAAGAGTGAGCGCTGTGTTTGGAAACTTGAGGGAGAGACTGTGGAGCAATCGACATGTGTCTATCCGTGTGAAATGCAAAGTGTACAGAGCGACAGTACTGGCTACTCTATTGTACGGTGCTGAAACTTGGACTGTCTAAAGAGTGCAGGTGAAGAAACTCCACGCGTACATGAAGAGACACCTTCGAGCCATAATGAACATCTCATGGAAAGACAAGATAACCAACATAGAAGTGTTGAAACGAGCTGGTCTACCATCAATGGAGGACATGCTAATACAGATGAACCTGAGATGGCTTGGACATGTTGAAAGGATGGACCACCAGTGTCTCCCTCGGCAGTTACTCTACTCACAGTTACGCAAGGGCAAACGCAATCAGGGTAGACCAAGGCTCAGATTTAAAGACACTGTAAAAAGAAACTTGAAGAAGTTGGACATAGACAGGAGTTCCTGGCAGCGGAAGGCTAAGGACAGAGTTGCGTGGAGGAATCTGATCAGACCTAAATGAAACAGTCATTGTCGCCCACGACAAACTGCTATGATGATGATGATGATCTTATGGGTCCCAAGTGGGTTTGTCCATGGGTTCCATGTTGGCCCCATCTGTATTTGTCCACATGGACTTTACCTATGGTAACTAGTGTTACTGAAACCTGCTCACCCACATTAAATCCATGTGGGGCAGGTAATATACTTACCTGTACCACAAGTAAAGTCCATGTGGGCAAACACAGATGAGGTCAGCGCTGAATCCATGGGCAAACTCACATGGGATGCGTAAGACAGCCCAGTTTTAACCAATATGGGGCCAACATGGGAATGTTGGTTGGGTAACTGCTGGATTTAAATGTAATTTAAGAATCATGCTGCAATGCATGCATTACAAAGAATTTTATGTAGACAATGAATGGGAAGCAGAGATTGACATTTTTTACAGTCCTGTGAGTGCCCCACAGATTTTTTTCACATCACTTTAAGTACTAAGTAGGGGTAGACATTTGATATTTAAATAATGAGTGGATAGTGCAATCATTTCTCTATGTATTTTGCATGAAATTTGATAGCAAAAAAGCTTACACAGGAGCTGGTTATATGAGTGAATAGATTAAAGCTTGAAGGGAATGGCGTTATTAGTGGGGCATTAGCACCACCTGCCTGCTAACTAGCTTGCTAACTTGAATGAAGCCACAATTATGTTATCACTACATGCTATAGGTCAGTGATCCCAAACCATTTGCCATTGTGGCCCAAGACCCTCCAGGTTTTTTCTTCCACCCAGTCTCTTCAGCAGGTGCTCGTACTGATCAGAAATTCATTGAAAGCACCTGCTGAAGACACTGGTTAGAGGTAAAACCTGCAAGGTCTTGAACTACCATTGGATATGATTCAGAACCGCTGTGGCGGTATTAAGAGTGTCTGACTGGGATAATAAATCCAGCTTCAGTTCATCCATTTTATTGGCAAAAGATATAACATTTGGACAAGTGTAATAGTCTGTTTTGACCACAGTTTAGCCTAGAATCATTTCCACTTTACTGTAGTTTACGTGCGCATCACTGGCTTCTTCAGAGGCATGCTTTATGCTATGAGGCCTTAAAAGAAGCTATACCCTGTGAGGCTTTGAAAAAAAAATTGTACAAAAACTCATTTTAAAAGCATTCTAAAGGAGACAGTGTCAAGGAGACTATCTCTTACACAAACAGGCACATCTGGTTTGGGAAGACTGTTCTGTCAAACTAACTCCCCACTGTGGAAAATAAGGTGCGGTATACAGCATGGCATTAAAATCCTGACATTATAATAAGTAGATGTCAATTACTATAGGTGAAATTAACAATCATTAAGATATCAGTGAAGCAAAGTGATATATTTGATATTAAAAATGGAACACGATCTGGATTTTACCATCTAAAGAACATAGCCAGAGTCCACCCTGTCAGGGCGTGGGCTGGGCCCCATGCCCTCATCCTAATTTGTAATTAGTATTTTCTTGTCTTCAGGGCAGGGTTCTCAGCCCACGTCCTTGCTTTGAGTTCACCTTTATTATTCTCTGTAGATTATGGTTATTATTATTCTGCTTTGTATATTCTTTTCTCTGTTGGTTTTCTCTCTTATAGTGCATCCAGAAAGTATTCACGGCACTTGACTTTTTCCACATTTTGTTATGTTACAGCCTTATTCTAAAATGGAATAAATTAATTTTTTTCCCTCAAAATTCTACATACAATACCCCATAATGACAATGTGAAAGAAGTTTTTTGGGGATTTTTGCAAATTTATTAAAATAAAAAACTAAGAAATCACATGTACATATTCACAACCTTTGCTCAATACTTTGTTGATGCACCTTTGGCACCTTTGGCAGCAATTACAGCCTCAAGTCTTTTTGAAAATGATGCCGCAAGCTTGGCACACCTGTCTTTGGGCAGTTTCGCCCATTCCTCTTTGCAGCACCTCTCAAGCAACATCAGCTTGGATGGGAAGCGTCGGTGCACAGCCATTTTCAGATCTCTCCAGAGATGTTCAATTGGGTTCAAGTCTGGGCTCTGGTTGGGCCACTCAAGGACATTCACAGAGTTGTCCTGAAGTCACTCCTCTGATATCTTGGCTGTGTGCTTAGGGTCATTGTTCTGCTGAAAGATGAACCGTTGCCCCAGTTTAAGGTCAAGAGCGCTCTGGAGCAGGTTTTCATCAAGGATGTCTCTGTACATTGCTGCATTCATCTTTCCCTCTATCCTGACTAGTCTCCCAGTTCCTGCCGCTGAAAAACGTCCCCAGAGCATGATGCTGCCACCACCTCTGGCATGGTTATGAGCAATGCCTGGTTTCTCCCAAACATGACGCCTGGCATTCACACCAAAGAGTTCAATCTTTGTCTCATCAGACCAGAAAATTTTGTTTCTCATGGTCTGAGAGTCCTTCAGGTGCCTTTTGGCATTCTCCAGGTGCGCCACCATGTGCCTTTTACTAAGGGGTGGCTTCCGTCTGGCCACTCTATTATACAGGCCTGATTGGTGGATTGCTGCAGAGACTGTTGTCCTTCTGGAAGGTTCTCCTCTCTCCACAGAGGGATGCTGGAGCTCTGACAGAGTGACCATCAGGCTCTTGGTCACCTTCCTGACTAAGGCCCTTCTCCCCCGATCGCTCAGTTTAGACGGCCGATCAGCTCTAGGAAGAGTCCTGGTGGCTCCGAACTTCTTCCATTTATAAATACTGGAGGCCACTGTGCTCACTGGGACCTTCAAAGCAGCAGAAATCTTTCTGTACCCTTCCCCAGATTTGTGCCTCGAGACAATTCCTTTGACTTCATGCTTGGTTTGTGCTTTGACATGCACTGTCAACTGTGGGACCTTATATAGTCAGGTGTGTGCCCTTCCAAATCATGTCCAGTCAACAATTTACCACAGGTGGACTCAAATTAAGCTGTAGAAACATCTCAAAGATGGTCAGTGGAAACAGGATGTACCTGAGCTCAATTTTGAGCTTCATGGCAAAGGCTGTGAATACAATACATGTGATTTCTTAGTTTTTTATTTTTAATACATTTGCAAAAATCTAAAAAAAAACCCAACAACCTTTTTTTCCACATTGTCATTATGGGGTGTTGTATATAGAATTTTGAGGACAAAAATTAATCCCCGTCCGAATAAGGCTGTAACATACGGTGGGGTAAAAAAGTATTTAGTCAGCCACCAATTGTGCAAGTTCTCCCACTTAAAAGATAAGAGAGGTCTCCAATTTTCATCATACGTATATCTCAACTATGAGAGAGAAAATAAGAAAAAAAAAATCCAGAAAATTACATTGAAGGATTTTTAATGAATTAATTGGTAAATTCCTCGGTAAAATAAGTATTTGGTCATTAACAAAAGTTCATCTCAATACTTTGTTATATACCCTTTGTTGGCAATGACAGAGGTCAAACGTTTTCTGTAAGTTTTCACAAGGTTTTCACACACTGTTGCTGGTATTTTGGCCCATTCCTCCATGCAGATCTCCTCTAGAGCAGTGATGTTTTGGGGCTGTCACTGGGCAACACAGACTTTCAACTCCCTCCAAAGATTTTCTATGGGGTTGAGATCTGGAGACTGGCTAGGCCACTCCAGGACCTTGAAATGCTTCTTACGAAGCCACTCCTTTGTTGCCCGGGCGGTGTGTTTGGGATCATTGTCATGCTGAAAGACCCAGTCACGTTTCATCTTCAATGTCCTTGCTGATGGAAGGAGGTTTTCACTCAAAATCTCACGATACATGGCCCCATTCATTCTTTCCTTTACACGGATCAGTCGTCCTGGTCCTTTTGCAGAAAAACAGCCCCAAAGTATGATGTTTCCACCCCCATGCTTCACAGTAGGTATGGTGTTCTTTCTCCTCCAAACATGACAAGTTGAGTTTTTACCAAAAAGTTCTATTTTGGTTTCATCTGACCATATGACATTCTCCTAATCCTCTTCTGGATCATCCAAATGCTCTCTAGCAAACTTCAGATGGGCCTGGATATGTACTGGCTTAAGCAGGGGGACACGTCTGGCACTGCAGGATTTGAGTCCCTGGCGGCGTAGTGTGTTACTGATGTAGCCTTTGTTACTTTGGTCCCAGCTCTCTGCGGGTCATTCATTAGGTCCCCCCATGTGGTTCTGGGATTTTTGCTCACAGTTCTTGTGATAATTTTGACCCCAAGGGGTGAGATCTTGCGTGGAGCCCCAGATCGAGGGAGATTATCAGTGGTCTTGTATGTCTTCCATTTTCTAATAATTGCTCCCACAGTTGATTTCTTCACACCAAGCTGCTTACCTATTGCAGATTCAGTCTTCCCAGCCTGGTGCAGGTCTACAATTTTGTTTCTGGTGTCCTTTGACAGCTCTTTGGTCTTGGCCATAGTGGAGTTTGGAGTCTGACTGTTTAAGGTTGTGGACAGGTGTCTTTTATACTGATAACGAGTTCAAACAGGTGCCATTAAAACAGGTAACGAGTGGAGGACAGAGGAGCCTCTTAAAGAAGAAGTTACAGGTCTGTGAGAGCCAGAAATCTTGCTTGGTTGTAGGTGACCAAATACTTATTTTACTGAGGAATTTACCAATTAATTCATTAAAAATCCTTCATTGTGATTTTCTGGATTTTTTTTTCTCATTTTGTCTCTCATAGTTGAGGTATACCTATGATGAAAATTGGAGACCTCTCTCATCTTTTAAGTGGGAGAACTTGCACAATTGGTGGCTGACTAAATACTTTTTTGCCCCACTGTAACAAAATGTGGAAAAAGTGAAGCACTGTGAAGACTTTCCAGATGCACCATAATTTAAGTTATTATTATCATCATTATGTGCCATGGTCTTGTCTCCCCTCTTATCTTCTGTTCATGTCTGTCATGTGTCTGGTGTTTATCTGTGCAGCCCCACCCATCCTGTTTTCTGTCATCCCCTGCTGTCTCTGTTTACCCCTGATTGTGTCCACCTGTTCTGTGTTATGTGGACTACCTGTGTATCTATATATGTCAGCCCCAATCTGTTTTCTGTATGGTTGTCCTTGCCATATCTGTGTGAACAACACTCTTCTGTTTTGCCCGCCTGTTTTCCTGCCAAGCATTCTGTTAGTTTTTGGGTACAGCCCCCAAGCTGCTGATTATTTTGTGTTTTCACCTTCGAGCTGCACCCGTCAGGCCAGCTCTCGATAAATTACTGCCACCTTAAGTACTACATTTGGGTCCAGTATTCTACCAACCATGACACGCCCATTTCTCTCTCGAGCAAACACAGAGATACTGATGCATGCTTTTATCACTGGCCGTGTCGATTACTGTAATGCCCTGCTTTCTGGTCTTCCCAAAAAGACAATTTCAATGAAGATCTGGGATAACAGTGTTACTGACAGCTGCAGCTATTACAGAATTCAGCTGCACATGTTGTGACAAAGACCAGATGACTGGCTCACATCACGCTGGTTTTAAAGTCAGTGCATAGGCTTCCCGTGTCCTTCAGGATCAATTTTAAGATTCTTTTTCTGGGTTATAAATGTTTGCACAGTTCTGGGCCTTCTGCAGTGTCAGCCCCTTGGGTTGGACTTGGGGGGTCTCAGAGGGGCTGTTCCTGTAGCCGTTGACTTGGCACTTTTCCCTTTTGGTGATGGCTCCCCAGTTATTGTACTTCCACACTTAGACTGTCGATGCTCAGGCATAAGTCACAGTCGAAAGTTTCTTTGTGTGTGTGTGTGTGGCTTAATTATGTTTTATTTCATTGTGTGAAGCATTTTGTGTTACAATTTTTTGTATGTAAAGTGCTGTACAAATAAAGCTCTGATTGATTGATTGATTATTGATATGGATACTGGGTCATCAGCAATTCTGGAATGCCTTTGTCCAGTCAAATTGCTCAGCTGGAACTAACTGCTGTATAATATGGTGTGTATCCAAATAAAAATCTGGATATAGCACACAACTGTTAGTGGAGGTATGTGTATAATGACAATCATAACTAAAATCATATTTTGGACCCTCTGCAGTTTGCATATCAGCCCCATTTAGGAGTTGAAGACGCTGTCATCTACCTGCTGCAACGAGCCCATTTGCACCTGGATGGCGGAGGAGACACGTTCTTTGATTTCTCCAGTGCCTTAACACCATCCAGCCACTGCTGCTGGGTGAGAAGCTGCGGGGGATGGGGGTCGACAGCTCTGTGATTTCCTCTCTCTCTCTGGCATCCTCGTCTCGAAGAGGTGATGGTTAGTGCGTCAAGGGTTGGAGCAGCGCATGGAATAACTATACAGCCCAATCCTTGAGTGGCAGTCTTTGGAGCAGTTGGTGCAGATGAAGATTGATGGTGCACGTGCTGATGATGCACGTTGTTTCCTCGCCGCACACTTCATCACCATCTGGACTCTCGTGTTCTCTTCCATCTTGAGAACACCTTCTTTGACACTGTGGCGCCAGGTGGCTCGATCTTTGGCAATAACCTCCCAGTTATTGGTGTTGATCTGAGCACACCGCATGTTGCATTTGCAGATATGTTTAAAACGCAACAGCGGTCGGCTCACATGGCAGACGCCCACCTGCAATTCTCCATAAAGGATTTCTCTCAGCAGACAGTCAGGCTCCATGCGGTGCACGTGGCCGAGGCACCGGAGTCGTCTCTGGCTGAGAAATGCAGGGATGCTTGGCAAGTCAGCATGCTCAAGGACCTCGGTGTTGGGGACTCTGTCCTGCCACTTGATGTGCATAATGCGCTGAAGACAGTGGAGGTGGAACCCATTTAACCGCTTCTCCTGCCTGGCATAGGCTGTCCAGGACTCGCTGCCATACAGGAGAGTGGACAGGATGCAAGTGTAACCCAGCTGAGAAAATGACCCTTTTTCTCAGATTTCATTTGTATTAATGAAAGTGTGTGATTTTATTTTGAAAAACGGTTATTTTGGGGAAGAGGAAGTGCGATCCTCGTCATCCAACTTTTAAATTTCCGTTTCATGGTCACGTTGGGTGATCTGGGTCTTTCCATTCGTTAAGAGCGATATTAGCCCCGCCTTCCGAGCAAAGTGCTGAGGCGCTCTGCTGGAAATCGGTCTTTCACGATATGAGAGCGGATGAGAGAGAGGCTGTGAGCGATCTGGTTCACACTGATACCTCTTCTTGGTGAGTTTCATTCAGAAAGATGCTATAAATGGATCTAAACACTCTCCAAACACTAATTTGCAACCTTTATTATCTTAAGTTGACGGGAGCACGAGATTGAGAGGCCGTGAAGCGGTGACTTTTGCTGTGTTCACACTGAGACCTCATCTTGGTGAGTCAGATACATGCTAATGTTATGCTAATGTTAGCGCTATGCTAATGCTAATCACGAGTGGATTTTTTCCTGTTTAAAAGCAATGGAAAAGGCTATCTTTGTGTCTGTATGGTTTTCCTAAATGTGATTTCAGTTCCCAACAGTATGCTGAAGTACTTTTAGTTCTTATGCACTATTTCTGTCAAATGAAATGTGTAGGTTGATGCTAAAAGCACATGGTGTTAGTCCCCTATGTAAAAGCATAGGTTATGCTAAACCCAGTAGCTCAGACTGGGTTTTACTGATTTTAAAAGGGAATATTGGAAGTAATAGGACGGTATATTCCCTGGTTATGTGATAGATTAATTGTATTTCATTTCATGATTTACAAAGACAAGGTTAAAAGGGATTAATCATAATTTCATGGTTAAATGATGCAGAGATAAAAAGAGGAATTCATTTAATTGGTTACATGAAAAAAAAGGGTATTTCGTGCTACCAGAGATCTTGTGAGAAGAGAAAAAGAACACATGCATGTAAGATGTAAGATGTGAAATGTAAGATATTACTATATTGCTGGATTGTGATAATAGTAATATGAGAGAAGAATTTAAACACTAAGCTATGGTGTTATATAAGAAGGGATTGGAAGACGAATTACTCTAGCTGTAAACAATAATACCGTTATTGTTGTGCAGGCTAGGTTTTTTTGGTTGCCGACCAAAAACCTACTGGATCCTGGATTTTCTCCGAATGGAGATGGTGAGCCTGACCCGAGATTGAACCGAGGTCTGACCAAGGTCTCAATTGAAGGACATCCCTCCTCTCTCCAGTGCACAACATTGAAGTGGTAACAACTCAAGCTACCGCTTTAAAAGAGGAAAAGAAACCTGAGCCGGGAGATACAAGATATCCTGACTGATCAAATGGCTAAACCAAACGAACAAACAAACACTGAGCTCAGTAGGACATTTTTGGGGTTTTATTTCATGCCGGCCGTTGTTATATTTGTGTATTTGTACATTGTGTATTTTGCTCCTTTTATCTTTATTAATAACAGATATGAATTGCTCATTTCTTGCCTCCAGCTATTTCATTCCACACTCACTCTAATTCCCTATTGTAACCCTTACGAACCTAGCAACTGGTCTACACTAATTATTTCCCTTACCTAATTAACATAAGGCAGGGGTTACACAAGCTTGGTATACGAGTAACTTGGTCTTCAAACTCAGCAGATTGTTGTTCCACACACGTTTAGTTTGGCCATGATAGCAGCTGCTTTGGCGATTCTCCAAAGCAGCTGTGATTTCCTGGATTACTGACTACCTGACAGGCAGGCCACAATTTGTCCGGCTGGGCACTGTCTTGTCTGATGTGGTGGTTAGTGATATGGGAGCTCCACAAAGGACTGTGCTTTCTCCTTTTCTCTTCACCTTATACACCACTGACTTTCAGTACAACACCAAGTCATGCCACCTGCAGAAATTCTCTTATAATTCAGCTGCTGTTGGGTGTATAAGAGGGGGAGAGGAGGGGGAGTACAGGGCACTGGTAGACAGATTTGTGGAGTAGGCCAAGCAGAATCACTTGAGGCTGAACGTCAGCAAGACCAGAGAGATGGTGATTGACATCACAAAGGAGAGGACACCTTCACAGCCATTGCAGATTAGGGGGGAGAATGTGGAGGTAGTGGAGGACTACAAATAACTGGGTGTCATGATCAGCAACAGACTGGACTGGAAATCTAACACCGGTGCGGCATACAAGAAGGGGATGAACAGACTCTACTTCCTGAGGAAGTTGAGATCCTTCATCGTGTGGAACAGGATGCTGGAACTTTTCTACAAGGCCATTGTCGCCAGTGCCATCTTCTTTGCTGCTGTCTGTTGGGGTAGCAGTATCAGAGCCAGCGAGACCAACAGACTTGACAAGATTATCAAGAGCACTGGCTCTGTAATTGGTGTCAGGCCGGAGACCTTTGAGACTGTGGTGGAGAGGAGGACACTTAACAAACTGCGATCCATCATGGACAATCCTGATCACCCCCTCCACCACACACCGGGCAGGCAGCGGAGCACTATCTCCAGTAGGCTGCTACAGCTTTGCTGCCAAATGGATAGGTACAGGAAATATTTCCTACCACAGCCATTTCACTGTACAATAACTCACTCTAATGTTGAATTCTGGTCATCACTCTGCTGCCATACTGCACCATGCAGTCTGATTGGTGCCTCACATACCACCCTGCACCTGATAGTCCTGCATTGTACAGCGGGTATGATTTGTGTAGATACGGGTCATCATCTATCTATGACGTATACAGTATAAGCTATTTAGGCAGTTTTATTTTTCATGGGTGTGATGATCAGGCAAGCGTGCTCCCACTCCCCTCCTGTTCCTGTTTTCCCGGCTCCAGAGTAATCATCACACCTGCGTTATTTGCTGCACCTGCTGCCCTCCGGTGCCTCAGCGCATTTAATGTCCAGTGAGTGGATACAGCGCCGCTGGACTGTTGGGTATTGCTGCACTATCAAGCTCACTTGTTATTGCATTTTTGGTTAACCTGTGTTTTTCACTCCCCGTGTCTTCGTCCTTTCCTCAGGTTTTCTGCCACCTCAGCGGTGTGTACTCCAGTGCTGATCACGCTCGCCTGATCCGAAGACACCAGACACTCCACCCAGGTCATTCGTCTTCCCCCTGGTCCCATGCAGGAGCTCCCTGCCGGCCTTCTCTGCTCATTGAAGTAAGAGTGTTCTCCTTTCTTATACTCCTCTTGCGGAGATTCTTGCATCTAACCTTCTCTCTCTGCTCTCTCCCCCCAGGCTGCGTGCGCTCCAGCGGACACCTGTTTTGTGTGTAAATTTAAGTGTGTGTTTATCTTTGTGCTTTTCCTTAGTTGTGCACTTTATTTAGGTTTGTGTATTTTTGGTTTTGTATTTTCATTAAAGTGGTGTCAACTTTTACCATCTCAGTCTGAGTGTTTGTTTGGTGTGGTTGCTCAGCGTTTGGGCCTCTCTCTTGGGTTGAATTATGACAGAACGGTCCAGTCAAGATCCAGGCTCAGCAGGTGCTTCACCAGGCAAACAGTCAGCATTCTCACGTTTGGATGCCGTGGAACGCCAGGTCAAGTTTCTGTCCAAACAGTTCCAAACCATTGCCCAGCAATTGGCAACCGTTACCAATCATTTGTGTTGGCTTCCTGGTGCGGTGCCTCCCCCTGCACCTGCTGCCCTGGCAGCTTCCTCCATCCACAGGAACATTTCTGTTCCTTCACCTGCCCCCTATGGGGGGAGGTGGGGGGATGTAAAGGGTTCCTGCTCCACTGCCAGCTTTATTTCCAGCGGGTGGAAGGGGAGTATAGGGACGATTTGGCTAAGATCCATTTCATGACCTTGTTGCTGTGGGACTGGGTGCTCAAGTGGGCACAGTCCATCTTGAGCAGCCCAGACGGGACCCTATACACATACAAGTGATTTGTGCGGGAATTTTCTGAGGCTTTTGACCATACCAAGAGCGAGGGGAACGTTGTTAGCCAGCTGATGGGACTCCGGCAAGGAAACCGGCCTGTAGCTGATTTCTCCGTCGAGTTCTGGGTCATTGCAGCGGACTCCGGATAGAACGACGTTGCTCTACGCAGCACCTTCCTCTGGACAATGAGCTGGCTATCCGTGCATCTCCCCCCTCTCTGGATGAGCTTATTGTGCAGGCAGTGGCTTTGGATAACCAATTTAAGGAGCGTGCGAGGGAGCAGAGGGCTGCTGCTTCTCCGTTCACTTCATGCCCCCCCCCCCCCAGCGCAGCTCCGTCGGCACCCTCCGAGCTGATGGCCCTCGGTAGGTCCCATCTGACTCTGGAGGAGCGTCAGCATTGAGAAAGGGCGGGGGCGTGCATGTATTGCGGGGTCACTGACCACATAATATCGAAATTATGCACGGTGGCGCAGTGGTTTAGCACTGTGGCAGCACAGTTTTACCCTCGGCCGGGGGATCGTGGGGATCATGAGATCGTGGGTTCGATCCCAGCCCCCGACCAACAGTGAGCTGTGTGGAGTTTGCATGTTCTCCCCGTGTTGCGTGGGTTTACTCCGGGATTTCTCCGGTTTCCTCCCGCATACCAAAAACATGTAGGTTTAGGGCGCTCGTGCACGCAGCGACCAGCAGCCGGTGGCTTGTCACCAGACTGCAAACCAAATCTACCTACGGGTACAAATAAGTAACAAAAAAAAAAAAAAAAATAAATGCCCAGCTAAACCAAAAGATCCAGCCCATCAGTAACTGTGGGGGGTCTGGCGGAAGGGTCTTCGCAAAATCCTCCCAATCATTTTGAACTCCCGACCCTCATTCAGTTACCAGGGGCCAAGTTCAAAACCTCCGCCCTGATTGATTTGGGGGTTTAGCAGAATTTCATTCAACTGGCACTGGTCTGAAAATTTCAGATTCTCTCCAGGCAGTCTTCCGATGCAATTGAATGTCTTGGCAGTATTAAGCAGCAGCATCGCAGCGATCACCGAGCAAACTGAGCCCATTTTGGTCATTTTGTCTGGTAATCACCGCAAGACTGTCCAGTTCTATGTGCTGCCTCGTTCTACTACACCCATGATGCTGGGGTATCCGTGGCTCCAGATCCATAACCCTATAATAACATCTAGCATCTCCAATGCAATCTCTCAATAGCATCTCCAATGCTTCCTGGGCATTGTCAACTTCTACCGCCGATTTATCCATGAATGCAGTAAGGTGGCACAACCACTGGTGCAGTTGACATTGACTAAAAGCCCCTTCAAGTGGTCCGAGGCCACTGAGCGAACTTTTGTTACCCTGAAAGGCCTCTTCACCAACGCATGCATCCTGGTACAGTTCATAGTCGAGGTGGAAGCTTCCGACTCGGGGGTGGGCGCGGTCCTCTCCCAGCACTCCAGCTCCGACCAAAAGCTCCATCCGTGCGTGTATTTCTCCCTGCGGCTGACGCAGGCCGAGAGGAATTACAATGTTGGGGACCACAAACTGTTGGCCATTAAGTTGGCATTGGAGGAGTGTAGACACTGGCTCGAGGGGGGTAGCCAACCGGTCATTGTCTGGACAGACCATAAAAATTTCTAATATCTTCGATCTGCCAGACGGTTGAATTCATGGCAGGCTCGGTGGGCCCTGTTCTTTAATAGGTTCAATCTTTCCATCTCATACCGATCAGGGTCCTGCAATGCTAAGGCTGATGCCCTCTCGTGCCAGTTTTCCCCCGACTCCTCCTCCTCCACTTCTCCCTCTGCAGCTGCTGTATCTCCCCCTGAGACTATTCTTCCCCCGTCCTGCTTTCTCTGGGTGCTCTCATGGGAGATCAAGCAGAAGGTCTGGCGGGCCCAGTCTTCCGAACCCATCCCGGAGGGAGGTCAGTCCGACCGGCTATATGTGCCCTCGATGCTGCACAGTGAGGTGATTAAGTGGGGGCACACTAGCTTCTTTGCCTGCCACCCAGGAATTTCTCAGACTATCGAGCTGCTGAGACGAGCATTTTTAGTGCCGCACGCTCGGGAAGGATGTGCAGGAATATGTCAAGGCCTGGTACACCTGTGCTGCAAACAAGGCGGACTCTTCCCCTCCAGCCAGCCTCCTCCATCCCCTCTGGGTGCTGAGTCGTCCGCGGTCCCATATCGCCCTGGACTTTGTTATGGGCCTCCCTCCATCTCAGGGCAGCACAGTCATACTCACCATCATTGACCATTTCTCTAAGATGATCCACCTTGTCCCTCGCCCCAAGCTGCCCTGCCATCAGCCATGGAAACGGCCAAATTATTGACTGTGCATGTGATCCGCCTGCATGGGATCCCCATGGACATTGTCTCGGACTGGGGTCCCCAGTTTACATCTCAGGTATGGAAGGTGTTTTGTCGGCTCCTGAGTGCTACAGAGAGCCTGACGTCCAGATACCACAAGCAGAGCAACGGTCAGGCCAAGCATGCTAATCAGTCCTTGGAGGCCACCCTGAGGTGCATAGCATCCTGCAACCCTACCACCTGGAGCTCCCACCTGACCTGGGTGGACTATTCCCATAACTCCGCCGTCTCCTCCGCCACTGGGCTGACACCGTTTGAAGCTGCGATAGGCTACACTCTAACCCTGCTGCCCATGGTGGAGAGAGGTCTCGCGTCCCATCTGTGGAGGGCCATGCATGCCGTTGCCGCCGTCTGTAGAGGACCACGAGAGCTGCCCTCCTCTGCTCTGTGGAGCGGAACCAGCAGTACGCACACTGCAGACGTGCGCCAACACCAAAGTACACAGTGGGACAAAAGGTCTTGCTGTCCGCTGAGCAGATTCCGCTGAAGACAGAGTCCCGGAATCTGGGCCCGTTCCCTATCAAGCGCATCATAAACGATGTAACTGTTCGGCTGGACCTGCCAGCTTCGATGTGGATCCATCCCACCTTCCACATCTTCCACATCAAACCCCTCTTTGCCAGCCCTCTCTGCCCTCCTCCAGATCCTCCACCTCCTCCCCGGGTCATCGGCAGTCAGACCACCTATACTGCACAGAAGATTCTGGACGTCCGTCAACGGGGTCGTGGCTGCCAGTTCCTGGTACACTGAAAAGGGTATGGTCAGGAGAAGAGGTCCTGGATCCCGGGCTCCTATATCTTGGAAAAGCAGATGTTGCAGGCATTCCATCGGGAGCACCCACAGAGGCCCAGTGGGACACCAGGAGGCGCCCCTTGAAGGGGGGCACTGTGATGATCAGGCAAGCGTGCCCCCCTCCCCTCCTGTTCCTGTTTTCCCGGCTCCGGAGTAATCATCACACCTGCGTTATTTGCTGCACCTGCTGCCCTCCGGCGCCTCAGCACATTTAATGTCCAGTGTGTGGATACAGCGCCGCTGGACCGTTGGGTATTGCTGCACTATCAAGCTCACTTGTTATTGCATTTTTGGTTGACCTGTGTTTTTCACTCCCAGTGTCTTCTTCCTCTCCTCAGGTTTGCTGCCACCTCAGTGGTGTATACTCTAGGGCTGATCGCACTCGCCTGACTTGAAGACACCGGACGTTCCACCCATGTCATCCGTCTTCCCCCTTTAATCCCCTGGTCCCACGCAGGAGTTCCCTGCCGGCCTTCTCTGCTCATTGAAGTAAGAGTGTTCTCCTTTCTTGTTCTCCTCTTGCAGAGATTCTTGCCCCTAACCTTCTCTCTCTGCTGTCTCCCCCCAGGCTGTGTGCGCTCCAGCGGACGCCTGTTTTGTGTGTAAATTTAAGTATGTGTTTAACTTTGTGCTTTTCCTTAGTTGTGCACTTCATTTAGGTTTGTGTATTTTTGTTTTTGTATTTTCATTAAAGTGGTGTTAACTTTTACCATATCAGTCTGAGTGTTCGTTTGGAGTGGTTGCTCAGCGTTTGGGCCTCTCTCTTGGGTTGAATTATGACAATGGGTAATCTCCTTGTCTATTATGCTGTGTGTGTTTCTGTCGTTTTGGTCATCTACTGTCATGCTGCTGTTACACTGTAATTTCCCAGTTTGGGATCAATAAAGTACATCTATCTATCTATCTATCTATCTATCTATCTATCTATCTATCTATCTATCTATCTATCTATCTATCTGTCTGTCTTTCTTGACTGTTTTTAGCCATGTTAATTATTTATCACACATTTTAGCAATTTTTTAACAACAAAATGAGTTATAAAACATACAAATGAACTTTACCATAAAAACTGTCTCTCTGACAGTTACAATGTCCTTTTTGACCACTTTACAGTTTACTAATATTAACAACACAGCCTTTTTAATCTTTATTTTAAAATCTTAGTTTTCCAGTTGAAAATGAAATGGATAATACATGATACACTCACATATACGAGGGAGAGAGGACCAGCAAAGCGAGATGGTTCGACTCCAAACAGGTACTTGAGCTGTGAGACACACACATGACATGCTGTTCCTGTTGTGTAGCCTCGAACTAGTGGCTCAGACAGATAGGTTACCACAAAGCCACATTTCATCACACCTAACACGATCTAAGGATGGAAAATTGGAGAATGAGTTGATTTCCATGATATAAACAGATTTCTCTGCACTTAGCATCACTGGAAGTTGTCAAAATGAACACTCACCTGAAAGATTCCTACCAGCACTGTGAGGGCACATGCTATCTGAACTCTGTATGCATCCCTTTCATTGAAGTCCACACTCTCTGTATCATTAGTCCCATTTCTGATAAAGTTACTATCTGGTGCCAGCCTTTCTGTTGCACTGCCAACCATGATGCTGATTGCAGCAAGTGTACCTGGCCACACAAATTGTAGAAAATGAGCATGAATATATGTAGATATTATTTTGGATTACTTGACTTATTTTGACCATCATACATTTCCACTCACCTATAGAGGTATGTCTGGAAGTACCAAAGATGAAGTAAACCAGCACTGGGTAGAAGGAGGTGTAGAGGCCAAACACTGGTCGCAAGTAAGCCAACAGAGCATATGCCATTCCTTGTGAAAAATGTGAAAAAATCAAGCTGGATTTTTTTTTAAAGCAAAAGTTAAAGTTGAATTGATTTTTTTCTTCTTTTATAAGAAACCTGTCCCAGCATCTTTTGGGCTGGGTACGGGACAGATCTACAGAAGCTCATGACCTTCTTGCTGTGCTGCAACAGTGCTAACCACTGTACCCCGCTGCCCAGCTGAGAAACATAAAAATTACAGTTTTATGAAAGAAAAGTAGCACATTTAAAATTTACCTGAACCAGTGGTAAAATTTAAGAGAAATGTTGCAGTTTTAATATGGAAATGACAAGTTTATATTTAAAATTATGCAAATTTAGGAAAAAAGTTTGGTAACACTTTATAACATAGCCCGTGTTTTACTAGGTAAAACACTGTGTTCAGCACGTGTTTTACTCATGTTTTATCTGTGTTTTAACTATGTTTTATCTGTTTTGTAGCTGTGTTTAATCTGTGTTTAATTTGTTTTATAGGTCTTTTAGTCATGTTTCAGCCGCATTTTATCTGTGTTTTATCCACCTTATTCCTAGGCCCCATGATATCTTGTGCGAATTATGGGCACAACTTCCGGTACTAGTTTAGAACATGTGGTTGTCACTGAAAGGGGACACTTTTCCTTGTTAAAAAGCAATGACTTTTGCATCAAAAATGCGGGAACGTGGCCTTTTGCACCTCAAAAACGGTAATATAATCATACCACTTCCCACGACTATGGAGGGATGGGAGGATGACCTTAAAAAGTGGCCTGGCAGGCAGTAGCTCTGTTTATTAGCGTCGCTGCTAAGATGCTGTAAACAAAAGCTCTGAGATATACTATCAGTGTCTCTACTGCAATAAAGTTGGATGAATTTTGTTAAAAGATGTTGGAGATAATCAGATTTACCTCAGAGCAGACATAGAATCTAGTCAGAGCCACAAAGAACCACAACATCATGCTTGGCTGTTTTAATGTCAAAAATTAAAATGCTCAAGCTGCTGTCATGCCCTGAATGCTTGTCATTTAACTTAACATGTACAGACCTTTTCTGACAATTGTTCAAAATTTTATTGATCTATATTTTATGATAACTTAAAAATTAATGCATGCTGAAGCTGCTAGTCCATATCATTCCAAGGCAGTGCAACAAATGCAACCCCCCAAAAAAGTATTTGGTATCTTTCTTAAATCGTTAAGCCTTAGGAAGCAAACTGTTACTATTTTTTATTTATTATTTTACTTCATGCAGCCTTGCATCTGGTGACATGTATAACTGTCAGATCTGTGACATTCATACAAGTGAAAACATACCTGGTGTGCTCCTGTGTCTGTACCACCGATCACACCAACAGTCCTTTTTCGTGCATGATCTATGCATTGCTGGTGAGAAGCCTCCATTTATATAGTCTATGGCACAGCCACGAACACCAGCAACAAGTACCAGAACTACGTCAAAACATTCTAAAAATACAAAAACTACAAGTGCTGAAAATAGCTGCCACTTGGGTGCAAAACACGTATGTGGACAATACATTAAAATGATTTGAAAAACTTTTAAAAACCATATTTTAGACTTCCGGCCTGGACGCCATGGTGACTGCAGCTTAACACTGAAGTTCTCAGACCCAATCCAGGATAACACCTTGAATATCAAACTTAACGGATTTTTGGAGGAGTGAAAATCAAAAGACAAAATCATCATGTCTAAAGGAAAACAGAAGAAACTGAAATTCTCCAGGCCAGGACACGTATCGGCCGGAGAATCCGAACTGGAAGATCTCCGTTCAGAAGACGAGGAACTGGTGATAGCTAACAAAAGGGTTAGCCTGAAATCACTATTTGAGGAGCTACGACGATTTCGCCGAGATGTTACGGCCGAATTTCGGGAATTCAGAGAAGAATTGAAAAGGACAAACAGCAGAGTGGACCAGGCCGAGAACCGAATCTTGGAAACAGAGGATCGAATAAAAGTGCTTGAAGATTCTGTGCTAGACCTACGCAAAAGACAAGCAGCTATAGAGGCTAAGCTAACCGACCAAGAAGGAAAACAAAGAAGAGACAACATAAGAATTCATGGTCTGATAGAAGGAACCGAAAATGGTTTTAACTCAATGGCAGAATGCGTGGAATCCTTACTAAGAGAGAAATTGGATATTCCACAAACCACCGACTTGAAGATAGAAAAGGCACATCGTTCATTAGCCGCTAGGCCGGCGGCGGAAGCGCCCCCACGTTCGGTGTTGGTAAGATTTTCCAATTTCAAAATTTATTTAGCGAATGCAAAGTCCTTAAGCCAAGCAGTTGCCTCCTGGTTTGCTGTATGGAGGGTGTGTAATCCTCCTTCCAGTCTTTGGAGCGGGCAAGCCTCTATGATGTGTTCCATTGTTTGCTCCTCTCCACATGCGCACAGTGGGCTAGGGCTACTGCCCCATCTGTAAAGGCTGGCCAAGCAGGGGCCATGTCCAGTCCTGAAGCGATTGAGTGTAGACCACTGTCTCCTTGGGAGGTTGGTGCCCGGGACCTGTTGGTTGGGGTTTATCACCAGCTGTTTGTTTGGGACCTCCTTGGTCTCCCATTCCTCTTGCCAAGCTGTCTGGATGGTGAAGTCAGCTGGGGGAGGGTTTTTCCCAATCGGCCGTCTGGATGGAAGTCGGGCAGTGGGTGGGGTGTAGATATCTGCATGGATTGGTAAGTGAGGAGAATCTTTAACTTTTTGGAGCATCCTTTGAGTTAATGCTGCTCGCCGGATGTGTGGAGGGGCTATGTTTGACAGTACAGAGAGCCAGGGGAGTGGTGTTGAGCGGATTGTTCCAGTTATAGTTCTCATGGTTGTGTTGAGCTGGGTGTCTACATGGTGTGTGTAAGATGACCTGGACCAGACAGGGGCACAATATTCTGCTACAGAGTATGAAAGGGCCAGTGCTGAGGTGCGCAGGGTGGAGACTGCCGCCCCCCATTTTGCACCAGCGAGCTTGCAGAGCAGGTTGTTTCGTACCTTCACCTTAGCAGCCGTCCCCTTTAGATGTTCCTTGAAGGATAAGGTCCTATCAAGGGTCACTCCAAGATAAGTTGGATTTGGGGCATGCTTAAGCTTGAGTCCGCTCAGGTGGATGTTTAGTTCTCTGGCAGCTTTTGCATTGTGGAGATGGAATACACTGGAGACGGTTTTTGCTGGGCTTGGTTTTAGGCGCCAGATTTTGCAGAACTGGTCCAGTTTGGCAAGATCTTCCGTGAGCACCCGTTCCAGTGGTTCAAAGTCTGGTGCTTGGAATGCCAAACAGATGTCGTCTGCATAGGTGAATTTGCGGGATTTTGTAGTAGGCAGGTCGTTTATGTAGAGGTTGAACAGAGTTGGAGCTAGAACTGAGCCTTGTGGGAGTCCGTTTTTCTGCATTCTCCATGCACTTGTCTTCTGACTGAGGTGGACTCTGAACCTTCGGTTGGTCAGCAGGGTTTTTATAATTGCTGTTGCCCAAGCAGGGATCGCCTTTATAAGTTTCAGGAGGAGGCCTTTGTGCCAGACCGTATCATAGGCGGCTGTAAGGTCGAGAAACACAGCCCCTGTCTTCAGTCTGCTCTCGAAGCCATTTTCGATGAAGGTGGTTAGGGCCAGTACTTGTTCTCCTGTACTGCGGTCCTTGCGGAAACCTGCTTGATCCACACTTAGAATATCCTCTACCTCTGGGGAAATGCGTTGCAGAATTAGGCGCTCCATGATTTTGTAAGGAACGCTGAGTAGGGAGATTGGGCGGTAGCTTGCTGGTAATTTGTGGTCTTTGCCAGGTTTTGGGATGGCAATGACCTTTGCTGTCCGCCATTTCTTTGGGATCGAGTTTGTTTGTGTGATCCTTGTGTAGAATTGTGTCAACCAGGTTAGGGCTCGGGGGCCAAGATTTTTCATGAATTCTGGGAAGATGTTATCGTATCCTGCTGCCTTTCCACATTTCAGGCTCTGTAGGACTTTCTCCAGTTCAGCAGCCTCGAAGGGTTCAGGGTTCGTTTCCTCTACAGGCATTTTTTGGTGTTTTTTTAGCTCAGTTGTAACTGCTCTTTTGGTGTCTTTGTCTTGGGGTGCTTTGGCGATAGTCAGTAGGTGGGATGCAACTTGGTTGGGTGTGACGGATGCTCGGCTTTGGCTAGGGGGCTTCTGTGCAGCTCCTAGGCGACGGATGAGGCTCCAACATTTCCTGCTAGAGTGGGTAAAGCTCCGGTCAGCAACTGTCTCCTCCCATTTCTTTCGCCGAGCTGTATTTAGCGATTCAATTTCAAAATAAAACAAGAGGTTGTAAGACTGGCCTGGCAGAAAAAAGGATTTATGCACCAGGAGAGAAAAGTCTACGTGGAACACGATTACGCCCCGGAGGTCCTTAAAAAGCGCAGGGAATACAATGACGCGAAAAAGGTGTTAAGAGAGAAGAAATTGCGCTTTCAGACACCATTTCCTGCGAAGTTAAGGGTCTTCTACGGCGATGAAACGTGTCTCTATAATTCGGCGGAAGAAGCAACAGCTGACATGGCGAAAAGAGGCCTCCCGGTAACGGTATTTAAACCCCCAGCAGACCCGAGTGAGAAGATCAAAGCGCAAACATGGACAACACAAAGACCTTCAAAATCCACGGACCAGCAGCGGGAAACCCAGCACCAGAGTGTCGCGGATAAACTATCCGTTTTCAGGTTGGAATAGCGACCTTTTTTTTTTTTTTTTCTCTTGAATCAATCCGCACATCCAACCCCCCTCATACAAGGTAACAAACATTAAAGGAGATGCATATTCAGCATGTGGTAAAACATTTCATGGAACAATCATATTATTTGAAACAAATAAGTCTTTGTAATAAAAAAAAAAAACTTGTTAAAATAGAAATGTGACAATAATCCACATGTTCTCCTCATACTAACAAATACTGTTTTTGCGTGAATGTTTGATGTGATGGGGGTGGGAGGGTGCACACAATTTCACAGGGTTTAGGCATAAAAGGAAAAAAAAAAAAAATCATGACAAGTTTGGATTGGGTTCTGAAACTCACGTTAAAAGCATGGGACTACTTTCAGTGGTAAGAGAGGGCCCTCAACACGTAACAGAGTTTGAGGAATTTCCCTCAGAGCCTTCACTCCATCAAGGCTCTTACAGGGTCTTTAAAAAGACCTCAGCTCAGGAAGTTCTTATGACAGCTTTTTGTTTTAAAGTTTTTTACACTATGTTCTTAATGTTTTTCTTGTTTTTAATGTTCTTTCAGTTTCTGAGTAGCACAAAAGAGGGCCACCACACAGTTATACTAAACAAAACAACACAATGGAGAAACAGGGTGTAACCAAAATAATTTCATATATTGTAAAAGGAATCCTGAATCCAGTTAAAAGATCCAAGATTCTAGGCAAAATGAAAAAAGACAAAGCAGGAATAATACTTTTACAAGAAACCCACCTAACAGACGTGGAACACAATAAACTCAGTAGACAAGGGTTTAAAATGATCTCTTCATCTTCATATAAATCAGGGAGGAGGAGGGGAGTAGCGACATTGATATCAACCAAAATTACATTTGAAAAAAAATCAGAACACAAAGATAAAGAAGGGAGATACAGTTTGGTAACTGGGCGGCTAGAGGGAGAAGATATCACCCTGCTGAATGTGTATGCTCCCCCAGGGGCTAACTGGAAATTTTATAAAAATGTATTCGACCTAATGATAACTAAAGCTCAAGGTTTAGTGATATGTGGTGGGGACTTCAATCTTAGACTGAATCCATACTGGGATGCTTCTGGTAATTCCCCACATCAAAATAACACCCAAAACAGGAAGACTCGGATGCTACTAAAAGAATTGGGAATCTGTGACGTGTGGAGGGAACTCAACCCCAGTGTAAAAGACTATACATTTTACTCAACTCCACATTCATCTTACTCAAGGATTGACTATTTTTTTATGTTTAATAGAGACATTGGAAGAGTAAAAACATGTAAAATAGGACTGATGGATCTCTCCGACCACAGTCCGATCTACATGGACTTAAATATCCAAAAATACACAAATAATACATTTTCTTGGAGGTTAAATTCAAATGTCCTGAAAGGACCATTGAAAGATGAATTGGAATCAGATATTCTCAGATATTTGGAAGATAACGATAATGGAGAAGTATCCCCTTTAATACTGTGGGATGCATGTAAAGCTGTAATAAGAGGAAAGATTATTGCAAAACTGGCAACCCAAAAGAAACTAAGACAAGAAAAACTATCCACATTAGAGTCAGAACTTAGGAACCTAGAAAAAGAACACAAAGGCAACACTCATTCTACTGACTCGCTCAAGATTAAGGAAATTAAAAACCAAATAAATGAGATCTACATAATAGAAATCCAGAAGAAACTTACATTTCTGAAACAAAAATACTATGAAGCAGGCAGTAAATCGGCAAAATTGCTAGCCTATAAATTGAGGAAACATCAAACAGAAAGAGCAATCTACAAAATCAGAGACCCAGTATCAAAGGAAATAAAATTCAGAATTCAGGATATTCTTAAAAACTTCGAGAATTACTATAAGAACTTATACTCCCACAAAAAACATAAAAACGCATCCGAGGCATTCCTAAACACATTAAACCTTCCCCAACTTACGGAGTCACAAAATAAAACACTACTGTCAGAAATACATCCTAAAGAATTGGAAAAAGCAATTATGAAACTTAAAGCTAACAAATCCCCAGGAGCTGATGGCTATACAGCAGAGTGGTACAAAACCTTTAAACAGCAACTATCTCCTCTCCTCCTGAAAACATTTAATTATGTCCTCCACACAGGGGAAATCCCCCCCTCCTGGAGAGAAGGGGTCATTGCAGTTATACCTAAACCTGAAAAGGATAAACTAGAGTGCTCCAACTACAGACCAATCAGTGTACTAAATCAGGACTATAAGCTTTTTACCATTATCCTTGCCAAAAGGTTAGAAAATATACTGACAGACCTAATTCATTTAGACCAAACAGGTTTTATAAGACAAAGACAGACACAAGACAACATTCGACGCACTTTACACATAATTCATCATATAAAAAAATATAACTTAAATGCAGTCATATTGGGATTAGATGCTGAAAAAGCATTCGATTCGGTTGACTGGTCTTTTCTATATAGAATCTTATCCAGTTTCAATTTTCATAACAACTTCATTAGAACTATACAGGCATTATATAAAAAACCAACAGCTAAAATAAGGATTAACGGTAATTTATCATCATCTTTTGAACTGGAAAGAGGATGTCGTCAGGGCTGCCCCCTGTCTCCACTGCTCTTTGCAATCTTCATAGAACCTCTGAGCCAATGGATAAGACAAAACCAAAAAATTCAAGGTATTACACTTGGTCAGAAGGAACATAAAATAGCACTCTTTGCTGATGACATTTTAATATACCTAGGGCAGCCGGACACTTCTTTACCAGAACTAACCTCAGTTTTTTCAGAGTATGGAGATTTATCGGGGTACAAATTAAATATGCATAAAACCCAAGTTTTAACATTCAACTATGACTCAAATCATTATTCACTAAGCAAACTCAAAACTAACTGGGAGTCGGAATCTATGAAATATCTGGGGGTCAATATCCCGAAACAACTCAACAAAATTATATCACTAAACTATGATCCACTGGTGACAAAAATAAAATCTGACCTAGCAAAATGGAATATGATACCATTCTTGGGTACTGCACAAAGAATTGAAGCAGTCAAAATGAATATACTTCCACGTCTTCTATACCTTTTCCAAACAATACCGGTAGAACCTCCCAAAAAAACATGGCAGGAGCTGGACAGAAGGATCTCAAGATTCATATGGCAGGGCAAGAGACCTAGAATCAGATATAGAACCCTACAGCTAAACAAAGACAAAGGTGGGCTCGCGCTGCCAAATATCAGGGACTACTTTAAAGCTGCACAAATTAAAACTTTAGTAGAGATATGTAACCCAGTCTACACTGCACAATGGAAGGAGATCGAATGCCAAATAACAAGTGACATCCCCCTACAGGCGATAATAGGGAACAATGTCTTACCTAAGCTTTTGAATAACACTAACCCGTGGATAGAGACCCCGCTAAAAATTTGGTTTAAGATAGTCAGAGAGAATCAAACTAAAGAGCCCTATCGACTTCTGCAATGGATCGCCTATGATCAAGACTTTACTCCTAATAAAACAGACACCAGATTTAAAAAGTGGAAGGAGAAAGGGCTGATAAAATATTACGATTTTTTTAAAGGGCAAATCTTAAGAAGTTTTGAAGATTTGAAAAAACAAGGCCTAATAAATCAAGACCTTTACAGGTTCTTCCAGCTTAGACACCACATAAACAATATACTTAAAAAGGAGGTTTTGGAAAGGGCCCAGTCAGGTGTTCTGAAGGTCTTCTTAATGGCATATAAAGGGATCCCAGGGATCAGGTACATTTCTAAAATATACCAAGGTCTTCAAGACTTAAAAGGAGACAACACATCTTATATAAAAGAGAGATGGGAAAAAGAGGGGAATTTCACTTTACAACTGGAAATATGGGAAAAGCTAAATAAACAGCAATGGAAAAGTACCTCATCCCTGCAGTGGAGAGAATTTGGATGGAAAAACTTGGCAAGATTTTTCAGAACACCTGCACAAAACAAATTTACCCATAAGGGATTGAACTGTTGGCGCTTGTGTGGTGAAAAGACTGCAAATCATTTTCATGTGTTTTGGTCATGCCCAGTTATCCACCAATATTGGACCAAGGTACAGACAATATTGGGGAAAATATTCAAAATTACAGTTCCCTTTTCTTTTGTAACTTTGTATTTGGGTTTACTACCGGACTCACTGGAAAGACGAGGAGAAAAATACTTATTCAATGTTTTAATATTGGCAAGCAAAAAAGCTCTAACTAAAAAATGGATGTTGAAGGACTGTCCTACACCTGAAGATTGGACTAACGTGATCCAAGACATTTACTCGATGGAAAAGTTGACATTCGCACTGAGACAGGACATGGATGTGTTCATGAACTTTTGGCAACCCTGGACCGCATATGTGTCTTCCATTAGATCTAATCTTTGACAAATACCATTTCAATAATGGTTCCGCTCTTTGTTCCAACGCTACTCAGATGCTCTTTTATCTTTATTTACTTACTTTTTCTTTTTGTTTGTTTTTTACTGGTTTGTTTGGTTTTTTTTTGTTATTTGTTTCTTGTTTTTTTTTTCTCTTTAATTTCACTTTTTCTTTCACTTTAAAAAAAAAAAAAAAAAAGGGGTGTTGTAAGAATTAATCTTCCAATGTTGTCAGATATCAGAAAATAAGGGAACGTGATGAAAATGTAAACACTGCATTGCTGTAACGACCTGTATACCCTTTACAAAAACTTAAATAAAAAAACAAAACAAAAAAAAACCATATTTTAAATGCCCCTGCTACTCGACTCTTGCTGACTGATTTAACACTACTTCAGCGGAAACCAGAAGTTCCGCCCATAATCGTTCTTACAGCGGCACCCCCAGGAATAAGATGGATAGTTGTTTTAGCCGTGTTTTATCTGTTTGATAGGTGTTTTATCTGTGTTTTAGCTGCATTTTATCTGTGTTTTATAGGTGTTTTATCTTTTTAGTCGCATTTTATCTGTGTTTTATTTGTTTTATAGGTGTTTCATGCATGTTTTATCCGTGTTTTATCTGTTTTATAGGTGTTTTGTCCGTGTTTTATGTGTTTTTTCTTTGTTTTTCTGTGTTTTAGCTGCATTTCATCTGTGTTTTATAGGTGTTTTATCTGTGTTTTAGCCGCATTTTATCTGTGTTTTAAAGGTGTTTTATCCGTGTTTTATCTTTGTTTTATAGGTGTTTTATGCATGTTTTAGCCACGTTTTATCTGTTTTATAGGTGTTCTATGCATGTTTTTGTCATGATCCTGAGCACGGATGGGGACTATGTTCAGTTCCAGTCTTAAGTTTAGTCCTTTTTTGTTCATTTGTTTCTGTTTCTTATGATCTTTTGTATCTGGGTTCTGTTCATTGATGAGTTGTTGTATTGTTAGTTGTGTTCTTATAGTCTTGTCTAGTTATGGTTTTGTTTATATCTTTTGGGACTGATAATCTTATTTTGTATTATTTAGTTCCGCTCTATCCTTTTATTTTGACTGTGCTGTGCAGCTTCCAGCTGTCAATCTGTTTCGCGAGCTGCAAAGCTGTCACTTCTTGTCTTGATTACGTTCTCACTCATGTACCCACACCCGATGATGATCTGGTATTGTCCTATTTAAGCAGACCAGTGTAATGCGTTTCTTGCAGCGGTCTTACGTCTCCAGACATTGTTTTCACGTCCTGTGTTCCTACGACAGTGTCTTTGTCTGTGTCATTCCTCCGGGTGTTCCCCGGCATTTCCTGTAAGTGTGCGTATTTGTGTATTTTAATTTGTAAGTCGTTCTGTAAATAAATGTGCAAAAACTCACTGCCAGTGACTGGTGTCCTTAAAGTCTGCCCTTGGAGGGAGTGCTTATGACAGTAGACCGCTGCCCAAGTGAGACACCAGCGGCAGAGAGTTTTTCCGGTTTTTTTTTTCTTTCCGCTCCCGTATTTTTTCCCGTTAAATCTGTTTTTTCGCTGGCATGGCAGTGCTCCCGGACTACGGTCAGTGTGGGCTCAGCGGGGTGGAAGTGTTGGACTGTAAATGTGCTGCAAAACATCTTATCAGAGGCTCGTGTTTCTCGCACTCCCCAGGCTGCTCGGAAGTGTCTGGTGGGAGCTGTACAAGTGCTTGTAGCATGCCCCAGCCTGTGGAGCCATCTGGAGCTCGCAGATCTTCTCTTCTCCATTGCTAATCCATTGTCCATGCTCCACGGGCTGGGGGAAGCCTCCTCCACATCAATGCCTGCGCCAACAAGGAAGTGGCCCCGGGTGCGGAAGTCCCAAGCCTCTCGCTGCTCTCCAGCAGCAGCAGCCTTGCCTTCCCCTCCCAAACGGTGGCTCGTACCATTGGCGGAGGAGCTGGAGGAACATCAACGGGTTTTAGCGACAGAGGCAGAGCTACTTCTGGACTACAAGCCGTGGCTCCTTCCTGAACTTGCGGTCCAAGTTGAGAGAGGGTGTCCAGCTCTGTCCGTCATCATGCCTGCAGAGCCGGATCAGCTAGGATCTGCGTTGGTGTCCTCGTCCTCCGCAGCCAGTAGGGAGGAATCTTCTGGGCCATCTGCAACAGCCACCACTGCAACTAGGGAGCACAGGCAAGTATCTTTTCATTCTTTAACATCTGAAAATGAATTGTCTTGCCTTGTTCCCAGTGGGGGGGTTGGGAGCTCAGCAGCAGTCACCCACTTTGGCTGAGCCTTCCCTGCCTGTTGCTGCAGCCTTCTCCTCATCTTCACCTATCTCTCCCATGTCCTCCCCTATTTCCTCTGTCTGTTCTCTGGTCCTGGGAGGGAGCCGCCGGACGAAGAGTAGGTCAGTGGTTCCAGAGGATCCGGGTTCAGCTGTGCAGCCGTACCCCAGACGGGAGAGGAGCGGCCCCATGGCCTGAAACCTGAGCCGACTACAAGTCCCCTGGTTTCGGCATTGTGGGACCTGGTACCATTGGTGTGGCGAGTCCTGGGTCCGTGCTGGAGTTCCCCCTGCTTCAGTCGTCATGTCAGAGGGTCTGCTAGTGTTAGCCACCATGCCTGGATGTCCATCAGCGCCCGTCGCCTCATCCGGGGTCCCGCCAGTGGTAGCCTCCATGCCTGGAGGGTCGCCAGCTTTTTCTGCCACCATGCCTGCTGCCTGGGCCGCTGCAACAGGGTTGCCGGAGTCTTGGATGGTGGTGGAGCTCGAGTCCAGGCAAGTGCTCTGTTCTGGTTTAACATATTCAGATTCAGAGGATTCTTGTCTGGCTCAGGGTGGGGGGAATCAGTTACAGATGCCCTCTTCTCCTGAGCTCTCCTCACTGGAATCCACTGCTGTCTGTGATTCTTCTCCGGTGTTTGTCTTTTCTCCTTCTCCCGAGGTGGCTGTATCTGGAGAGGATGCCCAGATGGTGGAGGCCGAGATGTCTCAGTGGGAGTCGCTGGAGTCCTGGACGGCGGTGGAGCTAGAGCTCAGTCAAGTTCCCTTTATTGTTCTAGAGAAATCTTGTCTGGCTCATGATGGGGGAAACCCAGCCCGGCGAACTCCCCTCGCCGGGCTTCACTGCTGCCGGTGACTCTGACCCGGTGTTTGTCTGTTTTCTATCTGAGTCTTCTCCTGAGGTTACCATGGGTGCCCAACCTCTGCCAGAGGTCTCCGTGGGTCCTTTCTCTCCGCCAGGAGTCTCCGTGGGTCTTTCCTTCCTGTCACAAGTTTCTGTGGGTCTTGCCTCTTTGCCCGAGGTCTAGATGGGTCCTGCCCCCTCGCCTGAGGACTCTTTGGGTCCTGCTTCTCCGCTCAGGGTCTCCGTGGGTCCTGCACCTCTGTTTGAGGGACTTTCGGGTGCATCACCTCCATCTGAGGCCGCAGCGAGTACTACGCTGTTGTCCGAGGATACCACGGGTACTACACCTTTGTCTGTGGCCGCCACAGGTGCTACGCCTCAGCTCGGGTTCTATGTGGGTGGTACACCCCAGTCCGGGGCCTCCATGGGTGGTACGCACCAGTCCGGGGCCTCCGTGGGTGCTGCACTTCAGTCCGGGGCTGCCATGGGTACTGTACCCCAGTCCGAGGCTGCTGTGGGTGCTGTGCCTAAGTCCGGGGCCTTCATGGGTACTGTGCCCCTGTTCAGGGCCTCCATGGGTACTGCACCCCAGTCTGGGGCCTCTGTGGGGCTGCGCCTCAGTCCAAGGCCTCTGTGGGTGCTTCATTTACTCCCGTGGCCGCCGTGGGTGCTTCACCTTCGCTCGAGGTCGTGGAGGGTCCTTTGCTGTTGCCTGGGGCCATCATGAATCCTTCATCTTCACTGGGGCACACCGAGGGTCCTCAGGTGTTGCTGGGGGTCCTCTCTGATCAGTCTTCATTGCCAGGTAGTTGTCTCATGGATCGGGGTTCCCTTCCCTTAGAGGCTTTGCTGGTCCGCCGTCATTGCAGCTCTGGCATCGCTTCATCCACATCGCTGTCCATGTGGCCCGTTGGGGGTTTGGTCCCAGCTACCACCTCCAGGTGGGGCATGTTGTGCTCCGCGGCTCGTGGGTTCCAGGATATAGGGAGACCACCCAATGGACTGCGTCATTTGGCTGGGTGGTTGAAAATCTCTGGAAGACCACCCGACAGGCTATGCCAGCTGCCGCCCCCAGGAGGGGATGTGTCATGCCCTGCTACCCGTTGGCCCAGGGATCTGGGAAGGCCAACCAACAAACGTCATTGTCTGCTTGGAGGTGTTTGGGACTCTGGGAGACCACCTGAGTTTGGTTTGTCTGTCACTTAACACCATCTGTATCTTGTGCCTCCTTGTTCAGTGTTGTGGGTCATGAGTGGGGTTTTTTTTGTTTGTTTGGGGGGTTTTCTTTTGTCTTGCTTTGGCCCCTCCGTGTCTGGAGTCCCCCTTCTCCCCCCCAAGGTGGGTTGTTTTTCTTGTTGGGGGTTTCCTTCCTTTGTTGATGTTGCACTGGGGTATCTGGGTTCCACCCCTTGGGGTGGGGGGGCACTGTCATGATCCTGAGCACAGGTGGGGGTCATGCTCAGTTCCAGTCTTAAGTTTAGTCCTTTTTTGTTTATTTGTTTCTCTGTTTCTTATGATCTTTTGTATCTGGGTTCTGTTCATTGATGAGTTGTTGTATCTTTAGTTGTTTTCTTATAGTCTTGTCTAGTTATAGTTTTGTTTATATCTCTTGGGATTGGTTATCATATCTTGTATTATTTAGTTCTGGTCTGTCCTTTTATTTTGACAGTGCTGTGCAGCTTCTGGCTGTCAAACTGTTTCATGGGCTGCACAGCTGCCACTTGTTGTCTTGATTACATTCTCACTCATGTACCCACACCTGATGATGATATGGTATTGTTCAATTTAAGCAGACCAGTGTAATGCATTCCTTGCAGTGGTCTTACATCTCCAGACATTGTTTTCACGTCCTGTGTTCCTAAGACAGTGTCTTCATCTGTGTCATTCCTCCCGGTGTTCCCCGGCATTTCCTGTAAGTGTGTGTATTTGTGTATTTTGTTTTGTAAGTCGTTCTGTTCATAAATGTGCAAAAACTCACTGCCAGCAATTGGTGTCCTTAAATTCCACCCTTGGAGGGGGCGCTTATGACAATTTTATCTGCATTTTATCTGTTTTATAGGTGATTTTTCCGTGTTTTATAGGTGTTTTACTCGTGTTTTATTCGTGTTTTATCTGTGTTTTATAGGTGTCACGTTTTATGTGTTTTATAGGTGTTTTATCCAGGTTTTTTCTGTGTTTTATAGGTGTTTTATCTGCATTTTGTCTGTTTTATAGGTGCTTTATCTGCATTTTATCTGTTTTGTAGGTGTTTTATCTGCGTTTTAGTCACATTTTATCTGTTTTATAGGTTTTATTCATGTTTTATCCACCTTTTATCTGTGTTTTATAGGTGTTTTATCTGCATTTTGTCTGCGTTTTATAGATGCTTTTTCTGCATTTTATCTGTTTTTTATAGGTGTTTTAGCCACGCTTTATCTGCTTTTTTATAGGTGTTTTATCCATGTTTATCCATGTTTTATTTGTGTTTCATAGGTGTTTTAGCCACATTTTATCTGTTTTATAGGTGTTTAATCCTTGTTTTAGTCACATTTTATCTGTGTTTTTAGGTGTTTTAGCTACGTTTTATCTGTGTTTTATAGGTGTTTTATCCATGTTTTGTCTGTGTTTTATAGGTGTTTTATCCGTGTTTTATCTGCATTTTGTCTCTGTTTTATAGGTGCTTTATCAGTGTTTTATCCACGTTTTATCTGTGCTTTGTAGGTGTTTTATTCATGTTTTGTCCACGTTTTATAGGTATTTTATCTGGGTTTTAGTCACATTTTATCTGTATTTTATCCGTCCATCCACCCATCCATTTTCCACTGCTTTTCCGGAGGTCTGAGTGCCAGAGGCAGCAGTTCAAGCAGAGAAGCCCAGACTTCCCTCTCCCCAGCCACCTGCTTTAGCTCTTCAGGGATGCTACCAAGATGTTCCCAGGCCAGCTGGGAGACATAGTCTCTCCTGTGTGTCCTGGGTTTGGCCCAGGGTCTTCTCACAGTTTGATGTGCCCGGAACACCTCAAGTGGGAGGTGTTCAGGAGACATCCTGATCAGATGCCCAAACCACCTCAAGTGGCTCCTTTCGATGTGGAGGAGCAGTGGTTCTACTCTGAGCCTCTCCCAGATGACAAAGCTCCTCACCCTAACTCTAAGGGTGAGTCCAGCAAACCTACGGGGAAAGCTCATTTCAGCCGCTTTTATCTGCAGTCTCATTCTTTTGGTCATTACCCAAAGCTCATGACCATAGGTGAGTGTAGGAACATAGATTGGATGGTAAATCAACAGCTTTGGTTTAGAGCTCAGCTCCTTCTTCACCACGACAGACTGGTACAACATCCGCATCACTGCAGATACTGCTCCGATCCGTCTGTCAATCTCTCGCTCCATTCTCCCCTCATTCATCAATAAGACCCCGAGATACTTAAACTCCTCCACTTGGGGCAGGAGCTTGTTCCCAACCCGGAGAGGACAATCCACTCTTTCGACGCTATTAGTAACCTAGTTCGCAATGCAGCGTTGCACGTGCACTCTGCTAGCTGGTTGTGCACCATTTCATCTTCGAGTTGTCCAAAGCGGCATTCACGAGCTAGCTGTTTTAAGTCGGTGACAAATTGGTGGATGGGTTCACCTACCCGTTGGTGTTGCTAGCAAAAATGAAATGGTTGCCAATGTGCTGAGTGTCCGCAGGACTCACTGCCCCTCAATACCCAGGTTATGGACAAGAACGCACGTGCTCTTAGCCTGTCGAGCTGCCCGAGGTCCAGCGCGGTGATGTAGGTTTGAAAAGCCTCGACCCAACGCGGCCAAGGCACCAGAGGTTCGCCTGGGAGCTCGAGGAAGGGGCGGAGTGGTGTTATGCATGCCTCCATGAGTTAATCCTCAGTTGCCAAATGTTATGTATGCAAACTTGGTAATGAATGAGGCGAAGATGAAGGTAGCATCAAACACAGCTTTATTGATGCTTGGTAACAGCGGTACACGGCAAGAACCTGGCGTGGGCATCCGGAACAAGAGGGTGTGCTATGGTGGCTCGCCCCGCTATATAGGGCAGTGCAGTGACGTGATAGGAAGTCGACATCACCACACTGCACTTCACAATAAGGTGCCGTCACCACATGTAGCAAGCTTGGTGACCCTAGCTTTCTTTGTTATCGAGATATAGTTTATAAGCCATTATGCTATTGACCTTTGACCTTGCAATCCCAAAATCATAGTCTCACTTCAGGGTCACAGGGTGAACCTGTGTGCCAAGTTTGGTGAACCTAGCTTTACTCATTGTACAGTAATCAGGCATAGGGAATATCAAAGTTTACCTTTGATCCCAACCCCATAGTCAGAGGTCAGGATCCAAAGATGAACCTGGATACTAGGTTTGGTGGCCCTAACTTTAATCCTTTTAAAGTAATAGTGAATGTAGCATTTACCATAGTGCAACTGCAATGTTAACTTTGAACCTTGACCTTTGACCCCTTGACCCCAAACCCATAGTTAGGTCAGGGTTTAAATTGTCCAAGATGTGTATCAGATACAACTACTGTATCAATTTGAAAAGCCTACATAATTTCATTCAATAGTTACTGTATTTTGATAGAACACTAATAAACTAGAAAAGCACTCGGAGAGCGCAGACCTCCGCCAAGCGCTACAGTTCCCCCCATATAGTGTTTGTGTGTACGTTTTCAGATTCCTTGACCATGAAAACATATGACTAGCAATTGGATTGACAATGATAGGATTAGTGGTTGAGTAGTTATTCACGAAAATGACATTTTCCGTAATGGCGGCCACAGTTCCGCCCATACAGTGTTTGTGTGTACGTTTTCAGATTCCTTGACCATGAAAACATATGACTAGCAATTGGATTGACAGTGATAGGATTAGTGGTTCAGTAGTTATTCACGAAAATGGCATTTTCCGTAATGGCGGCCACAGTTCCCCCCATACAGTGTTTGTGTGTACATTTTCAGATTCCTTGACCATGAAAACATATGACTAGCAATTGGATTGACAATGATAGGATTAGTGGTTCAGTGGTTATTCACGAAAATGGCATTTTCCGTAATGGCGGCCACAGTTCCCCCCATACAGTGTTTGTGTGTACGTTTTCAGATTCCTTGACCATGAAAACATATGACTAGCAATTGGACTGACAATGATAGGATTAGTGGTTCAGTGGTTATTCACGAAAATGGCATTTTCCGTAATGGCGGCCACAGTTCCCCCCATACAGTGTTTGTGTGTACGTTTTCAGATTCCTTGACCATGAAAACATATGACTAGCAATTGGATTGACAATGATAGGATTAGTGGTTCAGTGGTTATTCACGAAAATGGCAATTTCCGTAATGGCAGCCACAGTTCCCCCCATACAGTGTTTGTGTGTACGTTTTGAGATTCCTTCACCATGAAAACATATGACTAGCAATTGGATTGACAATGATAGGATTGGTGGTTCAGTAGTTATTCACGAAAATGGCATTTTCCGTAATGGCGGCCACAGTTCCCCTCATACGGTGTTTGTTTGTACGTTTTCAGATTCCTTGACCATGAAAACATATGACTAGCAATTGGATTGACAATGATAGGATTAGTGGTTCAGTAGTTATTTACGAAAATGGCATTTTCCGTAATGGCGTTTTTTTTCTGGACGGTGATCCGGATCATCCCCAAAATTTAATCAGTTCTTCCTTGTACCATTTCCAACAACACCTGAAAGTTTCATCGTAATCTGTCCCAAACTTTTTGAGTTATCTTGCTAACCAACAGACAGACAAACAAACAGACAAACAAACAGACAGACAAACCCCGGCAAAAACATAACCTCCTGGCGGAGGTAAAGCCCTTATTTAACTAGGTTAATCCCATTGAGATAAGAGATCTCTTTTACAAGGGAGACCTGGCAAAGACAGCAGCAACACAGTTGCAGTATTAAAATAAAAAGACAATAAATAAATTAGCTCTGAAAACATACAAAACACTTGCACACAGAAAGCCTGGATTCCACTGATATCACTAGAGATTTAAATTCAGTCAAAGGTATGAGGTTTTGTAGATGGAGCTCAGAGGTTATCTTGTTTCATGATTCAGGAGCCGAAAACCTAAAAGGTTTCTTTCCCAATTCTGTTCTTATTTTTGGAATAACCAGTTGCAGATAATCCACTGAGCGGAGATTGTGGCTTCCATGCTTCCATATTAAAACTGAACATAAATACAAAGGAATTCTACCCGGAATGGCTTTCTAAATGAACATATATGCCAGTGATAGAGACAACGAGCAGATAGTGATGACAAGTTCACTTTACTGTAGAGAATACAATGATGAGTGAGAGAAGCACAGTTTGTAATGAATCTCAAAGTCCCATGATAAACTCTGTCCAACAGGTGATGACAATGGGCTATGGGCATTCATGTAAAGTACATCTCCATAATCAATGATGGGTAGAAATATTGATTCCACCAGTTTCGGCTTTACATTAACAGAGAAACAAGCCTTATTCCTGTAATAAAATCCTAATATGAGCTTCAGCTTATTTACAACATACGGAATGTGTTTCTTAAAAGTCAAATGTTCATCAATTTAAAAACCCTAGATATTTAAAAGAGGATACCAACTCGCTTTGTTCACCATTTCTTGTTAAAAAAATTTTCACATAGTGCTGATCTTGCTGAATTTGAGGTAGTGAAGAACATAAATTTTGTTTTCTCTGCATTTAAAACAAGTTGTAAATGATTAAGCTGTTCCTGTACTCTGTCAAAAGCATGCTGAATATGTTCAAAAGTGTGATGATGGGTTTTATTGTGAAGTGCAGTGTGATGACGCCGCCTTCCGGGTGCGCCATCACACGGCCCTATAAATAGGGGCGTCCACCATTTGGGCCTCCTCTTGCCCAGATGATCCCACACAGTGTAGCACCTGCTGTTCTGAAATAAGTTATATAATAAAGTACAGTTCCAGTGCAACCTCTCGTCAGTCTCCTTTTGTGCCAGGTTTGTGGACATAACGTTTGGCTACTGGGGATTTAGCGCATGGAGGCGTGCGTAACACCACTGCGGCCTTTCCTGGAGCTTCACGGGGAACCAACGGTCCCATGGCCCCGCTGGTTTGAAGCTTTTGAAAATTACATCACTGTGTTGGACCAAGGGAAGCTGGATAAGGTGAGAGTATGAGTGCTGCTTGTCCACAACCTCGGCATGGAAAGCCAGCGGATTCTACGGACCCTTAGCACGACAGACTAGTATGAGGATGTTGTGGAGCTAATGGCTAACCACTTCACCACTCTGGACAGCGGGACGGTACAACGGATTTGGTTTCGCCCGAGATGCTAGGGAGTTGGTGAGCCTATTCAACAGTTTGTCGCTGACCTAAGACAGTTAGCCAGTGTGTGCCATTTTGGGCCATTAGAGAACGAGATGGTGCGGGACCAATTGGCCGAGCACACGTGTAGTGCCACGATACGGGCTAGGAGAAGAAGCTGCAGAAGAGTTCTGCAAAACAAGATTCTTAACATGCGTAGATAATTTGTTTGGAAGTGAGGAATAGACAAGAGCAGGAATAGAAGCTGACTGACTGCATGATCCTGCCTCAAGTAGGCACCACAACAGGGAGGGGGAGTCAAGCCAGCAACATATTTTATAAATAGTAGAAGCCCAACAGTAAAAATGAAAATTAGGAAGAGCCAAACCACCACTGAATTTAATCTTTGTAGTAAAGATTTTCAGATCAGTGGGGCTTCAGACCCCAAATAAATGAACTAATCATTTTATCAAGGGAAAGAAAAAGTGATTTGGCAAAAATAGGGGTAATGTCATGAATAAGTAGAGAAATTTTGGCAACACATTCATTTTAATGACATTTATCTTTCCAATCAGAGACAGAGGCAGATTGTTCCACCTTGACAAATCGGATTTTAAGTTGGCCAAAAGAGGGTCAAAATTAGCCGAAAAAAGACCTGAGTATGTGTGTGCCACCTTAACTCCAAGATATTTGAACCCAGAACTGGCAAGGCTAAAATGGAGGTCAGCTTGTTTAAGTTGCAAAGCTGCTTTGTTTGCAGGAAAACATTCACTCATTTGAAGATTTATGTTATATCCAGAAAATGAACTGAATTTTTTAAATGTTAACAGAATTCCAGGGAGACAAGTTGTAGGGTCTGTGATATATAATAATAAATCATCTACATGCAGGGCCAACCGATATTCAGCACCATTACGTATGATGCCTTTGAATAAAGAGGAAGACTTTAAAGCAAGCGCCAAAGGTTCAATAGCCAATGCAAAAAGCAATGGTGATAATGGGTCACCCTGATGGGTGCCGCGTTCCAATTCAAAATATTCTGACTGGGTGTCATTTGTCCGAACATGAGCCTTGGGCGATGGGTATAACAATCTAATCCAACTGATGAATGTGTTACCAAGTCCAAATTTTTCTAATACTGCAAACAAGTAAGGCCTCTCGACTCTATCAAACACCTTCTTGGCATCCAATGAAATTACAGTTTCAGGCAAACTATCTGAGTGTGATGTATAGATAATATTTAATAGAGTGCAAATATTAAAAAATAATTGATGTCCTTTAATGAATCCATTTTGTTCCTCTGAAATAATACAAAGTAAAATCTTTTCTAGTTGAGTAGCAAGAATTTTAGCAAGGATCTTTACATCTGCATTTAATGAAGAAAGGGGCCTACAGGAAGAAGGATCTTTCCCACTTTTTAAGAGAAGAGTTATTGAAGCCTGAATTAAAGTGGGGGGCAAAGAACCCCTCTCCAATGATTCATTAAACATTGACAAAAGTAAAGGGGACAGTTTAACACTAAAAATTTTGGAAAAATTCAATTGGAAACACATAGGGTCCAGGTGCTTTGTTTGACTGCATAGATTTTATTGCTTGTTGTGATTAATGTAAAGAAAGAGGAGCTTCTAATTGTTTAGACCTGTCTAGATCAACCCTAGGAAATCTTAAATTAGACAAAAACTGATTTATATGTGAGGGGTCTGATGGAAACTCTGATTTATATAGTGATGAGTAGAATGATTTGAAGGTAGAATTAATTTCTAATAGATCTGTGAGTAGCACACCAGACCCATTATCAATTTGGGAAATGATGCGAAAGTTGGACTGACATTTTAACTGATGTGCCAATAGTCTACCAGCCTTTTCACCATGCTCATAATAGATTCCTCATGTTTGCAATAATAAGCGTTCGGTTACACTAGTGGAAATTAGATCAAATTGAGCTTGAACATCAAGATGTTTCTTATGCAAAGCTGGAGAAGGGTTTGTTGCACATACCTGATCCAAAGCTGCCATTTCAGATACAAGTTCAGCTATCCTGGAGTTCTCTTTTTTCCTTACTAGAAAAAGAATTGTCATGTGCTGGCAAGTGCTCGCCCCCTCCTTCCTGTTCACCTGTCTCCTCATCAGACACACTTGCTGTTTCCTGCTGGGCTAGTGTTTACAAGGAAGCGCTCTTCAGTGATTCAACGCTGGCTCGTTTGGGTATACTGCTCCAGCAGACAGCTCATTTAGTAAGCGGTTGTGTTGTGAATGACCTTATCTTATACACGTTTCCTTCCATCTCTTCCAGGTTGCTGCCAACATAGTGGTGCGTCTCCAGGGATTTGGTGCGCTTGCCAGCTTGTTGCTCCACCTCTACGCTGCTCATCCTCTCCACCCGGTCAGACTCCACAAACCATTCCCTACCTGCTGGTTCCTCTCCTTCGCTGGGTTCTGTGTCGGTCGCTCCTCACTTCCCACGTAAATGGTGTAATTAGATTTCCATCATCCCTCTATTCCTCTCTAATCAGTCTCGTCTATCCTCCGCAGGGTTGCTGCTTCTCTGGCGAGTGACTGACTTTTTCTACAAGTGTGCGGTTTTGAAAATTCTAATAAAAGGTCAAACGTTCTCTGTGTGTTCTTTTGGTGATTGCACTTTGCACTCAGGTTGCTTGTCCGGTCAATATGACAGAACGAGCCAGCCAGGGTCACAGCCTGGCGAGTGTGTCATCAACTGAGCACTCCACGCTCCACCGCCTCAGCGCTACAGAGAGGCAGGTTGCTGAACACACTCAGCTGCTGCAGGCAATTACGCAGCAGCTGAGTGTCATTTCTGTTCGATTGGGCCGTGTGGCTGTTACAGCCACTCCACCTCCACCTGCTCATCCACCATCTACTATCATCCGCTGAACCCTTTCCATTTTCACACCTGCTCCATATGCGGGGAAGGTGAGGAAATGCAAGGACTTTCTGTGTCAGATTCGGCTTTATTTCGAGCAGGTGAAGGGGGAGTTCCCGGATGATGTTTCCAAAATCCACCAGTTTACTCTTCTGCTTTGGGGCCGCTTTCTTAGTTGGGCACGGGCTGTTATCGATAGTCAGAGAGGTTCGCCACCCACGTTTGACCAATTTGTGTCCGAGTTTTCCCGCACTTTTGACCGCTCCGAGATTGAAGGGAATATCATGAGCTGCCTGATGTTGCTCCATCAGGGCAGCCGGTCTGTGGCCGACTTCTCGGTGGAGTTTCGAGTCAAGGCAGCAGATTTGGGGTGGAACGAGGTTGCACTGCGCAGCACGTTCCTCCACGAACTGAACCCTTGGTTTCATGACGACCTGGCAGTTCATGCCGTTCCTGCCACCTTAGACGGTCTGATAGATCAAGCGGTCGGGCTGGATAACCGGTACTGTGAACGCGCCTGGGAGCGCGGTGCCTCCTCTCGCCCATTCGCCACACTCACACTCCCGGTGCCTACTGACCTAGGTGAGTCCGATTCCACCCCCGAGCCTATGGAGCTCAGCTCTGCTCACCTTCCGTGGGCAGAGGTTGAGTGGCGGTGGAGGATCGGGACGTGTGCCTACTGTGGTTCACTGAAGCACAAGCTGGACACATGCCACCTATGGCCAAAAAGACTCGGCCCGTCAGTAGCCGCGGGGGGTCTGGGAGGCAGGACTGAACCTGATCCCCCTGGTAATTTTTGTATTTCGGCCCTGGTCCAGCTACCGGGGGTCGAGAGGAGGGTCTCCACCCTAATTGATTCTGGGGCAGAGGCTAATTTCATCTCCTCTAAGCTGGTGTATGAGATGGGGATTCCGATGGTTAAACTGTTGGCTCCCCATTCCGTGCGAACCCTTTTTGGCCAGACAGTGGCATCCGTTACTCAGTGCACGGCGCAGTTGTCCGTCCTGTTGTCTGGTAACCATCGGGAGAGGCTGACTTTTTACGTGTTTCCACGGGCCTCTCATGCGGTGGTACTAGGTTATCTGTGGTTCCGGAGGCATAATCCAATTCTTAATTTGGCACAAAATGCCATCATCTCCTGGAGCCCTAATTGTTTGGCTACGTGTCTAAATTCAGCCGAGTGTTCACCGTCCCTCCCCGTCTCCTCTCCTCAGGTTGAGCTGCCGGACCTCAGCCTCGTGCCTGAGGCTTATCATGACCTTGGGGAGGTCTTTAGCAAGTCACGAGCGTTAGAGCTTCCTCTGCATTGCTCGTATGACTGTGCCATCGACCTCCTTCCGGGTACGAGGCTGCCGTTCAGCAAGCTCTATAGTATTTCTGGGCCTGAGAGGGAGGTGATGGAGAGGTACATTAAGGATTCATTGAACACCAGTCTCATTCGGCCATCCTTGGCTCCCCTCGGGGCGGGGTTTTTCTTTGTTGGCAAGAAGGACAGGTGTCTGCATCCGTGCACTGACTACCATGAGTTTAACGCCATCACAGCGAAAAATAAATACCCTTTGCCCCTGATGAACTCTGCTTTCAAGCTCCAGCAGCGCTCGCGCATATTTTCCAAGCTTGATTTACGCAATGCATACCACCTAGTCAGAATACACGAGGGGGACGAGTGGAAAACAGCGTTTAAAACACACTTGGGGCAATTTGAGTACTTAGTCATGCCTTTTGGATTAACTAATGCCCCCGCTGTTTTCCAGCGTTTAATCAACGACGTCCTCCGCAATATGCTGAATCAGTTTGTTTTCGTCCATTTGGATGACATCCTGATTTTTTCTTGCACGCCAGAGGAGCACGAGACCCATGTTAGAGCTGTGTTACAGCGGCTCTTAGAAAACCAACTTTACATCAAGGATGAGTAGTGTGAATTTTCCATGAATTCCACTTCTTTCCTTGGCTTTACTGTAGTGGAGGGAGAGCTAAGGACTGACCCGGCCAAGGTGAAGGCTGTGCTGGATTGGCCAACACCCCACTCCCACACGGAGCTGCAATGCTTCTTGGGGTTTGCGAATTTCCATCGCAGGTTTTTCTGTAACTACAGTGGGGTAGCACAGCCTTTGACACAGCTGACCTCTGTTAAGGTACCATTTTTATGGACCAAGGCAGCTGAGCAGGGCTTTGCCAAATTAAAGGGCCTGTTTGCAGACAAATCTATCTTGGCTCAGGTTGACCCCCAGCTCCAATTTACCCTGGAGGTGGACGCTTCAGAAACGGGGGTGAGCGCTGTTGTGTCCCAGCGCTCTCCCCCAGACTTGAAGTTCCACCCGTGTGCGTATTTCTCTTGGCGGCTCACCCCAGCCGAGAAGAATTACGACGTTGGGGATCGCGAGCTGTTGGCCATTAAGTTGGCATTTGAGGAATGGAGACATTGACTGGAGGGAACCGTTCACCCGGTAGTCATGTGGACCGACCACAAGAACTTGGAGTATCTGCGGTCAGCCCGCCGGCTTAATCCTAGGCAGGCTCGCTGGGCCCTATTTTTTCAGCGTTTTAATTTCACTGTCACCTATAGGCCCAGTTTCTGTAATGGGAAGCCTGATGATCTCTCCAGGCAGTTCAGTCAGGACTTGGCTGCCCCACCTTCCCGCTCCCAGTCCATTCTTCCACCTTCGTGCGTCCTGGGAACCCTTACCTGGGAGACTGAGAGTAGAGTCCACCAGGCGCAGTCCTCAGAGCCCGAACCAACGGGATGTCCCCCTAACTGCCTTTACGTCCCTGCCGCCCTCTGCAGCAAAGTTATCCAGTGGGGGCACACTGGACGTTTTGCCTGCCACACGGGGGTTGTACGTACTATTGACATCATTAGGTGAGCGTTTTGGTGGCCCACGTTTTGGCGGGACGTGCAGGAGTACGTGAAGGCTTGCCAAACGTGCCCACAATAAAACCTCCCCTACCCCTCCTGCTGGCCTTCTTACCCCCTCCCCATCCCCAGTTGGCCTTGGTCCCACATCGCCATGGACTTTGTCACAGGTCTTCTCCCTTCCGATGGTAATAATGTGATTTTGACCATTGTGGACAGATTTTCTAAGGCCGTACATCTGGTTCCCCTTCCCAAGCTGCCATCCACCTCCAAGACTGCAGAATTACTGTCCTACCATGTCATCAGGCTGCATGGGATTCCCATGGACACTGTGTCTGACCGGGGTCCTCAGTTAATCTCACGGGTATGGAAGTCATTCTGTCACTGTCTCGGCACCATCGTCAGCCTCACCTCCAGCTATCATCCACAGAGCAATGGGCAGGCTGAGCGTGCCAACCAGTCCCTGGAGGCTGCTCTTCGTTGTGTGGCAGCCAATGACCCACTTCTTGGAGCTCCCATCTGACCTGGGTGGAGTACTCGCTAAATTCCACGGTCTCTTCAGTCACGGGCCAATCACTGTTTGAAGTGTCT
Source organism: Pholidichthys leucotaenia (assembly GCA_020510985.1). NCBI lineage: Eukaryota > Metazoa > Chordata > Actinopteri > Cichliformes > Pholidichthyidae > Pholidichthys > Pholidichthys leucotaenia. The sequence continues at coordinate 322,591,708 of CM035843.1, read as the reverse complement.
CTGGGCTACAACCCCCCCCCCCCCCCGGATTTCTATGATGGAGAGAGAGGTAGCGGTGCCGTCCGTGGGGGCCCATTTTCATTGCTGCCACCAAGCCTGGAGATCCACCAGAGCGTCTCTCCTTCGCTCCACTGAGTGCAATCAGCGCTATGCTGACCACAAGAGGGTCTCGGCGCCGGAATACAAGACTGGACAGCAGGTCTGGGTGGCCATGGATCAGGTCCCGCTCAAGGCTGAGTCCCAGAAGCTCGCTTACCGGTCCGTGGGTCCCTTTCCCGTCACCAGCAACATAGGCGACTCTGCTGTCTGGCTCCAGCTCCCACAGGTGCTCTGCGTGCACCCAACTTTCCACATCTCCAAGGTCAAGCCTCTCTCCTCCAGCTCTCTCTGCCCTGCCCCAAAGCCACCTCCTCCTCCTCCTCGGGTCTTTGATGGGCACGTTACTCACACCGTCAAGGAGATCCTGGATGTTCTTCGTCGGTTCTGGGGGTTCCAGTACCTGGTTGACTGGGAGGGCTATGGCCCAGAGCATCGGTCATGGGTCCCTTGGTCTGGATTCCATGACAAAGGTATGGTCCGGGCTTACCATCGAGCCCACCCAGAAGGGGGGGAGCACTGTCATGTGCTGGCAAGCACTCGCCCCCTCCTTCCTGTTCACCTGTCTCCTCATCAGACGCACCTGTTGTTTCCTGCTGGGCCAGCGTTTATAAGGAAGCGCTCTTCAGTGATTCAACGCTGGCTTTTTCTTTTGAATTCTTGGATGAAATATGGGTGGGCAATATAAGCTGCAGCTTCAGCCATCACCCATTTCAGATAACCTATGTTGAACTGTATAATCAGAGGAGTTATTGTTTAATTTGACCTTGTTAGATTTTTTCCCCTTTGTTATATTATTCTATTTTCTTTTAATCTTTACTTTTAATCAATCCAAAATAAAGATTCATTCATTAATTCACATTCCACCACTGGCTTTTAGCAACAAGTGTATTTCCCAAATAAGTTTTAAACTTGCTTTAATTAACCACCACCCATTTGTCTTTTGTCTAGGCAAGAGGGAAACTGTCACCCCAACTGGACCTTGCCTCACTATTTACAGAGATGCAGGCTGAAGATCTGTTGAACCAGGACCAGTACGATGGTCCGATCCAGTTGCTTCTCAGTGAGGCAGCGTGTGACCATTCCAGGTTTTTTTTTCCAGTTTTTTTTTTCCAGTTTGAATTTTGCACATTCTGAATAATCTGGAATTTGCTGCTGATTGTAATAAACAATTTAGTGACTTATGTGTTTGCATCATGATTTTCTATTTTGTCTGTTAAGACACCGATGGGAAAAGAGTCAACTGTACAAAGAATTAATTGGTGACCTTGAAAATAATGGCTCATTTTTAAGAAAAAAGTAACCAAAACAATTATTTTATTAACTGAAGACTATATTGTTAGAAGACTGTACAGAAGACCCTGCATACTTTAGTGACAGTACCAGTATATGGAGGAATTCTGGGTCATATTAGCATCTGCTCTTCATCATAATGGGTTTGGGCGGGGGTGTCTAATCATGTGCCATGGGGGGCCAAGACCCTGCAGGCTTTACCTCCAACCAGTGTCTTCAACAGCAGATTCCACTGAACTTCTTCCACTGACTGATCAGTGAGAACACCTGCTGAAGAGACTGGGTAGAAGAGAGAACCTGCAGGGTCTTGGCCCCCCATGACACATGATTGGGAGCCCCCGGATTAGGTTTAATGAGATTTAACATTTTAACACAAACTGCTTTATGGTTCATAATTCTGTTGACAGACTTACACCAAATCAAAAGTGATTTCTCAGACTGCTGGATTATTCTTAGCTTTTCCAATCTTTCAGTATTTAATTTATGCCACATGGTGGTAACCTTCACATATAAAAAAACAGACATCTGCAAAAACTTCAGAGGTTTATTGTCAGTGAAATTCCCAGTGCAATACGACATGAATGCATGTCTAGTACATTGTTGATGCAGAGAATATATATTTATACAGTACATGTATCTAGTAAATCAAGTATTTTCCATGCAACCTTGTGACTGCATTATTTTAATTGCTTTTAATCCTAGATCAAGTTTGTTTTAGCCTAAAATGCATGATAAATGTCAAATATATCTTATTATACCTAACTCAGGTAAAGTTTACTTTTTGAGTATATGTTGTGTGGCTAATATAGTGATTAACATGGCGATCAAGTTGTGTCAGCTGATCATTTTTTCTATAACACCACCTCAGACTCGGTTCTGCAGAAGCAGGTACGTCCATGATGTCTCAACAGTCTCTCCATGATTTTCACGCAGATCAGAGCAATTTGTTGCACAGGAAATAAACGTTTCTACAGACATTCTTAAGCGCTATAACCACTAATCGTTTGTGAAGCTGTGCTGACATCAGTGACAGGCTGATGACATCTGTGACAGGTCAGGTTCGCCCAGAGCGAATGAAGCAGTAATTTCCCCACAACAGAGCCATCTGAAACACACACAGCGTACATATTTTAGTACCTAACAGCGATAACTTGCAGACATTAAAGTGTATTACGACGTACTTATAGCAAACTAACATTAGCTTACCGTCATATATGACCTAGTTTGTATCCTCACGCCTTTGGCTCTCCCAGAAGCTGCAGAACTATTCCAGAGTGTTTCATCTCACTGCCTGTACCCTTGTCTGGCGGTCCTTTTTGGCGTTTACGGTGAAAAAAGCCACAGACCGAGGAGTGGCCTTGTACAGCTGTATGTGTTATGTTTTGCTTGGGTCGCGTGTTCTACATCACGGGAGTGTGGCGCCGCCTCGCTGTTATAGAAATCCCACCCACCCCAGCTTAACACGGTTGTAATGGAGACAAAAGCGTGCCAAATCGTGTCGAAGTGAATCGAGATGTGCCAAAGTGTGCTGGGCTAATGGAAAAGTGCCTCATGTTACTACACACAATATACATACAACACCTCCCTGCTGTAGGCCCTGGGTAAACAGTATCCCCCACCCCCCACCCAGTCTGATGTCCTTGCACTTGTTATGCTAGCTGTGGGTGAGTCTCTTCATAATCAGTGCCTGGTTTCTGATTGTAACCTTTAGCCACAAATCTTGCCTTATATTTTTCTGATCCATCAATGTTATGTTTGAGGGAATAGAGCCGTTTTCCCCCATTGCCTTTTGGCCTGGTGGCAACTGAGTGAGACTATGTCTCATTCTCCTCCAGTGATTTCATCTCCTCTTTCATGGCTTCTTTTCACTGTCTGATGTTTGGGTGTCCTCATAAGTTTGAAGGATATCACACACTACTCTGTAACAAACATCTACACACATTTGTAGCTTATCTTCTGTACCCTCAGTCTCAAACTCCTGTAGATGAACTGGTTTCCTCCTGGTCTTTGGTGGGTTCCTTCTGATCACAGCCTCTTGACCTGGCTGTGTGCATTCAGTCTGTTCAGGTAAAGTCTCAGAAACATTACTTCAATCTGGTACATTTTCCACATTTTCATCAACATTTTAGCTCAGTCGCACCATCTTCTTCCGGCATAAAGAGGCTATGCAAAGCTTGACTTGGTCCCTCTCTTTAGCCTTTAGGCATATATATTGTAGATTATAACATTTCTCTATCGTGTTAACACCATGTACAAACATTGCTCCTGTTGCTACTATTGCTCAGGCAGCTATACACTGCTACAGAGACAGGGAACAGGAAATTACACAATACAGGGAGATGTCTCAACTTGACATACTGTAAAACCCTTAATAGAAACAATAGTATGGCTGATACATAACAGTGAATAAGGGCACTGATAGATAAAACTTAACAGATACTTTTAAAATAAGCAGTTTGCAAATTGTAGGCCTACGTAAACTCCAATAACTGGCATTATTTTAGGTACAAACCTTGTGACAGATGCATGATGCCAACGCTGCAGCCAGAGACCAGGTCCCCTATGGCATTTTCTCTGATGGAGTAACGAGGCAACCAGGCAAGAACAGGCACCCAAGTCAGAAGGAAGTTCTTCACCCTGGGCACCGAACAGCTGCAGCAATCAACACATAATCATTGACCATGTTTACATGTACATGAATAAAGTAGTTATGATTGGTTTTCTGGAGTTATCTGATGATTCAAGTGGTCATGTAAACAGAATAATCTGATAAAGACCATGTAAGTGGGGTATTTAACTCAAGTTGTTTTCCCTCCAATAATCTGTTTAATTGGCATCAAACTGGGGATTCTAAATTGTCCTTAGGTATGACTGTGAGAGTGAATGGTTGTCTTTCTCTCTGTGCTGGCCCTGCTATGGACTGGCAATCTGTCCAGGGTGTACCCTGCCTCTCGCCCAAAGATGCTGGGATAGGCTCCAGCCCCCCGCGACCCGAAACGGATTAAGCGGAAGAAGATGAATGAATGAATGAATCTGTTTATTCAGTGCATGTAAACACAACACAACTGATTATTGTCATTATCAGTTTATTCTCAGTAATTGGTTTATTGTGACCATGTAACTGGGGTCATTGAGAAAAAAACATTTGCTTCTATTCTTCTTCTTTTTTTAAAAAAAAAAAAAATCAGACAATAGAGTTCTTTGTTTCTGTGTGGGGTATTTGATTTTGATTTTGATTTTGTGCACTTTATTGATCCCCAGAGGGGAAATTGAGGGCATCCACCTGGATGGATGAAGCAGCCACGGTACGGCGCTATCCCTTAACCATTCACACATACATTCACACCTAGGGCCACTTTAGAGTCTCCAATTAACCTAACCTGCATGTTTTTGGCCTGTGGGAGGAAATCGGAGAACTCCCGGAGTAAACCCACGCAGACACGGGGAGAACATGCAAACTTCACACAGATCACTGTTGGTCAGGGGCTGGAATCGAACCCAGGGATCCCATGGCCAAGGGTGAGTTGCTGTGCTGCCGCAGTGCTAACCACTGCCTTTTAACAAGACTGCATCTGTTATTTACCCTGAAGAAGTGGAACACTCTAAAAACATAAAGTATTTCATTTAATATGGAAATAGACCAGTGAGATCTGCAAATTGTAACACATGCTGCAGTTTTATGAGCTTGTTGAACATTGAGAGACATTGACATATTTCAGTTCAGTTCACTATAGCTGCCTATAAGGGCTTTTAGATTTATTTACCTTTTTCCATGTGCCAGCGTTTGAAATTATTGTTCCATCACTTTTATTTATCCTGCTTATTGAATTATAAACAATATCCACTTCTACTTGAATGATGGATAATAATGTAAGCATCAGAATGCAATATCACATTTGTGGCATGGTTTAAAACTGTAAACTATGAACTCAGAGTAAATTGTTTGCCTGGGCAGCTATGGCACAGGTGTAGTGTGGCTGACTACTGATCGGAGGGTGATTCCCGCTCTATCTGCAGTCTGCATGTTGAAATGCCCTTGAGCAAGACACTGAACTCCTGGTGGGTCAGGCCAGCATCTGTGTATGGCAGCTCCACTGCCATCAGTGTGTGAATGTGTGTGTAAATGGGTGGGTAGCAGGATTTGTAAAGCGCTTTGGTCATCCAGAGATGAGTAAAATGCACTATATACATAAGTGAATGCCATTTACCATTTCTCTAATCAACAATCATGTTGCTTTGAATGATCAGATCTAACCACGGCAGGCAACTCATGACCACTATCAATAACTCAGGATAAAATCATCCCAAAAAAAGACAGCAATGAATTTGTCCAAATTTGTCTGAAATACCCCCTCCTCGGTGTCTGCTCCCCTTCATGTTTACCTCAGGGACTCCTTCAATCGTTCACCCAGGGTTGGCTCAGTGGACCAATTCCCCTTTTGTGCCACTTTGTCCAGTAGAACCTCATCCAGAATCTCCCTCTTCACAAAATACTCCTCAGAAGACACATCTATCTCCTCCATGCCTGTCCACAGAACTCTGCAAAGCTCGGAGCTGTTCCTGCTTTCTGCTCCGAGGGTTCTCTTGATCAAAGAGATAGTCACAACTCTGTAATAATGAAGATGAAGGTTCCTCTCCTGTAGGTGTTCTTTACTGATTGTCAGAGCTTTAGTACCTTGCCTGGTGTTGGACTGTGGGAGTGACTGTCCTTATAAGAGGCCACCTGCTCACGTGTGTGTGTGTGTGCCCGTGTGCGTGTGTGTGTGTGTGATGTGTGTCTGAACTTAGTTTTTTGAAAACAAGATGAAGGCTGGACTTTGGCCTATTTTTCCAAAACAGTGAAAATGGAAAACTTTGACACTGAGAGGCACAAGCTGAACATTATCTGGATGATGTGATGCATGAATGCTCTGTCCTATGACAAAGCGTACACTTTGTGATGTTCCTTCAAAAAAGCAAATACGTCTTACTTCTTTCCTACATTAAATTTTTTTTTATCTTTATAGCCAAATTTTGATCACTCAGGAGATCATATTTTAAAAAAACATATTTTCAATAATAAACTTTTCAATGTCTTAATAAACTGTCTGACTTTAGTATTTTAATATCAAGCGCACCTTGTTCATGTCTTTTTTGTGCATCATGAATGGAGTGACCACAATTACCAGAATCAGAATCAGCTTTATCAGAATCAGCTTTATTGCCAAGTATATTTACAAGTAAACACACAAGGAATTTGACTTGACATTGGGTGCGCACGTTAGGCGCATCCAATGACGCGGCAGCCATGAAGGCGCCTGTCAACAGCCATGAAGGCGCCTGTCAACAGCCAAGTAGACTGAATGACTGTCACTTGCAATAGCAACTAACAATAAGATGAAATTTTGGTTAACTGTGATATTGCACTTTAAATAATATATATACTACAGTAATGATGTGGTTTTAGGACCCAGTGAGCAGACACAGACTCAAAAGTAGATTCAATTATCTTTATTATGTGTTGAGTGTGTGTGTGCGTGCGTGTATGTGTAGATGCAAAGACAGGGAGGATTAGTGTCTGACCCCAGAGGGAATGTACAGGGATGTCTAGTGCTTACTGTTCAATGAGATGGTGGACCGCTCAGGATCGACCCGAAGGCTCCAGCCAGGGAGACAGTGGCTGCTGTCCCGGTTGCTGCTGGAGAAGATGCAGATGTTCGTGGAGGTGAGGTGTTTGCTCGGTCTGCCGCCACTGATTTCCGCCTGTGCACAGGGGAATGAGCATAGAATAATGATGAGAGTGGAGATGACTTACTTGTCATGGAGGTGAGAATCCTTCCTGATGACTGGCGAAGAGATGCAAGATTCTTTGGAGGATGTTGACTGCGACGAGGAAGACTATGAGGAAGACGAAAGCATGTGTTGGTCTCATCAGACCATGGAGAAAGATGACTCTGCGTTAATCTGTGGACAGCGTGGTCTAAATAGCTCCAGTGATGAGGGAGAGCAGGTGTGCGCACAGCTGTGGAGAATTAAGCAGGCAGGGTGAATCATCACAGTACTCCCCCTCCCATGAGGCGCCCCTCGGTGACCGATCCAGCCTACTTGGGTGCCTCCGGTGGAAGTCCCTGATGAGTTGAGGATCCAACATGAAGGAGGGCCACACCCAGGACCTCCACTCAGGGCTGTAACCCTCCCAGTCCACCAGGTACTGCAGGCTGCGACCCTGGCGACGGACATCCAGGATGGCGTTGACCTTCCACGCCGGGTCACCATCGATCACCACTGGTGGAGGTGGCATCTTGGGAGGAGGGCACAGAGTGCTGGAACAGAATGGCTTGACGTGAGAGACATGAAAGGTGGGACAGATGTGGAGGGAGGGGAGGAGAGCTAGGCGCACAGCCACAGGATTAATAATATGGGTTGTAGCAAATGGCCCAAAAAACCGCTGAGAGTGTTTCCTCGACTCGGCCTTGAGGTTGATGTGTTTCGTTGAGAGCCATACTTGTTGACCCACCCAGTAGGGTGGAGCCGGCATCCTGCGACAATTGGCAGTCGTGGTGTTGCGTTCTGCCGTGTGCAGCAGCGCGGTACGGGTAGCTCTCCACAGCCAGCGGCAGCGCCTCAGGTGGGCTCAAACAGATGGTACAGCAATGTCCCCCTCTTCCTCGGGAAACAGCGGGGGATTATAGCCCAGAGATGCCTCAAATGGGGATATGCCTATCGCTGATGACACAGAGGTGTTATGTGCATACTCAATCCATGGGAGGTGGGTGCTCCAGGACGCTGGGTTGGCGGTGGCGATGCATCGCAGCGCAGCCTCCAACTCCTGATTGGCCTGCTCACACTGTCTGTTACTCTGCGGGTGGTATCCCGATGACAGGCTCACCGTAGCCCTGATGGCATTGCAAAATGATCTCCACACCTGGCAAACAAACTGGGGCCCCCAGTCAGAAACGATGTCCAGGGGAATGTCATGCAGCCTCACCACGTGAAGGACAAGCAGGGCCACCATCTCCTTCGCTGTGGGCAGCCCCTGTAGGGGAATGAAGTGGGCTGCCTTCGAGAACCTCTCCATGATGGTGAGGATGATGGTGTGGTGGTTAGAGGGTGGGAGACCAGTGATGAAGTCCAGGGCCACTTGGGACCAGGGCCTGCCAGGGGTAGGAAGAGGATGGAGAAGGCCGGCCGGAGGAGAGGAGGACGTCTTGTCGGTGATGCACTGGGGACAGGCACGGATATATTCTCCAACGTCCTCCGGAGCGAAGGCCAGCAAAAATTCCTCTGCAGGAGCACCACCGTGCGTGCCATGCCAGGGTGGCATGAGAGCTTGGAGGAGTGGGCCCAATTGATTACCTCACCCCGAACAACAGATGGGACAAACAGCCTCCCCGCCGGTCCCCTGCCCGGGTCCACCTCGGTCTCCTGCGCTCTCAGGACCTTCTCTTTGATGCCCCACAAGAGGGCGTCCATGATGCACGATGGGGGGACAATGGGCTGTTCCGACACCTCCGCTGCATCTGAGGCGAACTGTCTGGACAAGGCGTCAGGCTTGGTGTTTTTGGACCCGGGACGGTAGGTAATGGTGAAATCAAAGCGGCCAAAGAACAGGGACCAACGGGCCTGGAGCACGTTCAGACGCTTGGCCATCCTGAGGTATTCCAAGTTTTTGTGGTCCGTCCAGACGATGAACGGCTGGGAAGCCTCCTCCAGCCAATGGCGCCACTCCTCCAGTGCAAGCTTGACCGCCAGGAGCTCCCTGTCCCTGATGTCATAATTCCTCTCCGCCAGGGAAAGGTGGCGGGAGAAGAACACACAGGGACGGATCTTATCGTTTACCAGGGAGCGCTGGGAAAGCACGGCTCCTACGCCAGAGTCCGAAGCGTCCACTTCCACCAGGCATTGCAGAGCAGGAGCCACCTGTGGCAAGATCGGATAGGAGGAAAATTGAGATTTCAGGTAAGCAAAGGCTGCCTCAGCCGCCTCCGTCCACCGGAAGGGCACCTAGGAGGAGGTGAGATGGGTCAGAGGCAGGGCAATAATACTATAGTTTCTGATGAAGTGGCAGTAGAAATTGACGAATGCCAGGAACTGTTGGAGTTGCTTCTGAGAGGAGGGAGTTGGCCACTCCACCACCGCTTTTACCTTCTCAGGGTCCGCGATGACCTCATTGTGAGAAATGATGAACCCCAGGAATGTTGTCTTGGAGGCGTGGAATTCACATTTCTCAGACTTCACAAAGAGTTTGTTCTTGAGTAATCGCTGCAAGACTCACCTTACGTGCACCCGGTGCTCATCTAAGGTCTGAGAAAAAATCAGGATGTCATCCAAGTATACAAAGACAAATGAGCCAAAAAAGTCCCTCAGCACATCACTGATAAGGCGCTGGAATGCAGCGGGGGCATTGGTCAGCCTGAACAGTATAACGAGGTATTTGAAATGACTGCAAGGGGTCCGGAACCCTGTTTTCCACTCATCGCCCTCCTGAATCCCCGCCAGATGGCAAGTGTTGCGGCGGTCAAGCTTGGTGAACCAGAAGGCGTCCTGGAAGGAATCAAACACCGCATTGATCAAGGGGAGCGTGTATTTGTCCTTGATTGTGATATTATTGAGCTCCTGGAAGTCGATGCGGGGCCTCAGAGAGCCGTCTTTCTTGCCCATGAAGAAGAAACCCACCCCCGCCACAGAGGACAAAGGCTGGATTATGCCCGAGTTTAATGACTCCTTTATATAAGTTTCCATAGCCTCCCGCTTCAGTGCTGACAGGCTGTAGAGCTGACTCAATGGTAGTGGGGCGCCAGCCCGGAGGTTGATGGCAGAATTGTATGGGTGGTGGGGGGGAGAGATAGGGCTTGGGTCTTACTAAAAGCGGCCCCCAGGTCGTGATTTTCCAGGGAAACTTTGGATCGGGGGGGGGGCACGGACAGCGAGCAAGCAGCGGACTGAAGGCAAGCACTGAGACAGAATGAACTCCACGAGACTACGGTCCCCAAGCACCAGTCAATGGAAGGGTTGTGTAATCGGAGCCAGGGGTAGCCGAGGATAACAGGAGAAGTGGACACTGGCAGCATGAACAACCTGAGCTGCTCCCAATGATTCCCAGACACTATGACTGAAACTGGAGCAGTCTGCTTATACACCACTGCTGGGGGGGGGGGGGGGGGGGCTTTAGACAGGGCGATTAGTTTCAGAGGGGTCTTTAACTGATGGCACGGGAGCCCCAACCAGGTTGCCAGTTCCCCAAAAATAAAGCTCTGCTCGGCCCCTGAATCCACTAGAGCGTGTGTGGCTATCTCTGTCTGGTTATGAACAAAATGGATGAGTAATAGGAATCTAGTGAGGGGATTGTTTTGAGATGAGTCTGTGAGTCCCCCTACTTCGACGCACAGACTCCCTCTTTGGGCCGTGTGGGACAGGTAGCTACCTCATGCTCTTTACTGCCACAGTAGAGGCACAACCCTAATTCATGGCGGCGCTGTTTCTCCGCTAACAGTAGTTTAGACTGCCCCATTACTATTGGCTTGGGAGAATCAAGGGAATCAGAGGGAGGTAGGGCCAGCGGGGGGTGGGGGGGGGGCTGCAGAGAGCAGCGAAACTGGGTGCCCGAGTGACCAGAAGCCTTATGCTCAGTGGCCCACTCCGTTGATTATCTAGGCTAATGGCTAGAGAGATGAGCTCAGTTAATCTACTGGGCTTCTCCAAGCGGGCTAGCTCATCTCACAGGCTAGGGCTAAGGCTCCTGAAGAAAATGCTACAAAGCGAGGTGTCCTCCCACCCCACCTCCGTGGCTACCACCCGGAAATCCACGGCATAGTCGGCTACGGACTTGGTTCCTTGCCTTAAGTTAAGCAATCGGGAGGTAAGCACACTGTCACGGTTGGAGTGGTTGAACACCTCGTTAAATTTGCTAACAAACTGGTCATAAGTCATATTAGCATAGTCTGCCCTAGCCATCGCCGTGTAAGCCCAGGCTAATGCCCGTCCCTCCAGGTGACTAACTACATAGCCTATATGGCTGTGATTGGTGGGGAAGTCCCTGGGCACCCCCTGAAAAACTATCCCGCACTGTAGTATGAACCCCCTAGCCTCTCCTAGCTTGCCACTAAAGCGAGTGGGCGTGGGAATCGGTGTCAGACAGGATGGTGGAGACTGAGCAGGTTGGGAGCTAGCGGGAACAGAGTTGCTACCTGAGGTTGGAGGGAAGGCCTGAGGACCCGACAGGCGATCTAACGGGGAATTAATTTGGACCAGATGGGTGAGTATTACCTGTTGCTGGTAAGATAACTGATCTACTCGAGCTTCCAAGGTGCTAACTTTGCACGCTAGCGCGCTGTCTGCTGGGTCATTTTGGTGGAGTTGTACTGACATGGTTTTAGTACCCAGTCAGCAGACACAGACTCAAAAGTAGATTCAGTTATCTTCATTATGTGTTGAGTGTGTGTGTGTGTGTGTGTGCGTGTATGTGTAGATGTAGCAGCCGGGGGCGAGCAGGGCACCGTGCAGCCTGGCAACCCTAGGGATGAGCAAAGACAAGGAGGATTAGTGTCTGAGCCCAGAGGGAATGTGCTGTACAGGGATGTCTAGTGCTTACTGTTCATTGAGATGGTGGACCGCTCAGGTTCGACCTGAAGGCTCCGGCCAGGGAGACAGTGGCCGCTGTCCCAGTTGCTGCTGGAGAGGATGCAGGTGTTTGTGGAGGTGAGGTGTTTGCTCGGTCTGCCGCCACGGATTTCTGCCTGTGCACAGGGGAATGAGCGTAGAATAATGATGAGAGTGAAGATGGCTTACTTGTCGTGGAGGTGAGAATCGTTCCTGACGACTGGCGAAGAGAAGCGAGATTCTTTGGAGGATGTTGACTGCGATGAGGAAGACTATGAGGAAGATGAAGGTGTGTGCTGGTCTCATCAGACCATGGAGAAAGACGACTCCGCACTGATCTGTGGACAGTGCGGTCTAAATAGCTCCAGTGATGAGGGAGAGCAGGTGTGTGCACAGCTATGGAGAATTAAGCAGGCAGGGCGAATCATCACAAGTAACAGCAATAGATGAGCACTAGGAAGTATTCTTACACTTATTAACCCTGGCCCCTCTCACATGTGTGAATGTTAAGATATATGAACAGTTTGCTGACCCAGCACAGATGAAAGAGCACGTTCAATAATGAACATACTGTAGGTTAGTGAAAGAAATGTTTAAGGAGAAATTATGTCCATTTTTCTTTTGGATTTAAAGTCTCAGTTTGTTTATTTTTTTTTAATTTTATGTATTGTTGTTTCTTTTTCAATTTATATGCTGTTCAAGAATGCACCTTTACAAGTTGAATGAATGTTTCATTTATTGTCTAATTACTTATACAACAAATATTTGAGCTCAGTCACTTATACATAGCTGAGTGAAAAGTGTGTCTCATACAATAAAATTAATTACTCTTGTTCAGTGTTATATGGTTTCTTAAAAAAAGTTTTCTTAAACAGAAACACAAATTTGTGAACCATCTTACATCTGGAAAATCTTTTTCTCTCGCCCATCTGTTCTGAAGTTAAGTTTTTCAAATCAGTTTCTTTTGTGCCAAGTGATAAGTGGAGCACTTGGAGCACTTTCACAATATAATGTATATGCAAATACTATGGAGTGAAATGCAGCAATCTGAGTAAATGCAACAGACAAAAGAAATTATACAGAATTTCATATATCTTTTATTTCTGATATGTGTTTTTGGATAATGGAATTAATTTCAACAAAATCCCTGTTTTGTTTTTCTTTTGTGATGACTGAGGTTTGACCCGTAAAGTATGGAACATTTGTCACTGTGATTGCTCCCTGCCGTTCTGTTTCCCCCAGCTTTGGTGTTATGAACCGCCCCTTTCAAGGGCTAAGCAGGACACCAAACGCTCTCTGTGAGTGTGCACATTTATTAACGTAAAGATGAACATACAAAGAACACAAAAAATATACAAAAACGTGACTGAAGAAATGCTGGAGGAGAGCGGGGCTCAACGCACAGAGGGACGGAAGCCTGGGAACGCCAGGCAAAAGGGGCAGAACATGCCAGAACCCACCCAAGAGACAGTGGGGCTCACGGCTGGAAATAAGAGGGAAAAATTAACCTGGTGGAGCACTCCTGTTCTCCTCGACAACAGCACCAACACACTCAGAGTCAGACTGGACATCTGAGGATGTCACAATGGTAGAAGGACACGACAATGGGAACAGGTTGTCATGCCCTTATATGCTGTTGCTTGATTTGAGACAGGTATGGATACATGAGTGGAGAAAATAACAGAATGAACTAGAAAAGCACTCGGAGAGCGCAGACCTCCGCCAAGCGCCACAGTTCCCCCCATACAGTGTTTGTGTGTACGTTTTCAGATTCCTTGACCATGAAAACATATGACTAGCAATTGGATTCACAATGATAGGATTAGTGGTTGAGTAGTTATTCATGAAAATCGCATTGTCCGTAATGGTGGTTTAGCACCACAGTTCCCCCCATACAGTGTTTGTGTGTACGTTTTCAGATTCCTTGACCATGAGAACATGTGACCTCATTGAGAGAGGATGGTCACTTCCTTGTGGTAACGTATCGTCACTTCCTGTTTTGCTGTCTGCCTGTGTGGTTGCTCTCCAGCCACTAGCTATGGCTACTAGCTCTCTTTCCTCTCCTCTGGTGTGCTCTCTCTGTCAGATGTTTAGCTACACCTCTGCCTCTTTAAGTGATAACGGAAAATGTAATAAATGTTGTCTTTTTGAGGCGCTCGAGGCGAGGTTGTCTGATTTGGAATCCCGGCTCCGCTGCATTGAAACACCGTCTGCGCCAGTTAATCTTGACGGACGCCCATTAGCTGCAACGGAGCTAGCTAGCTTAGGCCCCACTGTCAGCGGTACCCCGGCTCTCCTCAGCAGCGAGGAGACTGGGTGGGTGACGGTGAGAAGGAAGCCTAGTCGCAAAGCCCCGGTTCACCACCAACCTGTTCACGTTTCTAATCGTTTTTCCCCGCTCAACGACACACCCGCTGAGGAAAAAACTCTGATCATTGGCGACTCTGTAGTCAGAAACGTGAACCTAGAGACTCCAGCGGCCATAGTCAAATGCATTCCTGGGGCCAGAGCAGGTGACATCGAGTCAAATTTGAAAATGCTGGCTAAAAGTAACTGTAAATATTCCACAATTGTTATTCACGCCGGCATTAATGACATCCGTCTCCGGCAGTCGGAAGTCACGAAACTTAATGTAGAATCGGTGTGTGACTTTGCAAAAACGATGTCTGCCACTGTAGTATTCTCTGGGCCCCTCCCCAATCTGACCAGTGATGACATGTTTAGCTGCTCGTCATCCTTGAACCACTGGCTGTCTGTGTGGTGTCCTAAAAATGACGTGGGCTACATTGACAATTGGAGCTCTTTTTGGGGAAAACCTGGTCTTATGAGACGAGACAGCATTCATCCCACTTTGGATGGTGCTTCTCATTTATCTAACAATCTGGCATCTTTTTTATCCAAATTTCCAAAACCCTGACTACTCAGAGTTGGGACCAGGAAGCAGAGTCGCAGTCTTACACGCCTCTCTGCAGCTCCTCTTCATCCGCCACCCCTCAGCTTAGCCCCTGTCTTCCCCATCACAGAATCGTTGTCTGCTCCCTCCAAAGTAATTTTTTTTTTTTTTTTTTTTTTTTTTTTTTTTTCTCTCGGCGCCACACGAGTCGGCTGCCTTTTGCAACAGCGGCTCGATTCCGAGTCTTTTTCCCTTCCTCTCTCTTTTGATCCGTCTTTTTTTTTTCACCCCACTTATATCACGGACACACAGATCGTCCTAAATGTCTCCTGAGCCGGTGGACGGAGCCACTGTCTATAGCAGGATACGATACAGCAGAGAACAGCTGCTAGCATTCAACCGCCACCCGGTCCCATTGGAAAAACTCGACATACCGAGAGAACTGAGGCGAAAACGCCGCGGCTGCCGGGCTGGAGTAAGGCGGAGGACAAAAAATATAAGGTACAGACCCTCCCTTCCATCTGTTGTCATGGGAAATGTACGGTCGATACTGGGAAAGTTAGATGAGCTAGCGGCTATCTCCCGTTATGATAGCACATACCGGGAGTGCTCTCTCCTTTTGTTTACTGAGACGTGGCTAACTGAACTAGCAGCAGATGCTAACATTGAGCTGGAGGGTTTTCACATGATACGAGCTGACCGAACACCAGACAGTGGCAAGGCTAGGGGCGGTGGAGTGATAATGTATGTTAACAACAACTGGTGCAGACCGGGACATATCACTGTTAAACAACGACACTGCAGCAAAGACATTGAGTTGCTAGCTGTTAGCATGAGGCCTACATATCTCCCGAGAGAACACTCACACGTGATCTGCATTGTTGTTTATGCAAATCCGACGGCGAACGCTGGGACAGCACGTGACGTCATCCATTCAGTAACCAGCAGGCTGCAGACAGAACACCCAGATGCTCTTCTCCTCATCTCAGGCGATTTCAACCATGTTTCACTGTCTCCCATTCTACCCACGTTCACCCAGTATGTCACATGCCACACTAGAGACAATAAAACACTGGATTTATTCTACGCAAACACTAAGGAGGCGTACACCTCATCACAACTCCCCCCACTCGGGAGATCGGATCACAACTTGGTTCATCTCCGGCCGGTGTACAAACCCCTAGTGCACAGACAACCTCCGGCCATGCACACTGTGGAGTTATGGTCTGAGGAGACAATGGACACCCTAAAGGGCTGTTTTGAAGCCACCGCCTGGAAGCAGCTCTGCGATCCACATGGTGAGGACATCGATGACCTCATTCACACCTTCACGGGCTACCTCAGCTTCTGTGTGGACAAATCCGTTCCCACCAAGACCATACGGCGTCACTCAAACAACAAACCCTGGATCAACCCTGAGATAAAAACACTTCTGAGAGAGAAGAAGAGGATCTTCAGGTCAGGAAACAGGGAGATGCTGAAGTCCGTACAGAGGGAGCTGAGGAGAAAGATCAGAGAAGGCAAGGACAGCTTCAGGAAGAAGATGGAGGACAAGCTGCAACAGAGCGACATCAGCGGGGTCTGGAGAAACCTCAAAACCATCTCGGGGCTCCAGAATACCTCCCCCCAGGCCACAGGGGGCAGGGAGTGGGCGAACAACCTGAATCTGTTTTTCAATAGATTTGACCAACCGCCCTCCCCCCTGACTGCACAACAACCACTGCTGCCTCTAAAGAAATCAAGTCCTGCTGCCCACTCCCCACTCCACCAACACCCCCCCACTCCCAACACACAGCCCCCCATCCTGACCCTGACCAGGACCCAGGTGAGGACGGAGCTGAGGAAGATCAAGGCGAGGAAGGCGCCGGGACCGGACGGCATCAGCGCAAAGCTCCTCAAGTCCTGTGCAGACCAGCTGTGTGGGATTGTGACGTATATCTTCAACATGAGCCTGAAACTGGGGAGGGTACCACAGCTGTGGAAAACATCTTGTGTGGTACCTGTACCAAAAACTTCCCACCCCAAAGACCTGAACAGCTACAGACCGGTGGCCTTGACGTCCCACTTGATGAAGACCCTGGAGAGACTGCTCCTTGCTCACCTCCGCCCCCTGGTGGAACCAGCGATGGATCCACTCCAGTTCGCCTACCAGCATGGCATTGGGGTGGAGGATGCGGTGATCTTCCTCCTTCACCGTTCTCTGTCCCACCTGGAGAAGCCCGGGAATATGGTGAGGATCATGTTCTTTGACTTCTCCAGTGCTTTCAACACCATCCAACCGATGATCCTGAAGGACAAGCTGCTGCGCGCAGGGGTGGACCAGCACCTGTCATCATGGATCCTGGACTACCTCACGAACCGGCCTCAGTTTGTGAGAACCCGGGACTGTGTGTCCGACACGATCATCAGTAGCACGGGGGCCCCCCAGGGAACGGTGCTGGCTCCCTTCCTGTTCACTCTTTATACTGCGGACTTCTCACACAACACAACACACTGCCATCTACAGAAGTTCTCTGATGACTCTGCGATCGTTGGCCTCATCTCCAATGGAGATGAAGCTGAGTACAGAGGGCTTATCCAGGACTTCGTGGACTGGTGCCATCGGAACTGCCTCCAGATCAACGCGAGGAAAACTAAGGAGCTGGTGGTGGACTGCCGCAGGCATGGGCAGCCCCTCACAGTACCAGTAAATATACAGGGAACAGACATCGAGATGGTGACATCCTATAAGTACCTGGGTATTCATCTGAACAATAAACTAGACTGGTCACACAATACTGATGCACTCTACAAGAAGGGACAGCGCAGGCTGTTCCTGCTGAGGAGACTCAGGTCTTTTGGTGTACAAGGGGCGCTGCTGAAGTCATTCTATGACACGGTGGTGGCATCAGCCATCACTTTTGGAGTGGTCTGCTCGGGCAGTGGCATTACTGCAGCCGATAGGAAGAGACTGAACAAACTGATTAAGAAAGCTAGCTCTGTCCTGGGGCAGCGCCTTGATCCGATGGAGGAGATAGGAGAGAGAAGGACGGTGGCTAAACTGTCATCTCTGCTGGAGTCCGAGTTCCACCCTATGCAGGACATATTGAATGCACTGAGGAGCTCATTTAGCAGCAGACTACATCATCCCAGGTGCACAACCGAGAGGTTTCGTAGGTCCTTCCTACCAACGGCTGTCAGACTGTACAACCTAAGCAGGGCTGCTCGCAGAGATAGCAAAAAGACGTAACAAACTAATAGTTTTTTGAATGCAAAAGATGCAATAGACTTACACAATGGTCCCCTCCGGCATACAACTAGGAACATACCGGTCGCTATGGAGGGTGAGAATATGTATGGGCACATAATCATACCATGTAGGATAACTAAGTAGACGGTTATGCTGTTTCATTCCATCTAGCAACAATGCTCTGCACTGTGTGTGTTTATATATTTGCATATTTATTCCATCTAGCTACAATGCTCAGCACTGGGTGTGTTTATATATTTATATATCTACATATTATTCCATCTAGCTACATTGCTCCGCACTGTGTGTGTTTATATACTTGCATATTTATTCCACCTAGCTGCAATGCTCCGTACTGTGGGTGTTTATATATTTACATATTTATTCCATCTAGCTACAATGCTCTGCACTGTGTGTTCATATATTCATATATTTATTCCATCCAGCTACAATGCTCTGCACTGTGTGTCTGTGTGTGTGTGTATATATATATATTTTATAGTAATACGTACATATGTTTATTAGCTGCTCTTGCTTGCTTGTTTTTTTTCTTGCCTTCTGATTGTTGCTCTGAGTGTTGCTATCCCTGTGCTGTTGCAATCCTGGAATTTCCCCGTTGTGGGACTAATAAAGGCTTATCTTATCTTATCTTATCTTAAATAAAAATATAATGTATAAGCATCCCAAAGTGATAAAGCAAAATATTGGTAAAACTCAAATTAAACATAAAGCCTCTAAATTGAATGATTTGGCCTCTGTTCCTCCTCATAATTTAAAAATTAAATGTGGTTTATTAAATATTAGGTCTCTAACTCCCAAGTCTCTGTTAGTCCATGATCTGTTAATTGATCATCAGATTGATTTAATTTCCCTTACAGAGACTTGGTTAGGGCAAGAGGATTATGTTGGTTTAAATGAATCAACTCCCTCTGGTTATTTAAACTGTCAAAATCCCAGAAGTTGGGCACTTTAGCAATTTTAGGTTAAACCCAATTTTATTTGCCATAGTTTATCGTCCCACATCAACCTACTCAGAATTTTGATCGGAATTTGCTGATTTCTTAGCTGATTTAGTGCTGAAATCTGATAGAATAATTATAGTAGGGGACTTTAATAGTTTATAGTAGGGGACTTTAATATACATGTGGATGTAGATAGTGACTGCCTTAATGTGGCATTTAATTCAATATTAGACTCGATTGGGTTTTCTCAGAAAGTAGGAAATTCTACTCATTACCTCCACCATACATTGGACCTTGTTCTGACATATGGCATAGAAATAGAAAATCTTGTAGTGTCTCCTCATAACCCTGCACTATCAGACCATTGTCTGTTAACCTTTGATTTTACTATTTCTGACTATTTGGCTCCTAAAGAAAAATATTATCACAGTAGATGCCTCTCAGATGATGCTGTTTCCAAATTTATGCAGATTGTTTCCTCTATGCCATGTGTCAACACAACGGAAATAAGCTATAGACAGCTTGCTCCTTCTGTAATTGATAACATGGTGGATAGTGTTTCAGCTTCTCTGCATCAGGCTCTAGACTTGGTGGCCCCCTTAAAAAAGAAAAAGTCTAATCAGAGATTTCTAGCTCCTTGGTTCAACACAGAAACTCGTAGCTTAAAACAGAAGACTCGTCAATTAGAAAGAAAATGGCGCTCTACTAATTTAGATGAAATCTATTTAGCTTGAAGAAATCATCTTTTAATTTATAAAAAATCTCTTAGAAAAGCTAGAACGAGTTATTACTCTGCATTAATAGAAGAGAACAAGAATAATCCCAGGTTTCTTTTCAGTACGGTACTGTAGCCAGGTTGACAAAGAGTCAGGACTCTGTCAATCCTAGCATTCCCTTAGAGCTTACTAGTCAGGACTTTATGAACTTTTTCAATAATAAAATTTCATCCATCAGAGATAAAATCAATCAGATTCTTCCCACAGTTAACTTAAATACTGTAACTACTACAACTCCTTCTATTGATGTCTGTCTTGATGAGTTTACTCCAATCGACCTTTGTGAGTTAGACAAAATAGTTTCCTCATCCAAACCTTCAACTTGTCTTTTAGACCCTATTCCTACCAGGTTATTTAAAGAAGTCTTCCCACTTATTGGTAGCTTTATTCTTCATATAATCAATTCTTCATTAACTTTAGGCCATGTACCGCAGGCTTTTAAAACGGCTGTAATTAAACCCTTACTCAAAAAGCCAACGCTAGATCCAGGAGCTTTAGCTAACTATAGACCAATCTCTAATCTACCTTTCATTTCAAAAATCTTAGAAAGAGTTGTTGCTACGCAATTATTTGCAGGGAAATGGTTTACTTGAAGATTTTCAATCTGGGTTTAGAATCCATCATAGTACTGAAACAGCCTTAGCAAAGGTCACTAACGACCTCCTCATTGCATCTGATAATGGACTAGTTTCTGTACTTGTCCTTTTAGACCTTAGTGCAGCTTTTGATACTATTGATCATAATATTCTACTTGATAGATTAGAACACTATGTTGGACTTAATGGAACTTCGTTGCAGTGGTTTAGATCTTATTTATCTGATAGGTTCCAGTTTGTTCATGTAAATAATGAGTTTTCTTTCAGCTCAAAGCTTAGTCATGGAGTTCCACAGGGATCTGTGCTAGGCCCTACTCTTTTTAGTTTATATATGCTTCCGTTAGGCAACATTATTAGAAAGCACTGTATACATTTTCATTGTTATGCAGATGGCACACAATTATACCTGTCAATGAAGCCAGATGATAGTAATCAATTAGCCAAGATAGAAGCCTGTCTTAAGGAAATCAAAGCTTGGATGACTTGTAATTTCCTGCTATTAAATTCAGATAAGACTGAAGTCATTCTTGTTGGTCCAAAAAACCTTAGAAATTCCTTTCCAAATCAAACTTTCAGTTTGGATGCAGTTACTCTTTCTCTTAATAGCTCTGTGAGGAACCTTGGAGTTATTTTTGATCAGGATTTGTCCTTCAATTCACATATTAAATTTGTTTCTAAGACTGCTTTCTATCATTTGCGTAATATTGCCAAGATTAGGAGCATCTTGTCTCAGAGTGATGCTGAGAAGCTGATCCATGCTTTTGTTAGCTCGAGATTAGATTATTGTAATTCTTTATTATCAGGCTGTCCTAAAACATCTTTAAAAAGTCTTCAGCTGATCCAAAATGCTGCAGCAAGAGTTTTAACAGGTATTAGAAAGAGAGATCATATCTCTCCGGTTCTGGCCTCCCTTCATTGGCTTCCCATAGAGTTTAGAATTAAGTTTAAAATCCTTCTTCTTGCTTACAAAGCTCTAAACAATCAGGCTCCTTTTTATTTAAAAGATCTGATACTACCGTATTATCCTAACAGAGCACTACGCTCCCAAAATGCAGGATTACTTGTAATACCTAGAATCTCCAAAAGTACAATGGGAGGCAGAGCCTTCAGTTATCAAGCTCCTCTCCTGTGGAATCAGCTGCCAATCTGGATTCGGGAGTCAGACTCGATCTCTGTTTTTAAGAATAGGGGTAAAACCTACCTTTTTGATATAGCCTACAATTAGGGAGGGATCATGTGTTTCTGAACCCTCCCTTAGTTATGCTGCTAATAGGTTTAGTCAGCCGGGGGACCTCCAGTAATGCACTGGGCCTCACTCCTTTCCTCACTCTCTATGAAATATTTTCTTTGCTGGTCATTAACATTTGTTTGTTCTCTCCCATAGATTGAGTCCCCATCGTGCTGTTTGCTCTCTACATGTCTGTTCTTTTCTTCTTCTCTATCCCCTCATCTCCCAGCCAGTCGCAGCAGATGACTGCCCCTCCCTGAGCCTGGTTCTGCTGGAGGTTTCTTCCTGTTAAAAGGGAGTTTTTCCTCTCCACCATCGCCAAGTGCTTGCTCACAGGGGATCGCCTGATTGCTGGGGTCTTTCTGCAACTGTGGGGGTTCCCCCTTACAATTGATAGTGCTATGAGATGACTGTTGTTGTGAAATGGCGCTATATAAATAAAGTTGAATTGAATTGAATATGACTAGCAATTGGATTCACAATGATAGGATTAATGGTTCAGTAGTTATTGACGAAAATGGCATTTTCCGTAATGGCGGTTTTCTTCTCGACGGTGATCCGGATCACCACCAAAATGTAATCATCTGCTGGATACCCCATTTCTGACAATCTGTGAAAATTTCATGAAAATCCATCCATAACTTTTTGAGTTATCTTGCTAACAAACAAACAAACAAACAAACAGACAGACAAACAAACAGACAAACAGACAAACAGACAGACAAACCAACGCCGATGATCACATAACCTCCTTGGCGGAGGTAATGACAGCTGTGCAGCTTGCAAATCAGTTTGACAGCCGGAAGCTGCACAGCGCTGTCAAAATAAAACACAAACTGGAAAACATAATGAAACAACAACAACACAACCCCAAAATGTAAACATTACTATAAATACAAAATGACCCAATAACTGGACAGGATAAACAAAAAGACAGAAAAAGACTAAACTGAAGACCGGGCACGGCGCCCACTCATGCCCAGGATCATGACAGTGCCCCACCCTCAAGGGGTGGAACCCAGACACCCCAGGGCAATATCAAAAAGGACAAAGAACCCCCTGCCCCTACAGAGAGGACCCCCCCCACAAGAAAAACCACCTACCTGGGGGGGGGGGGGAGCTAGGCACAGAGGGACTGAGGCAAAACCAAAAAACCTGAAAAAAAACCCCACTCATGGCCCACAACACTGTACAACAGGTGGCAGCATGGGACTCTAAGCCCAACATATCAGTAGAAGAGACAGTTTGGGTGGCCTTCCAGAGTCCCAAGACCACCAGTGCCTGTGCTGGAACACATCAGGTGGCCTTTGGACGAGCCCTGAAGAACTCTGAAGAACCCCGAAGAACCCCGACAAAGGCGAGGGATCCATGGCAAACTTGGGCGGAAGCGCTGCACCCATGGAGGCTCCAGACTGGGGTGCAGAACCCACAAAGGCCCTGGACTGGAGCACAGCACCCACGGGGGCCCCAGACTGCAGCGCAGCACCCACAAAGGCCCCAGATGGAGGGTTAACAGAACCCACGGAGGCCCCGGACTGAGGGGGATCAGCACCCACGGAGGCCCCAAACTGAGGGAGAGCAGCACTCATGGAGGCTCTGGACCGAGGCGTTGCACCCATGGTGGCCTCAGATGGAGATGTTGCACCCATGGTGGCCTCACACGGAGGCATCACAACCACGGTGACCTCAAACATGGAGGCAGGACCCTTGGAGACCTCAGGAGAGAGCACAGATGGAACACAGACACACACCGGATCAGAGTCACTGGTGGCAGTGGAGCCCGGCGAGGAGAGCTCAGGTGCAGCTGATGGTTGCACCTGGATCTCCCCACCAAGAGCCAGGCAAGATTTCTCTAGAACAGAGAAAGTGAAAACAAGAAAGAGCACTTCCCTGAGCTTGAGCTCCACCGCCGTCCAGGACTCCAGTGATTCTGGCTGGGACATCTCGGCTCTCCCCACCTGGGGGTCCACTTCTGACACAGCCACATCAGAGGAATTAAAAAGCACTGGAGAAGAATCACCGGCTGCAGTGGAGCCCGGTAAGGAGAGCTCAGGAGCAGAGGACATCCACAATTGATTCTCCCCACCATGAGCCAGACAAGAATTCTCTGGATCCGAAGGTGATAACACAGAACAGAGCACTTGCCTGGGCTCGAGCTCCACCGCCATCCAGGACTCCGGTGACTCTGCTGCGACAGCCCTGGCAGCAGGCATGATGGCGGGCACAGCCAGTTGATCTCCAGGTGTGACGACTGGTGCCGGTGGATCACTCAGCGGGGTAGCTGACACTGGAGGTTGCCTCACCAATGGCGCTGGGTCCCGTGCTGCTAAACCCAAGGGACACCAGTCTGTCAGCTCAGGATTCAGAGCACAGGTGGTGCTTTTCTTCTGTCTCGAGCATGGCTGCTGGGCTGGAGCAGGGGTTCCTAGGGCAGCAGACCCCCCCGTTGTCCAACGGCTCTTTCCCAGGACTGGCGGACCCTTGGAAGCAATGGAGGAAAACACAGGAGAAGGAGGCAAGGGTGAGGCAACAGCAGCAGGTGATGAGGACTCAGCTAAATATGGCTGTTGTCGCTGAGCCTCATCACCGGGAATAAGGAGGTGGATTCCTCGATCTTGTGGGTGGATCATCACTTCCTGTGTTGCTGGTTGTTGTGTAGTTGGTCTGAGGTTAGCTCCCCTCAATCTCTTGAGGATTATTGCCTTTAATTTATTTTAATCCCTTTTGTCCATCTTCCATCACCTTTCTCTTCTGTTTATCAAGCCTCTTGCACCTGTGTGAGCACTCAGTGTCATCTAATCACCCTCTTTAGCCTTCTGGTCACCTTTCATCGGTGTTTGTGTTAGCTTCGGGTTAGCCACTAGCTATGGCTACTAGCTCTCCTTCCTCCTTCCCCTTCTCCTCTGGCGTGCTCTCTGTGTCATATGTTTAGCTACACCTCTGCCTCTTTTAGTGATATTGGTAAATGTAATAAATGTTGTCTTTTTAAGGCGCTTGAGGCGAGGCGAGGTTGTGTGATTTGGAATCCCAGCTCTGCTGCATTGAAACACCATCTGCACCATTTAATAATGACGGACGCCCCTTAGCTGCAGCGAAGCACCCTGGCATAGGGCAGCCTGCTAGCCGTCCTCTGGCTTTCATCTCTCCTGAGCAGCCAGGAGAGAATGGGCGGGTGACGGTGAGGAGAAAGCATAGCCGCAAGCCCCTGGTTCACCACGAACCTGTTCATGTTTCTCATCGCTTTCCCCCACTCAGCGACACACCTGCTGAGGAAAAAACTTTGATCATTGGCAACTCTGTAGTCAGAAATGTGAACCTAGGAGACTCCAGCAGCCGTAGTCAAATGCATTCCTGGGGCCAGAGCAGGCGACATCGAGTCAAATTTGAAAATGCTGGCTAAAAGTAACTGTACATACTCCACAATTGTTATCCACACCACCATTAATGACATCCGACTCTAGCAGTCGGAAGTCACAAAACTTAATATGGAATCAGTGTGTGATTTTGCAAAAACAATGTCTGCCTTTGTAGTATTCTCTGGGCCCCTCCCCAATCTGACCAGTGATGTCAGACCGCGTGTCATCCTTCAACCGCTGGCTGTCTGTGTGGTGTCCTGCAAACGATGTGGGCTACATAGACAATTGGAACTCATTTTGGGGAAAACCTGGTCTTATTAGACGAGACGGCGTCCATCCCACTTTGGATGGTGCTTCTCATTTATCTAACGATCTGGCATCATTTTTATCCAAATTTCCAAAAACTTGACTACTCAGAGTTTGGACCAGGAAGCAGGGTCGCAGTTTTACACACCTCTCTGCATCTCTTCTTCATCTGCCACCCCTCATCTTAGCCCCTGTCTTCCCCATCAGAAAATCATTGTCTGCTCCCTCCAAAGTAAATAAAAATATAATATATAAGCATCCCAAAGTGATAAAACAAAAAACTGGTAAATCTCAAATTAAACATGAAGCCTCTAAATTTGACTTGGCCTCTCTTCCTCCTCATAATTTAAAAATTAAATGTGGTTTGTTAAATATTAGGTCTCTAACTCCCAAGTCTCTGCTAGTCCATGATCTGTTAATTGATCATCAGATTGATTTAATATCCCTTACAGAGACTTGGTTAGGGCAAGAGGATTATGTTGGTTTAAATGAATCAACTCCCTCTGGTTACTTAAACTGTCAAAATCCCAGAAGTTCTTGTCGTGGAGGAGTAGTAGCAACAATTTACCATTCCAAATTACTAGTTAATGTAAAGCAAAAAACATGCTATATTTCCTTTGAGGGCCTGTTCCTTGGTATTGTGCATTTTAGCAATTTTAGGTTAAACCCAGTTTTATCTGCCATAGTTAATTGTCCTCCCTCAGCCTACTCAGAGTTTTAATCCGAATTTGCTGAATTCTTAGCAGATTTAGTGCTGAAATCAAATAGAATAATTATAGTAGGGGACTTCAACATATGTACATGTAGATGCAGATGGTGATTGCCTTAATATGGCATTTAATTCTATATTAGACTCGATGGGGTTTTCTCAGAAAGTAGGAAATTCTACCCATTATCTCCACCACACGTTGGACCTTGTTCTGACAAATGGCATAGAAATAGAAAATCTGATACTGTCTCCTCATAACCCTGTACTGTCAGACCATTGTCTGTTAACCTTTGATTTTACTATTTCTGACTATTTGGCTTCAAAAGAAAAATATTACTAGAGTAGATGCCTCTCAGATGATATTGTTACCAAATTTATGCAGATTGTTTCTTCTATGCCACGTGTCAACACAACAGAAATAAGCTATGGAGAGCTTGCTCCTTCTGTAATTGATAGCATGGTAGATAGTGTGACAGCTTCTCTGCATCAGACTCTTGACATGATGGCCCCTTTAAAAAAGAAAAAGTCAGAGATTTCTAACTCCTTGGTTCAACACAAAAACTCATAGCTTAAAACAGGAGACTCATCAATTAGAAAGAAAATGGCACACCACTAAATTAGATGAAATCTATTTAGCTTGGAGAAAGCATCTTTTAATTTATAAAAAAAATCTCTTAGAAAAGCTAGAACAAGTTATTATTCTGCAATAATCAAAAAGAATAAGAATAATCCCAGACTTCAAGAGTCAGGACTCTGTCAATCCTAGCATTCCCTTAGACCTTACTAGTCAGAACTTTATGAACTTTTTCAATAATAAAATTTCATCTATCAGTGATAAAATCAGTCAGATTCTTCCCACCGTTAAATTAAATACTGTAACTACTACAACTCCTTCAATTGATTACTGTTTGGATGAGCTTACTCCAATTGACCTTTTAGAATTAGAAGTCCATTATCATATTTGATAATGGACTTGTTTCTGTACTTGTCCTTTTAGACCTTAGTGCAGCTTTTGATACTATCAATCATAATATTCTACTTGATAGATTAGAACACTATGTTGGACTTAATGGAACTCTGTTGCAGTGGTTTAGATTTTATTTATCTGATAGGTTCCAGTTTGTTCATGTCAATAATGAGTTTTCTTCCAACTCAAAGTTCATTCATGGAGTTCCACAGGGATCTGTGCTAGGCCCTACTCTTTTTAGTTTATATATGCTTCCGTTAGGCAACATTATTAGAAAGCACTGCATACATTTTCACTGTTATGCAGATGACACACAATTATACCCGTCATTGAAGCCAGATGATAGTTATCAGTTAGCCAAGTTAGAGGCCTGTCTTAAGGAAATCAGAGCTTGGATGACTTGTAATTTCCTGCTATTAAATTCAGATAAGAGTGAAGCCATTCTAGTTGGTCCAAAAAACCTTAAAAATACCTTTCCAAATTAAACTCTTAGTTTGGATGTGGCTACTCTTTCTCTGAATAGTTCTGTGAAGAACCTTGGAGTTATATTTGATCAAGATCTGTTTTTCAATTCACATATTATACTTGTTTCTAAGACTGCCTTCTATCATTTGCATAATATTGCCAAGATTAGGAGCATCTTGTCTCAGAGTGATGCTGAGAAACTGATCCATGCTTTTGGTAGTTCTAGATTAGATTTTTGTAACTCTTTATTAGGTTGTCCTAAAACATCTTTAAAAAGTCTTCAACTGATCCAAAATGTTGCAGCAAGACTTTTAACAGGTACTAGAATAAGAGATCATACCTCTCCAGTTCTGGCCTCCCTTCATTGGCTTCCCATAGAGTTTAGAATTAAGCTTTAAATCCTTCTTCTCACTTACAAAGCTCTAAATAATCAGGCCCCTTTTTATTTAAAAGACCTCATACTACCCTATTATCCTAACAGAGCACTAAGCTCCCAAAATGCAGGATTACTTGTAATACCTAGAATCTCCAAAAGTACAATGGGAGGCAGAGCCTTTAGTTATCAAGCTCCTCTCCTGTGGAACCAGCTGCCAATCTGGATTCGGCAGTCAGACTCGATCTCTGTTTTTAAGAATAGGGTTAAAACCTTCCTTTTTGATATAGCCTATAATTAGGGAGGGATCTTGTGCCTCTGAACCCTCCTTTACTTATGCTGCTAATAGGTTTAGACAGCTGGGGGACCTCCAGTAATGCACTGGGCTTCACTCCTTTCTTCAATCTCAATGAAATATTTTTGTTGGCCATTAACATCTGTTTGTTCCCTCCCATAGACTGAGTCCCCATGGTGGTGTTTGCTCTTTACATGTCTGTTCTTTTTGTCTTCTCTATCCCCTCACCCACCAGCCAGTCACAGCAGATGACTGTCCCTCCCTAAGCCTGGTTCTGCTGGAGGTTTCTTCCTGCTAAAAGGAAGTTTTTCCTCTCCACCGTCACCAAGTGGTTGCTCACAGGGGATTGCCTGATTGCTGGGGTCTTTCTGCAATTGTGGGGGTTTCCCCTACAGCTGAAAGTGCTATGAGATGACTGTTGTTGTGAAATGGCGCTATATAAATAATGTTGAATTGAATTGAATAAATAAAGTTGAACTGAATAGAAGATTTAAGGGAAAATCTGACCTCTGAAGTTTGACCTCAGGGTCATCCGATGAGAGTCAAATTGCAATATGCACATCATCAGCGTATATCAAACCGTGGTCCTAAGTTTTAAAACAATCAGAACAAAACTGTAGGAGGAGTTGATTTCACAAGACAGTTACTGTCTATGAAGTGAGGTGAAACAGGAGGTCAGGGGTCAGTGGTTACAATTCCCGCAAAAGGCATCCGATCAGAACCAAATTGCAATATGCATATCACCACAGTATATGAAACCATGGTACCAGGTTTCAAAACAATCTGACCAAAACTGTAGGAGGAGTTGATTTCACAAAAGTGGGATGGCCTTACGGATGGACAGAGGGAACCCACAACATAATCCCCCTTAGGGCTTCGACCAGCGGGGGATTAAAACTGTGAAGCTCTGTCTGAAACAGTTTCCAGCCTGCCATTAATAATAGGCATTGACTATGTATATGGAAGCTGTATCCTGATACAAAATGTCTGTTGGTATAGAAGAGTTGAAAATCTGACAATGCCTTTTCAGATCAACTCCGAGCTAGCTGCCGCTGTGGCTTAGTTAGATAGTATGGTGAGCCTGTGATCAGAAGGTTGCTGGTTTGAGTCCTGTTATCAGCATCATGCAACTTGATGTGAGATGAAATTTAGAATTGAAATCAAGAGGTTAGCTTTAGGATTTGTGAGTGGGTAAGATTAAAAAGGTAGTAAATAGATAATTAAAATTTTGAAACAAATGCCTCCGATTTCCCTACTTGTATCCTGCTGCTTTTAATACGAGGGTCATTCAATAAATAAGGTGAATTTTTGGGTATAAGGACTTCTAATACAGATAGAAGCTTACTTTTTTAAAATTTTTCAACGTAGTCTCCCAGCAATGTCATACACTTTTCCCATCTGTGCACAAGCTTCCGTATTCCCTCAGCGTAAAAATCTTTGGACTGATGTCTCAGCCAGTCGCTCACAACACTTTTGACTTCATCGTCACTTTCAAACTTCGTGCCTCTCGTGAACGCTTTCAAGGGACCAAACAGGTGAAAGTCTGAAGGGGCAACTCATCACCATCCTTCTCATAGCGGGAGAGACACTGCTGGGACAACTCGAACCTCCTCTGTTTGTGCTCTGCAGTAAGCATCTTTGGCACCCACCGGCAGCTGACCTTCGAGTAGCCAAGGTCATCATGGACAATTTTGTGTGCTGTCCCAACAGATAAACTCAAAGTCCTTGCAATGCCATCCACTGTTCTTCTTCTGTCAGACTGAATGAGGTCATTGACTGATTCGATCACCTCAGGAGACCTCACTTCTGTAGGCCTCCCAGGCCTGTCTTCATCCTCAACACTTCTCCATCCTTCTTTAAACAATTTAGCCCACTTGTAGACATTTTTTCGGCTGAAACATGTGGCACCATACACAGTTGACATTCTCCTATGAATTTCAACTGGTTTGCACCCTTCAGCAACCAAAAACTTGATAACTGACCGCTGTTCAATCCTGGAGCATGCTTCTTGGTCGGCCATCTTTGTTAATCGCCAAAACTCTCAAAGTTTTTCTTGAATCTGCAAAAGAAATTAAATCCATGTGAAAAAGAAGTAAAACAAAAAAAATAAATAAAAAAAAGTAAGCTTAAATCTGTATTAGAAGTCCTTATACCAAAAATTCACCTTATTTATTGAATGACCCTCGTATATGCATTAATAGAATGTACTGGCCAATAACATTCAAGCCATATCTGTAGCAAGAATTCTATGGGTACAGTTCCATATCCATAGCCACTGCCTTAATAATAATAAGCTCGTAATGTAATCCTTGGGCAGCACGGTGGTACAGTGGTTAGCACTGTTGCCTAAGAGCTGGAAGGTAGATGAATAGGCCCCAAGTCTGGATCCGGCTAACGTGAAGAGGACTCTTTCCAGGATCAGCCCATGCAAGGCAGCCGGACCAGACAACATATCAGGTCGCGTTCTGAAAGACTGTGCGGAGGAGCTCTAGAATGTCCTGGCCGGCATCTTCAACATCTCCCTGAGTCAGGCTGTTGTCCTCACATGTTTCAAAACTGCTACCATAATACCAGTCCCAAAGAAGCCCATCCCATCCAGCTACAATGATTACTGGCCCTTAGCACTGACCCCCATCATAATGAGAGTGTTTTGAATGGCTGGTCATGCAGAACATCAAGTCCATCCTCCCTCTCTCCCATGACCCAACTCAGTTTGCATACAGGTCAAACAGATCCACAGAAGACGCTATCTCTGCTGCTCTCCATCCAGCCTTCGCTCACCTGGACTCAAAGAACTCCTATGTGCGAATGCTGTTCTTGGACTTCAGTTCAGCATTCAACACAATCATCCCCCAGCACCTAATACAAAAACTCAAACACTTGGGACTCAAAACCTCTCTCTGCAACTGGGTGCTGGACTTTCTCAAAGGGAGGCCACAGAATGTGTGGGTTGGCAGCAACACCTCCAAGACCATCACACTGAGCACAGGGGGCCCAAAAGGGTGCATGCTCAGCCTGCTGCTCTTTCACCTTGCTGACCTATGACTGTGTACCAGCCTACAGCACCAACCACATCATCAAGTTTTTAGATGACACAATAGTGGTGGGCCTCATCACCAAAAATGAGGTCAACTACAGAAATGAGGTGAGCCAACAATCTTCCTAAGCGTGGGAAAAATGAAGGAGATTATGGTTGACTCCAGGAGGGGACACATACAGTATCCCTCTCTGATCATCGATGGAGCAGCTGTGGAGAGGGTGAGCGGCACCAGGTTCCTGGGGGTGCACATCTCTGAGGACCTCTCCTGGTCCAAGAACACCATATCACTGGCCAAGAAGGCTCAAACTTGCCTCTATTTCCTCCGCAAACTGAGGAGAGCATGAGTCCTACCCCCATCACATGCTCATTCTACCGGAGCACCATTGAGAGCATCCTCACCAGCTGCATCATGGTGTGGTATGGAAGCTGCACCACCTCCTGCTGGAAAACAGTACAATGCACAGTGAAAGCAGCCAGCAAAATCATCGGTGCCCCACTGCCCCCCTACTCACCCATCGACCTCACCCGCCTTACCATCAACACTGCAGACAACACCTCCCACCCCTCACACTCCCTCTTCAGGCCCCTGCCCTTGAGGAGAAGGTACCGGAGCCTTTGGGCCTGCTCCACAAGACTGCTAAACAGCTTTGTTCACCAGACGATCAGAACCCTGAACTCTGAAGTTTTTCCAGCCTGTCATAAATGCCCTTTTCAGGGCATGAATGAGGCACCAAATGCCAACAGTGAGCTTGTATATTTATTAAGGAAAAGTAACAAAATAACAAGCCAAAAGGGGCAAAATGTAAACAACTATAAACACAGGTGACCCCAGATGGTGAAATAGTTATGCACATAAAGGATCAAAAAGTCATTTACATAACACAGCCAGGGCGAAACCTTACACTGTAAATCAAGAACTGGAGCCGGGCTTGGGAACTCCAGTCTACATAAAGCAAAGTCGCAGCAAAGAGTGAGCCTCAACTGCCACCTTAAATAATAATACTCAGGGATAAGGGCCAAACAGATGAGAAAAAAATGTAATCACTTAATCATAGTCATCTGACAGGGCGCGGGCCAGCTTGACAGCCGGAAGTCCAGCCGCAGTGCTGTCACAGTAAAAGCACCAAAGATACAAATAATAACAGAACTAGAAATATGAAGAAAAAGGGAAAATACTGAGTGACTCGAGCGCGGATCTGCTTCGCGCACGAATCATCACAGTGCCCCCCGTTTAAGGGACACATTCCAGGCATCCCACTGTGACATCCAGAACCAGGAAAACTATCAAAACCAACCTCGGGTGGGTGGAGGGGGAATCCAGGCTAGGAGGGAGAGAAACTAAAATGAAAATATTGTAAAGGGTGCAAAGGAAAGGATGTGGAGGCGAGGCACGAGCGTAGGTCAGCAGATTCTTTAGTTACCCTCTAAAATGAGTACAGCCTGCTGGCCCCAGCATGGCCACTGGGGTCCAGTTAGTCGTGATGAGAGTAGAAGTGTAAGAGTGAAGAGAGAGAGATGAGGGAGAGTAGTTCTTTTATACCTTATACAGACAGAGAGAATGCATGGCACATTAGCATATCAATTGTTATCTAATACCATTGGTCAATACACATTATTAGCATGACATTGGTTGGCACAAAGATGCATGCATTCAGTCCCGTCTGACTGTCTCCTGTGGTTCTTTTGGTCGTGTGTCAATTGTCCTCTGCTTCCTCCGAGCCCCTGCTGGGTATGAGGCAAGTTCCAGAAGAATGTCCCAGAGGAATGTCTCCCTGCTGTGTTTAGTGTCACCACACCAGCCCCACCCCCACCCCGAACACCCAGAAAGGGCTGTGACCCCCCTGTTGTTTGGGCTCAAGTCGACGCCAGTGGAGACTGCAGCCGGGGCGGGGGGGGGGGGGTTGCCACTCCGGTCGAACTGCCTGCTGGTGAGGAGTGTTAGAGGGCCTGTAAGTCTGTGGGGGGAAAAGGGGAGGGGTGGAAAAGCCGGTGGTTGTGAAAAAAAAGAAAAAGAAAACTTACGTCTCTGACTCCTCTCGCTGCTCGTCCTGCGAGGATGTGGGGAAGGCGGGCGGCCAAATTCCCCGAGGATGCGTAGTGGCTGTGAAACAACTGTAGCTGCGTGAGGGACTTGGCGGTGTGGCCGTAGATGCGGAAGGGACAGCAATCGGCTAAATCCCCGTTGTGCGCCGTGGCCGAGAAACCCATACAAAGTCCTGTGTGCTGGCTGCATGTCTGCTTCAGGTGCCGGCTTGACCCTGTGCGTGGCACGCGCGTGGTGCAGTGACCACATTAGCTGACAGTTGCGCTGTCCTCATAATCCTGTGGTGTGCGTGCGGGGCTTCTGTGCGTGGGAGGTCTGCTTGTCGCGAGCTGAGTCACTGTCGGGGAGCTTGGTGGAATTCAACGCAGTTGGCGTTGATGTTTTCCCCATTCAGGCTGCTTCTGTGCGTTGCTCGTATCGTTGATCCTCGTGTGTCTCGATCCCAGCGCTGCATTCTCCGTCCGGCCCTGGAGGTCGCCATCGTGGAGAGAGGACAAGGCGCACGCGCTCCCTTGTGGATGCAAAGGATGTAGGCTATCCCTGGTCTCTGGAATCCACAGCGCGGTGAGAGGGAGAGATAGTCCATTTCACATTAGGTCACCAATGTAGAGGGTGCGAAGGAAAGGATGTGGAGGTGAGGCACGAGCGCAGGTCAGCACAGATTCTTTATTTACCCTCTAACATAAGTACAGCCTGCTAGCCCCTGCATGGCTGCTGGGGTACGGTTAGTCGTGATGAGAGTAGAAGTGTAAGAGTGAAGAGAGACAGATGAGGGAGAGCAGTTCTTTTATACCTTATACAGACAGCGAGAATGCATGGCACATTAGCATGTCAATTGTTATCTAATACCATTGGTCAATACACATGATTAGCATGACATTGGTTGGCACAAAGATGCATGCATTCAGTCCCGTCTGACTGTCTCCTGTGGTTCTTTTGGTCATGTGTCAATTGTTCTCTGCTCCCTCCGAGCCCCTGCTGGGTATGAGGCAAGTTCCAGAAGAATGACCCAGAGGAATGTCTCCCCGCTGTGTTTAGTGTCACCACAATATACTGTACACAAAAATGCCTAACAGCAGGATACAGGAAAATAGAGAAACACTCAAAGATCAAATGAAAATCATCAAAGGCTCTGACACAAAATAGCGTGGCCAATACTAACCTTACAAGTTCAAATGAAGAATGGCAAAATACCAAACTACAAATACAAAGTGAGACTTTTGTTTTTTACAGAAATGTCAAAGTGTAAATTAATCACGGTCTGAGGATTAAAAAAAAAAAACAAAAAAAAAACACAGGTACACTGCTACAAGGCAAAATAATATAAAAATAATATATACTTTAAACTCAGAGACATCAATGCAAGAAAATTTGTTTTTATCAATATATGAAAAAAACAACAACGAATGAACTCATTCGGGGAATACCGGCAGGTAAGGCAAAAAAGGCAGTTCTGGTGGCCTACCGGCATCCATACTCCAAATAAAGGAAAGGTCCAGGCGGCTGACCGAAGTCCCAGCACCAGCAAAACAGTCCTTTAGACGGTCGGCCAGCGTCCTTAGACCACCAGGACTGGAGGGGTGAGCTCGGAGGCGGCCTCCCCACCGGGATGCTCAACGGTAGGAAGCCGGACCAGATGAGAGGGACCCCAGCGGCGTCCGGTGGTGGAGAATAGGGGGGAAAGAAGGGAGAAGGGGGGAACAGCACGGTGTCTAGCAGTGGGGAGGAGGGGGGGACCACAATGGTGTCGGGCAGTGGAGGATCTGCAGCTCCCACCACGACCTCTGACAGGAGCCCTAAAGCCCCCACGGTGGACCCCAGCAGGGACAACGCTGCACCCTCAGTGGACCCTGACTGAGCCAGCGCAGCACCCACAGTGGACTCCGACCAAGCCAGCGCAGCACCCGCGGTGGACTCTGACTGAGTCAGAACAGCACCCACGGGGGACTCCAACTGAGCCAGCACAGCACCCACGGTGGACCCGTCTCTCCTTCCTAAGAGACAGGCAAGAGTGCTCTAATACAGAAAATAGGAAGACAAATTAAAGCACTTGCCTGATCTCAAGCTCTACCGCTGTCGAGGACTCCGACGATCCAGGCTTGGTGATCAGGAGGTCGATCTCAGGTTCCCACTCAGCTGCAGAGGCCACTGCAGCCGGCATGATGGTCTCGACAGTTCGAGGATCCCCTGGCGCTGAAACCCACGGTGATGGCTCACTCGGCATGGTGGCCGGAGATCCGTTGCCTGCTAGGGCTGAATGGTGCCCCACGGAGACCCAGGGACACTTCATCATCGGCGCAGGCTCCAAACAACAGTCAGCCCTCCTCCTCTGCCCATGGCATGGCTGCAGGGCTGGAACCAGGTTCTCCAGGGCCGCAGGTTCCTCCTCCATCTGGCGGTCTAATCCTGGCACAGGGGAATGCTAGGGGGGTATAGGAGGAAACACAGAGGTAGCAGGATCAATTTTAATGGCTGCAGCAGGTGGTGAAAGCTCAGTGGACTGTAAAACCTGAGCTTCACCCCCAGGAATCAGACAAGGTAATTCACCAAAATGAGATTTAGAATGAAAAAAAAACACTTGCCTGCTTTTCCGGGGAACGGTGGTGACTGCTGCAGCAGGCTCAATTCTACCCTGTCCCGTGGAAGTGGTGATGGCAGACCCCTCAAGGAGACAAGGAGGAGCCGCTCCTTCAGGATCTGTGACAGGATCTGTGTTTTGCCGGTTCAAACTGACTGTCAAATGCTACCCATTTCAATAGTTTTATGTCTTCCCTTATATTATATTTTTGTACTATTTTATACCACAGTTCTAAAGTAAATTTAGTGATTGGGTCTATTTGTTTGATTTGCTTATATGCATCTTTATCCCCTATTATGCTTTGTACTGGGAGTCCCTCAATTTCCTTTTCCATTTCTTTCCATTTTGCCTCATATCCCTCGTCGCACCAACATATGATATATCTTATTTGTGCTGAGTAGTAATATTCCTTTAGACTCGGTAGGCCCATGCCTCCTTTCTCTTTTGGTAATTGGAGGGTTTTATATTTCACTCTTGGTTTTTTACCTCCCCAAACAAATCTCGATATCATCCTGTCCCACTTTGAGAATTGGGCATCTGGAATCTCTGTTGGTATAGCCTGGAAGAGGTAAAGTAATCTAGGTTGTATGCTGATTTTGACTGTCTCAATTTTTGAATTCAGATCCATATTTAAGATTGACCATCTATCAATATCTTTTTTTATTTCTTGTTCCAACCTATCATAGTTTGCTTTATATATTTTGCTTAGGTCTTTAGGTATGTTCACTCCAAGGTATTTTATTTCTTTTTGGTTCCAGTTTAGTTTGATCTTATCAGTTATCTGGTTTAGAGGGTTATAGTGGAATGTCAGTATTTGTGTTTTTGTTATGTTTATCTTGTATCCTGATAATTTTCCAAAATTTTCTATCAAGTTCATCATTTCCATTATTGATTTATCTGGTTGTTCAAGGTAAACTATAATATCGTCTGCAAATAGCCCAATCTTGTGTTCCGCCCCCTTTATTGTTACACCTTTTAATTTCTTATTTTGTCGTATCGCTTGAGCCAATGGTTCTACGAACAGAGCAAACAAGGTGGGCGATAAGCAGCATCCCTGCCTAGTTGATCTTTGTATATTTACTTTGTCTGTTAAGCTACCGTTTATCTTGATTCTTGCCACAGGTTCTTGATATAGCGTCCTTATGCATTGTACTGATTTTTCGTTAAATCCAAAGCACTCCAGTACACTATATAGGAATTTCCAGTTAACTCTGTCAAATGCTTTTTCTGCGTCTAAACTCATTATTACTGCGCTTTTCTTTTCTTTATGTATTTGGTTAATTATATGTATTGTTCTCCTGATATTGTCATGTGTTTGGTGTCCCTCTATGAATCCAGTTTGATCATCTTCTATCAATTCCGTCAAGAATGTCTTTATTTGTTTACATATAATTGTTGTGTATATTTTATAATCTACATTTAATAAAGAGATTGGTCTATAGTTTCCGCATTGTTCTTTATCTTTCCCTGGTTTTAAAATAACTGAAATGATTGCTTCGTTCCATGATGGAGGTATTTTGTTGTTGTTCAGTGTCCAATTAAATGACTTCAGGAGTTGTGGCTTGAGTTCTTCTATAAACAGTTTATAAAACTCAGATGGGTATCCATCACTACCTGGTGATTTACCGTTTTTAAGTGACTTAATCACATCTCTGATCTCTTGTGTTGTTATTTCTGCTGTTAGTTTTTCATTTTGTTGATTTCCTATTGATGGCAAGTCCAATGTGCCTAGAAATTTTTTGATATCTTTAGTATTTGTTTCTTCAGGTTGCGAGTATAGTTCTTGGTAGAAATTATGGAAAATTTCTTCGATGTTTTCTGGGTTAACTGTGGTTTTATTTGTGGTGGGGTCTTTAATCTTGTATACATTATTCATTGTTTGTTGTTTTCTTAACCGTTTTGCCAGCAGTTTTGTGGCTTTTGGCCCCGTTTCATAATATTTTTGCTTTAGATATCTATTTTTCCTTTCAATTTCATCCATTTGTGTTTCTTTTATCTTTGTTTTTTCTTCTTTAATTTCTTGATATATTTTTGGATCATTTGTGCTTTGATGTTTACGTTCTAATTCCCTCAGTCTCTCACATCTTTGTTCATACGCTTCCAGTTTAGTCTTATTTGCTTTTCCTGTTTCAACAATTAATTTACCCCTTAACACGGCTTTTAGTGCGTCCCATAGTATTGTTGGGTCCACTTCTTCATTGTCATTCTCTTGGATATATTCGTTTATGTTTATTTTTATTCTTTCTTTCATTTTCTCATCATTTAACAGTCCTACGTTAAGTTTCCATGTTGTTTGTCGTTTTCTATTGTTTAAATATATTTCCATGTATATAGGATTATGATCTGATATTTCTGCCCCTCCAATCCAACAATTTCTCACCCTGTGTCTGTCACCTTCATTCATAAGGAAGTAATCTATTCTAGAGTGTACTTTATGGGCTGCTGAATAATGTGTATAGTCTTTTTCGAGTGGGTGTAGGTCCCTCCATATGTCTACCATACCCATTTCTGCCAGTGAGGTTCTTATGAACTTTGTTACATGTTTTTTTGTCTTCTTAACACTTGTTGTGTCAACTTCATGATCCATGACAGCATTTAAGTCTCCTCCACAAATTAGGACTCCTTCACTGTGTGTTGCTATGAGATCAAACAGATGTTGAAAAAAACCCTTGTCACTTTCTGGTGGGGCATAGATGTTCACTAATGTAATCTGCATACCATCTATTCTTCCCTTTATCATTACATACCTGCCTTCTTTATCCTGGATTTCCTGTTCACTTTCAAATTGTATTTTGTTTGAGATTAGTATCATAACCCCCCTTTTTGCTCCTCCCTTAAATGAACTGTAGTAGGAGTTCTTATAGCCAAATCTCTTTAGTTTCACATGTTCTGCCTTGCTCAAATGTGTCTCTTGCATAAATATAATTTCAGCTTTTTCCTTCTTGAATTTTCTTATTATTCTTTCCCTTTTAACAGGTGAGTTCAGACCATTCACGTTTAGTGTCATTATCTTAAGATTTTTACCCATATTCATGTTTTTCCATTTTTTTAACTTGTGCTCCTAGCCCCTTTAACAACAAAAATAACACATATTTATATAAAAACACATTAAAAAAACTCGACCTCCGTACTTTGGGCCTTTCTTCTGCCCACTGGTCCCTGTTGGTGGGTGGGGGGTTTGTCTTCACAGAGTGAAGGGCCCTCCCTAGACTTCTAATTACTATCAAAGTAATAGTCATAAGTCTAGAAATGTCCAACAAATATCACTTAAACCTCTCCTAGCCGTCTGTTTCTCTTTTACCTTGTCTTCTTGGCCTTCATTTCTTCTGTGCCTTTCTTAATCTTTGTTATGATCTAGGCTTTCAGTTGAAAGCCTTGTAGCTTGTCCTGGGCCCGCTGCTCTACGTCTCTCCCCCTTCTTCCGCCGTTCACTCGTCTCCACTCCGTCTGTCGTGGTGCGTTCAGGGCCGCCGCTGCTCCAGCCGTCTCCTTCGGCACGCTCACCTCAAGGCCCCGCTCCATCATATCCCGCGCTGCCTCTTCAGCCGTGTTGTAGGTTCTTGTGCCTTCCTCCCAATGAATCCTCATTTTCGTTAGCGGCGTTTAGAATCTAATTTTTTTCTCTTTCAGCGTTTTTTTAATGTTGGCATATTTCTTCCGCTGCTGCACGATTTCTGTCGGGTAGTCATGGTCAAAAAATACCTGTTTGTCGCCGATTCGTATCTTTTTTTTCCATGCTTGCGTCAGGATTCTTTCCTTTATGTCATATTTCACAAAGTTTATCACAACTGACCTGGGTGTAGTGTTTGTTTTCGGGTTCTGTGCCGGTGTTCTGTGCGCCCGTTGAATCTGCAGATCCGTTTCTCCGGGTATTTCCAGTTCTTTTTTTAAGAACTGATCCATGAATTTTGTCATCGAGTTGCCTTCAATGCCCTCCGGAATTCCAAAGATGCGCATATTGCTTCGTCGGGATCTGCTCTCCAAGTCGTTTATTTTCTCCTGCATCCTCTGCGTTTGCGTCGTCAGGGTCTGTAGTTGTTCGTTTGCCTCGCTTTTCCAATCTTCTAGTTCCGAAATTCGGGTCTGCGCTTCTGTCATACACGCCCGCTGGGAGCGCAGCTCCTCCATGTTTTCCGTTAATTTACGCTCCATTTCTCTTCGGAGGTCCATGATTTCCTCCTTAATTTCTTTTTTCAGTTCCTCCTTAAGAGCCGCTAAATCCTGTTGTAGCTGTCGCTTGAATTCTCTTAACTCTTCACCCAAACTGGCGATGCCAGCGTTCATGTTGTCGAGTCTGGTGTCCTCCATTTTCTCTGCTGTAGACATCTCGTTTTTTTGGGCTTTGCGTACAGCGGTTTTTCCTGTGTTGTTGGAGAGGAATTCTTCAATTTTACCCTGTTTTTGTCCTTGTGCCCGGTTCCTTCGTGTTTTCATCTCTTAGTTTATTGATTCGTTTATGTCGAGTTGGCCATTTACCGATGATTTTTAATCCGGCTAGGGAGAGCTCTTTGTTTAAGTGTTATGTCTCTCCGCCATCTTCCCGGAAGTCCAGGCATGCAATTCTTATTCAAGGATGGAGTTTAGTCACCAACATTCTCTATACCTACTTTTCTCCACACACAGGGTGTTTTCACACCTAAATTCGTTTAATCTGGTCCGAATCAGTTGACAAGTTTTGTCATGGTCCTCCTGTGCTTTTACGCAGCGCACCGAGGAGTGAGGGAAGGATAGATTTAGGCACAGGTTACACCACAAACACATTTATTAAACCAAAGACCAACAAAACAAACAGTACAAAATAACATAATTGCTCAGGATCACTTAGGGGTCCTCCAGGATGCGCTACAGTCCAGGGTGAAAATAACTGGGAAAATGTTCCAAAGCGTGACAGGCTCACTGCTACAGGGGAACGCCAGCAGTTAATACTCACGGAACTGAAGGAGTCCGAGTTAGTCCAAGTTAAGTCCAGCAAGCACAAATGACAAATATGGAATAATCACGCCTCCCAGTGCGATGCGGTACTGAAGCCAAGGCAGGACATCTAGACCTGAGAGGTGGATAACATACACCGAGAGGAATAGCAACGGTGTAGCTCCAAACACATACCTCAGACAATACAATAGTCCAGCAATGCTTGACTGGCAAAGAGCTGCTTAAGTAGAAGCATTGCTGGCAACACAGATTGGGAACACCTGGGCGAAATGCTGGAAAGGCAATTACCGGGGGAGACCCAGCTGGCTGTCATGAGAGAG
The DNA here is from genome assembly GCA_020510985.1 of Pholidichthys leucotaenia. NCBI lineage: Eukaryota > Metazoa > Chordata > Actinopteri > Cichliformes > Pholidichthyidae > Pholidichthys > Pholidichthys leucotaenia. Next base: position 322,550,672 of record CM035843.1, on the reverse strand, counting down.
GGGGCATGGTCGGACCGGCGAGTGTCAGACAGCGCCCACACAAATGTAGGCCAAAAGAAGCTGCCTCATAGCTGCCGGCCAGAATGCAGTGGCTACAGGTAGGGAAAAAAACAAGGGGAAAATAGAAACTACAAGAAACACAAACGATAACATAATACATAACTACACAGATAAACCTGAGCCACAGCGGGTCAGAACCGAGTCCAAAGAACAACCCAGTTCTGTTCATGACAAGTTTGTTACTTTGAATCATTTTTTCCTTGGTTGGGTTCCCTTTCACACAGGCAAAAGTTCAAGCAGACCAAACTGCATCATGTTAAATCCTGCGAGACTTACGTCAGATCGTTTTCTGTTCTCACTGGTCAGATTTTTTTGCTGTGAGAACAGGAAGGGTAAATACAGGAAGTAGGATGACTACTGTTTATGCATTTCTGGGGAGAAAATAATACAACTTGTAGTGTAATCTATGGGGGGGGGGATTCCACACCCTGGTTATCATTTATTGCATACGTGCATGCATATACCACTTTCGGCAAATCATACAGTTTGAAAATGAAGCCTGGCAGTGGATAGAAAATAACATGTTAAAGTTGATTAATACTCCCGAACTGTAACATGCTCAGCCACAGATATTTTCAAAGATCCATCAGGTAGGTACAGTGGCATTAAATGTTTTACCGTTTGCCGCTGGTCCTGTTTTAATGTGGTCCCTTTTTCATCTGCAGGACTGCACCAGAGTTTGCCAAACCACTACCTTCAGGAGGTCTCGGTACGGTTCCTTTGTTGCAGACCTTAGGGTGATTACCATGTTCTCACCAGACAAAACGAACCACACTAACGGAGAAAACAAACTCGAATTCGACTGAAACGAACTAAAGCCTCTAGGTGTGAAAACGCCCTTATTTTATGCTGCACCACATAATGACCACTCTACTTTTTGGGTTTCAACAATATGCTTAGCCCTCTGATACACAACATACTGTAGGTCAGAAATGTCCATTTTAATTTCTATATCTTTGCAAATAATGCATTGTATTATTCAATATTCAGTGAATTCTACAATTAACTTTTTTGATGATCAGAAATATATCAATTTATTTTTTAGTTTCTACTATATGAATAAAAATGACTTTTGTATTACTACCCTGTGCAACACTGGTCAAAAAAGACCAGTAATCATTTCTTATGTCATCTGATGGATTGTTCAGTGTTTCTTTGTTATATATATATATATATATTTTTAAACCAAATTATACAATAATTCATTACATTATTTATTCATAAAATATCTTCTTTTATGATCATTACAAATTAATTTTTTCATTTTCATTTCTTATTTTATAAAGAGTTTCTCATTTATTACTTCACACGTGCAGACATGGATTCCTTGTAGAAATATGACAGAAACCTTTGATTTTTTTTCAATGGGAATGCTGCAGTTTACATTTTATTGTGGACATACATTTAATTCTGGATTTTATCAACTCTGCCAGACTACTTTTTCTTGAATGAGATTTATTTGTCAATTGTTTAATTGAAGAAAATGTATCGTATGATATCTGTTTACCATATGCATGCTGTTTACCTTATGCATGCCCAATATGTAATTCAAAATATAACTTAAGCTTGAATTCTATTTTGAATTACATTTTGTTTACTTATTAACACTAGAATATTGGTAGACGCTACAATTATTGGTCAGCAGCTAGATAACTGGCTAATGCTGTTGAACATAGTCTTTTCTCACTGGTAATGGATAAACAAATTGCACACAGCAGGGAAAATAAGAATTAAACACGTCAAAATTTTTCTCATTAAACATATTTCTGATGGAACCACTGACCTGACATTTTCACCAGATATCAGTACCAACCCAAGTAATCCATACATACAAAGAAATCAAGACAACTGTGTTCACAAAACAAGTTACAGTATATTTAATAAAATGGTTTGACACAGGGAATAAGTATTGAATACATGAAGAAAATGAGTAGCAAAAAGGCATAGAAAGCAAAGAAACCCCATCCCATCCCCATCAGTGCAAATTAATTTCAGCTGGCTCAGCCCTGACTGACAGCTTTTTAAGATGTCTGTGAATATCGGATTTTCACACTACAAAGAACTCATAAAGGGTAGAAGCAAAGAGCTCTCTCTAGACCTTCGCAACCTTTTTGTTGCAAAACAATAATGATGGCATTGGTTACAGGTGCATTTCTAAACTGCTGGATGTTCCAGTGAGTACTGTTGGAGCCATCATTTGGAAGTGGAAAGACCATCTTTACTATAAACTGGCCACAACCAGGAGCCAGTAGGAGGACAGCCAGGAGGACAGCCAGGAGGACAGATGAGTCAAAAGAATTATCAGAAAAGGTATCCAAGAGCCAAAGACCACTTGTGGAGAGCTTCAGAAAGACCTGGAGTTAGCAGGTACTGCTGTTTCACAGAACACAATAAGTAATGCACTCAACTGACATGGGCTGTATGCCTGCTCACTTCACCTGACTCCATTGCTGAAGAAAAAGCATGTTGAAGCTTTTTTAAAGTTTGCTGCACAACATTTGGGCAAGCCAATAAGATACTGGGAGAACATCGTCTGGTCAGATAAGACAAAAATTGAACTTTTTGGATGCCACAAGACACAGCATGTTTGGAGGAGAAATGGCACTGCACATCAGCCAAAAAATACCATACCAACAATGAAGTTTGGAGGTGGGAGTATCATGGTGTAGGGGAGGGATTCAGCACATGGTACAGGCAGACTATAATTGAAGGAAAAATGAATGGAGAAATTTACAGATATATCTGTGATAAGAACCTGCTACCATCTGCCAAGATACCAAAGATGAAATGATGGTGGACATTTCAGCAAGACAACAATCCCAAACACACAGCCAAGGAAACTCTCAACTGGCTTCAGAGAAGGAAAATAAAGCTGCTAGAATGGCCCAGTCAGTCACCTTACTTGAATCCAATTGAAAATCTATGGGATGAACTGAAGATCAGAGTTTGTAGAAGAAACCTAAGGAACCTTTAAGATCTGAAAACAGTTTGTGTGGAAGAATGGGCTGAAATAACTCCTGAGCAATGCCTGCACCTAGTTTCTCCATACATGAGGCATCTGGAAGCTGTTATTACCAGCAAAGGCTTTTCTACTAAATATTAAATGAATTTCACCAAGTATGTTCAATACTTATTCCCTGTGTCATTCCAATTTATTAAATACTGTAACTTGTTGTGTGAACACAGTTGCCTTAATTTCTTTATATGTATGGATTACTTGGGCTGTTACTGATATGTGGTGAAAGTCTCAGGTCAATGACTCCATCAAAAATATGTTTAATGAGAAAAATGTTGATGTTGATGTTCAATACTTATTTTCCATGCTATATATGCTGTACATCATAGCATTTGAAATACAATCACAGTTTCACACACTTATTTATGAAAAAGAGTTGTGAAACTTGAGTTAAATATTTGCCCACAGTAAAATATAGTATGTCCTTACAAATAACAATGTTCCTCCTGCAAACACAATCAAAAATCAAATTGTTTTATATTAATAGATCTCAAAAAAAGGGTGGTGGTGTTGCACTGTATATTGATGACCTGTATAATAGATGTAAACTTGTAAATGGAATGTCCTTTGCACTACCAGGTATTCTGGAATGTGTTACTGTTGAGATTGACCAATATAAAAAAAAAATCTAATTATAAGTTGTATATACAGAATGCCGGGAACTTGCATTGAGACAATCAGAGATAAATTAGTCGAGCTCTACAGTAATATAACTAGTAAGAAATTGTCAAATTTCTACAGTGAATACATACAGCAGCTTTTGGATAATTAAATATCAAACATATGCCAATGCTACAGCAGGAATGAGAGGTGAGGAGGCTCCCTTAAGTGAATCAGTCTCCCTGGAAAACCAGGTGATTTAGTTCCTTGAATGCAGAAATATAAAGGTTGAAGTAAATGCAATATCAGCCTGTCATACTTTACCCAGAAAAGATAATAAAACAAAGAAATCAATTGTGATGCGCTTTGTGAACAGAAGGGTAAAGAATGACATACTGAGGCAGGCCAGAAAGCTAAGGGGAACAGAAGTTTACCTAAATGAACATTTAACAAAGACTAATGCTGAAATAGCACGGCAAGCACAGATGCTGAAAAGACAAAATAAGATACAGGCAACATGGACAAGAAACTGTAGAGTTTTGATCAAACTAAATGGAACACCTGAGGAAGCAAAGGCCATAATAATCAGAGATCTTACTGACTTAAATAAATATAGATGAACACTGATTAAGAAAATTATGAGACTATGATAATCCATATCCACACACATGGCAAGAACAGTTCTTTTGTGACATACCATGTTAATGTACTTTAAAAAAACAAACAAAAACAAAACAAAACAAAAAACTTATGACTGACTTTAGTAGACATCAATTATCCCCAGTTGGAGGAAGTCATTTGACACAGAATGAGGAAATTCAAACTCTGAAAATATGCCATTATGCTGAACATAAACTACAAGAGATGGAGAATGATATTGATCTTGATAACCACTTCTTTAATAATATTCATAATCGTGAATATTATACTGAAAAGCAATTTAAAAGTCAAATGCAATTAGATGGTAAACCATCAATAATACACTTCAACAGCAGAAGTCTTAACAAAAACTTTCCACAGATTCAGGACTATTTAAAACAGCTAGATAGAAAATTTACAGCTGTTGCAGTTTCTGAAACTTGGCTTAATGAAGAGCAGGCTTCTCTGATGGCAATAGAGGGATTTCAGATGTTTTATATTAATAGATCTCAAAAAAAGGGTGGTGGTGTTGCACTGTATATTGATGACCTGTATAGTAGATGTAAACTTGTAAATGGAATGTCCTTTGCACTACCAGGTATTCTGGAATGTGTTACTGTTGAGATTGACCAAGATAAAAAAAAAAAAAAAATCTAATTATAAGTTGTATATACAGAATGCCGGGAACTTGCATTGAGACAATCAGAGATAAATTAGTCGAGCTGTACAGTAATATAACTAGTAAGAAAATGGTTGTAATCTGTGGAGATTTCAATATTGAGTTACTAAATCCATTTCAACAAAATGTAATTACAGATTTCATGAATTCTATATACAGTATGAGTCTATATCCCACAATAACACATCCCAGTAGAATCACAATTCACACTGCTACACTTATTGATAACTTGTTTGTTAATATTATTGATAAGAAAATAGAAAGTGGATTATTGATAAATGACATAAGTGATCATTTGCCAGTCTTTGCACTTATCCATGGCCACACGGGGGCCAATACAGAAAAAACTTCAAAATCTTTCAGATACAAATCACAAATTGCAATCAGTTCTTTTAAAGAAGACCTGCTGAAGCAAGACTGGACAAAAGTCTATGTATGTAAATGAAGCCTATGACACATTTATGAACATTGTAACAACTCTTTATGAAAAAAATTGTCCATTAGTAAAGAAAAAGCTTAAACAGAAATTTGTTGACAAACCATGGTTAACCAAAGGATTACAAAAAGCGTGTAAAAAGAAAAATTCATTATATAAAGCTTTTCTAAAGAAAAGGACAAAAGAAGCAGAGCAACGGTATAAAACATACAAAAATAAGTTAACATATATAATGAGATGTAGTAAAAGAGACTATTACCATAAAGTGTTGGAGAAAAACAGAGATAATATTAAAAATACATGGACAATACTTAACAATATTCTTGAAAATAAAAGTAGAAATACAAGCTACCCAACCAATCTTTCAAAAAAAAAAAAATGACTCAGAGTGTGAATGCAGTCTCACCTGCAGATGAATTTAATAAATTTTTTGTTAACATTAGTCCTAACTTGGCTCGAGAAATACCCATTATGACAACTACAGGTGATACAATAAGCAAAAACATTGCTATAAAAGACTCCATTTTCATAAAAAACACAGACGAGAGAGAGGTCATTGAAATTGTTAAATCGTTTAAAAGTAAAACATCTACAGATTGTGATGGTATTGACATGCTTTTAGTCAAAACGATCATTGAATGCTTAGTGAAGCCACTGATGTATATCTGTAACCTGTCTCTCCAAACAGGTATATTTCCCAATGCAATGAAAATAGCTAAAGTAATTCCGATATACAAGACGGGTGACAGAGGGGAATTTTCAAACTATAGACTAATTTCACTATTGCCACAATTTTCCAAGATACTTGAAAAAATATTCTGTGAGAGAATTGCCAACTTCATAATGAAGAATAATTTATTGTGTGAGCAGCAATATGGGTTCAGACACAAGAGGACAACTGCATTTGCTCTAATGGAATTTATACAAAAAATATCAACTGCCGTTGAAAATAAAGAGTATTCAGTAGGGGTATTCCTGGATCTTAAAAAAGCATTTGATACAGTGGATCATAATTTATTATTAAAGAAACTACAAAATTGTGGTATTAGGGGAGTAGCACTGTCCTGGTTATGTAGTTACTTAAAGAATAGATATCAGTATGTATGTGTTGGTAACAAAAACTCACAGTTACAGAAGGTTACTTGTGGAGTCCCACAGGGTTCAGTTTTGGGGCCATTGTTATTCAATATGTATATAAATGATATATGTAAAGTTTCAGAAAAAATGGATTTAATATTGTTTGCCGATGACACTAATTTATTATGCAGTGGAAGCAATTCGGAACAACTTTTGGATACACTCGGAAAGGAATTAGGAAAGCTTAAACTGTGGTTTGATTCAAACAAATTAACGCTCAATTTAAGTAAGACAAAATTTATAGTTTTTAACAACCATCACAAACAACTTAGTATCTAAACTCAGTGTAAATGGTGTAGAGATTGAAAGGGTATCCGAAACTAAATTTCTTGGTGTAATAATTGATAATAAACTGTGTTGGAAGTCACATATTAATTATATTAAAGGTAAAATATCCAAATCAATTGCAATACTACACAGAGTGAAATATTTGCTGAATCAACCCACACTATATACCTTGTATCATTCATTAATGCTCCCATACATGACATATTGTACTGAAGTATGGGGAAATACATATAAAACAAACATATATCCAGTCTTTATGCTTCAGAAGAGAGCTATTAGAATAATAAACAAAGCTGCTTACACGGAACCAACAAACCCACTTTTTCTTAAATTAAAAGCTCTCAAGTTGAAAGAACTGGTTGACTTTAAAATTGCCGTAATAATGTTTAAAGTGAAGAATCTATCACTGCCCGCAAATATCCAAAAGTTGTTCCAAATAAGAGAGAAACAATATCATTTCAGAGGAACATGTATATTTCAAAAACCTTCAGTGAGAACTACCACCAAGCAACACTGTATTTCAGTGCAAGGAGTCAGATTATGGAACGATTTTGGACCTGAATTAAAATCATGTACAACGCTTGGACAATTTAAACAAAAACTAAAGGAAGAAATACTCCAAACATATATACAAGATGACATATAAAATCACATAAGGATTGTCATATCCAGTCTGCGTTGTGTTGTTGCTTAGTTTTTTTTTGTCACATTTTGTCTTAGCTTTGTTCTGAATTGTAATCGCTCTTGTTTGTTTTTCTTTTGAATTCTTGGATGGAATATGGGTGGGGAATATAAGCTGCGGCTTCAGCCATCACCCATTTCGGATAACTTATGTTGAACTGTCTAATCAGAGGAGTTATCGTCTAATTTGACCTTGTTGGATTTTCTTTCTCCCTTTGTTATATTATTCTGTTTCTTTTAATCTGTACTTTTAATCTAGCCGAAATAAAGATTGATTGATTGATTGATTGATTGATTGATTGATTGATGATGTTATTACCTCCGCCAGGCCGGAGGCCAGGAGGAGGTTATGTTTTTGCCAGCGTTTGTCTGTCTGTCTGTTTGTCTGTCTGTTTGTTTGTCTGTCTGTTGGTTAGCAAGATAACGCAAAAAGTTTTGGACAGATTTCAATGAAACTTTCAGGTGTTGTTGGAAATGGTACAAGGAAGAACTGATTAAATTTTGGGGATGATCCGGATCACCGTCTGGATACAGGAATTTTTTTAAAGGATTCTTTAACATTGTGAGATACGGCCATTTTCAATATGTGTGCAGGGCCAATGGAGGGCGCTGCTCGTTGTGTCTGACGAACACAAACTCCGCCTTCTTCAAAGTTTTAGGCACAAAAGCACACGGAACACAGTGCTGGGCAGGGCTCGACAGCATGCCTGTGTGCCTGTGTTTGCGCTACGCTGCAAAAGCTCAGACGGGCAGCTGTCTGCCGCCGGATTATTTGGCAGAAATTCCCTGGCCAGCCATAGTAGCTGCGCAAAAACAAGCTCTCTGCCGGGGAAGCTTCCAAATCCTCTTTTGCCACAGAGCGCAACCCCAATAAAACCCATGCCAACCTGTCTACCCAATTTGCATCCGTCAGTTAAGCCCTCAGTGCTGCTTTCAGTGATCTATGAAAACGCTCGCATAACCCATTGGCCTGAGGGTTGTACGCGGTTGTATCATGATTTCTTTTGTTTTTTCTTTTGAATTCTTGGATGGAACATGGGTGGTATGTGAAACTAAATTTCTTGGAGTAATAATTGATAATAAACTGTGTTGGAAGTCACATATTAATTATATTAAAGGTAAAATATCCAAATCAATTGCAATACTACACAGAGTGAAATATTTGCTGAATCAACCCACACTATATACCTTGTATCATTCATTAATACTCCCATACATGACATATTGTACTGAAGTATGGGGAAATACATATAAAACAAACATATATCCAATCTTTATGCTTCAGAAGAGAGCTATTAGAATAATAAACAAAGCAGCTTACAGGGAACCAACAAACCCACTTTTTCTTAAATTAAAAGCTCTCAAGTTGAAAGATCTGGTTGACTTTAAAACTGCAATAACAATGTTTAAAGTGAAGAATCTATCACTGCCCGCAAATATCCAAAAGTTGTTCCAAATAAGAGAGAAACAATATCATTTCAGAGGAACATGTATATTTCAAAAACCTTCAGTGAGAACTACCACCAAGCACCACTGTGTTTCAGTGCAAGGAGTCAGATTATGGAACGATTTTGGACCTGAATTAAAATCATGTACAACGCTTGGACAATTTAAACAAAAACTAAAGGAAGAAATACTCCAAACATATATACAAGATGACATGTAAAATCACATAAGGATTGTCATATCCAGCCTGCGTTGTGTTGTAGCTTAGTTTTTTGTCACATTTTGTCTTAGCTTCGTTCTGAATTGTAATCGCTCTTGTTTTGTTTTTTTCTTTTGAATTCTTGGATGGAACATGGGTGGGCAATATAAGCTGCGGCTTCAGCCATCACCCATTTTGGATAACTTATGTTGAACTGTATAATCAGAGGAGTTATTGTCTAATTTGACCTTGTTGGATTTTATTACCCCCTTTGTTATATTATTCACTTTATTTTAACCTGTATTCTTAATCTATTTGAAATAAAGATTAATTCATTCATTCATTCAATTGCAACGCCCGCAGCCTGGGAGTTTGCAGATGCAGGAGATGGACACAACACCAACACTTCAGTTTATTACCTCCGCCAAGGAGGTAATGCTTTTACTACTGAACCACTAATCCTATCATTGTGAATCCAATTGCTAGTCATAAGTTCTCATGGTCAAGGAATCTGAAAACGTACACACAAACACTGTATGGGGGGGGGGGGAATTGTGGCACTTGGCGGAGGTCTGCGCTCTCCGAGTGCTTTTCTAGTTGTTAATGTCCCCATCAGCTGTAGCAGACCATTTTGCAGAAAGCCAAACAGGGAGCTTAACATCAAACCTGGTTGGAATGAGTTTGTGTTAGAACAACATGCCACATCTAGAAAGGCCTTTATTCTCTAGTCTGAAGCAGGTCGGCCCAGACAGGGACCATTGCTGGAAATTAAAAAACAAACTAATGCAAGTTTTAAACATGCACTTTGTTTTATTAAAAGAAATGAGAACAAAATGCAGGCTGAGTCACTTGCCAGGAGCCTGCAGAGTAAGAATTCTTATGATTTTTGGAGAGAGGTTAAAGTCATGAATAATGTTAAATCCTCCTTACCATCTAACATAGAGGGTATAAGTGATCCTGAGAAAATAGCTGAGATGTAGCGTGATCACTATTCTGAACTCTTTAACTGTGTCAGGGGTAATGTACTATCTGTGGACAGACTAGACAGCCCAGAGGGCACTGTAGTTCAGCCCATGGAGGTGTGTGATGCAATCATGATGCTTGAGGACAGGACTTTGTTGTAACAGAACACCTCAAAAATGCAAGCAATAAGCTCTGTCCACTGCTCTCCATGTGTTTTACTGGTTTTTTAGTTCATGGTGTCCTCCCAGACTCTATTGTGTCTGTGGTGCTAGTTCCTGTTATTAAGGACAAAGATGAAAGCTAAACAGTGTTGAGAATTATAGGCCAATTGCGCTATCTAGTATTCTATCTAAAGCGCTGGAAAGAATTTTGCTCACATGGTTGGAGATATTTGTTTTTTCTTCTAACAGTCAATTTGGTTTTCAAAGAAAGCATGACACTGGTATGTGTATATTTGCTCTAAAGGAATTAGTGACAAAGTATAGAAGCCTTAATTCCTCTGTCTTCTTGAGTTTTATCGAAGCATCCAAAGCATTCGATAGAATTAATCATGAAAACCTATTTATGAAATTACTCCTGAGAGGTGTTCCCAAGTATTTAATTAGAATTCTGGTTTTCTGGTATGCCAGTCAGACCATGTGTGTAAAATGGGGGAACATTCTATGAACTCCCTTTCATGTGAGCAATGGTGTACACCAATAATGGGTCCTTATATTGCTGGGTTGCAACAACTATTGCACTACTTTTGCTCATAATATGGCAACGATCACAACATCAAATTTAATGCTAAAAAGAGTAATATCATGTTTGTGAGATGCAGAGAGGACAGGGAACTAGTTTTTCCTACCTTAAATTGTGTGATACTTCTCTTGCGACATGCAAGGAAATAAAATATCTGGGTCACATTATCACTGATGATTTGAGAGATGACAGAGATATCGACAGGCAGTGCCGTAAATTGTATGCCCAAGCCAATATGTTACTGAAAAAATTTAGTATGTGCTCTGTAAATGTTAAATCTTCTCTGTTCAGAGCTTACTGAACAGACTGTGGCCTACAGTGATGCACTGAGGTTGCTGCTTCACATGCCCAGATGTTATAGCGCCAGCCAGCTGTTTGTGACATGTAGCATTCCTACGTGCAAGGCACTACTGAGGAAACCTATCTACAATTTTATCTGGATGACTCGGAAAACAGCATCATAGAAACACTGATAAGCCCTAGGCAGAGCAGTCACAGATACACCTCTGCTCTCAGAAGTCACTGGCACAACAGCCTCTACAAGAACTCTTTTTAAAGACTGTTATGTTGTTCTTATTGCTGTTGTGTTGTGTAGTGGATTTATGGGTTTTATAGGTGTTTAATTGTTGGTACAGGTATTAATGTAAATATGAATGTGAGTAGGGATGAAAATTTCCTACTATTACACAACCATATCCTTGTAGGGCACCAGTCCAGATAATGGACAATTTTATGAACAATTTTTTATTTATACCAATTATGAATCAGTCTCAAAAAACCCTTGTGAGTTCTTGTCTGCTGATAATCAAGAAGATGGACATGAAATCAAACAATTACTACCATATGTCTTTCAATAGTTTAATAAGAAATGTCAGAATAGGTTAACACATTCAGATAACTTTAAAACAAAGAATTCAACTTGTATCATGGACATCATAGACTGAGTTACTGAGTATAACCTGTGAATCAAGTATTTGTGGAACCAAAAAAAACCTAGTTTAACTTGTCAGTATACTGAAAATTGGAAAACTGATCATCAATCTGATGGTCAATTAACAGATTTGTTAATTGATCATCAGATTGATTTAATATCCCTTACAGAGGCTTGGTTAGGGCAAGAGGATTATGTTGGTTTAAATGAATCAACTCCCTCTGGTTATTTAAATTGTCAAAATCCCAGAAGTTCTGATCGTGGAGGAGGAGTAGCAACAATTTGCCATTCCAAATTACTAGTTAATGTAAAGCAAAAAACACATTATAATTCCGTTGAAGGCCTAGTCCTCAGTATTGGCCATTTTAGCAATTTTAGGCTAAACCCAATTTTATTTGCCATAGTTTATCATCCTCCCTCAGCCTACTCAGAGTTTTTATCCGAACTTGCCAAATTCTTAGCTGATTTTGTGCTGAAATCAGATAGAATAATTGTAGTAGGGGACTTTAATATACATGTAGACGTAGATAGTGATTGCCTTAATATAGCATTTAATTCAATATTAGACTCGATGGGGTTTTCTCAGAAAGTAGGAAATTCTACCCATTATCTCCACCACACGTTGGACCTTGTTCTGACATATGGCATAGAAATAGAAAATCTGGTAGTGTCTCCTCATAACCCTGTACTTTAAGACCATTGTCTGGTAACCTTTGATTTTACTATTTCTGACTATTTGGTCCTAAAGAAAAATACTACAGTAGATGCCTCTCAGATGATGCTGTTATCAAATTTATGCAGATTGTTTCCTCTATGCCATGTGCCAACACAACGGAAATTAGCTATAGAGAGCTTGCTCCTTCTATAATTGATAGCATGGTAGATAGTGTGACAGCTTCTCAGCATCAGACTCTAGACATGGTGGCCCCTTTAAAAAAGAAAGTCTAATCAGAGATTTTTAACTCCTTGGTTCAACACAGAAACTTGTCAGTTAGAAAGAAAATGGCGCTCCACTAATTTAGATGAAATCTATTTAGCTTGGAGAAATCATCTTTTAATTTATATTGTGGGAATGTGAGAATGATGAGACTGATTTCTCTCAAAGCATCTTTATTCACATTCACCAACATCTCAACGAAGAAAGAGAGCATTACAGGGAACTCTGGTCCTTAAATACCCGGACTCTCACCGTTCACAAGTCACATGCATCACAGATCACATTGCATTATAATTGCCAGTAACAATGCATCTCCTCTCTCTGATATCACCCCCACAGTCTACAATGCATCTCCTCTTTAATCCTTTAATAACACCCCCACAGCCTCAAGCTCTGCATACCAAAGCTAACATCCTTGCAGCTTCCCGTTATCTCCAAGGAAGCTCTGTCTTTGTTCTGATCTAAAATGTGAGGCCTTACATCAGTCACAAAGTAGGTCACATATGTGTGGCCACCACACCAGCCCCCCCAAACATTTTAGAACAAACAAGAGAATAACAACATGCATGCCGTGATAGAATCAATACACATCAGTCCGCATGCTTTCTAGGCTTCAGTCTCCTGCCGTATCTGCTGTAGCTGGGATTCAACGTCTCCACGGCGCTGTCACGCTGGGGGTTTGCCGTCTGGGGGTGGAAACCTTTTGTCAGTCCCTGCGGGTGTTTTGGGGAAACATTACTCTGTGAAGTCCCCCGTGGGGGTCTACCTCGCCGCAGGGCCCTTGCCAACAGCACTTGCTCATCCGCCACCACAAAAGTGGGTTTGAGTCTGTTTATGCCAACTTTTTCTTTCCTACCCCCCAAATCTAGCAAAAACTGCTTGTCCCCTGTTTCCAGCACTCTGAACGGTCCGTCATAAGGTGGTCGCAACGGGGGTCTATGCGCATCGTGTCTGACAAAAACAAACTCTGCGTTCTTCAACGCTTTAGGCACAGAAACGCGCGGAAAACTGTGGTACACGGGGCCAGGCAGCGTGCTTGATTCTATGTTACTCCACAACAGCTGAGACAGGGAGGTGTCTGGAGCCGGGTTATCTGGGAGAAACTCCCCAGGCAGCCGAAGTGGGTGCGCAAACACGAGCTCCGCTGGGGAGGCTTCTAAGTCCTCTTTAGGCACAGAACACAACCCCAATACAATCCACGGTAACTTGTCTACCCAATTTGCATCCGTCAGAGAGGCTCTGAGAGCTGCTTTCAATGACCTATGAAAACGTTCGCATAACCAGTTAGCCTGCGGATTGTACGCGGTTGTGCGGTGAATTGTGACACCCAGGCTGCGGGCCATAGTCGACCAAAGTTTGGACACAAATTGAGGGCCTCTGTCGGACATAATGTCCGACGGAACTCCGAAACGCGCCACCCAAGCTGTTAAAAACGCGTGCGCTACCTCCTCGGCCGTGGTTGATGCCAGCGGAACCACTTCAGGCCAGCGCGTGGTGCGGTCCATCATTGTCAGAAGGTGTGTGCACCCCTGCGACGGCGGGAGGGGTCCCACGAGGTCCACATGAACGTGATCGAACCTCTTGGCCGGAATGTGAAACGGCTCCAAAGGACCCCTCGTGGTCTGTGTACTTTGGCTTGTTGACACGCCGTGCAGGCTGCTGCCCACTCCTTAACTTGTTTGCGAAGACTCGACCACACAAATTTCTCCCCTACCATTTTGACCGACGCTCGCACTTCCGGGTGTGCCAAAGAATGAATCGAGTCAAAAACGCAGCGACGCCACGCGGCCGGTACTACTGGACATGGCCGTCCAGTGAAGACATTGCAGATTAGGGGGGGCATACCGTCTTGCAGCACCCTGCTCTCCAGCCTTAACCCTGTTGGTCCAGAGTGGAGCGCGCGCACATCCGCGTCACTAACCTGCTCCGCGGCCATGGCTGCGTAATCTATTCCTACGCTGACTGGGGCTGCCACGGCGCGCGAGAGGCAATCTGCCACTACATTCAGTTTGCCCGCCACATGCTGAATATCAGTGGTAAACTCTGAGATCGCAGCCAGCTGTCTCTGCTGCCGGCCTGACCACGGTTCGGAAACTTTGGCCATCGTGAATGTTAGCAGCTTGTGGTCAACGAACGCGGTGAAACGGCGTCCTTCCAGCCAGAACTGAAAGTGGTGGATGGCCAAATGGAGAGCCAGCAGCTACCTGTCGAACGCGCTGTATTTACGTTCGCTATCGCTCAAGGTCCTGCTGAAAAAGGCGAGGGGCTGCCAAACCCCGGCTACATGTTGCTCCACGACCGCCCCTATGGCCACATCTGACGCGTCAGTAGTGAGCGCTATGCGAGCTGTTGGGTCTGGGTGTGCCAACAACGCAGCCTTTGCCAAGGCTGCTTTCACCTCCGAGAATGCTTGGTCCCGGTCCAGGGACCACTCGACCTTATCCGTGGGTTTCTTTTTTTTGAGTGCGGCATACAGCGGCTGCATAAGTTGCGCCGCGTGGGGGAGAAAACGGTTATAAAAATTCACCATTCTCAAAAACTCCTGTAACGTCCTGACAGCTGGGGGAAATCTGCCACCGTGCGCACTTTGTCAGGAAGCGGAACCGCTCCTTCGGGGGAGACGCGGTGTCCTAAAAAATTGATCTGCGCCACCCCAAACTGACACTTCGCTGGGTTGATTATTAACCCGTGATCTCCCAACCTTCGGAAAACTGTGGCCAGGTGTTTTTCGTGTTCGTCTTCGGACGCACTGGCTACCAAAATATCGTCCAAGTAGACGAACACGAAAGGGAGATCGCGAAGTACCGCGCCCATCATGCGTTGGAACGTCTGTGCAGCCCCTTTAAGCCCGAATGGCATGCGTAAAAACTCGAATAGGCCAAATGGAGTTATTACCGCTGTTTTGGGTATGTCCTCAGCGCGCACTGGGACTTGGTGGTAACCACAGACCTAATCTATCTTAGAAAAAATACGAGCCCCTGCCAAATGAACGGAAAAATCTTGGATATGCGGGATTGGGTAGCGGTCGTGCGCTGTAGCGTTGTTTAACCTGCGGAAATCCCCGCAAGGTCACCATGATCCATCAGCTTTCGGGACCATGTGTAGCGGGGAAGCCCACGGACTGTTTGAACGCCTGATAATGCCCAACCTCTCCAGGTTGGCGAACTCCTGGCGCGCTATGGCCAGTTTAACTGCATCCAAGCGCCGAGCTTTTGCAAAAACGGGCGGTCCGGTAGTGGTAATAAAATGTTCCACCCCGTGTTTAGCGACTGTTGCCGAAAATATGGGACCGTGAGTGCTGGGAACTGAGTGAGCAGAGTGTGGAACTTACCGCTTGCAGCTGTGACGTTGGCTTGTGCTGTTGGCGGGGCCACTTGCGCTGTACAGGGAATAGAATCAAAAGAAAATGCATTAACCAGGTGCCTGTTAGCGAGATCAACCAACAAACCATGTGAGCACAAAAAATCAGCCCCCAACATATTGAAATTCACTGCTGCTATAACAAAAGTCCACTCAAATGTACGGCCGTGTAGCGACAGAAGCAGAGTCTTCTCGCCAAAGGTCTTAATCTCCGAGCCGTTCGCTGCTGCCACCCCGGGACCTCTGGAACCTGCCAGCCTGTCTGCGTAGGAAGGTGTGATGAAACTCAACTGGGAGCCTGTGTCCACGAGGAAATGCCTCCCCAAGCGTGCGTCCAACAAGTAGAGCAGCTTGTTCTCCTCCCCGAGGGCCGCGGCTGCTACCGACCCCCGGTCGTCTCCCGAAGGCTTGAACTGGCACGGTGGTACACATTTGCGTGCCTTCTCTGCGAAGCGGCGATGGTAGAAACAAAGGACGTCTCCTCCGCGTTCCCTGGCTCCCGCCGCCGCCATCGTCGGTGGGTCTGCTACTGCTGCCCCTGGCCCCCTGCCATCTGCGGTTGTTGCGCCGAGTTCCGCTGCAGCGGCCGCTACAGGCCGTGCTGTCTGCTGGCGTTGACAATTCGCTGCGCTTCCCGGGCCAGCATGCGGTAGTCCCGCTGGGCCAACAACGGCGAACTGGTCAGGGTCGCTCTCATCTCTGATGGTAGGGTCCTGAGGAAGAGGTGGGTGAAGATGAAGTGGTCGTCATCTGAGCCTTTCAACCTCAACATCTTCTCCATCAGACTAACGGGCGAGTCATCTCCCAACTCGGTCAGCGCCAGGAGTCTCTCTGCTCGCTCCTCGACGGAGGGGGTGAAGTGCTGGATGAGTGCAGCCTTCAACACGACGTATTTGTCGCTGTCTGGCGGCTGCTCGATAAGGCTCTCCACATACTGAGCCGTGTGGTTGTCCAGTCTTGTGACCACATGGTAGAATTTTGTGTCGTCTACCGATATTCCCCGGAGGTTGAATTGTGCCTCAACCGCGTGGAACCATTGTTCTGCCAAAAGTCCAGTAGCTGGACCGTAGCGGCAGCCGCTTGGCTGGGGGCTCCTGACGAGGCTGGCCCCGGGGAATTCTCCTGTTGCTGCATGCTACGTCTTGGGTCACCAGTGTGGGAATGTGAGAATGATGAGACTGATTTCTCTCAAAGCATCTTTATTCACATTCACCAACATCTCAACGAAGAAAGAGAGCATTACAGGGAACTCTGGTCCTTAAATACCCGGACTCTCACCGTTCACAAGTCACATGCATCACAGATCACATTGCATTATAATTGCCAGTAACAATGCATCTCCTCTCTCTGATATCACCTCCACAGTCTACAATGCATCTCCTCTTTAATCCTTTAATAACACCCCCACAGCCTCAAGCTCTGCATACCAAAGCTAACATCCTTGCAGCTTCCTGTTATCTCCAAGGAAGCTCTGTCTTTGTTCTGATCTAAAATGTGAGGCCTTACATCAGTCACAAAGTAGGTCACATATGTGTGGTCACCACAATATAAAATAAAACTCTCAGAAAAGCTAGAACAAGTTATTATTCTGCATTAATAGAAGACAACAAGAATAATCCCAGGTTTCTTTTCAGCACTGTAGCCAGGCTGACAAAGAGTCAGAACTCTGTCAATCCTAGCATTCCCTTAGAGCTTACTAGTCAGGATTTTATGAACTTTTTCAATAATAAAATTTCATCTATCAGAGATAAAATCAGTCAGATTTTTCCCACCGTTAAATACAGTAACTACTACAACGTCTTCAACTGATATCTGTTTGGATAAGTTTACTCCTATTGACCTTTTCAAGTTAGATAAAATAAATTTCCTCATCCAAGCCTTCAACTTGTTTTTTAGACCCTATTCCTACCAGGTTATTTAAAGAAGTATTCCCATTTATCAGTAGCTCTATTCTTCAAATAATCAATTCTTCATCGACATTAGGCCATGTGCTGCAGGCTTTTAAAACTGCTGTAATTAAACCCTTACTCAAAAAGCCAACGCTGGATCCAAAAGTTTTAGCTAACTATAGACCGATCTCTAATCTGCTTTTCATTTCAAAAATCTTAGAAAGAGTTTTTGCTATGCAATTATTTGACCACTCGCAGGGAAACGGTTTATTTGAAGAGTTTCAGTCTGAGTTTAGAATCCATCATAGTACTGAAACAGCCTTAGTGAAGGTCACTAATGACCTCCTTATCATATCTGATAATGGACTTGTTTCTGTACTTGTCCTTTTAGACCTTAGTGCAGCTTTTGATACTATCAATCATAATATTCTACTTGATAGATTAGAACACTATGTTGGACTTAATGGAACTCCGTTGCAGTGGTTTAGATCTTATTTATCTGATAGGTCCCAGTTTGTTCATGTCAATAATGAGTTTTCTTCCAACTCAAAGCTCAGTCATGGAGTTCCACAGGAATCTGTGCTAGGCCCTACTCTTTTTAGTTTATATATGCTTCCGTTAGGCAACATTACTAGAAAGCACTGTATACATATTCACTGTTATGCAGATGACACACAATTATACAGTACCTGTCAATGAAGCCAGATGATAGTAATCAATTAACCAAGTTAGAGGCCTGTCTTAAGGAAATCAGAGCTTGGATGACTTGTAATTTCCTGCTATTAAATTCAGATCAGACTGAAGTTACTCTAGTTGGTCCAAAAAAACATAGAAATACCTTTCCAAATCAAACTTTTAGTTTGGATGCAGTTACTCTTTCTCTTAATAGTTCTGTGAGGAACCTTGGAGTTATTTTTGATCATGATCTGTTTTTCAATTCACATATTAAATTCATTTCTAAGATTGCTTTCTATCATTTGCGTAATATTACCAAGATTAGGAGCATCTCTTCTCAGAGTGATGCTGAGAAACTGATCCACACTTTTGTTAGCTCTAGATTAGATTATTGTAATTCTTTATTATCAGGTTGTCCTAAAACATCTTTAAAAAGTCTTCAGTTGATCCAAAATGCTGCAGCAAGAGTTTTAACAGGTACTAGAAAGAGAGATCATATCTCTCCAGTTCTGGCCTCCCTTCACTGGCTTCCCATAGAGTTTAGAATGAAGTTTATAATCCTTCTTCTCACTTACAAAGCTCTAAATAATCAGTCCCCTTTTTATTTAAAAGATCTGATACTACCCTGTTATCCTAACAGAGCACTATGCCCCCAAAATGCAGCATTACTTGTAATACCTAGAATCTCCAAAAGTACAATGGGAGGCAGAGCCTTTAGTTATCAAGCTCCTCTCCTGTGGAACCAGCTGCCAATCTGGATTTGGGAGTCAAACTCGATCTCTGTTTCTAAGAATAGGGTTAAAACCTTCCTTTTTGATGTAGCCTACAATTAGGGAGGGATCTTGTGTCTGTGAACCCTCCCTTAGTTATGCTGCTAATAGGTTTAGACAGTCGGGGGACCTCCAATCATGCACTGGCCTTCACTCCTTTCTTCATTCTCAATGAAATATTTTTGCTGGTCATTAACATCTATCTGTTTGTTCTCTCCCATAGATTGAGTCCCCGTTGTACTGTTTGCTCTCTACATGTCTGTTCTTTTTGTCTTCTCTATCCCCTCACCCCCCAGCCAGTCACAGCAGATGACTGCCCCTCCTTTAGCCTGGTTCTGCTGGAGGTTTCTTCCTGTTAAAAGGGAGTTTTTTCTCTCCACTATCGCCAAGCACTTGCTCACAGGGGATCGCCTGATTGCTGGGGTCTTTCTGCAATTATGGGGGTTTCCCCTACAGTTGAAAGTGCTATGAGATAACTGTTGTTGTGAAATGGCGCTATATAAATAAAGTTGAATTGAATTGAAAACTATAAAATAACATTGGTCAAGAAAAATGGATGCAATTTTATGAAGAAAATGGTGAGTAAACTATTTATAAAAAGGGAAAGTTGGTGTTACTCTGAAAAAGAACATAGAACAATGAAAAGACAAAATGTATTTTGAAATTCTGAATGGAGTTTGCATGAAATTAAGTTTCAAGAACTTACACCAGGAATATTCTGAAGGATTAAGTTTAAATTAAACAACAGACCATCAGCCAAGCAGAGTCATGTTGTGTCCCGTGGCAGCAGGTGGTCCACTGGATTCTGTTCCACCTGGACAGGTGTGGATTTTGATGGAATAACTGGAAGGCAGATTTTTTTTCCACGGTTATGGCCTGCTCCCGAAATCACATCAGCTGATTCTTCAGCAAAGCTGGGCGAGGTCTTCCTCATGCACTGAAGAAGGAATTTGTTTATTGAACAAGGTCCAATCAGAAAGTCAAACTGGGACAAAACATACCACAGATCCGTTTCTTTTGATGTATCATGGCTGGAATGACTTGGTTTAAGCTTAGAAAAAATCAAACAAAATCTTCTTGAAAGGTAATTTAACCTCTTGCACTCCGTTGTACTGCGGACGGGCAAGTCTCTGCGTCCTAGAGTGCACGAGGGCGCTCTCGTGCGCTCTAGGATGCATGATGGAGATGGTGATGTAGGTGGTGATGGCGTCCAAGCGCGCACTGAAAATAAAAGCTGCAGACACAGCCGCGAACAGATTAGTTCATCTGATTGACCTCTCATTCGACTAATAAGAGCCTTGAATTGGGTTTCTGAAACCGTGAAGAACCAATGACTGAAAACCTAGCAAGAAGGACCCACCTACCAATGCTGTGAATGCAGTGAGCCAATTGAAGCAGAGAAGTTCGTGAGCTGTTTTTTTTAAGGCTGGGTTAAGACTGACTGCTGCAGCGGATCAAAAAAGGACCCGCAGGAAGAACCCCACAGACCCAGCAGCACGGAGACCACCCACAAATGCAACCTGTGTGACAGGGAGGGCCATTCGCGCATCGGCATGTTCGGCCACAGGCGGTGCTTTTTTTGTTTTTGTTCCAGCAGAGTAGACGTTATGATTTCTTCCATGGTCATAGACCGACGGAGGCTGACGACGAAGGCTGAGTGACACACATGCCTTCGCCAGTCTTTTTTTAATTACTACTGTTATTTGTTTTGAAAAATCGTTCACCAAAAACCGCAATCATGGAAGCACAAAACCGCAATAATGGAATTATGTTTTGATCGGGTCGCAAGACCAGAACCACGAGCGGACCAGCGTCGCATTCGTCTGACAATGAGGAAGAGAAGTTCGCCAGGACACTGCTGTGAAGAGGTAAGGTGTTATAAGCTATATTATTCTTTATTCCTGAAAATTGTAATCCAAAATGACTTTTGACCGATCGGTAAATTACAACTGTGCGGCGCACGAAGTCTGAAGTTTGTGCGCCGCGGTACAAGGGGTTGTTCACCGCGTCCAGACCGTGAACGCCCCCCCCCCCGCTATTCTTCTGTAGCGAGGGGGGGGGAAGCCGCGGTGACTGCGCTGCTGTTCCAAACCGCCACATGAGGCTAATCCGTCATGTAGCGATGGCCGATGTCCATCCTCTGTAGTGAGGGGGGGGTGACAACCCCCCCACACACACACAGACACAGCCCTGAGTGTGACCTTTCATTAGAGCCCAAAATGAAGCTTCTACATTGAAGTATTCAAAAGTTACAGATGTTTTTCCGAACTGTGCCATTTGGCACAATTTGGCACAGTTCCAAAATGCCTGGGAACTACCTGGGTTTAAAGCTGTGTAATATATTCATTTTTTGTGGTATTTTTACAAAATTTGGGCCTCAGCTGGATAACACTTGGTTCTACATTTCTGTTGCATTTTCCAGCCCGGATCTGAAGCTGTGTGTTATTTGCAAGCATTTGTATCCAAAAAAACACCCAGACCAAATTTATTTTCTTCAAGTTCACTATGTTTAGATGACTGTAACTCAGTGGCCGGAGCACTTAGGGAGATTATGACTGTTTTGCCAAAAAATTCAAAGTGTTTTCTTTTAAATGAGACCAACCCCATGAAGATGCTGCAAAGGGTTGAAGAACAGCTTTCGATTTACTTTGGGCACATTATTTTTTGGCGTTTTTAGGAAAATTGACTGGAGTGCAAGGGGTTAAAGAAAAAAGATTGAAATAAAAAAGTGAACTTTAATGAAAAGAAAAAAAATTCACAGAGCATGACAGGCTCTGGGCCTTACTTGGAAGACAGAAAAAAATGGGAGAGCAGCAAGTCTTCTCCTTACAGCTTGACCAATGCTCCAAAACTGAACAAAGCAGTGTGTTTTTTTTTCTTTTTTTTTTTTTTTTCGGGTGTGGCAAAATCTCACTGAATTTCATGAAACTGAGCTGAACCAATTACATGGAGTTTTGTTCAACAGAAGTCATAAACTCAACCTAAAAAGGAAATGCAGTGAAGCCTGGAACTCTGTTGATCAGTTAAAGTCCAGCTATGGTCTCCCAAAGAGCAGAGAGAGAGAGAGAAAAATTTGATATGAAGAGTGAAATCCTCCAAAAGTATGTGTGCTGCCTTTGAAAGCATAAATTCTTTAAACTTCAGTGACTAAGATATTCTACTTGATAAAAGGAATACACAATGTCTACATTGTACATGTGATTAACTTCTTGTAGGCATGCAAAAGTTAATTTCTTCCTGAAAATAAAGCAACACATATCAAATCATATCAATAAAAACATTTCACCACCATTGTCCATCCCAGAGCTCAACCATGTCTTCAGTAGCGGATTCTGTCTTGAGAGAAAGAAATTGAATTAATTTATTGTTCACAACTGCAGAGATTCCATTTCAGAGAGAGAGAAAAAATATTAGATATTCCTGCATCATCCACCAGATGGCACTGTAAAACTGTCTGGTTTGTTAATGAGGAATCTTGACTCCCAAGTCTGGATTAAATCAACCATAAATCTGACATTTGGGGCATTCCTTTGCTAAAAAGCAGAAAAGGGAGAATGACTAATGGCCCTTTTCCACTAGCCCCAGTCGGCCTTACTCTACACTACACGCCGCCACTCGTTTCGGCCTCGACTGTGTTTCCATTACAGCTGGGTACGCCTGGGGTGGCTGGGATTTTTTTACAGCAAGGCAGCGCCACACTCCCATGACGTAAAACACGCGACCCAAGCAAAACATAACATGGTGGCTGTACAAGGCGACTCCTCGGTCTGTGGCTTTTTGTCACCGTAAATGCCAAAAAGGACCGCCAGACAAGGGTACAGGCAGCGAGACGAAACACTCTGGAATAGTACTGCAGCTTCTGGGAGAGCCGAAGACGTGAGGATACAAACTAGATCATTAATGACGGTAAGCTAATGGTTGCTAATGCTAGTTTGCTATAAGTACGTCGTACTACACTGTAATGTCTGCAAGTTATCGCTGTTAGGTACTAAAATATGTATGCTGTGTGTGTGTGTTTCAGATGGCTCTGTTGTGGGAAAATTACCGCTTCAAACGTTCGGTCTGGCGTTCAACACAGCCTGTCACTGATGTCAACACAGCCTGTCACTGATGTCACCCCAGCTTCACAAACGATCAGTGGTTATAGAGCCTAAGTATGTCTGTAGAAACGTTTAGCTTCCTGTACAACAAATTGCTCTGATCTGTGTGAAAATCATAGAGATACTGTTGAGACATCATGTCATGTAGCTGCTCCAGCAGCACTGAGTCTGTGGTGGTGTCACAGCAAAAAAGTGTTCAGCTGACACAACTTGATCACTGGGTTATATTAGCCACAAAATATATATTCAAAAAGTAAACAGTACTGAGTTAGGTATAATAAGACATATTTGACAACTGTGATGCATTTTAGGCCAAAACAAACTTGATCTAGGATTAAAAGCAATTAAAATAATGCAGTCACAAGGTTACATGGAAAATACTTGATTTACTAGATACATGTACTGTAGAAATATACAGTATATTCTCTGCATCAACAATGTACTATACGTGCATTCATGTATTATTGCACTGGGAATTGCACTGACAATAAACCACTGAAGTTTTTGCAGATGTCTCTTTTTTTTATATGTGAAGATGGTAACTATAAGTCTGTCAACTTATAACTATTTGACAGACTAACTATAAGTCTGTCAAATAAGTCTGTCAACAGAATTATGAACCATAAAGCAGTTTGTGTTAAAATGATAAATCCCATTAAACTGTAACCCAGGGGTGTCCAATCATGTACCATGGAGGGCCAAGACCCTGCAGGTTCTCTCTTCTACCCAGTCACTTCAGCAGGTGTTCTCACTGATCAGCAGTCAGTGGAAAGAAATTCTGTGGAATCTGCTGTTGAAGACACTGGTTGGAGGTAAAGCCTGCAGGGTCTTGGCCCTCCTTGGCACATGATTGGACACCCCTGCCCAAACCCATTATGATAAAGGACAGATGCTAATATGGCCCAGAATTCCTCCATATACTGGTACTGTCACTAAAGTGTGTGGGATCTTCTGCGGTGGCACATCCAACAATACAATCTTCAGTTAATAAAATAATTGCTTTGGTTACTTTTTCTAAAGAATGAGCCATTATTTTTCAAAGTCACTGATAAATGGTTTGTACTGTTGACTCTTTTCCCACCAGTGTCTTAACAGACAAAATAGAAAATTATGATGCAAGCACGTAAGTCACTAAATTGTTTATTACAATCAGCAGCAAATTCCAGATTATTCAGAATGTGCAAAATTCAAACTGTAAAAAAAAAAAAAACTTAGAATGGGTCACACACGCTGGCCACGCTGCCTCACTGAGAAGCAGCTGGGATGTGCCGCTTAAGCTGGTCCCGGTTCAGCAGATCTTTGGCCTGCATCTCTGTAAATAGTGAGGCAAGGTCCTGTTTGGGTGGATCGTTTCCCTCTTGCCTAGACAAAAGACAGAAATGGGTGGTGGTTAATTAATGCAAGTTTAAAACATATTTGGGAAATACACTTGTTGCTAAAAGCCAGTGGTGGAATGTGAATGAATGAATGAATCTTTTTTTCTGATAGATTAAAAGTAAAGATTAAAAGAAAATAGAATAATATAACAAAGGGGAAAAAAATCTCACAAAGTCAAATTAAACAATAACCCCTCTGATTATACAGTTCAACATAGGTTATCTGAAATGGGTGATGGCTGAAGCCACAGCTTATATTGCCCACCCATATTCCATCCAAGAATCCAAAAGAAAAACAAAACAGTAGCGATTACAATTCCAATGTGACAATAAAGTACTTTGTTGTTGTATTTAACCACAATTTTCATGTAGCTGCGCTTCAGTAAAGTAGATTTTACAAGGGCTGGGTTACATTTAAAATCATCTGTTTTTACTGTGGCCTCAGCAATCAGAATTTTGGATAGATTAAAAGTAAAGATTAAAAAAAGAAACAGAACAATATAACAAAGGGGGGAAAAAAATCCAACAAGGTCAAATCAAACAATAACTCCTTTGATTATACAGTTCAACATAAGTTATCTGAAATGGGTGATTGCTGAAGCCACAGCTTATATTCCCCACCCATATTCCATCCAAGAATCCAAAAGAAAAAGAAAACAAGAGCGATTACAATTCAGAACAAAGCTAAGACAAAATGTGACAAAAAAACAAAACAAAACAAAACTAAGCAACAACACAACACAGACTGGATATGACAATCCTTATGTGATTTTGCATGTCATCTTGTATATATGTTTGGAGTATTTCTTCCTTTAGTTTTTGTTTAAATTGTCCAAGCGTTGTACATGATTTTAATTCAAGTCCAAAAGTGTTCCACAATCTGACTCCTTGCACTGAAATACAGTGTTGCTTGGTGTTAGTTCTCACTGAGGGTTTTTGAAATATACATGTTCCTCTGAAATGATATTGTTTCTCCCTTATTTGGAACAACTTTTGGATATTTGCGGGCAGTGATAGATTCTTCACTTTAAACATTGTTATTGCAGTTTTAAAGTCAACCAGATCTTTCAACTTGAGAGCTTTTAATTTAAGAAAAAGTGGGTTTGTTGGTTCCCTGTAAGCAGCTTTGTTTATTATTCTAATAGCTCTCTTCTGAAGCATAAAGACTGGATATACTGTATGTTTGTTTTATATGTATTACCCCATACTTCAGTACAATATGTCATGTATGGGAGTATTAATGAATGATACTGTCACACGTGGCTCTAGGGAGCCACGCAATAAGAGAGCCAAGGGCGAGCCAGTCAGTTGTGATGTTTATTAGTGACAGGGGTAAGGGATGAGGAAAGCACAAATGCTCATACATAGTAACATACGCGAGCAGTACAGCACCAGAGTTAACAATTGGCACCGGGCGAAGGGGTAACAGCATGAAAACTCACAGCGGGTACACTCACGGGTTTAGCAGCCAGAGAGCTGGCACTGGCATAGGGCTCCAGTACTCAGATACTCATATAAGGTGATACACCCAAGTGATACAATAAGCAGCAGCAGGCTAGCACCAGACAAGGGGGTACAGAGGCACAACAGCTCCTTACAGGGTAACACTTACAGGTAATGCTGCAGATGAGTCAAGGGCTGGAACCGGACGAAGGGACTCCAGCCTAGCAGTGCTTATGTCGCAGCCCCGAATGATCGTGGCTGCTCCTCTTTATACTCATTAGCAGCGCCCCAGCTGATGAGGATTAATTGGCCCCAGCCGTCCCGTGACACTGACAGCTGGGAGCCAGCTGAGGCGCTGCCCAATGAAAGGCAGGGATAAAAGGAGCATGGGCTGAGCTCCGAGCCGGCGTCTCACCCCATGGTGACAGATACAAAGTATATATTGTGGGTTGAGTCAGCAAATATTTCACTCTGTGTAGTATTGCGATTGATTTAGATATTTTACCTTTAATATAATTAATATGTGACTTCCAGCACAGTTTATTATCAATTATTACTCCAAGAAATTTAGTTTCAGATACTCTTTCAATCTCTACACCATTTATACTAAGTTTAGATACAAAGTTGTTGTGATGGTTGTTAAAAACTATAAATTTTGTCTTACTTAAATTGAGCGTTAATTTGTTTGAATCAAACCACAGTTTAAGCTTTCCTAATTCCTTTCCGAGTGTATCCAAAAGTTGTTCCAAATTGCTTCCACTGCATAATAAATTAGTATCATTGGCAAACAATATTAAATCCATTTTTTCCGAGAATTTACATATATCATTTACATATTGAATAACAGTGGCCCCAAAACTGAACCCTGTGGGACTCCACAAGTAACCTTCAGTAACTGTGAGTTTTTGTTACCAACACATACATACTGATATTTATTCTTTAAGTAACTACATAACCAGGACAGTGCTACCCCCCAATACCACAATTTTGTAGTTTCTTTAATAATAAATTATGATCCACTGTATCAAATGCTTTTTTAAGATCCAGGAATACCCCAACTGAATACTCTTTATTTTCACTGGCAGTTGACATTTTTTCTATAAATTCCATTAGAGCAAATGCAGTTGTCCTCTTGTGTCTGAACCCATATTGCTGCTCACACAATAAATTATTCTTCATTATGAAGTTGTCAATTCTCACACAGAATATTTTTTGAAGTATCTTGGAAAATTGCGGCAATAGTGAAATTGGTCTATAGTTTGAAAGTTCCCCTCTGTCACCCGTCTTGTATATTGGAATTACTTTAGCTATTTTCATTGCATTGGGAAATATACCTGTTTGGAGAGACAGGTTACAAATATACGTCAGTGGTTTCACTAAGCATTCATTGACTAAGAGCATGTCAATACCATCACAGTCCGTAAATGTTTTACTTTTAAACGATTTAACAATTTCAATGACCTCTCTCTCGTCTGTGTTCTTTATGAAAATGGAGTCTTTTATAGCAGTGTTTTTGCTTACTGTATCACCCGTAGGTGCTGTAATGGGTATTTCTCAAGCCAAATTAGGACCAATGTTAACAAAAAAGTTATTAAATTCATCTGCAGGTGAGACTGCATTCACACTCTGAGTCGTTTTATTTTTTTGCTTTTTTTTGAAAAATTGGTTGCGTTGCTTATATTTCTATTTTTATTTCCAAGAATATTGTTAAGTATTGTCCATGTATTTTTAATATTGTCTCTGTTTTTCTCAGGTTCTTTACTGTAATAGTCTCTTTTACTACATCTCATTATATATGTTAACTTATTTTTGTATGTTTTATACCGCTGCTCTGCTTCTTTTGTCCTTTTCTTGGGGGCTGGCGTTTCGGGGCTTGCTTGTCCCGGCCGCCCTGCTGTTGTGTTGGGGGGTGAGGCACTTTGCTACATCGCCCCTGATGTCATTGGCAGCGGGTGTGCGTTGGTGCTTGGGGGTGGCTGGGGGGGTCATTGGTGCGGGTTGTTGGCTGTGTTTCCATTGGGTTGTTCCGGGGTGGCTGTGGTTGCAGGGCAGCCTGCAGCTGTCGGTGTGTGTCTGGGGTGGGTGGTCGTGGGCCTGCGTGGGCGCTCGGGTGTATCGCCTGGCGTGTTGGGCGCTGTGTGGGTCCGGCCCATTGTTCACTATTGTGACTGTTGTTGTCCATGTTCGTGTGTGTAAGATGAGTGGTAGTATGTTTGGCTGCCCCGTCATGTTAGTGGTGCTGGAGCACTGGGACGTGATGCTGGTGGGTCCTGGGTTGTTTCCACTGGCAGCCCTTGCCCTGGGTTGGGATTTGGGGGCAGTGGGTGGCCTCACAAGCCAGTCTGCAAGCTGGCTTCTGGGGGGGGGGGGGGGGGGGGGGCTTGTGCTTGGACCGCCTACCTCCGAGTCTTATTTCCCACCCTCCTCCTCCCCCTGATCTTTTTTGTTACATTTAGGGCTTTGGGGTGGGGGTGTGCCGCACTGTGTCGGTGAAGGGGATACCTTTGCCGCGTGGTGGGACTGCACTCACCTCAATTTTAATTGCATTTTAGACACTGAGGGCTTGGGGGGATGGGGGCTCTGCTGCCCATCACAGTGGCTAACGATGCTTCAATTACTATCCCCCCAATTTTAATTGCACTTTAGTAGTCCACACATTTATACACAATTATATCATATAACCAACACACACCCACCATGTTCTGTGCGGGGGGAGGAGGTGGGGGTCTTCCCCACCTTCCCCCACCCCTGTTGCCCTGTCTTGCTGAGGGCGTGGGGGCCTGGTGGGAAGCCTGGGACCTATCATATTGTAAAAATCCCTGGATGCTACTAATATATAGATACAACCAAGGAAGTGACGGGGGGCTGAATATGAGTTTAAGTGTGAGTGAGAGGGTGATGAATGGAGGTGGTGATGGTGGGTCGGTTTTGTGTGGCGCTTTGCATGCCGGGTGGCATCTTGGGGTGCCTGTGGTGGTCTGCTGATTGTTCATTCAGATGGGTGCCGGGGGGTGGGGGTCTGCTTCTGTGGCCTGCGCCGGTGGCCTCCCTGGTCACTGCCGGGCACTGGTGCATGTTCAGGCTCACTGCATCTGCTTCGCAGCTGGCTTTTGAAATAAAGGTGAATGAGGAGTGAATTTAAGTGGGTACTGGAGTGAGAGA
This sequence comes from Pholidichthys leucotaenia, assembly GCA_020510985.1. Taxonomy (NCBI): domain Eukaryota; kingdom Metazoa; phylum Chordata; class Actinopteri; order Cichliformes; family Pholidichthyidae; genus Pholidichthys; species Pholidichthys leucotaenia. The sequence continues at coordinate 322,521,144 of CM035843.1, read as the reverse complement.
GAATGGGTCGGTCTGGCTGAGTGAGAGGGGTGTGCATGGGAACATGTGGGTGTGAAGGTATGGGGAGGGGTGTGCCTGCGAGTCGGGAGGGGCTGGATTAGGGGGGTAGTGCCTCTCGGCAATGTGGGCTCACCTGGGCGAGGGGACTTCTTTGGACGTGGGGGTCCCTGGGGTGTGTGGCCGAGGGGCTGGGGCGGGACCGCTGTGGGGGTACCTGGGGGGGCTTGCGCCGGGGGGTGCTGGCTGGTCTCTGTCCTGGGGGGTGGGGTCGCTGGCCTCCTGGTGCCTGGGGCCCGGGGGCGGATGTTGGCCCCGCTGGGGGGGTGGGGGTCGGGCGGGTACAGGGGTGTGGGCTCACCGCGCCGGCCGCCAGGCGGCCTGCCCTCCCTTGATCGTCTCTCCCGGGGTGGATGCTTGGCTTTCCTGGGGCTTGCTGACCTCGGGGCTGGGGGTTGGTGGCGCTGCCTTGCCTGCTCGGGGGGAGGGCCGCTGCGACCAGCCCTCTGCTCATATGTTTCCTGACAAACCACTCACATGCACACACTTATTTTGCGCGCGTTCTCATATATAGGCACACAGACATACATGTACAAGTGTCTCTCCTTTAACAGGTGCAGAAACCAGACTCGTGTTGAGACATCTCCGGTGGAAGAAGCAGTTTGTCTTTTGTTTGTTTTAGTTGTCTTTTTTTTTTTGTCTGTTCCCCTCCCTTTTCTTTCCCCCCTTCACACACTTCCTTTCCCTCTTCCCCATCCTGTTGGGTCTTCCATGGGTAAAACAATTAAAATAAAGTATTAAAAGTTATTACAGGAGGAGTTTACAACAATATACAGTGCAAAGTTAGGCACTGTATAGGCTCCTCTTGGCAAAGTAAATCTGTTTTGGCACAGTAGGGTGACAGATCCCTCTTCTGTTTGCCTAGCTGCCTGACAGGACGGAAAGAAGAAAAAAAAAAAAAGAACTGATTGCATTTTGTGATTTGTATCTGAAAGTTTTTTCTGTATTGTGCCCCGTGTGGCCATGGATAAGTGCAAAGGTTGGCAAATGGTCACTTATATCATTTATCAATAATCCACTTTCTATTTTCTTATCAATAATATTAACAAACAGGTTATCAATAAGTGTAGCAGTGTGAACTGTGATTCTACTGGGATGTGTTATTGTGGGATATAGACTCATACTGTACATAGAATTCATGAACTCTGTAATTACATTTTGTTGAAATGGATTTAGTAAATCAATATTGAAATCTCCACAAATTACAACCATTTTCTTTCTAGTAATATTATTGTACAGCTCGACTAATTTATCTCTGAATGTCTCAATGCAAGTTCCCGGCATTCTACATATACAACTTATAATTAGATTTTTTTGTTTTATCTTGGTCAATCTCAACAGTAACACACTCCAGACTCCCTGGTAGTGCAAAGGGCATTCCATTTACAAGCTTACACCTATACAAGTCATCAATATACAGTGCAACACCACCACCCTTTTTTTGAGATCTGTTAATTTGAAACATTTGATATCCCTCTATTGCCATCAGAGGAGCCTGCTCTTCATTAAGCCAAGTTTCAGAGACTGTGATAGCCGTAAATTTTCTGTCTAGCTGTTTTAAATAGTCCTGAATCTGTAGAAGGTTTTTGTTAAGACTTCTGCTGTTGAATTGTGTTATTGATAGTTAACCATCTAGTTGCACTTGACTTTTGAATTGCTTTTCAGTGTAATATTCACAATGATTATGGATATTATTGAAAAAGTGGTTATCAGGATCAATGTCATTCTCCATCTCTTGTAGTTTATGTTCAGCATAATGGCATATTTTCAGAGTTTGAATTTCCTCTTTCTGTGTCAAATGACTTCCTCCAGCTGGGGATAATTGATGTCTACTCAAGTCAGTCATAAGTTTTTTTTGTTTGTTTTGTTTTGTTTTTTGTTTTTTTTTTTTTAAGTATATTGACATGGTATGTCACAAAAGAACTATTCTTGCTGTGTGTGTGGATATGGATTATCATAGTCTCTTAATTTTCTTAATCAGTGTTCATCTATATTTATTTAAATCAGTAAGATCTCTGATTATTATGGTCTTCGCTTCCTCAGGTGTTCCATTAAGTTTGATCCAAACTCTACAATTTCTTGTACATGTTGCCTGTATCTTGTTTTGTCTTTTCAGCATCCGTGCTTGCCGTGCTATTTCAGCATTAGTCTTTGTTACATGTTCATTTAGGTAGACTTCTGTTCCCCATAGCTTTCTGGCCTGCCTCAGTATGTCATTCTTTACTCTTCTGTTCACAAAGCGCATCACAATTGCTTTCTTTGTTTTATTATCTTTTCTGGGTAAAGTATGACAGGCTGAAATTGCATTTACTTCAACCTTTATGTTTCTGCTTTCAAGGAACTGAAGCACCTGGTTTTCCAGGGAGACTGATTCACTCAGGGGAGCCTCCTCACCTCTCATTCCTGCTGTAACACTGACATATGATTGATATTTAATGTCTAGTCCACTTATAATTAGATCATCCATACGAGAATATTGTTCAAGATCCTCGACGCGTCGCTCCAAGTCTGCAATTTTTTTGTCTTTTTCCTTAATTGTTAATTTTAATTCTTGGACTTCTTCCATTAGCCCTAATAGTTTTAGCTGTTGACGAGCCACTTTGGTCAGTTCTTCTGACAAGAAGTTCAGAGATTTTGTTATCTCTTCCATTTCCTCCTTTAGTGGCATTTTTACTGACCTGTTGGTAGTAAAACAATCTCTGCTGATGTTGCCGGTATCCGATCCGACCGACCGACCTCGAATCCAGCTGGGGCCTCAGCTAGACCCCTCCGCTGCTAGTCCCGCTGCTTACCGCCGCTGTAATTGAGCTCCTGTCCAGCCGGGGTGCCGGCAGATCCTCCACCGAGCCCCGCCTCCCACCGCCGCTGTAGTTGAGCTCCGAGCTCATCCAGGTGAACAGATGCCACAGCCACGTCCCTCTCCAGCTACCGAAGCGCTACCGAAGTGCTGCTGGCCCTCCGGCATCCTTGGCTCCCGCGGTGCTCGTCTCGCTGCCCGGGACACCTACACGCTGCTTCTCTCCGGCACCCCGCACAGATGAGCAGAAGCCGTTAACTGACTGCGTCGTCCTTCCGCCTCCACGGTTCTCACCGACCGAACAGATGTCGATTTCACTCACGACAGACTGGGCCCAACCTCCATAGCAGCAACCACAAAGAAACGGTCCACTTAAAACGAGGTTAGAGGACCGTCCTCTCTGACACAGCACAGTGGGAAAAAGTCAAATATCTCTGGCTGCCACAGAAGTAGCGGCAAAACATTAGCTTGCTTTATTGCAGAATTGCAATAAATTTCTGACTCCGTCCCCTGTATGTGGGACGTGCTGTGGAGGCAGAACATATAACTTCTTGGATGCCGCAGACAGACACACTTGGCTGCTTTGGTGGGGAATCTGGCCCTAGTCCTTCCCCAAAATTAAGAGCAAATAGGTTTGCAGTTCACTTAGCGACCACAAGTTGCTTCAAAATTTATACCAAGCAACTTTAAGCATCCTCTTCACTCTCTTGGTGTTTCAAAACAGATTACGCCAGGGATGGGCAGTGAGGGCCATTCCACTGCACGTTTTCTGTTCTGCTCGAATGAATTAACACATTCACTTGAATGGAATATAGTACTTTAACTGAGAGTGTGCATCACCGAGTGTGGAGTTGCTCAGTCAAAATATGGAATTTTTAAATCAATAAAAGTTTAGCCACCGCTTTGTCACCGCTGTGTCTCTTCTTGCCCTGGCTTCAAGTGTGGGCGGTGTTTTGTACTTCTTTTGCTAAAATATAAAAGGAAGCACTACAATGGGTCTCAAATATTTGTAATGTGTCCTGTTACTGCATGAGTTTATTGACGATAGACTACACATATAAACTAAATTATATTGATGATTGAACAACTGCCATTCCCCAAAGTGCAACATACAGTTATGAACATAACTCACAAAGGATCACACAAGTGATCTGACAAAAAAATAAATACATTATCAAGCGGTTTATTTTACAGTTGATGTGCCAGTCATTTTCAATTATTCTGTAATTAATATTCACACAATCAAATAAATCTCAGTTCAGTCCCTTTTATATTAAGTGGAGATTGTGCTACTTTGGTTTTGGCACTTTACCTATAAAAGCAAAGGATTTCAGTACTTTCCACAGTGGCAAGGTCCGTTGTGGGCTAGCTGCTTTTCCTTTCCTCTTGCCTAGACCAAAGATAGAAATGGATGGTGGTTAGTTAAAGCAAATTCAAAACATATACAGGCACATCTCAAAAATTAGAATATCATGAAAAAGTTCAATATTTTTGTCACTCATTTCAGATTCATTACAGGGACAGTGATATATTGCAAGTGTTTATTTTAATTTTGATGATTATGGCTACAGCCCATATTAACATTTCAGCGGCCAACATTTCTATTTAAAAACTATTTTTTAAAATTAATTTTATGTAATATTCTATTTTTTTGCCAAACTGAATTTGGGGTTTTCAGGGGCTGTAAGCCATAAATCCTGGATCCTGGGGTCCTCTTGACCTGTATCCACAATATAAACACAACATGCTGAGGGCAGCTAAACCCTGGCATGTGGAAACAAATTCTAGGAAGAAATTACACACAACTTAATGCACAGCACCAAAGTGCAACACTTACACAAACCAGGACTTTAACCAGGATGAATATATTGCATCATTTTGCTCTCACAAGCGAATACTTAGGACAAAGCAAGCGTGAATCATCAGTTGGTACTAGCTAGCTACTAGCTAACACTCGTTATCCAGGACAGGATGGCGCTGTATCGCTCAAAAAAAGTGAGCTTACCACCAACAGGATAAATACGCTAACAGATGCACAATATTACAAATCACTCACCATCGATGGTTCTTTCACGTTCATCTTCAGCTTGTCCGTAGTCTGGTTCTATGATGGGCTGCATCTGTAACGGGGTGGGTCGCTCCTCTCACTGTGGATCTGCCACCAAGCACAGAAAACTCTGAACCTGTTCGTTGGACCATGGTGTAGATTTCCGCAAAACCTACAACGCCTTCTCTATTAATATCGTATTTACTCGGTGTGTGAGTTAGTCCTTGAACTATTGCAAATGGCGGTCGTGTAGATTCCACAGAAGATGGATGCTTTCGTGACGTTACGCCCTGACCAATCAGTTGCTTGCAATCTGTTGACGTCACATTTTCGGCTCAACTCAGCACTGTTGTACCCTGGCCTCGAATAGGTACGGAACTAGGACCTGTTAACCGGTGCTGGGTATAATGGAAAAGGCTGGAAACCGGGCCGAGTCGCACCGTGTAGGGCCAGTTGGGGACTAGTGGAAAAGGGGCTTAAGTACCGGAGAAGGGATTAACGTCCACTTTATGGCTGATGAGTTGTGTTACAACTCTGGTCCTTGGGTGAGAGAAGCAGTTCATGACCAGACTTTTGAGTTTAAACAATTTTTCTTCAGCAAAGAATGATTTTATAGATTGGAACCCAAGGTCAATGCAACAGTTGTTTATTGTTTCCCTGATTCCCCTACCCCTCCTTATTTTAAATGGACCTGCTTGTGTGTCTGAAATAAAGATTAATTATTATTATGTTAAGCCCCAGAGGGCCAAATTTTGGGCCTGATGTTACTGCTCATTAACAACAGCAAAAAAATAAAAATAAAAAAAACCTCATATAATATTAGACACACTTGGCACAGATGGCTCCAGTGTGTTTTCAAAACAAAAACAAACAATTGGACTTAGATGTAATGACTAGCGGTAATGATATTGTGGGAATGTGAGAATGACGAGACAGGTTTCTCTCAAGTCAGGTTTATTCACATTCACCATCATCTCAAAGAAGAAAAAAAAAGAACAACACAGGAAACTCTCGTCCTTAAATACCAGGACTCTCACAGTTCACAAGTCAAATGCATCACAGACACGTTGCATTATAATTGCCAGTAACAATGCATCCCCTCTCTCTGATATCCCCCACTGTCTACAATGCATCCTCTCTAATCCTTTAATAACACCCCCACATCCTTGCAGCTTCCTGTTATCTCCAAGGAAGCTCTGCCTTTGTTCTGATCTAAAATGTGAGTCACAAAGTAGGTCACATATGTGTGTCCACCACACCAGCCCCCCCAACATTTTAGAACAAACAAGAGAATAACAACATGCATGCCGTGATAGAATCAATACACATCAGTCCACATGCTGTCTAGGCTTCAGTCTCCTACCGTATCTGCTGTAGCTGGGATTCAACGTCTCTGCGGCACGGTCACGCTGGGGGTTTGCCGTCTGGGGGTGGAAACCTTTTGTCAGTCCCTGCGGGTGTTCTGGGGAAACATTACTCTGTGAAGCCCCCCGTGGGGGTCTACCTCGCCATGGGGCCCTTGCCAACAGCACTTGCTCATCTGCCACCACAAAAGCGGGTTTGAGTCTGTTTATGCCAACGTTTTCTTTCCTACCCCCCAAATCTAGCAAAAACTGCTTGTCCCCTGTTTCCAGCACTCTGAACGGTCCGTCATAAGGCGGTCGCAGCGGGGTTTGATGGGCATCGTGTCTGACAAAAACAAACTCTACATTCTTCAAAGCTTTAGGCACAAAAACGCGCAGAAAACTGTGGTGCACGGGGCCGGGCAGCGTGCTTGATTCTATGTTACTCCGCAACAGCTGAGACGGGGAGGTGTCTGGCGCAGGGTTATCTGGGAGAAACTCCCCAGGCAGCCGGAGTGGCTGCGCAAACATGAGCTCCGCTGGGGAGGCTTCTAAGTCCTCTTTAGGCGCAGAACGCAACCCCAATAACACCCACGGTAACTTGTCTACCCAATTTGCATCCGTCAGAGAAGCTCTGAGAGCTGCTTTCAATGACCTATGAAAACGTTCGCATAACCCGTTAGCCTGCGGATTGTACGCAGTTGTGCAGTGAATTGTGACACCCAGGCTGCGGGTCATTGTCGACCAAAGTTCGGACACAAATTGAGGGCCTCTGTTGAACGTAATGTCCGACGGAACTCCGAAACGCGCCACCCAAGCTGTTAAAAACGCACGCGCTACCTCCTCGGCCGTGGTTGATACCAGCGGAACCACTTCAGGCAAGGGCGTGGTGCGGTTCACCATTGTCAGAAGGTGTGTGCACCCTTGTGACGGCGGGAGGGGTCCTACGAGGTCCACATGAACGTGATCGAACCTCTTGGCCGGAATGTGAAATGGCTCCAAAGGAGCTCTCGTGTGCCTGTGTACTTTGGCCCGTTGACACGCCGTGCAGGCTGCTGCCCACTCTTTAACTTGTTTGAGAAGACTCGGCCACACAAATTTCTCTCCTACCATTTTGACCGACGCGCGCACTCCCGGGTGCGCCAAAGCATGAATCGAGTCAAAAACATGGCGGCGCCACGCGGCCAGTACTACTGGACGCGGCTGTCCAGTGGAGACATCGCAGATTAGGGGGGGCATACTGTCTTGCAGCACCCTGTTCTCCAGCCTTAACCCTGTTGGTCCAGACTGGAGCGCGCGCACGTCTGCGTCACTAACCTGCTCCTCGGCCATGGCTGCGTAATCTATTCCTACGCTGACTGGGGCCGCCACGGCGTGCGAGAGGCAATCTGCCACTACATTCAGTTTGCCCGCCACATGCTGAATATCAGTGGTAAACTCTGAGATCGCGGCCAGCTGTCTCTGCTGCCGGCCTGACCACGGTTCGGAAACCTTGGCCATTGCGAATGTTAGCGGTTTGTGGTCAATGAACGCGGTGAAACGGCGTCCTTCCAGCCAGAACTGAAAGTGGCGGATGGCCAAATGGAGTGCCAGCAGCTCCCTGTCGAACGCGCTGTATTTACGTTCACTATCGCGCAAGGTCCTGCTGAAAAAGGCGAGGGGCTGCCAAACCCCGGCTACATGTTACTCCACGACCGCCCCCATGGCAACATCTGACGCGTCAGTAGTGAGCGCTATGCGGGCCATTGGGTCTGGGTGTGCCAACAACGTAGCCTTTGCCAAGGCTGCTTTCACCTCCGAGAACGCTTGGTCCCGCTCCAGGGACCACTCGACCTTATCCGCGGGTTTCTTTTTTTTTTTAGCGCAGCATACAGCGGCTGCATGAGTTGCGCCGCGCGGGGGAGAAAACGGTTATAAAAATTCACCATTCCCAAAAACTCCTGTAACGCTCTGACCGTCTGCGGCTGGGGGAAATCTGCCACCGCCCGCACTTTGTCAGGGAGCGGAACCGCTCCTTCGGGGGAGACGCGGTGTCCTAAAAAATCAATCTGTGCCACCCCGAACTGACACTTCGCTGGGTTGATTATTAACCCGTGATCTCCCAACCTTTGGAAAACTGTGGCCAGGTGTTTTTCGTGTTCGTCTTCGGACGCGCTTGCTACCAAAATATCGTCCAAGTAGACGAACACGAAAGGGAGATCGCAAAGCACCGCGTCCATCATGCGTTGGAACGTCTGTGCAGCCCCTTTAAGCCCGAATGGCATGCGTAAAAACTCAAAAAGGCTAAGTGGTGTTATTACCGCTGTTTTGGGTATGTCCTCAGCGCGCAGTGGAACTTGGTGGTACTCGCGGTCCAAATCTATCTTTGAAAAACTGCGAGCCCCTGCCAAATGAATGGAAAAATCTTGGATATGCGGGATTGGGTAGCAGTCGTGTGCTGTAGCGTTGTTTAACCAGCGGAAATCCCCGCAAGGTCGCCATGAGCCGTCAGCCTTCGGGACCATGTGTAGCGGGGAAGCCCAAGGGCTATTTGAACGCCTGATTATGCCCAACCTCTCCAGGTTGGCAAACTCCTTGCGCGCTATGGCTAGTTTAGCTGCGTCCAAGCGGCGAGCTTTTGCAAAAACGGGCGGTCCAGTAGTGGTAATAAAATGTTCCCCCCCGTGTTTAGCGACAGTTGCCGTAAATGTGGGGACCGTGAGTGCTGGGAACTGAGTGAGCAGTGTGTGGAACTTACCGCTTGCAGCTGTGACATTGGCTTGTGCTGTTGGCGGGGCCACTCGCGCTGTACAGGGGATAGAATCAAAAGAAAATGCATTAACCAGGCGCCTGTTAGCGAGATCAACCAACAAACCATGTGAGCACAAAAAACCAGCCCCCAACATATTGAAATTCACTGCTGCTATAATAAAAGTCCACTCAAACGTACGGCCGTGTAGAGACAGAAGCAGAGTCTTCTCACCAAAGGTCTTAATCTCCAAGCCGTTCGCTGCTGCCACCTGGGGACCTTTGGAACCTGTTAGCCTGTCCGCGTAGGAAGGTGTGATGAAACTCAACTGGGAGCCTGTGTTAACGAGGAATTGCCTCCCCGAGCGTGCGTCCAACAAGTAGAGCAGCTTGTTCTCCTCCCCGAGGGCCGCGGCTGCTACGACCCCCGGTCCTGGCATTTCCCAAACGCTTGAACTGGCACGGTGGTACACATTTGCGTGCCCTCTCTGCGACGCGGCAATGGTAGAAACAAAGGACGTCTGATCTGCGTTCCCTGGCCCCTGCCGCCGCCGTCGTCGGTGCGTCTGGCACTGCTGCCCCTGGCCCCCTGCCATCTGCGGTCATCGCGCTGAGTTCCGCTGCAGCGGCCGCGGCCGTGCGCTGTTTGCAGGCGTTGACAATTCGCTGCGCCTCCCGGCCCAGTGCGCGGTAGTCCCGTTGGGCCAACAGTGGCGAACTGGCCAGGGTCGCTTTCGCCGCTGACGGTAGGGTCCTGAGGAAGAGGTGGGTGAAAATAAAGTGGTCGTCGTCAGAGCCTTTTAACCTCAACAACCTCTCCATAAGGTTCGCGGGCATGTCATCTTCCAACTCCGTCAGCGCCAGGAGTCGCTCTGCTCGCTCCTCCACCGAGGGGATGAAGTGCTGGATGAGTGCAGCCTTCAACGCGCCGTATTTGTCACTGTCCGGTGGCTGGTCGATCAGACTCTCCACATGCTGGGACGTGTGGTTGTCCAGTTTTGTGACCACATGGTAGAACTTTGTGTCGTCTACCGATATCCCCCGGAGGTTGAACTGCGCCTCAACCGCATGGAACCAGGAGCGCGGATTGTTTTGCCAAAAGTCCGGTAGCTGGACGGTAGCGGCATTAGCTTGGCTCGGGGCTCCTGATGAGGCTGGCCCTGGGGAAGTCTCCTCTCGCTGCATGCTAGTCTTGGGTCACCAGTATGGGGATGTGATAATGACGAGACAGGTTTCTCTCAAGTCAGGTTTATTCACATTCACCATCATCTCAAAGAAGAAAAAAAAAGAACAACACAGGAAACTCTCGTCCTTAAATACCAGGACTCTCACAGTTCACAAGTCAAATGCATCACAGACACGTTGCATTATAATTGCCAGTAACAATGCATCCCCTCTCTCTGATATCCCCCACTGTCTACAATGCATCCTCTTTAATCCTTTAATAACACCCTCACATCCTTGCAGCTTCCTGTTATCTCCAAGGAAGCTCTGCCTTTGTTCTGATCTAAAATGTGAGTCACAAAGTAGGTCACATATGTGCGTCCACCACAATATATAATTTTGATATTGTGGTGGTACAGGTGGGGGATTCTCCACCCAGAGAAGGCAGAAGCCGCGTTGCTAGCTCATCCAGATCCGTTGGCACGGATAGCGCCTACTACGGATGCGTCTGATGTTGCCATAGGAGCAGCAGTGGAGCAGTATGTCTCCGATACGTGGCAGCTGCTCGCATTTTTCAGTCAAACTTTGCGCAACAACAAATGCAAATACAGCACGTTTGACAGAGAGTTGTTGACTCTACACCTGGCGATGCACCATTTCCAGTTGTGGCTAGAGGGGTGTGAGTTCACTGCATTCGTGGACCATAAGCCACTGACATACATGATGTCCAAGGTCTTGGAACCCTGGTCGGCCCGGCAGCAACAGCATTTGGCCGCGATCTCGGAGTTTACGACTGACATTCAATACGTTGCCGGTAAGCTCAATGTTGTGGCCGATTGTCTGTCGCGCGCGTTAAGTCTCCCCGGTATACATTCAATTCAATTCAACTTTATTTATATAGCGCCATTTCACAACAACAGTCATCTCATAGCACTATCAACTGTAGGGGGAACCCCCACAGTTGCAGAAAGACCCCAGCAATCAGGCGATCCCCTGTGAGCAAGCACTTGGCGACGGTGGAGAGGAAAAACTCCCTTTTAACAGGAAGAAACCTCCAGCAGAACCAGGCTCAGGGAGGGGCAGTCATCTGCTGCGACTGGCTGGGGGGTGAGGGGATAGAGAAGAAGAAAAGAAGAGACATGTAGAGAGCAAACAGCACGATGGGGACTCAATCTATGGGAGAGAACAAACAAATGTTAATGACCAGCAAAAAAAAAATATTTCATTGAGAGTGAGAAAAGGAATGAGGCCCAGTGCATTACTGGAGGTCCCCCGGCTGACTAAACCTATTAGTCATGGGAATAGATTTTTGTGCTATTGCCGCGGAGCAAGCCGGGGACGTGGACATTTACACACTCCAGTCGGCACCTACTGGGTTAAGGCTGGAAAGCAGGGTGGTGCAAGAAGGGTGCCCTCCCTTGCTCTGCGACATCTCCACTGGCCACCCGCGCCCGGTGGTTTTGGCGCCATCACGTTTTTGAGTCAGTCCACTCTCTTCCACATCCGGGCGTGAGCACTTTGTTGAAGCTAGAGGGGGTGAAATTCATCTGGCTGCGCTTGTACAAGGACGTAAAAGAGTGGGCTGCAGCTTGCGTCATGTGCCAGCCGACCAAAGTGCACAAGCACACCAGAGCCACCCTCGAGCCCTTCCAAATCCCTACTAGGAGGTTTGACCACATCCACGTGGATTTGGTGGGACCCCTCCCACCATAGCAAGGTTTCACGCACCTTTTGACTATCATGGACCGCACCATGCACTGGCTGGCCTGAAGTGGTTCTGCTGGCTTCTACCATGTCCGCAGAAGTAGCTCGTGCCTTTTTGTCACTTTGGGTTGCGTGGTTCACATCCCCGTCGGACATCACTTCTGGCAGGGGCCCGCAATTCGTTTTGGAACTCTAGTCCTCGATGGCCCAGAGCCTGGGGGTATAAATTCACCGCACTACTGCGTACAACCCCCAAGCTAATGGGCTATGCGAGCATTTTCATAGGTCAGTCAAGGCAGCACTAAGAGCTTTGCTCGCGGATACAAGTTGGGTCGACCGCCTGCCCTGGGTTCTTTTGGGGTTGTGCTCCACGCCTAAGGAGGATTTAGCAGCTTCCTTGGCAGAACTTGTTTTTTTCTCAGCCGCTGCAGATCCCCGGAGAGTTTTTACTGGAAAACCCCGTGCCCGAGGCAGATCCGCCAGCGCAATTTTTGCACAGTATGGAGGTGTCTAAGGTCATGGGCCCAGCCCACCATTGTTTTCCCTGCACTTTCGTCCCCAAGAGTTTACAGAACTCTTGGGGAGTTTATCGTCCCCCATCAACCTACTCAGAATTTTTATCCGAATTTGCTGATTTCTTAGCTGATTTAGTGCTGAAATCTGATAGAATAATTATAGTAGGGGACTTTAATATACATGTGGATGTAGATAGTGACTGCCTTAATGTGGCATTCAATTCAATATTAGATTCGTTTGGGTTTTCTCAGAAAGTAGGAAATTCTACTCATTACCTCCACCATACATTGGACCTTGTTTTGACATATGGCATAGAAATAGAAAATCTTGTAGTGTCTCCTCATAACCCTGTACTGTCAGACCATTGTCTGTTAACCTTTGATTTTTTTTTTGTAACTTAGATTTTTATTCATTTTTCATCATATATAATGCATTCAGATCACATTCTACATTTAAAAAACAAAGGGGTTAGGGTAGGGAAAAAGAAAAAAAAATAAAGGGGGGGGGGGACAAATGTTGGAGCATCAAGTTTTTAGTTTCCATCTCTTAATTCTTCTGGTTTTTTCAGTGTCTTTGGTTATTCTTTCAATTTCTGCCTCGTTGTTGCACTTTGTAGTGTGTCCATTTCCGCCATTTTTTCTCCCATAGTCCTTCTTGCATTCTTCGTCGATATGTTAGTTTTTCCATCATACGTATGTCCTCAACAATGTCAGTCCATTGTTCTTGGTCAGGAAGAACTTCTGATCGCCATTTTTTTGTGATAGTTTTTTTACATGCAATCAACAAGATTTTAACTAGATATCTGTCCTCAGCCTGTATAACATTGTCTCTTTTAAGATCACATAAGTACATCAGGTTACAGTTCATTGGTATATTATATCCTAATATCCTCTGTATTGTCACATGTATATATTATATTATATATTATATTCCACCCTATGCAGGACATACTGGATGCACTGAGGAGCTCATTTAGCAGCAGACTACATCATCCCAGGTGCACAACCGAGAGGTTTCGTAGGTCCTTCCTACCAACGGCTGTCAGACTGTACAACCTAAGCAGGGCTGCTCGTAGAGATAGCAAAAAGACGTAACAAACTAATAGTTTTTTTTTGAATGCAAAAGATGCAATAGACTTACACAATGGTCCCCTCCAGCATACAACTAGGAACATACCGGTCGCTATGGAGGGTGAGAATATGTATGGGCACATAATCATACCATGTAGGATAACTAAGTAGACGGTTATGCTGTTTCATCCCACCTAGCTACAATGCTCAGCACTGGGTGTGTTTATATTTATATATCTATATATTTATTCCATCTAGCTACAATGCTCCGCACTGTGTTTTTATATATCTACATATTATTCCATCTAGCTACATTGCTCCGCACTGTGTGTGTTTATATACTTGCATATTTATTCCACCTAGCTGCAATGCTCCGTACTGTGGGTGTTTATATATTTACATATTTATTCCATCTAGCTACAATGCTCTGCACTGTGTGTTCATATATTCATATATTTATTCCATCCAGCTACAATGCTCTGCACTGTGTGTCTGTGTGTGTGTGTGTGTATATATATATTTTATAGTAATATGTACATATGTATATTAGCCGCTCTTGCTTGCTTGTTTTTTTTTTTGTTTTTTTTTTTTCTTGCCTTCTGATTGTTGCTCTGAGTGTTGCTATCCCTGTGCTGTTGCAATCCTGGAATTTCCCCATTGTGGGACTAATAAAGGCTTATCTTATCTTATCTTATCTTATAGATTTCCAAAATGATGATATTTTGTAGCATTTCCAAAACATATGTGAGTGGTCTGCATTTTGAGCCCCACATCCCCTCCAGCATAAAGATTGGGTATTTGTATATTTTCCTTGAATCTGTGGTGTAATGAAAAAGCGAATCAGGTTTTTCCATCCAAATTCCCTCCATGTCCTTGAATTTGTTGATGTGTGTTGTGTTTTCCATATTTCCTGCCAGCTTTCTTCTGTTATGTTTAAATTGAGCTCTTTCTCCCATTTCTCCTTTATATAGTTACTTGTATGATTGTTTGTCATAAGTTTCTGATATAGCTTTGAAATAATTCTTATTTTATTTCCTGTATATGAGCTTAAAATAAGTTGTATAATCTCGTTCACATCTGTTTGGAGGTTATGCCTAATCTTCTTCATATAGTAATCTCTCATCTGCAAATATCTGAAAAATTCCGATCTTTCTAGTTTAAATTTTCTCCTGATATTTACAAAGCTCCCGAGATCTTTTTTTCCGATATTGCCCCATGCTGTGATTCCCTTGTTCACCAGATTTTTGTATCCCCTATCTTGTTTTGCCGGTTCAAACTGACTGTCAAATGCTACCCATTTCAATAGTTTTATGTCTTCCCTTATATTATATTTTTGTACTATTTTATACCACAGTTCTAAAGTAAATTTAGTGATTGGGTCTATTTGTTTGATTTGCTTATATGCATCTTTATCTCCTATTATGCTTTGTACTGGGAGTCCCTCAATTTCCTTTTCCATTTCTTTCCATTTTGCCTCATATCCCTCGTCGCACCAACATATGATATATCTTATTTGTGCTGAGTAGTAATATTCCTTTAGACTTTCTCTTTTGGTAATTGGAGGGTTTTATATTTCACTCTTGGTTTTTTACCTCCCCAAACTAATCTCGATATCATCCTGTCCCACTTTGAGAATTGGGCATCTGGAATCTCTGTTGGTATAGCCTGGAAGAGGTAAAGTAATCTAGGTTGTATGCTGATTTTGACTGTCTCAATTTTTGAATTCAGATCCATATTTAAGATTGACCATCTATCAATATCTTTTTTTATTTCTTGTTCCAACCTATCATAGTTTGCTTTATATATTTTGCTTAGGTCTTTAGGTATGTTCACTCCAAGGTATTTTATTTCTTTTTGGTTCCAGTTTAGTTTGATCTTATCAGTTATCTGGTTTAGAGGGTTATAGTGGAATGTCAGTATTTGTGTTTTTGTTATGTTTATCTTGTATCCTGATAATTTTCCAAAATTTTCTATCAAGTTCATCATTTCCATTATTGATTCATCTGGTTGTTCGAGGTAAACTATAATATCGTCTGCAAATAGCCCAATCTTGTGTTCCGCCCCCTTTATTGTTACACCTTTTAATTTCTTATTTTGTCGTATTGCTTGAGCCAATGGTTCTATGAACAGAGCAAACAAGGTGGGCGATAAGCAGCATCCCTGCCTAGTTGATCTTTGTATATTTACTTTGTCTGTTAAGCTACCGTTTATCTTGATTCTTGCCACAGGTTCTTGATATAGCGTCCTTATGCATTGTACTGATTTTTCGTTAAATCCAAAGCGCTCCAGTACACTATATAGGAATTTCCAGTTAACCCTGTCAAATGCTTTTTCTGCGTCTAAACTCATTATTACTGCGCTTTTCTTTTCTTTATGTATTTGGTTAATTATATGTATTGTTCTCCTGATATTGTCATGTGTTTGGCGTCCCTCTATGAAACCAGTTTGATCATCTTCTATCAATTCCGTCAAGAATGTCTTTATTCGTTTACATATAATTGTTGTGTATATTTTATAATCTACATTTAATAAAGAGATTGGTCTATAGTTTCCGCATTGTTCTTTATCTTTCCCTGGTTTTAAAATAACTGAAATGATTGCTTCGTTCCATGATGGAGGTATTTTGTTGTTGTTCAACGTCCAATTAAATGACTTTAGGAGTTGTGGCGTGAGTTCTTCTATAAACAGTTTATAAAACTCAGACGGGTATCCATCACTACCTGGTGATTTACCGTTTTTAAGTGACTTAATCACATCTCTGATCTCTTATGTTGTTATTTCTGCTGTTAGTTTTTCATTTTGTTGATTTCCTATTGATGGCAAGTCCAATGTGCCTAGAAATGTTTTAATATCTTTAGTATTTGTTTCTTCAGGTTGCGAGTATAGTTCTTGGTAGAAATTATGGAAAATTTCTTCGATGTTTTCTGGGTTAACTGTGGTTTTATTTGTGGTGGGGTCTTTAATCTTGTATACATTATTCATTGTTTGTTGTTTTCTTAACCGTTTTGCCAGCAGTTTTGTGGCTTTTGGCCCCGTTTCATAATATTTTTGCTTTAGATATCTATTTTTCCTTTCAATTTCATCCATTTGTGTTTCTTTTATCTTTGTTTTTTCTTCTTTAATTTCTTGATATATTTTTGGATCATTTGTGCTTTGATGTTTATGTTCTAATTCCCTCAGTCTCTCACATCTTTGTTCATACGCTTCCAGTTTAGTCTTATTTGCTTTTCCTGTTTCAACAATTAATTTACCCCTTAACACTGCTTTTAGTGCGTCCCATAGTATTGTTGGGTCCACTTCTTCATTGTCATTCTCTTGGATATATTCGTTTATGTTTATTTTTATTCTTTCTTTCATTTTCTCATCATTTAACAGTCCTACGTTAAGTTTCCATGTTGTTTGTCGTTTTCTATTGTTTAAATATATTTCCATGTATATAGGATTATGATCTGATATTTCTGCCCCTCCAATCCAACAATTTCTCACCCTGTGTCTGTCACCTTCATTCATAAGGAAGTAATCTATTCTAGAGTGTACTTTATGGACTGCTGAATAATGTGTATAGTCTTTTTCGAGTGGGTGTAGGTCCCTCCATATGTCTACCATACCCATTTCTGCCAGTGAGGTTCTTATGAACTTTGTTACATGTTTTTTTGTCTTCTTAACACTTGTTGTGTCAACTTCATGATCCATGACAGCATTTAAGTCTCCTCCACAAATTAGGACTCCTTCACTGTGTGTTGCTATGAGATCAAACAGATGTTGAAAAAAACCCTTGTCACTTTCTGGTGGGGCATAGATGTTCACTAATGTAATCTGCATACCATCTATTCTTCCCTTTATTATTACATACCTGCCTTCTTTATCCTGGATTTCCTGTTCACTTTCAAATTGTATTTTGTTTGAGATTAGTATCATGACCCCCCTTTTAGCTCCTCCCTTAAATGAACTGTAGTAGGAGTTCTTATAGCCAAATCTCTTTAGTTTCACATGTTCTGTCTTGCTCAAATGTGTCTCTTGCATAAATATCATTTCAGCTTTTTCCTTCTTGAATTTTCTTATTATTCTTTCCCTTTTAACAGGTGAGTTCAGACCATTCACGTTTAGTGTCATTATCTTAAGATTTTTACCCATATTCATGTTTTTCCATTTTTTTAACTTGTGCTCCTAGCCCCTTTAACAACAAAAATAACACATATTTATATAAAAACACATTAAAAAATCTCGACCTCCGTACTTTGGGCCTTTCTTCTGCCCACTGGTCCCTGTTGGTGGGTGGGGGGTTTGTCTTCACAGAGTAAAGGGCCCTCCCTAGACTTCTAATTACTATCAAAGTAATAGTCATAAGTCTAGAAATGTCCAACAAATATCACTTAAACCTCTCCTAGCCGTCTGTTTCTCTTTTACCTTGTCTTCTTGGCCTTCATTTTTTCTGTGCCTTTCTTAATCTTTGTTATGATCTAGGCTTTCAGTTGAAAGCCTTGTAGCTTGTCCTGGGCCCGCTGCTCTACGTCTCTCCCCCTTCTTCCGCCGTTCGCTCGTCTCCACTCCGGCTGTCGTGATGCGTTCAGGGCCGCCGCTGCTCCAGCCGTTTCCTTCGGCACGCTCACCTCAAGGCCCCGCTCCATCATATCCCGCGCTGCCTCTTCGGCCGTGTTGTAGGTTCTTGTGCCTTCCTCCCAATGAATCCTCATTTTCGTTAGCGGCGTTTGGAATCTAATTTTTTTCTCTTTCAGCGTTTTTTTAATGTTGGCATATTTCTCCTGCTGCTGCACGATTTCTGTCGGGTAGTCATGGTCAAAGAATACCTGTTTGTCGCCGATTCGTATCTTTTTTTTCCATGCTTGCGTCAGGATTCTTTCCTTTATGTCATATTTCACAAAGTTTACCACAACTGACCTGGGTGTAGCGTTTGTTTTCGGGTTCTGTGCCGGTGTTCTGTGCGCCCGTTGAATCTGCAGATCTGTTTCTCCGGGTATTTCCAGTTCTTTTTTTAAGAACTGATCCATGAATTTTGTCATTGAGTTGCCTTCAATGCCCTCCGGAATTCCAAAGATGCGCATATTGCTTCGTCTGGATCTGCTCTCCAAGTCGTTTATTTTCTCCTGCATCCTCTGCGTTTGCGTCGTCAGGGTCTGTAGTTGTTCGTTTGCCTCGCTTTTCCAATCTTCTAGCTCCGATATTCGGGTCTGCGCTTCTGTCATACACGCCCGCTGGGAGCGCAGCTCCTCCATGTTTTCCGTTAACTTACGCTCCATTTCTCTTCGGAGGTCCATAATTTCCTCCTTAATTTCTTTTTTCAGTTCCTCCTTAAGAGCCGCTAAATCCTGTTGTAGCTGTCGCTTGAATTCTCTTAACTCTTTACCCAAACTGGCGATGCCAGTGTTCATGTTTTCGAGTCTGGCGTCCTCCATTTTCTCTGCTGTAGACATCTCGTTTTTTTGGGCTTCGCGTACAGCGGTTTTTCCTGCGTTGTTGGAGAGGAATTCTTCAATTTTACCCTGTTTTTGTCCTTGTGCCCGGTTCCTTCGTGTTTTCATCCCTTAGTTTATTGATCCGCTTATGTCGAGTTGGCCATTTACCGATGATTTTTAATCCGGCTAGGGAGAGCTCTTTGTTTAAGTGTTATGTCTCTCCACCATCTTCCCGGAAGTCAACCTTTGATTTTACTATTTCTGACTATTTGGCTCCTAAAGAAAAATATTATTACAGTAGATGTCTCTCAGATGATGCTGTTTCCAAATTTATGCAGATTGTTTCCTCTATGCCATGTGTCAACACAACGGAAATAAGCTATAGACAGCTTGCTCCTTCTGTAATTGATAACATGGTGGATAGTGTTTCAGCTTCTCTGCATCAGACTCTAGACTTGGTGGCCCCCTTAAAAAAGAAAAAGTCTAATCAGAGATTTCTAACTCCTTGGTTCAACACAGAAACTCGTACCTTAAAACAGAAGACTCGTCAGTTAGAAAGAAAATGGCACTCTACTAATTTAGATGAAATCTATTTAGCTTGGAGAAATCATCTTTTAATTTATAAAAAATCTCTTAGAAAAGCTAGAACGAGTTATTACTCTGCATTAATAGAAGAGAACAAGAATAATCCCAGGTTTCTTTTCAGTACTGTAGCCAGGTTGACAAAGAGTCAGGACTCTGTCAATCCTAGCATTCTCTTAGAGCTTACTAGTCAGGACTTTATGAACTTTTTCAATAATAAAATTTCATCCATCAGAGATAAAATCAATCAGATTCTTCCCACAGTTAACTTAAATACTGTAACTACTACAACTCCTTCTATTGATGTCTGTCTTGATGAGTTTACTCCAATCGACCTTTGTGAGTTAGACAAAATAGTTTCCTCATCCAAACCTTCAACTTGTCTTTTAGACCCTATTCCTACCAGGTTATTTAAAGAAGTCTTCCCACTCATTGGTAGCTTTATTCTTCATATAATCAATTCTTCATTAACTTTAGGCCATGTACCGCAGGCTTTTAAAACGGCTGTAATTAAACCCTTACTCAAAAAGCCAACGCTAGATCCAGGAGCTTTAGCTAACTATAGACCAATCTCTAATCTCCCTTTCATTTCAAAAATCTTAGAAAGAGTTGTTGCTGTGCAATTATTTGACCACCTGCAGGGAAATGGTTTACTTGAAGAGTTTCAATCTGGGTTTAGAATCCATCATAGTACTGAAACAGCCTTAGCGAAGGTCACTAACGACCTCCTCATTGCATCTGATAATGGACTAGTTTCTGTACTTGTCCTTTTAGACCTTAGTGCAGCTTTTGATACTATCGATCATAATATTCTACTTGATAGATTAGAACACTATGTTGGACTTAATGGAACTTCGTTGCAATGGTTTAGATCTTATTTATCTGATAGGTTCCAGTTTGTTCATGTAAATAATGAGTTTTCTTTCAACTCAAAGCTTAGTCATGGAGTTCCACAGGGATCTGTGCTAGGCCCTACTATTTTTAGTTTATATATGCTTCCGTTAGGCAACATTATTAGAAACCACTGTATACATTTTCATTGTTATGCAGATGACACACAATTATACCTGTCAATGAAGCCAGATGATAGTAATCAATTAGCCAAGTTAGAAGCCTGTCTTAAGGAAATCAAAGCTTGGATGACTTGTAATTTCCTGCTATTAAATTCAGATAAGACTGAAGTCATTCTTGTTGGTCCAAAAAACCTTAGAAATTCCTTTCCAAATCAAACTTTCAGTTTGGATGCGGTTACTCTTTCTCTTAATAGCTCTGTGAGGAACCTTGGAGTTATTTTTGATCAGGATTTGTCCTTCAATTCACATATTAAATTTATTTCTAAGACTGCCTTCTATCATTTGCGTAATATTGCCAAGATTAGGAGCATCTTGTCTCAGAGTGATGCTGAGAAACTGATCCACGCTTTTGTTTGCTCGAGATTAGATTATTGTAATTCTTTATTATCAGGCTGTCCTAAATCATCTTTAAAAAGTCTTCAGCTGATCCAAAATGCTGCAGCAAGAGTTTTAACAGGTACTAGAAAGAGAGATCATATCTCTCCGGTTCTGGCCTCCCTTCATTGGCTTCCCATAGAGTTTAGAATTATGTTTAAAATCCTTCTTCTTACTTACAAAGCTCTAAACAATCAGGCTCCTTTTTATTTAAAAGATCTGATACTACCGTATTATCCTAACAGAGCACTACGCTCCCAAAATGCAGGATTACTTGTAATACCTAGAATCTCCAAAAGTACAATGGGAGGCAGAGCCTTCAGCTATCAAGCTCCTCTCCTGTGGAATCAGCTGCCAATCTGGATTCGGGAGTCAGACTCGAACTCTGTTTTTAAGAATAGGGCTAAAACCTACCTTTTTGATATAGCCTACAATTAGGGAGGGATCATGTGTTTCTGAACCCTCCCTTAGTTATGCTGCTAATAGGTTTAGTCAGCCGGGGGACCTCCAGTAATGCACTGGGCC
This sequence comes from Pholidichthys leucotaenia, assembly GCA_020510985.1. Taxonomy (NCBI): domain Eukaryota; kingdom Metazoa; phylum Chordata; class Actinopteri; order Cichliformes; family Pholidichthyidae; genus Pholidichthys; species Pholidichthys leucotaenia. The sequence continues at coordinate 322,499,750 of CM035843.1, read as the reverse complement.
TCACTCCTTTCCTCACTCTCTATGAAATATTTTTTTTTTTTGCTGGTCATTAACATCTGTTTGTTCTCTCCCATAGATTGAGTCCCCATCGTGCTGTTTGCTCTCTACATGTCTGTTCTTTTCTTCTTCTCTATCCCCTCACCCCCCAGCCAGTCGCAGCAGATGACTGCCCCTCCCTGAGCCTGGTTCTGCTGGAGGTTTCTTCCTGTTAAAAGGGAGTTTTTCCTCTCCACCGTCGCCAAGTGCTTGCTCACAGGGGATCGCCTGATTGCTGGGGTCTTTCTGCAACTGTGGGGGTTCCCCCCTACAGTTGATAGTGCTATGAGATGACTGTTGTTGTGAAATGGTGCTATATAAATAAAGTTGAATTGAACTGAATTGAATAGAACGCCAGATTTGTTTTTGTCAGGCACGATGTGCACCAGACCCCGCTGTGCCCACCGTACAACGGACTGTTCAGGGTGTTGGAACCTGGGGTGAAGCATATTGTGTTAAACTTCGGGGGGTAGGGGGCATAAGAAGATCGTCTGCATCGGCAGGCTGAAGCCCGCTTTTGTGTTGGCAGACGAGCAGGTGGTGTTGGCCCAAGCTCCCTGGTGTGGACGCCCACCGTTGGTGGCCCCACAAGTTGGTATTTGTAGGGACCTGTGCCCACAAAGCTAATGTGTTTCCCTCCCACCCTCCCTTTTTCCCTCCAAGTCTGTGGAGGGGTCCTCTTGACCTGTATCCACAATATAAACACAACATGCTGAGGGCGGCTAAACCCTGGCATGTGGAAACAAATTCTAGGAAGAAATTACATACAACTTAATGCACAGCACCAAAGTGCAACACGTACACAAACCAGGACTTTAACCAGGATGAACATATTGCATCATTTTGCTCTCACAAGCGAATACTTAGGACAAAGCAAGCGTGAATCATTAGTTGGTACTAGCTAACACTCGTTATCCAGGACAGGATGGCGCTGTATCGCTCAAAAAAAGTGAGCTTACCACCAACAGGATAAATAAGCTAACAGATGCACAATATTACAAATCACTCACCATCGATGGTTCTTTCACATTCATCTTCAGCTTGTCCGTAGTCCGGTTCTATGATGGGCTGCATCTGTAACGGGGTGGGTCACTCCTCTCACTGTGGATCTGCCACCAAGCACAGAAAACTCTGAACCTGTTCGTTGGACCATGGTGTAGATTTCCGCAAAACCTACAACGCCTTCTCTATTAATATCGTATTTACTTGGTGTGTGAGTTAGTCCTTGAACTATTGCAAATGGCGGTCGTGTAGATTCCACAGAAGACGGATGCTTTCATGACGTTACGCCCTGACCAATCAGTTGCTTGCAGTCTGTTGACGTCACATTTTCGGCTCAACTCAGCACTGTTGTACCCTGGCCTCGAATAGGTACAGAGCTAGGACCTGTTAACCGGTGCTGGGTATAATGGAAAAGGCTGGAAACCGGGCCGAGTCGCACCATGTAGGGCCAGTTGGGGACTAGTGGAAAAGGGGCTTAAGTCCTGGAGAAGGGATTAACGTCCACTTTATGGCTGATGGGTTGTGTTACAACTCTGGTCCTTGGGTGAGAGAAGCAGTTCATGACCAGACTTTTGAGTTTAAACAATTTTTCTTCAGCAAAGAATGATTTTATAGATTGGAACCCAAGGTCAATGCAACAGTTGTTTATTGTTTCCCTGATTCCCCTACCCCTCCTTATTTTAAATGGACCTGCTTGTGTGTCTGAAATAAAGATTAATTATTATTATTATGTTAAGCCCCAGAGGGCCAAATTTTGGGCCTGATGTTACTGCTCATTAACAACAGCAAAAAAATAAAAATTAAAAAAAACCTCATATAATATTAGACACACTTGGCATAGATGGCTCCAGTGTGTTTTCAAAACAAAAACAAACAATTGGACTTAGATGTAATGACTAGCGGTAATGATATTGTGGGAATGTGAGAATGACGAGACAGGTTTCTCTCAAGTCAGGTTTATTCACATTCACCATCATCTCAAAGAAGAAAAAAAAAGAACAACACAGGAAACTCTTGTCCTTAAATACCAGGACTCTCACAGTTCACAAGTCAAATGCATCACAGACACGTTGCATTATAATTGCCAGTAACAATGCATCCCCTCTCTCTGATATCCCCCACTGTCTACAATGCATCCTCTTTAATCCTTTAATAACACCCCCACATCCTTGCAGCTTCCTGTTATCTCCAAGGAAGCTCTGCCTTTGTTCTGATCTAAAATGTGAGTCACAAAGTAGGTCACATATGTGTGTCCACCACACCATCCCCCCCAACATTTTAGAACAAACAAGAGAATAACAACATGCATGCCGTGATAGAATCAATACACATCAGTCCACATGCTGTCTAGGCTTCAGTCTCCTGCCGTATCTGCTGTAGCTGGGATTCAACGTCTCTGCGGCGCGGTCACGCTGGGGGTTTGCCGTCTGGGGGTGGAAACCTTTTGTCAGTCCCTGCGGGTGTTCTGGGGAAACATTACTCTGTGAAGCCCCCCGTGGGGGTCTACCTCGCCGCGGGGCCCTTGTCAACAGCACTTGCTCATCTGCCACCACAAAAGCGGGTTTGAGTCTGTTTATGCCAACTTTTTCTTTCCTACCCCCCAAATCTAGCAAAAACTGCTTGTCTCCTGTTTCCAGCACTCTGAACGGTCCGTCATAAGGTGGTCGCAGTGGGGCTCAATGGGCATCGTGTCTGACAAAAACAAACTCTACGTTCTTCAAAGCTTTAGGCACAAAAACGTGCGGAAAACTGTGGTGCACGGGGCCGGGCAGCATGCTTGATTCTATGTTACTCCGCAACAGCTGAGACGGGGAGGTGTCTGGCGCAGGGTTATCTGGGAGAAACTCCCCAGGCAGCCGGAGTGGCTGCGCAAACACGAGCTCTGCTGGGGAGGCTTCTAAGTCCGCTTTAGGCGCAGAACGCAACCCCAATAACACCCACGGTAACTTGTCTACCCAATTTGCATCCGTCAGAGAGGCTCTGAGAGCTGCTTTCAATGACCTACGAAAACGTTCGCATAACCCGTTAGCCTGCGGATTGTACGCGGTTGTGCGGTGAATTGTGACACCCAGGCTTCGGGTCATTGTCGACCAAAGTTCGGACACAAATTGAGGGCCTCTGTCGAACGTAATGTCCGACGGAAGTCCGAAACGCGCCATCCAAGCTGTTAAAAACGCGCGCGCTACCTCCTTGGCCGTGGTTGATGCCAGCGGAACCACTTCAGGCAAGGGCGTGGTGCGATCCACCATTGTCAGAAGGTGTGTGCACCCTTGTGATGGCGGGAGGGGTCCTACGAGGTCCACATGAACGTGATCGAACCTCTTGGCCGGAATTTGAAACGGCTCCAAAGGAGCTCTCGTGTGCCTGTGTACTTTGGCCTGTTGACACACCGTGCAGGCTGCTGCCCACTCTTTAACTTGTTTGAGAAGACTCGGCCACACAAATTTCTCTCCTACCATTTTGACCGATGCGCGCACTCCCGGGTGCGCCAAAGCATGAATCGAGTCAAAAACGCGGTGGCGCCACGCGGTCAGTACTACTGGATGCAGCTGTCCAGTCGAGACATCGCAGATTAGGGGGGGGCATACTGTCTTGCAGCACCCTGTTCTCCAGCCTTAACCCTGTTGGTCCAGACTGGATTGTGCGCACGTCTGCGTCACTAACCTGCTCCGCGGCCATGGCTGCGTAATCTATTCCTACGCTGACTGGGGCCGCCACGGCGCGCGAGAGGCAATCTGCCACTACATTCAGTTTGCCCGCCACATGCTGAATATCAGTGGTAAACTCTGAGATCGCGGCCAGCTGTCTCTGCTGCCGGCCTGACCACGGTTTGGAAACCTTGGCCATCGCGAATGTTAGCGGTTTGTGGTCAATGAACGCGGTGAAACGGCGTCCTTCCAGCCAGAACTGAAAGTGGCAGATGGCCAAATGGAGAGCCAGCAGCTCCCTGTCGAACGCGCTGTATTTACGTTCGCTATCGCGCAAGGTCCTGCTGAAAAAGGCGAGGGGCTGCCAAACCCCGGCTACATGTTGCTCCACCACCGCCCCCATGGCAACATCTGACGCATCAGTAGTGAGCGCTATGCTGGCCATTGGGTCTGGGTGTGCCAACAACGCAGCCTTTGCCAAGGCTGCTTTCACCGCCGAGAACGCTTGGTCCCGCTCCAGGGACCACTCGACCTTATCCACGGGTTTCTTTTTTTTGAGCGCGGCATACAGCGGCTGCATGAGTTGCGCCGCGTGGGGGAGAAAACGGTTATAAAAATTCACCATTCCCAAAAACTCCTGTAACGCCCTGACCGTCTGCGGCCGGGGGAAATCTGCCACTGCGCGCACTTTGTCAGGAAGCGGAACCGCTCCTTCGGGGGAGACGCGGTGTCCTAAAAAATCGATCTGCGCCACCCCGAACTGACACTTCGCTGGGTTGATTATTAACCCGTGATCTCCCAACCTTCGGAAAACTGTGGCCAGGTGTTTTTCGTGTTCGTCTTCGGACGCGCTTGCTACCAAAATATCGTCCAAGTAGACGAACACGAAAGGGAGATCGCGAAGCACCGCGTCCATCATGCGTTGGAACGTCTGTGCAGCCCCTTTAAGCCCGAATGGCATGCGTAAAAACTCGAAAAGGCCAAATGGAGTTATTACCACTTTTTTGGGTATGTCCTCAGCGCGCACTGGAACTTGGTGGTACCCGCGGACCAAATCTATCTTTGAAAAAGCGTGAGCCCCTGCCAAATGAATGGAAAAATCTTGGATTTGCGGGATTGGGTAGCAGTCGTGTGCTGTAGCGTTGTTTAACCTGCGGAAATCCCCGCAAGGTCGCCATGAACCGTCAGCCTTTGGGACCATGTGTAGCGGGGAAGCCCAAGGGCTATTTGAACGCCTGATTATGCCCAACCTCTCCAGGTTGGCAAACTCCTCGCGCGCTATGGCTAGTTTAGCTGCGTCCAAGCGGCGAGCTTTTGCAAAAACGGGCGGTCCAGTAGTGGTAATAAAATGTTCCACCCCGTGTTTAGCGACAGTTGCCGAAAATGTGGGGACCGTGAGTGCTGGGAACTGAGTGAGCAGTGTGTGGAACTTACCGCTTGCAGCTGTGACATTGGCTTGTGCTGTTGGCGGGGCCACTCGCGCTGTACAGGGGATAGAATCAAAAGAAAATGCATTAACCAGGCGCCTGTTAGCGAGATCAACCAACAAACCATGTGAGCACAAAAAATCAGCCCCCAACATATTGAAATTCACTGCTGCTATAATAAAAGTCCACTCAAACGTACGGCCGTGTAGAGACAGAAGCAGAGTATTCTCACCAAAGGTCTTAATCTCTGAGCCGTTCGCTGCTGCCACCTGGGGACCTTTGGAACCTGTTAGCCTGTCCGCGTAGGAAGGTGTGATGAAACTCAACTGGGAGCCTGTGTTCATGAGGAATTGCCTCCCCGAGCGTGCGTCCAAAAAGTAGAGCAGCTTGTTCTCCTCCCCGAGGGCCGCGGCTGCTACCGACCCCCGGTCCTGGCATTTCCCGAATGCTTGAACTGGCACGGTGGTACACATTTGCGTGCCCTCTCTGCGAAGCGGCAATGGTAGAAACAAAGGACGTCTGATCCGCGTTCCCTGGCCCCTGCCGCCGCCGTCGTCGGTACGTCTGGCACTGCTGCCCCTGGCCCCCTGCCATCTGCGGTCGTCGCGCCGAGTTCCGCTGCAGCGGCCGCGGCCGCGCGCTGTTTGCAGGCGTTGACAATTCGCTGCGCCTCCCGGCCCAGTGCGTGGTAGTCCCGTTGGGCCAACAGTGGCGAACTGGCCAGGTTCGCTTTCGCCGCTGATGGTAGGGTCCTGAGGAAGAGGTGGGTGAAAATAAAGTGGTCGTCGTCAGAGCCTTTTAACCTCAACAACCTCTCCATAAGGTTCGCGGGCATGTCATCTTCCAACTCCATCAGTGCCAGGAGTCGCTCTGCTCACTCCTCCACCGAGGGGATGAAGTGCTGGATGAGTGCAGCCTTCAACGCGCCGTATTTGTCACTGTCCGGCGGCTGGTCGATCAGACTCTCCACATGCTGGGCCGTGTGGTTGTCCAGTTTTGTGACCACATGGTCGAACTTTGTGTCGTCTACCGATATCCCCCGGAGGTTGAACTGCGCCTCAACCGCATGGAACCAGGAGCGCGGATTGTTTTGCCACAAGTCCGGTAGCTGGACGGTAGCGGCATTCGCTTGGCTGGGGGCTCCTGATGAGGCTGGCCCTGGGGAAGTCTCCTCTCGCTGCATGCTAGTCTTGGGTCACCAGTATGGGAATGTGAGAATGACGAGACAGGTTTCTCTCAAGTCAGGTTTATTCACATTCACCATCATCTCAAAGAAGAAAAAAAAAGAACAACACAGGAAACTCTCGTCCTTAAATACTAGGACTCTCACAGTTCACAAGTCAAATGCATCACAGACACGTTGCATTATAATTGCCAGTAACAATGCATCCCTCTCTCTGATATCCCCCACTGTCTACAATGCATCCTCTCTAATCCTTTAAAACACTAGAAGACCCAGAGAGGGGCCATTTGGCCTTTTTGGCTAGAAAACCCATAGGGGGACCATCAAGTGGCCACAAGAGGGCTAATGTCTGGGTCTTCTAGTGTTAATAACACCCCCACATCCTTGCAGCTTCCTGTTATCTCCAAGGAAGCTCTGCCTTTGTTCTGATCTAAAATGTGAGTCACAAAGTAGGTCACATATGTGTGTCCACCACAATATATAATTTTGATATTGTGGTGGTACAGGTGGGGGATTCTCCACCCAGAGAAGGCAGAAGCTGCGTTGCTAGCTCATCCAGATCCGTTGGCACGGATAGCGCCTACTACGGATGCGTCTGATGTTGCCATAGGAGCACCAGTGGAGCAGTATGTCTCCGATACGTGGCAGTCGCTCGCATTTTTCAGTCAAACTTTGCGCAACAACAAATGCAAATACAGCACGTTTGACAGAGAGTTGTTGACTCTACACCTGGTGACGCACCATTTCCAGTTGTGGCTAGAGGGGCGTGAGTTCACTGCATTCGTGGACCATAAGCCACTGACATACATGATGTCCAAGGTCTTGGAACCCTGGTCGGCCCGGCAGCAACAGCATTTGGCCGCGATCTCGGAGTTTACGACTGACATTCAATACGTTGCCGGTAAGCTCAATGTTGTGGCCGATTGTCTGTCGCGCGCGTTAAGTCTCCCCGGTATACATTCAATTCAATTCAACTTTATTTATATAGCGCCATTTCACAACAACAGTCATCTCATAGCACTATCAACTGTAGGGGGAACCCCCACAGTTGCAGAAAGACCCCAGCAATCAGGCGATCCCCTTTGAGCAAGCACTTGGCGACGGTGGAGAGGAAAAACTCCCTTTTAACAGGAAGAAACCTTCAGCAGAACCAGGCTCAGGGAGGGGCAGTCATCTGCTGTGACTGGCTGGGGGGTGAGGGGATAGAGAAGAAGAAAAGAAGAGACATGTAGAGAGCAAACAGCACGATGGGGACTCAATCTATGGGAGAGAACAAACAAATGTTTATGACCAGCAAAAAAAAAATATTTCATTGAGAGTGAGTAAAGGAGTGAGGCCCAGTGCATTACTGGAGGTCCCCCGGCTGACTAAACCTATTAGTCATGGGAATAGATTTTTGTGCTATGGCTGCAGAGCAAGCCGGGGACGTGGACATTTACACGCTCCAGTCGGCACCTACTGGGTTAAGGCTGGAGAGCAGGGTGGTGCAAGAAGGGTGCCCTCCCTTGCTCTGCGACGTCTCCACTGGCCACCCACGCCCAGTGGTTTTGGCGCCATCACGTTTTTGAGTCAGTCCACTCTCTTCCACATCCGGGCGTGAGCACTTTGTTGAAGCTAGAGGGGGTGAAATTCATCTGGCTGCGCTTGTGCAAGGACATAAAAGAGTGGGCTGCAGCTTGCGTCACGTGTCAGCCGACCAAAGTGCACAAGCACACCAGAGCCACCCTCGAGCCCTTCCAAATCCCCACTAGGAGGTTTGACCACATCCACATGGATTTGGTGGGACCCCTCCCACCATAGCAAGGTTTCAGCGCAATTTTTGCACAGTACGGAGGTGTCTAAGGTCCTGGGCCCAGCCCACCATTGTTTTCCCTGCACTTTCGTCCCCAAGAGTTTACAGAACGCCAGCTTTGTTTTTGTCAGGCACGATGCGCACCAGACCCCGCTGTGCTCACCGTACAACGGACTGTTCAGGGTGTTGGAACCTGGGGTGAAGCATATTGTGTTAAACTTCGGGGGGTAGGGGGCATAAGAAGATCGTCTGCATCGACAGGCTGAAGCCCGCTTTTGTGTTGGCAGACGAGCAGGTGGTGTTGGCCCAAGCTCCCTGGTGTGGACGCCCACCGTTGGTGGCCCCACAAGTTGGTATCTGTAGGGACCTGTGCCCACAAAGCTAATGTGTTTCCCTCCCACCCTCCCTTTTTCCCTCCACAGACGGAAGTGTCCTCCTGTACACCTCAACAGCAGGGTGTTTTGATTGGATTGGCGACCCCCCGCTACAGCCTCAATGGGCGCCGGCTCATGCTCAAAGGACGGGGGGGGGGGGGGGGCAGGGTTAGTGCCCCTTCTGGTGGTTCGGAGGGGGGGGGGGGGTTCTCCACCCAGAGAAGGCAGCTGTGGAAAGGGGGAACAATGGACTGAAGGAGGACGTGTCACCGGGGGGTCTCAGTTGGGATAGTAAGGACTATTCACCACCCGGAGAAAGGACAGAATGCTGGAGCCGCTGGAAGAAGGGTGTGAGAAGCGGTGCCGGTGTGATATTATGTTAATGTGCCACACAGGTCTTTGTTCCAAACAATGTATTATGGTCGGAAGATCTGGGTCTCAATGCATGGAATTAAAGGTATAAAAGGAGAATGCACAGAGACCTGGGAGCTCTTTTACTTTACTGTATGTTGGAGAAGGAATAAAGTTCGTGTGTTGTTCAGCTCGTTGCCTCGCCTGCTTCCTTTCTCCAAAATATATTTTTTTATTGTTTGGTATCTTAAAAATCTGGAATGGCACAAATGGCACAGTCCATCTTAGTATTTCTTCACTAATGTCTTGAGAATGAATTTTTTCATTTTGTGCTGTGTGCCATCTGGATGAGGTTGAACAGAGCTTAATAAAGTTGCTCTATCTATCTATCTATCTATCTATCTATGCAAAGAAAACAGTAAGGGGGAAGGGTGTTTTGTAGCTGAGGCAGAAGTGAATGAGGGGTGGGAACTCTAGAGGCAATAGGGGTCCTTTGTAATTCAAATCTGGAGTCAAAGGCCAACTTGCTGTGGGGGAGGACATTCTAAAATTTACCATTTAAGTATTATGTTTGGGAAAATTATTGTCAGTAATGTAACTTGTATGTGGATTATACAGTAGTGTGAAATAGTGTTTGCCCCCTTCCTGATTTCTCATTTTTGTATGTTTATCACACTTCAATGTTTCAGATCATCAAACAAATTTAAATATTAGACAAAGGTAACACAAGTAAGCACAAAATGCAGTTTTTAAATGGTGTTTATTTTTAAGGAAAAAAAATCCAAACCTTCATGGCCCTGTGTGAAAAGGTGATTGTTCCCTAAACCTAACAACTGGTTGGGCCACCCTTAGCAGCAACAAATACCATCAGGCTTTTGTGATAACTGGCAATGAGTCTTTTACAGCACTGTGAAGGATTTTTGGCCCACTCATCTTTACAGAATTGTTGTAATTCAGCCACATTGGAGGGTTTTCAAGCATCAGCCGCCTTTTAAAGGTCATGCCACAGCATCTCAATCAGATTCAGGTCAGGACTTTGACTAGGCCACTCCAAAGTCTTCATTTTGTTTTTCTTAAGCCATTCAGAGGTGGACTTGCTTGTGTGTTTTGGATCATTGTCCTGCTGCAGAACCCACGTGCGCTTCAGCTTGAGGTCACGAACAGATGGCCGGAAATTCTCCTTCAGGATTTTTTGGTAGACAGCAGAATTCATGGTTCCACTTACCACAGCAAGTCTTCCAGGTCATGAAGCAGCAAAACAGCCCCAGACCATCACACTACCACCACCATATTTTACTGTTGGTATGATAAATAGATATACTGTCATGAGTCTGAGCTCAAATGTTCCCCCTGAGCTCAGACTCTTATTTATTTAGACTCTTATTTATTTCTGAGGTTTTTTTTTTTTTGTTACTTATTTGTACCCGTAGGTAGATTTGGTTTGCAGTCTGGTGACAAGCCACCGGCTGCTGGTCGCTGCGTGCGCGAGCGCCCTAAACCTGCATGTTTTTGGTATGCAGGAGGAAACCGGAGAAATCCCGGAGTAAACCCACGCAACACGGGGAGAACATGCAAACTCCACACAGCTCACTGTTGGTCGGGGGCTGGGATCGAACCCACGATCTCATGATCCCCGCGATCCCCCGGCCAAGGGTGAAACTAAACTGTGCTGCCACAGTGCTAAACCACTGCGCCACCGTGCAGCATGTTTGTTATTATTATTCGGTCAGTTTTTGTAAATGTTTTGGTTTTTTCTTTGACACTTGTGCCCTCCCCTCCAGATACTCCCACTTGCTGCTCACAGTCTGTTTCCCAGCTGTAAGCAGTTGGGTAATTTGGTCCTACCTGCTCAGCCCACACCTGCTGCTCATCTGTCTACCCAGTATTTAAGCACTGCCAACACATTGTTTCACTGCAGCAGTATTGCATTGTCTGATGTTACCGGACTTCAATCTTCTGTAAGTTTTTTCTCCTTATCTCCTCCAGAGCAATTGCTGCTCTGGCGTGCCTTCTCTGTTTATTAGTTGCATTTTTGTCTTGTCTACACTGTTTTGGAATTTTTGTTGTCTTTTGTTAGTAAATGTCACACTGCAGTTCAGCGCCTCTAGCTATCCTTCTGCCCTGAGGGGCCAATTCATGACAGAATACTGCCGCCTGCAATTAAGACCCAGCTGCTGCAGTTAGTGCATTTTTTCTCTTTCTTTTGTATTTTTTCGCTCACCTGTCCTGCGGAGCTGTCATGTCTCCATTAGGTGAAGCAGACCAGAGGAGGAGGAAGTGGAGTCGGGATGAGCTGTAGTTCACGTCTATGATAGAGGACATGGCGATTGGTGCCCAAAACTGCTCATCCCGTAAAGACGAGAGGCTGTGCTGGGGGTGAGTAGCTAAATTGCTGGAAGTCAAACCCAGCGTACGCTTCCACCCCCGGGTGCAGAGACTCTCCCTTCCTCCACTTCCACCTATGCCATCAGCCTCCTCCTCGCCTTCTCCATCAGCTCCGCAGCGACAGCGCTGTCCTGCTTTGGACCGCTGGAGGAATCCTCCTGCCACTTCGGCAGCCTTCTCCTGGACATCGAGCCCGACAACTCCCGCAGCAGATCCTCTCTTTTCTTCTCCTTCGCCCGCTGTCCCATCAGCCTCATCTCCCTCCAGTGCTGCTACAATTCCCAACCCCTCGATGTGTCCTCCTGCTGCCAAGAGATCCTCCATTGTCTCCCCGGCTACGTCCATCTCCTTGACTACAGGGGCGGCTCCTCCACAGTGCTCAGGGGGGCCCACATTCACCATGGCCATGAAGAGGGATGACACCCCACCAACTGCAGCAGACAACATCAAACACTGGGAAAACAGGCGTTACATTTCATTCTATTTCAGTTTATGATGATATGCCTTGCCTGATTCCTGGTAGGGATGCTCAGGAAATGCAGTCTCCTGAGCGCTCCCCACCTGCTTCAGTAAATAATTGCTCACCAGCCCTCTCTGTGTCCTCTCCTGTGGTCCCTAAGTGTCCGCTTGCCCCGGAACTGAGCCGCTGGATGATGGAGGAGCCTGTGGCCCTGAAGGACCCAATTCTTGTCCCAATGGTGAGCTGAACCCCAGTTGCCACCCCGGATGAGTCACCAGCGTGGGTCGCTCTACCTAGGGACATCCTGACTGTGACCACCATCATGCCTGCTGCAGAGGCCGCTGCAGCAGAGTTGACTACTGAGCTGGACCTCCAAGAGACTGGGCCCGAGACGTCATCGTCGTTGTCGTCTGGATCAACGAAGTCCTGGATGGCGGTGGAGCTCGAGCTCAGGCAAGTGCTCTCTCTTGTTTTTCTCTTTTCTGCCCTGGAGAAATCTTGCCTGGCTCTTGGTGAGGAGAGTTGAGTGCAGCTTTGCTGCACCTGAGCCCACCTCGCCGGGCTCCGCTGCTGCCGGTGACCCTGACCCTGTTCCTCTGCCTGTTTGTTCCGAGCCTTCTCCCAGGGTCACCGGGGAAGATTCACCGCTGCCAGATGTCTCCGTGGGTCCAAGCTCACCACCTGAGGACGTTGTGGGTCCAGATCCACCTGTGGAGGTTGGCATGGGTGGTCCATCCCATCCCGGGACCTCCGTGGATGCAGCCTCCCCTCTGATCGAGGCCGTCATGTGGGTTCCTCCTCCACAGTCTGAGTCTCTGTGGGTGTTGCATCCCAGTCGGAGACCCTCGTGGGTGCTGCACCCCAGCATAAGTCCTTCGTGGGTGCTGCGCTTCAGCTTGGGCCCGCCATGGGCGATACGCCCCAGCCCGGGGTCCACCAAGGGTGTAGCATTGGCCCCGTCCAAGTCCACCGAGGGTGCAATGTTGGTCCAGTCCAGGTCTACCAAGGGTGCAACGTTGGCCCAGTCCCGGTCTGCCATGGGTGCAGCACTGGCCCAGCCTAGGTCCACCGCAGGTGCTGCAAAGCTCAAGCCCGAAGCCACCATGGGTGTTGCAGAGCTCCAGCCCGGAGCCACCACGGGTGCTGCAATGCTTCAGCCCAGAGCCACCACGGGTGCTGCAATGCTTCAGCCCGGAGCCACCATGGGTGTTGCAGAGATCCAGCCCAGAGCCACCGCGGGTGTTGAAGAGCTCAAGCCCAGAGCCACCGTGGGTGCTGCAATGCTCCAGCCCAGAGCCACCATGGGTGCTGCAGTGCTCCAGCCCGGAGCCCCTGCAGGTGTGACTGTTACTCAGCCTAGGACCACCGAGGGCGTCAAGGCCCCCTCTCCTCTGCCCAACATCATCAGGGTTTCTCCGCCCCTGCCGGACGCCATCGGGGGTCCTCTCCCGCTGCCAGACACCATCGTGGTTCTCCCCCTTCAGCCCTTCATCCCCTCACTGAGCCTCCCCGTGGGGGTGGGGGGGGGCCCTCCTGGGTCACCCCTACAGTCTTGGTAGCTAAAGAACTCGGGCTGGCTGCCTAACAGACTGAGCCGCTGGGTTGGGTGACCCATATTCTCCGGCAGGCCACCCAACTCATTCCACCCTGCCATCTGTCTGGCCTGGGACTTGGGCCGGCCTCCTGAACAGCTGAGTTCTTTGGCCTAGGGGGCCCAGGGGCCTGGCGTAGCATAGGTGCGGGTCCTGAGCAGGCTCCATATTTTTTCCCTCCTAACCTGTTTTCCTCACCTCCGACCTGGGGTGGTTTTTTGCAGTATCGTTTCTCTTGGGGGGGAAGGGGGGTCCTTTTTTGGTGTTACCTGGGGGTGTCTGGAATCCACCCCTGAAGGGGACGTTCTGTCATGAGTCTGAGCTCAAATGTTCCCCATGAGCTCAGACTCAATTTATTTCTGAGTTTTGCATGTCTGTTATTATTACCTCCGCCAGGCCGAAAAGGCCAGGAGGAGGTTATGTTTTTGCCAGGGTTTGTGTGTTTGTCTGTTTGTCTGTCTGTCTGTCTGTTTGCCTGTTGGTTAGCAAGATAACTCAAAAAGTCTTGGACGGATTTGCATGAAACTTTCAGGTGTTGTTGAAAATGGTACAAGGAAGAACTGATTAAATTTTGGGGGTGATCCGGTTCACCGTCTGGATACAGGAATTTTTTTAAAGCATTTTTCAACACTGTGACATAGGGCCATTTTCAACATGTGCGCAGGCGCAATGGAGGCCGCTGGGCGTCGTGTCTGACCAACACAAACTCCGCCTTCTTCAACGTTTTAGCCACAAAAGCATGCGGAAAACACTGGCGGCCTCGGACCCCCAGCGTGCCTGTGCCAGCCATAAGCGCTGCGCACATTGCGCTGGTCGTTGTGTCTGACCAACACAAACTCCGCGTTCTTCAACGTTTTAGGCACAAAAGCACGCGGAAAACACTGCTGGCCTGGGCCCGCCAGCGTGCCTGCTTTTGCGCCACGCTGCAAAACCTGACACGGACACCTGTCCGCCGCCCCATTATTTGCCACAAATTCCCCGCCCAGCTATAGGCGCTGCGTAAAAACGACCTCTCTGCCGGGGAAGACTCTAAATTCTGTTTTGCCACGGAGCGCAACCCCAATATAATATAAAACCCACGGCAACCTGTCTAACCAATCTGCATCCGTCAGTGGAGGAGATGGACACACCAACACTTCAGTTTATTACCTCCGCCAAGGAGGCAATGCTTTTACTACCGTAAAACGGGGCTATAAGGGACGGCGGGGTAATATGGGACACTTTTCTAAATGTAATTCTGCTTTTTTAATTTTGCTTCTGCCTAGATTTGATGAAGGATTCATGGATATTTGACAATAACAACACAACTCAGCGTCCTGCTCAAAATAAAAAAAGCAGAATTACATTTAAAACATTTCCAACAAAAGTGTCCCTTATTAACCCGCCGTCCCTTATAGCCCCGTTTTACACTACTGAACCACTAATCCTATCACTATCACATTGATTGTCATTCATTAATTGTCTGTTTATTGCACTGTCCATGTCAAATAAACAAATAATCATTGTGAATCCAATTGCTACTCATATCTTTTCATGCTCAGGGAATCTGAAAACGTACACACAAACACTCTATGGGGGGAACTGTGCCGCTTGGCGGAGGTCTGCGCTCTCCGAGTGCTTTTCTAGTTATGTTTTTTTTTTTTTGTTACTTGTTTTGTACCCGTAGGTAGATTTGTTTTGCAGTCTGGTGACAAGCCACCAGCTGCCGGTCGCTGTGTGCGCAAGCGCCCCGTATCCCAAACCTGCATGTTTTTGGCATGTGGGAGGAAACCGGAGAAATCCCGGAGTAAACCCACGCAACACGGGGAGAACATGCAAACTCCACACAGATCACTGTTGGCTGGGGGCAGGGATCGAACACACGATCTCACGATCCCCGCGATCCCCCGGCAGAGGGTAAACTGTGCTGCCACAGTGCTAACCACTGTGCCACCGTGCAGCCCACGGTGCATGCATGACCATGTATTTGGTCAGTTTTGTATATGTTTTGTTTTTTTCTTTTGCACTTGTGCCATCCGCTCCAGACACTCCAACTTGCTGCTCACAGTCTGTTTCCCAGCTGTGAGCAGTTGGGTAATTTGGTCCTGCCTGCTCAACCCACACCTGCTGCTCATCTGTCTGCCCAGTATTTAAGCACTGCCAACTCATTGTTTCACTGCAGCAGTATTGCATTGTCTGATGTCACCGGACTTCAATCTTCTCTAAGTTTTTTCTCCTTATCTCCTCCAGAGCAATTCCTGCTCTGGAGTGCCTTCCCTGTAGTTGCATTTTTGTCTTGTCTACACTGTTTTGGAATTTTTGTTGTCTTTTGTTAGTAAATGTCACACTGCAGTTCGGCAACTGGGTCTGTCTTTCTGCCCATGGAGGGGCCAATTCATGACATATACTTTATTGATCCAAAACTGGGAAATTACAGTGTAACAGCAGCATGAAAGTAGACAACCAAATGACAGAAACACACACAGCATAATAGACAAAGGGATTAACCATGGAAAGTAAAACTGCTTAAAACTTGTATACATCGTAGATGAATAGATGATGACCCGCAGAGGTACATGAATTGTATCCGCTGTACAATGCAGGACTATCAGGTGCAGGGTGAAGTGTGAGGCACCAATTAGACTGTAAGGTTCAGTATGGTAGCATAGTTATGACCAGAATACAACATTAGAGTGAGTTATTGTACAGTGAAATGGCATGTAGCAGGAAACATTTCCTGTACTTAACTGTTCGGCAGCAAAGCTGTAGCAGTCTGCTGGAGAAAGTGCTCCACTGTCTGTCCAGTGTGTGGTGGAGGGGGTGATCAGGATAGTCCATGATGGATCACAGTTTATTTAGTGTCCTCCTCCCCACCACAGTCTCAAAAGTCTCTGGCCTGAGACCAATTACAGAGCCAGCCCTCTTAATAATCTTGTCAAGTCTAATGGTGTTGCTGGCTCTGATACTGCTACCCAAACAGACAGCAGCAGCAAAGAAGATGGTGGTGGTGACAATGGCCTGATACAGTAGAAAAGCTCCAGCATCCTGTTGCACACATTGAAGGATCTCAGCTTCCTCAGAAAGTAGAGTCTGCTCATCCCCTTCTTGTACGCAGCATCGGTTTTGGATGTCCAATCCAGTCCATTACTGATCATGACACCCAGTTATTTGTAGTCCTCAACAACCTCCACATCCTCCCCACTGATCTGCAATGGCTGTGATGACGTCCTCTTCTTCCTGAAGTCAATCACCATCTCTCTGGTCTTGCTGATGTTCAGCCTCAGGTGATTCTACTTGGCCCACTCCACAAATCGGTCTACCAGTGCCCTGTACTCCCCCTCCTCTCCCCCTTTTATACACCCAACAACGGCTGAGTCATCAGACAATTTCTCAAGGTGGCATGACTCGGTGTTGTACTGAAAATCAGTGATGTATAAGGTGAAGAAAAAAGGAGAGAGCACAGTCCCTGTGGAGCTGCCATATCACCAGTGTTGGGTAAGTTACTAAAAAATAGTAACTAGTTACAGTTACTAGTTACTGCTTTTCAAAAGTAACTGAGTTACTTTTGAGATACTGCATGATTAAAGTAACTATTTACTTGGAAAAGTAACTTTCATGTTACTTTTAAATGCATACTTAAATCATCTTGCACACACAGCAAGATCAAAGGCCCCTTGTTCTCATCAGAAAAAAGAAGAAAAAAAAGCTGATGAGGAAAAAAGTCTCATCTTACAGAGAAAAAAATATCTCAGATTTACACAAACTATTGCAATCAGAAGAAAGTCAGAAATTTACTAGAAATAAAGATTTAGAGGATATGCAACTATTTCTCCATGAAATAGTTACATATCACAACAGCATGTAAATGAATGAAATAAAATAAAATAGAAGGCACAGATAAATGAAAGTTCACCTCTTAGAAGAAGCTGTTCTTTACTGCCACAAATCACAGTCACTTTTTCTCTGTGCATAAGAAAACTTTAAATGCATTTAATGCGGACATTAAATGAGAGCTTGTTGCTCAAAAAATACTCATGTTTAACCACAAAGATAGGAGCTGTTAGGGACTACTTACAGCTCGGACAACAGGTGATCAGGGCTCGATATGAGAAGTCGCCACTGCCATGGCATTTCTCCCTTCGGGGATTTGATGTGAACTGGGGCCGGACAGGAAACAGACCCGCGGAGGAGACTGTGTGACGGCTGCATCAGTTACGGTAGGGTCAGTTTATGTTTATTACCTCCGCCAAGGAGGTTATGTTTTCATCGGCGTTGGTTTGTCTGTCTGTCTGTCTGTCTGTTTGTTTGTTAGCAAGATAATTCATAAAGTTATGGACGGATTTTCATGAAATTTTCACAGATTGTCAGAAATGGAGTATCCTACAGATGATTAGATTTTGGTGGTGATCTGGATCACCGTCCAGAAGAAAACCGCCATTACGGAAAATGACATTTTCGTCAATAACTACTGAACCACTAATCCTATGTTTTCATGGTCAAGGAATCTGAAAACGTACACAAAAAACACTGTATGGGGGGAACTGTGGCGCTAAACCGCCATTACGGAAAATGCCATTTTCGTCAATAACTACTGAACCACTAATCCTATCACTGTGAATCCAATTGCTAGTCATATGTTTTCATGGTCAAGGAATCTGAAAACGTATGTATCTGAAAACAAACACTGTATGGGGGGAACTGTGGCGCTTGGCGGAGGTCTGCGCTCTCCGAGTGCTTTTCTAGTTTGCTTATTTATTTGCTTGCCTTTGCCTTTGGCATGACAACCTCCAGTGGCTTGAGACGCTGGGGATGGCAGTCCCGCCAATAGCCACAGAAACTGTGCATTCAACCCCAGTTGGCAGCTGATGAGGAGGGTGTCTAGCAACTGCAAGTTGTATGATCGTCTGTTTGTGCTAAAATATCTATCCGTATTAATAAAACACATCTGGTCAAATTTCAGTAACTGTAACGCATTACTGAATTTTTGAACAGTAATTTCGATACACAGCATGTTACTGCAAAAGTAGTGGCGTTACAGTAACATGTTACTCCCAGCACTGCGTATCACTAACCACCACATCAGACAAGACACTGCCCAGCTGGACAAACTGTGGCCTGCCTGCCAGGTAGTTAGTAATCCAAGAGATCACAGCGCTGTCGACCCCCATCACCCGTGTGATGTTCCTTTTCTGAAATGCTGTGTTACTTTTACGCCAGATGTAATGGGACACACACCATCCAAAAAGTTCAACTTTTGTCTCGTCAGTCCATAGAGTATGTTCCCAAAAGTCTTGGGGATCATCAAGATGTTTTCTGGCAAAACTGAGACAATCCTTCATGTTCTTTTTGCTCAGCAGTGGTTTTCGTCTCGGAACTCTGCCGTACAATTTTTGCCGAGTCTCTTTCTTATAGTGGAGTCATGAACACTGACCTTAACTGAGGCAAGTGAGGCCTGCAGTTCTTTGGATGTTGTTGGGGGTCTTTTGTGACCTCTTGGATGAGTCGTCGCTGCACTCTTGGGGTAATTTTGGTTGGCCGGCCACTCCTGAAAGGTTCACTACTGTTCCCTGTTTTCACCATTTGTGGGTAATGACTCTTACTGTGGTTCGCTGGAGTCCCAAAGCTTTAGAAATGGCTTTATAACCTTTTCCAGGCTGACAGATCTCAATTACTTTGTTTCTCATTTGTTCCTGAATGTCTTTGGATGGCAGCATGATGTCTAGCTTTTGAGGATCTTTTGGTCTACTTCATTTTGTCAGGCAGGTGCCATTTAAGTGATTTCTTGATTGAGAACAGGTATGGCAGTAATCAGGCCTGGGTGTGGCTAGAGAAATTGAACTCAGCTTTCCAAAGATGTGATAAACCACAGTTAATTCACGTTTTCACAGGGGGGCAATCTCTTTGTCACACAGGGCCATGTAGGTTTGGATTTTTTTTACCTTTAATAAACACCTTCATTTAAAAACTGCATTTTGTGTTTACTTGTGTTATCATTGTCTAATATTTAAATTTGTTTGATGATCTGAAACATTTAAGTGTGACAAAAAAAAAAGAGAAATCAGGAAGGGGCAAACACTTTTTCACACCACTGCATATAGTTTTTTTTTTGAAGAATATTAAAAATTTAATTCTAGTTCTTTCTAAACACTTTGTTGATTTTTTTTAAAAATACACTATCTAGTGCACCTTTAAGGAGACAGATTAATTTGAAATAAAATTTGGATTATTTGAAGGGCCCTTATTTCAATGTCATCACTCACAGAATCCACTTTGGATTTTTGTGAGTTAAACTGTATAAACTATAATCAAAGATTCAGTTGAGCTTGGTTGTGCTAAACTAAAAGGAAGCAACCAATGTCCAACATCATCTTTGTTATAAAACAGACCATGTCGCTCAGCAGGGGAAACTCACTGATGTAAAAACACTCTGTAGTGACTCATTAGCTAGGTTGAAACAATCTTTAAATATGCACGTTTTCATCATGGACCCAAACAGCCATTCAGGTCTCAAAGTGTTTTAATCAGCTCATTAAAACCACATTTTTTCTATTACATTACAATTTGGTTTAGACAGTCAGAAAATGGAACTCAACTGCCATTCACCTGAGTTAACATCATGCAGTTTAGAATAATAATGCAGTTTAAAATACAACTGGTTTTCAAAATCTGGATGTAGTTTAAAAAATAACATGTTTCTTTACAGGTGCTTATAGTACCCATAAAGATATACAGTTGAAACTAGAAGTTTACAGTACATACACTGTATAAAAAGACACATAACTTTTTTTTTTCTCACTGTCTGTCATTACATCAGACTAAATGTTTGCATTTATTAGTTCAGTTAGGATTACCAAAATTATTTCTATTTGCTAAATAATTTTTAGAGAATTTTTGGGAAAGCCCAGATGTTGATGCCATGGCTTTGGAAGCTTCTGATAGGTTAAGATTCAAAGATTTTATTTATCAATACTACTATATGTACAGGACACACGAGAACTGAAATACCATTTCTGTCTCTTCAGTGGTGTGTACAATATAAAAAAGGAATAAAGCTGGAAAAACAACAACAGCAGTCTATGTACAGTCATGCTACCCATAATGTATATAGCAACAAATATAAAATGATGATTAATAGTGCAATAACAGAAAGCAGCAGGCATGGCATTTGTGCACATGGTTACAGTAAGGTGCAGAGACATGCAGCAGCAGATGTATTACTGTTGGTGTGCCAATCTTTTTGTGCCAACAGCTGAGGTAGTTATTGTGTGGGTGAGTGCATTACAGTCCGGGGGTAGGGGGTAGAGGAAGTGGGCAGAGTTCAGAGTCCTGATGGCCTGGTGAGCAAAGCTGTTTAGCAGTCTTGTGGAGTGGGCCCAGAGGCTCCAGTACCTTTTCCCCGAGGGCAGGGGGCTGAAGAGGGAGTGTGAGGGGTGGGAGATGTCACCTGCAATGTTGATGGCTCTGCGGGTGAGGCGGGTGTGGTAGATGTCCAAGAGAAAGAGGAGAGGGGCACGGTGATCTTGTTGGCAGCTTTCAGTTGAAGATTCAAAGATTTTATTTGTCAGTACTACTATACATAAAGGACATACAGGAGAACTGAAATAGTGTTTCTCTCTCTCTTCACTGGTGTGTCCAATATAGAAAAGAAAAAGGAATAAGACTGGAGAAAAAAACAAAACAAAACAGCAGTCTATGTACAGTAATACAACCTGTAGTGCAAATGGTGACAAAAGATAGACCCAGACCTCCCATAGTGCAAATAAAAATACATGATTAACGATGATAAAACCCAGCAATCCTATATACTTTAAACTAGAGCTGTAATACCCATAGTTGCAATTCAATACGGTAGTGTAGGTACAGATAGTAACAGATAAGATTGCATATGAACAGTATAGCAATGACAGACAGATGGCAGCAGATATGGCATTTGTGCAAATGGTTGCAGTTAAAGTGCAGAGATATACATCAGCAAATGTATTACTGTTGGTGTGCCAGTCTGTGTCAACAGCTGAGGTAGTTATTGTGTGGGTGATTGTGTTACAGTCCGGGGAAGGTGTGTGTATGTGTGTGTGTGTGGGGGGGTGGGTGGAGTGGACAGAGTTCAGGGTCCTGATGGCCTGATGAACAAAGCTGTTTAGCAGTCTTGTGGAGGGGGCCCGGAGGCTCTGGTACCTTTTCCCCAAGGGCAGGGGGCTGAAGAGGGAGTGTAAGAAGTGGGAGGTGTTGCCTGCGATGTTGATGGCTCTGCAGGTGAGCCAGATGTCTGAGAGGGGAGGCAGAGGGGCACTGATGATCTTGCTGGCTGCTTTCACTGTGTGTTATAGTGTATTCCGGCAGGAGGCAGTGCAGCTTCCATATCACACTGTGATGCAGCTGGTGAGGATACTCTCAGTGGTGCCCCAGTAGAAAGAACACATGATGGGGGGTGGGACTCATGCTCTCCTCAGTTTGTGGAGGAAATGGAGTTGAGTTTGAACCTTCTTGGCCAGTGATGTGATGTTGTTGGACAAGGAGAGGTCCTCAGAGAGTGCACCCCTAGGATGTGCACCCCTAGGATCTGCACCCCTAGGAACATGGTGCCGCTCACCCTCTCCACAGCTGCACCATTGATGATCAGAGAGGGGGTGCTGTGTGTGACCCCTCCTGAAGTCAACCGCAATCTCCTTGGTTTTTCCCATGTTCAGGAAGAGGTTATTGTCTTTACACCACTGGAGCAGTTGGCTCACCTCATTCCTGTAGTTGATTTCCTCGTTGTTGGTGATGAGGCCACCACCATCATGTCATCTGTAAACTTGATGATGTGGTTGGTGTTGTAGGCTGGTATGCAGTCATGGGTCAGCAGGGTGAAGAGCAGCAGGCCGAGCACGCACTCCTGTGTGGCCCTTGTGCTCAGTGTGATGGTCTTGGAGGTGTTGCTGCCAACCCACACGTTCTGTGGCCTCCCTGTAAGAAAGTCCAGCACCTAGTTACAGAGAAAGGTTTTGAGTCCCAAGTGTCTGAGTTTTTGTATCAGGTGCTGGGGGATGATTGTGTTGAATGCTGAAGTCCAAGAACAGCATTCGCATGTAGGAGTTCTTTGAGTCCAGGTGGGTGAGGGCTGGATGGAGAGCAGCAGCGATGGAATCTTCTATGGATCTGTTTGACCTGTATACAAACTGAGGTAGGTCGTGGGATTGAGGCAGGATGGACTCGATGTTCTGCATGACTAACCGCTCGAAGCACTTCAGTGGGGCGGGCTTCTTTGGGACTGGTATTATGGTGGCAGTTTTGAAACGTGGGAACAACAGCTTGAGTCAGGAAGATGCTGAAGATGTCGGCCAGGACATTCTTGAGCTCCTCTGCACAGTCCCTCAGGACACTATCCAGTATGTTGTCTGGACCAGCTGCCTTGCGTGGGTTAATCCTGAAGAGGGTCCTCTTCATGCTAGCTGGATTCAGACTCATAGCCTGCTCATCTGGAGGAGAAGTGATCTTCTGTGTTGATTTGCTGTTTTGTGCTTCAAAGCAGCCGAAGAAGTCATTTGGGTTGTTGAGCACTGTGGTGTCACTTGCACAGGTTGGAGGTGGAGGTTTGTAGTTGGTGAGGGTCTGAATAACATGCCAGAGGGAACGTGCATCTCTGGTGTTGATGAAGTGGCCAGATATTTTCTTGCTGTACTGTCGTTTTGCCTCCTTGATGCCATGGGATAGGTTGGCCCTAGCTGTTAGTCCTCCACTGTCACCGGCCCTGAAGGCTGCATCCCAAGCCCTCAGGAGCCTACAGACTTTTACTGTCATCTATGGCTTCTGGTTAGCATGAAAAGTGATGGTTTTGCAGTGAGTGACATCATCAATGCATTTCGCTGTGTATGCAACAACAACCTGAGCGTACTCCTCTAGGTTTGTGTGTCCATTGCGAGTGGCTGCATGCTTGAAAGTGTCCCAAGTCTGCAGTGCTGAAGCAGTGTTTCAGAGCATCCGAGGCCCCCTCTGGCCACACACGTGTTTGCTTTTTTGGTGGTCTGTTTTCACTCTGGGTTTGTATGCCGGCCTTAACAGGATGGTGACATGATCAGAGGGACGCGGGGAGGGGGGGGGGTGGACTCTGTATGTTTTCTTGTGAGCTGTGTACATCAGGTTCAGCAAGTTGTCTCCTTTTTGGAAAGTCTACATATTGGTGTAAGTTTGGTAGGAGGTCTTTAAATCTGCATGGCTGAAGTCTCCTGCTGTGATGAGGAATTTGTCTAGATGCACTGCTTGTCTCACCGATGGCCTGAGAGAGTTCTTTTAGTGCTTTGCTCCTCTCACCAGTGCTGGTGGGCGGGGCAGAAGCTAGTAGGACAGATGAAAATTCTCTTGGAGCGTAAAAGGGTTGGCACTTGATGATCATAAACTCCACCAATGTAGAAGCGTACTTGTGTAAAACAGTTGCCTCTCTGCACCAGGTGTCGCTGATGTACACACACACGTCTCCACCCCGGGTTTTCCCTCCTTCCGTGAGCACTCTGTCAGCACGATAGCATGTTACCCCAGCTAACTGAATGGCAGAGTCCCGTATATTGTCATTTAACCACATTTCTGTGAAGATAAAACACAGTCGTTCCATTCATCACGTTGTGTAGTTCTCAGGAGCTGTATGTGGTCTATTTTGTTGTCTAGTGAGCGTATGTTGACCAGAATGAGTGAAGGAATCAGCAGTCTGTGCGGGCTAGTGGTTAGCTTTTTTCTGATACCTCCATGTTAACCTGTCTTTTGTCACCACTCACACCGTCTACGGCGTCTCCATTTGGTATAAGACACGGCAGTCGAGTCTGGGGGTGTGGAGGACTGGTGGAGAATACCCAGGCCACGGAGATCCTCTGTAATGTTCTAGTCCAGGATGTAATGTTTTGTCATATTCATCATCTCCAGGAGGCTGTGGCGACTGTAGCTTGTGCACAGCATCATATATGTACATTAAACACATGAATATACGCTTAAGCATAATTTAAACACTAAATGGCACAAAACACAAAGAGAGAAGAGAGGGCACTGTGTGTTCACACGCCACCTAGTCTAAAAAAACCCCAAACAAACTGTGCGTTGTAATGTCTTCCTTCAGGAGGCAGCGCAGCTTCCATACCACACTGTGATGCAGCTGGTAAGGATGCTCTTAATGGTACCTCAGTAGAATGAGCACATGATGAGGGGTGGGACTCATACTCTCCTCAGTTTGTGGAGGAAATAGAGGTGAGTTTGAGCCTTCTTGGCCAGCGACATGGTGTTGTTGGACCAGGAGGGGTCCTCAGAGACCAGCATCCCCAGGAACGTGGTGCAGCTCACCCTCTCCATAGCTGCTCCATCGATGATCAGAGAGGGGTGCTGTGTGTGTTCCCTCCTGAAGTCGACAACAATCTCCTTGGTTTTTCCCATGTTCAGGAAGAGATTAATAGACAGAATTAATAGACAACATCTGAGTTACTTGGAGGTACATCTGTGGATGTACTTTAAGGCACACCTCAAACACACTGCTTCCTTGTATGACATCATGGGAAAATCAAAAGAAATCAGCCAAGATAGAAGAAAGAGATTGTGGACCTCCACAAGTCTGGTTCATCCTTGGATACAATTTCCAGATGCCTGAAGGTGCCACATTCATCTGTTCAAACAGTTATACACATGGTATGTAAACACCATGGGAATGTCAAGCCATCAATCTGCTCAGGATTGAGGTGGGCTCTGTGTCCAAGAGATAAATGTTGTATGGTGTGAAATGTTCACATCATTCCCAGAACAAAAGCAAAAGACCTTGCGAAGATGCTGGTTGAAGTTGGTAAGAGTGTCATTGTCCTGTACACACATGGGCTGAAAGGCCATTCAGGGAGGAAGAAGCTCTTATTACTCCAAAAGCAATATAAAAAACCAGATTACAGTTTGCAAATACACAGGGGACTGGCGATCTGTCCAGGGTGTACCCTGCCTCTCGCCCAAAGATGCTGGGATAGGCTCCAGCCCCCCCGCGACCCGAAAGGATTAAGCGGTAGAAGATGGATGGATGGATGGATGGATGAATACACAGGGGTATAAAGACCTTCATTTTTGGAGACATGTCCCGTGATCTGATGAAACTAAAATTGAGCTGTTGAACTGGAGATCAAACTCTCACTAAATTTTATGTCTGAAGAAATATCTAAGATAGCAAAACAACAAACTTTGCTTATTGGCCTTATGGAACAAGTGCGTGAATTAAAGGCTGAAATTATGGAAAAAGGCAAGAAAATTAATTTCTTAGAAAGATGTGTAGATGAATTTGAACAATGTACAAAAATGGATGATGTCATTGTGAGCGGTCTTAACACCAGACACAGCTCCTATGCACGTGTGACAGCTGGAGTTGATATCCAGGATGGGGAGGATGAGACATTAGGAGAATCACACAATCTCGAGCAGCAGGTGTTTAATTTTTTCAAGTCTAAAAACATTGTTGTGGACAATAAGACTATTTTGGCTTGCCGCACATTACCTAGAAAAGACTGTAAAGGAAAACCAGCGATTATCATCCGATTTGTCAACAGAAAAGACCGGAGTGGTGGCTCAGTTGGTAGAGCATTCGCCCCACACCCGGGAGGCAGGGGTTCAAATCCCAGCCGGGTCATGTCGAAGACCATATAAAAGTGGAACTTCCTGCCATCCAGCTTGGTGCTCAGCAATAAATGGAATGGAGGAGGGAACTCTGTGGTGGCGCCTTGCATGGCAGCGACCCTCTGATTCTGCACTTGGGGTGTGTGTGATTTACACTGTAGATAGGTAAAGCACAATCTCATTCTACTGTACATGATTGGTTGTACAGTTGAATGACAATAAGGGTGAAAAAAAACCCAAAAAAACTGATCTTCTGAAACAAGCAAGAAAACTGAGAGGAACGGTTGTCTATGTAAACAGACATTTAACAAAGAAGAACTCTGGGGATATCGTCGGGCGGTGGAAGGAATACTTCGAGGATCTCCTCAATCCCACTGATATGCCTTCCACAGAGGAAGCAGGGTTTGGGGACGAGGGGGATGACTCGCCTATCACAGGGGCTGAGGTCGCCAAGGTGGTTAAAAATGTCCTTGGTGGCCGGGCCCCGGGAGTGGACGAGATTCGCCCTGAGTACCTCAAGGCCCTGGATGTTGTTGGGTTGTCATGGTTGACATGCCTCTGCAACATTGCGTGGAGGTTGGGGGCAGTGCCTTTGGCATGGCAAACCGGGGTGGTGGTTCCTCTCTTCAAAAAAGGGGACCGGAGGGTGTGCTCCAACTTTAGAGGGATCACACTCCTCAGCCTCCCTGGGAAGGTCTATGCCAAGGTACTGGAGAGGAGAGTCCGGCCGTTGATCGAACCTCGGATTCAGGAGGAGCAATGTGGTTTTCGTCCTGGCCGTGGCACATCGGACCAGCTCTTTACCCTCTCGAGAATTCTTGAGGGTTCGTGGGAGTTTGCCCAACCAGTTTACATGTGTTTTGTGGACTTGGAGAAGGCATTTGACCGCGTCCCTCGTGGATTTTTGTGGGGGGTGCTTCGGGAGTATGGGGTATCGGGCTTGTTGTTACGAGCTATTCGGTCTCTGTACGACCGTTGTGAGAGTTTGGTTCGTATTGCCAACACTCGGTCGGAGTCATTCCCAGTGAGAGTTGGACTCCGCCAGGGTTGCCCTTTGTCACCGATCCTGTTCATAATTTTTATGGACAGGATTTCTAGGCGCAGCCAGGGAATGGAGGGTGTCATGCTGTCATGCTTGGTGACCACAGGATCTCATCTCTGTTGTTTGCAGATGATGTTGTCCTGTTGGCTTCATCCAGCAATGACCTACAGCTCTTGCTGGGATGGTTTGCCGCTGAGTGTGAAGCGGCTGGGATGAGAATCAGCACCTCCAAGTCTGAGTCCATGGTCCTCAGCCGGAAAAAGGTGGATTGTCCTCTCCGGGTTGGGGACAGGCTCCTGCCCCAAGTGGAGGAGTTTTAAGTATCTTGGGGTCTTGTTCACGAGTGAGGGGAAAATGGAGCGAGAGATCGACAGACGGATTGGAGCAGCTTCTGCAGTGATGCGGACGTTGTACCGGTCTGTTGTGGTGAAGAGGGAGCTTAGTTCTAAGGCAAAGCTGTCGATTTACCAGTCAATCTACGTTCCTACTCTCACCTATGGTCACGAGCTTTGGGTAATGACCGAAAGAACGAGATCGCGGATACAAGCGGCTGAAATGAGCTTTCTCCGTAGGATTGCTGGACTCACCCTCAGAGATAGGGTGAGGAGCTCAGTCATCTGGGAGAGGCTCAGAGTAGAACCGCTGCTCCTCCACATTGAAAGGAGTCAGTTGAGGTGGTATGGGCATCTGATTAGGATGCCTCCTGGACGCCTCCCACTTGAGGTGTTTCAGGTACGTCCCACTGGGAGGAGACCCCGGGGCAGACCCAGGACTCGGTGGAGAGACTATGTCTCCCAGCTGGTCTGGGAACGCCTTGGTATCCCCTCTGAAGAGCTGGAGCAGGTGGCTGGGGAGAGGGAAGTCTGGGCTTCTCTGCTTGAACTGCTGCCTCCGCGACCCGGACCTCCGGAAAAGCGGTAGAAGATGGATGGATGGATGGATGAACTCTGAAATAGCTCGACGAGCCAGGGCTCTCAGAAAACAGGGAAAATACAATCAACATGGACAAAGAACTGCAAGATGTGGATAAAACTGCTTGGCACTCCAGAAGAAGCAAAAGTAATAATGATTAGAGATATGGAGGAAATAGACAAATTTAAACCTTAGCTCTTATGCATGAATAACAGTGCAGTAAGATTATGAGTGGATTTTTTTTTTCTCTCTCTGGGGTACATTGTTGATACAACTTATGATCAGCACTTTAACCAATCACCCTTCCTCATTTAATAATGGAAGTGTATTAGGTCAAATTGAAGCTGAAACCTTTGCAAATACTGAACAGCAACCACAAGATATTTTAGGTGATATTGACCCAGATAACAACTACTTTAATCGTATTAACAATAAGTGTACTTATTATGATGAACAACAATTAAATGGAATTATGAACTTGGATCAAATATTGACAATAATACATATTAATAGTAGGAGTCTCTATGCCAACTTTGATAGTATTAATGAGTTTTTAAATCAATTTAAGACCCTATTTAGGATTATAGCAATAACTGAAACATGGATTAATGAAGAAAAAGATGTAAATTTTTAATTGCATGGATATGAGCTGTATATACAAAATAGGAAATGTAAAAGTGGTGGTGGTGGTGGTGGGGGGGTAGCACTGTATGTTGATAGAAATTTAAAAAGTAAAAAAGTGGACAGCATTACATCAACAGTGAATGAAATTATGGAATATTTAACAATTGAAATTACGATTGAAAATAGAAAAAAAAACATAATAGTAAGTTGTATATATAGAGCACCAGGATCTGATATGGAAAAGATGTATACAAAAATAAGACAAAAAGATATCTTTATTTGTGGTGACTTTAATATAAATTTAATGAAAAGAAAACAACATAAACCAACTGAAGATTTCTTAGATACAATGTACAGCTTAACCTTATTTCCAAAGGTTACAAAACCTACGAGAATAACGGCACACTGTGCTACCTTGATAGACAACATTTTTCCAATGTTATTGAATATAATATGGTAAGTGGTATACTAATAAATGACATTAGTGACCACTTGCCTGTATTTGCTTCTTTAGATGTTAATTATGGGGTTAATGAGAGTAAGAATAATAATAAACCATGTAAAAAAGTTATTTTATAAAAGGATGTGAACAGAAGATACAATCAGTGCTTTAAAAGATGACTTAATGTTACAGAATTGGGATGTTGTCTATAGAGAGAAAGAAGAGGACTTGGCATATAATAAATTAGAGAGGCAGGGTTGTACTTTAACACACCCCTAATCTCATTTTGACAGGTACCATGCCCCCTGACCCTGACCCCGCCCCGTGACCTCACCTAATGAGGTTGTCAATCAAGTGCTTTGATCTTCTCATCAAACTGACAGTTTTGTTTCTAATCTATTGTCCATATGTCACTTCGCGTAATGAGGTTGTCAATCAAGTGCTTTGAACTTCTCTTTTGAAGTGACTGCAGCCATCGGGTCAGGATGGGTTTAATGATGACAAGAAGTCTTGACAGATTTTGTTTTTAATCTATTATCCATATATGTGGCCATTGGGTCAGGATGGGGTTAATGAGCCATAGGGTTACACATCACTGTCTGTAAAAGGATTTAAAACAACATCAGTGTCTCAGCCAAAACAGATCAGAAAATCACAGACGCAGCCACATTCTCTCAGTCAAAAGAGACGAGTTAAGGATTAACACAACATCTTTCAGTCAGTCCCATTTGACATCTGTGTACTGCATTCCAGAGCACACATCCACATTAGTCAGGGTGTCTCTGCAAGACTTAAGGTAGACTTTTGAGTGACAATACCACAAATTGAGAATGAATATATTAGTAAATACAGTGGGGAAAAAAGTATTTAGTCAGCCACCAATTGTGCAAGTTCTCCCACTTAAAAGATGAGAGAGGTCTCCAATTGTCATCATAGGTATACCTCAACTATGAGAGACAAAATGAGAAAAAAAAAATCCAGAAAATCACTTTGAAGGATTTTTAATGAATTAATTGGTAAATTCCTCGGTAAAATAAGTATTTGGTCAATAACAAAAGTTCATCTCAATACTTTGTTATATACCCTTTGTTGGCAATGACAGAGGTCAAACGTTTTCTGTAAGTCTTCACAAGGTTTTCACACACTGTTGCTGGTATTTTGGCCCATTCCTCCATGCAGATCTCCTCTAGAGCAGTGATGTTTTGGGGCTGTCGCTGGGCAACACGGACTTTCAACTCCCTCCAAAGATTTTCTATGGGGTTGAGATCTGGAGACTGGCTAGGCCACTCCAGGACCTTGAAATGCTTCTTACGAAGCCACTCCTTCGTTGACAGGGCGGTGTGTTTGGGATCATTGTCATGCTGAAAGACCCAGCCACGTTTCATCTTCAATGCCCTTGCTGATGGAAGGAAGTTTTCACTCAAAATCTCACGATACATGGCCCCATTCATTCTTTCCTTTACACGGATCAGTCGTCCTGGTCCCTTTGCAGAAAAACAGCTCCAAAGTATAATATTTTCACCTCCATGCTTCACAGTAGGTATGGTGTTCTTTCTCCTCCAAACACAAGAAGTTGAGTTTTTACCAAAAAGTTCTATTTTGGTTTCATCTGACCATATGGCATTCTCCCAATCCTCTTCTGGATCATCCAAATACTCTCTGGCAAACTTCAGACGGGCCTGGACATGTACTGGCTTAAGCAGGGGGACACGTCTGGCACTGCAGGATTTGAGTCCCTGGCGGCATAGTGCGTTACTGATGTAGCCTTTGTTACTTTGGTCCCAGCTCTCTGCAGGTCATTCACTAGGTCTCCCCATGTGGTTCTGGGATTTTTGCTCACCGTTCTTGTGATCATTTTGACCTCACGGGGTGAGATCTTGGTGGAGCCCCAGATCGAGAGAGATTATCAGTGGTCTTGTATGTCTTCCATTTTCTAATAATTGCTCCCACAGTTGATTTCTTCACACCAAGCTGCTTACCTATTGCAGATTCAGTCTTCCCAGCCTGGTGCAGGTCTACAATTTTGTTTCTGGTGTCTTTTGACAGCTCTTTGGTCTTGGCCATAGTGAAGTTTGGAGTCTGGCTGTTTGAGGTTGTGGACAGGTGCCTTTTATACTGATAATGAGTTCAAACAGGTGCCATTAATACAGGTAACGAGTGGAGGGCAGAGGAGCCTCTTAAAGAGGAAGTTACAGGTCTGTGAGAGCCAGAAATCTTGCTTGTTTTTAGGTGACCAAATACTTATTTTACTGAGGAATTTACCAATTAATTCATTAAAAATCCTTCAATGTGATTTTCTGGATTTTTTTTTTCTCATTTCGTCTCTCATAGTTGAGGTATACCTATGATGAAAATTGGAGACCTCTCTCATCTTTTAAGTGGGAGAACTTGCACAACTGGTGGCTGACTAAATACTTTTTTGCCCCACTGTAAATAGTTAAGCATGGAGTTTAGGCTCCCAATTTGCCAATCTTTTATCAACCTATAGCCACAAAGTTAGCAGTGACCAAAAGAATAAGATTCTGGCAGATTAGACATCTTTCAGGGGATAGGGTGAAGATGGAAAGTCAGTTTTTCTGCAAACTTTTTTTTTTCTATGCCAGCAACTCAAATGTCACGAGATTTGCTTTCAAAGAGTAGACTGTCACAAAAACTGAAACATCATCTTCTGCACATTTAGTTTTATGTTATATTAGAGTTTTAGAGCACATTAGTCAGGTGTGTCTCACAGTGTGTCAAGCTTGCAGAAGTCAAAAACACAGATTACACGATAACCAAACAGTTAAAACATCCTAGTCACTCAGAAGAGATATTCTGTAAAACTCCTTTTTACCACACCATATGACTTGAGTTTTTGTACAGGGTGGGAGATTTAAAAAGAAAACGTAGCAAACAAAATTTGAAACAACCAGCACGTGTTTATATGTGTGTTTGATATCACCTAGCAAATTTAACATTCCTCTGGCTGACCCCCCCCCCCCCCCCACACACACACATGTAGCCCACATTAGTCAGGGTGTCTCTGCAGGACTTACAAATTTGTATGGTTCAAAGACTTCAAAAGTAATGAGCACATTTCTGTAAAACTCCCACCAACTTGTATGCAATATTTACCAATGGTTAAATTACTTTTATTCAATATTTGAAACAACCAGCACGTGTTTATATGTGTTTGATATCACCTAGCAAATTTAACATTCGTCTAGCTGACACCTCCCCCTCTCTTTCACTCACACACACACAAGCAAACACACATCAGTCAAAACTACCATTCACATTACAAAGCACCCCCCCCCTCGAAACAGCTGTGTCAGGGGTGAAATGTATTGAGGTTAAAGGGAAACATGCCAAAATCATGGGAGGGAAAAAAAAAAGCCTTTGAATCATTAAATATAGTTTTGATGGCTATCCCAGAGATTTTCTTCAGTGGGGGAAATAATTATTTGATCCCCTGCTGAATGTGTAAGTTTACCCCCTTACAAAGAAATGAACAGTCCACAGCTCCCTCAGCAGCATCATAAACAGTGTCTCCTGGCCACTTGCATTTTTCAGCGTCTGTCAGTCATTCAAACAGTTTCATGCTATTTAAATTTTTTTTTCCGATGATCCAAACAATATGCTTTCTCTGACAACATCACATTTCACAAAGGACTAACCTTTGCAATGTAGATTTCTTTTTTGATTTTGTACAAAGGCAAAACTTGCAACTTATGTCTATCACAGGACGCGGTTCAATTAAGTTGTCTGCACAGACAGCGCAAATTTTTTGGTCAGCCACCAAGCTCCAGAGTAGTTTCTGGTTAATATTTTGAAACAACCTTCATTCTCACAAAAAAAAAAACAAAAAAAAAAAAACCCAACAACACCCAAACAATTTTTGATACAAAACAACAAACTCACAGTATTTTACTGATGGGCATATGCAGTCAAAACCTCAAGTGCACAGAAAAAATGCATCTGCGTGAACTTTAAGTAGTTTGAAGTAGTTTGTTTGTTTTTTTTTAAAGAAAACAACAAGATGTGGTAAAGTTAGCTTTTAGATTGGGCATCATGTTTATAGTTTGCTGTTTTTTTTTCTACAGAAGTAAATATTGCACAACCAACTTTGTCTCTACCTCGGGTTCAACAATTTCTCAGACTGGGAACCTAAGGCCCGTTCCGATGTTAAGGGTTTTTTCTTATGGCCTAAGTCTCATCCTAATGTTTGTCATCCTGCAAGGGGGGGAAAGCATTGTTTGTATCAGTGTTACACGTAAAAGAAAAAATATCAAAAGAAAATAGAGGCCAATTTTTCACCAAATGCTACTACTGTGGCTATTATCATCGTGTACTTGAAATGACGCTGCAGACTAAAGGTACTGTGCGGAAGATTTGGAAACTTTGGCTTTTAGTGACATATTGTACAAGAACAATAAATGGTAAATGGCATTCACTTATATAGCACTTTTTACTTATGTCTGGATGACCAAAGCGCTTTACAGATCCTGCCATCCACCCATTCACATGCTGCCATGCAAGGCGCTGGCCTGACCCACCAGGAGCAACTGGGGGTAATATATCATATTACTAATGTGTTTAGTTTTTCATAGACACAATAGCAGACAACAGTGAATTCCCAAAACAGAAAACAGCTCAGGATGTCAGACATACAGAGGCCAAGAGCTGCCCTTGTCTAGTCTATCTTTATTCCATTCTGTTTTCTTGATAAAATAAGCGTTATCCTGTGATAAATACAATAACTGCTGCTGTGGTCACGAGAGAATTGAGCCATTATTATTTAATGAATTATTAATTTATGGTGGGATAATGGGGAAAAATAAAGTAGTCACATTGTCAGGACCATGGCTACTATAGAGAATGGACAATGACGTCATGCTGCGCTGCATTCTGGGTTGTTGTCACCATCGTCATGATCTGGCTTTTTTGTTTACCTGTAGTCTAGGCAACTGCTTACAGGAACAGACATACATGCAGTGGAACAGAGCAAACAGAAAATTAAAATTCCTTATTCAGAGAAGCTGAACAAGGAAGCAAAAGAGTGCTACCTCTATTTTTTTTTAAGAAATAATGAGTGATATATAGTTTTTAAACTGCTCATGGGTTTATGTGCTTATCCCACAAACCAGGTAGGCAAACGCATCCGACAGTGTGACTTGAGGCAGTTGGTTGAGATCCATGGTCCATTTCTTGTGCTTATATCAATCAATCCCGCTTATTTCTTGGGCAGCACGGTGGTGCAGTGGTTAGCACAGTGGCAGCACAGTAAGAAGGTTACAGGATCAGTCACACCAGTATTTACATAAAGGGCAAATCAACTCACGAACGTAACGTCCTCCCCCCGTCTCCTCAGACTGTTGGGACTCTTCCATGGCTTCTCTGAGACATGTGCATGCGCGTATGGTTGGTTGCGTTGTAAGCAAACCGTACAGCGTGTATAATAGCAGCAAAATAGAAACAAAGTTATTCGAGCAGTGCAGAGAAATGGATAAAAAGGGAAGAGCACAGAAAATGTTTATCAAAACAGCCTTTTTCACTTCAACCAGTGAGGAGACTTACTCCTCACTACGCAACGCTGCTTGTACGAGCACACATGATGCTAATGACGAGCCACCTGTTGTTAATGAGGACGCAACAGTGACGCAGGTTGATGATAATAGAGGTAAACAGAAAAATGTTTTACTATTTTTTCCAATTGCAAGATTTGCAGAGGCCAAGTCTCACATTGTCACATTATCACTAGATATAGATAAAACTAAGGTAATGATATTTGGTAATTGTAAAAATAAAGAAGATATACTGTACACTACCGTTCAAAAGTTTGGGGTCACCCAGACAATTATTTTGTGTTTTCCATGAAAAGTCACACTTATTTACCACCATGAGTTGTAAAATGAATAGAAAATATAGTCAAGACATTGACAAGGTTAGAAATAATGATTTGTATTTGAAATAATAATTTTTTCCAGATACTCAACCTGCTCAAAGGAAGGTCAGTTGTATAGCTTCTCTAACCAGCTAAACTGTTTTCAGCTGTGCTAACATGATTGCACAAGGGTTTTCTAATCATTCATTAGCCTTCTGACGCAATGAGCAAACACATTGTACCATTAGAACACTGGAGTGGTAGTTGCTGGAAATGGGCCTCTATACACCTATGTAGATATTGCACCAAAAGCCAGACATTTGAAGCTAGAATAGTCATTTACCACATAGGCAATGTATATATTAGATATTAGAGTGTATTTCTGATTAGTTTAACGTTATCTTCACTGAAAAAAAACGTGCTTTTCTTTCAAAAATAAGGAAATTTCTAAGTGACCCCAAACTTTTGAACGGTAGTGTACATATTCATATTGATACAGTAATTACTGAAAATGTTAAGGAGATCAAATTTTGGGGTGTAACACTAGATGATAAAAGTAGTTGGAAACCACACGTCAGATACATACAAAACAAAGTGGCAAAAAATATTGCAATTATAAAGGCAATATTTTTTAAGTAATTAATTAATTAATAATTTTTAAGTAATTAAGCAAGTCCTAGATTATAAATCGCTTCATATCTTGTATTGCTCATTAGTACTTCCATACTTGACCTATTGTATAGAGGTCTGGGGTAACAATTACAAAAGTGCACTTAATTCATTGCTAATAGGCTGCACGGTGGCGCAGTGGTTAGCACTGCGGCAGCACAGTTTACCCTTGGCCGGGGGATTGTGGGGATCGTGGGATCGTGGGTTCGATCCCAGCCCCCGACCAACAGTGATCTGTGTGGAGTTTGCATGTTCTCCCCGTGTTGCGTGGGTTTACTCCGGGATTTCTCCGGTTTCCTCCCACATGCCAAAAACATGCATGTTAGGTTAATTGGCTGTTCTAAATTGTCCCTAGATATCTGTTTCCTATAGGCCCTTAGAATAGAGGGTTAGTATTAATGAAAGCGCTTTGAGTGGTCTTTGTGACTAGAAAAGCGCTATATAAGTGCAGGTTAGTTAGTTAGTTAGTAATATTACAAAAAAGGGCAGTCCGTGTTACACACAAAGTTGGGTATCTTGAACATACTAATTTATTGTTTTTACATTCAAAGTTATTGAAATTACAGGATCTGGTTGATTATTATGCAGCACAGTTAATGTTTAAAGTCAGGAAAAACTTTTTGCCACACAATATACAAATTTTTTTTAGTCAGAGAGAAGGGAAATACAATTTATGGGGGAATATAAAATTTAAAATGCACTTAGTAAGATCTACTAGGAAAGGTTTTGCGCCTAGGTATTGTAAGCCATGTGGGGGTGTATGGTGGAATATATGGTGATTATGATGATGATCATATTGTTTATAACTATATCAAACATACCAGAAATATTTACTTATTATTATTACAATTATCTTTAGATGTTGGTATTATTGTCACTATAAACTATCATTGTTGTATTATTTCTCTTGCATAATTTAATTATAAGATGCATTATATATTATGGTGTTGTATAATGAATGTAATTATGGGATGGATAATGACTAGAATGATATTATAATTTATTGGGTATGGAGAAGGGGTGGGACTATATAAGTGTTGGCTTCTTCCCACTCCTTTTGAACAAGGCATTTTTTTGTTATGTTTATTTTTTTGGTTTTGATTCCTTGTTTTCAACTTTTTTGTCTTGATGTTCAAATAAATCAATCAATAAAATTTTTTTTAAAAAATTGTTAAATTTGAATATGACCAACTTGTTATAATGGGATTTGTGGCAATATGTGGCGTGATGACACAGCTGGCTGGCGACGTCATTGCGCCGGCATATATATGGGAGAGTCTGCCATTACAGGGCTCTCTTGCCCGGGCGACTTAGTACAGTACAGTGTATGTGATGCCGTGTACATAGTTTGGTAATGAAGCCCAGTTCCAGTGCAGCACCCTCGTCCGTTTCTTTACTGCCAGGTTTGTGGACATAACATCTGGCGACAGAGGATTAACCAGGGAGGCATGCGTAACACCACTGCGGCCTTTCCTTGAGCTCCCAGGGGAACCGCCAGTTCCATGGCCACATTGGCTGGAGGCATTTGAAGTTTATGTTATAGCGTTGGACCTGGGAAAGTTGGAAAAGGTGAGGATGCGAGTGCTGTTTGTCCACAACCTAGGTATCGAGGGCCAGAGGATTCTTTGCACGCTTGGCACGACTGACTCGTATGAGGAGGTTGTGGAGCTAATAGCTAACCATTTTGCTACACCGGACAGCGTGATGGATTCACTTTCGCCAGAGACAACAGAGAGTCGGTCAGCCAATTCAACAGTTCACCGCTGACCTAAAACAGTTAGCTAGTGTGTGTCATTCTGGGCCGCTGGAAGATGTTGTGGGACCAATTGGCCAAACACATGTGTAACGCTGGGCTACAAGCTAGGTTGCTAATGGCACTTAATGACCTGACGCTAACTAGAGTGGTTGAGCAAGCGCTCCAGCTAGAAGAAGCAGATGAGTTAGCCACAAATGGGTGCCAAGCACAGAGGCTACCTGGACAGTCGACGCTAGCTAATGCAGTGGACATGGAGGACAAAGAGTACACAGCAGAAGAGTACGAGGCGCATGCAGTGAGCTGAAGGTCCGCTCTGAGAGGCCCCATCTGTGGGGGTTGTGGGTCCCCGACACACTGGGACGAAGCACGAGTTTGCCCGGCAAGAGGAAAACGGTGAAACAGGTGTGGAAGCCTGGACCATTTCGCTAGGGTATGCTGGTCGTCAGCACCATGGGGCCCGCCAAGTGAGCCAACCTGCCCGTCAACAATGACCATTCACTTGATAAGCCCTGACATCATGTTAAACAGGGCCATGGTGAAAAAGTTTTTCCCCAACCACAGAATCGGAAAGAACCAAACTCCAATGTACGGGTACAGTGGTCACAGACTGTGCAATGTTGGAACAGTGGAACTGACTGCTCGTTACAAGTCCAAAACTGTGCACAACTTCACGTTCCAAGTGGCAGCACACAGTGACAATATTATGGGATGCAACCTTTTCTATGGACTGGGCTTCACCATTAGGGACAGCGCTGGGTGTGAATGGTCCGGGTGTGACAGTTGGAACTCACCGAACCTGAAGGACGACGTCATGGTGTGGGATACGGTACTTACGGACAGTACCAACACCAAAGCGCACATTTCGCACTCTTGGGAGGAGAGCTGCCAAGAGGGGGAACCGGACTGCTTTAGTACCCACCCTAAACTGGCTACAGTGGGGCGACCGAGCTGACGAGTGAAGAGTCCACCTCAATGAGCGACACCAGGGAAGCACCGGACACCTTCAGTACCCATGGCAAGCCTCAACCGACGACAAGTGAAGGGTCCGCTGCGAAAGCGGTGACTGCTGAGCTGCTGCAGCATGACGGTGGTACCAGGTTGGATGAGCACTCAGAACCACCGGGAGCACAGCAGTACATAAAGCCAAGCAACGTATTGCTCCAGGTTATGGACTGAGTTTGAGTTTGTGCCAACAAGAGACTGGGGCGACAACTGGCCGCGTCTCAGCTGGCAAAACAATGAGCGGCACTGAGGATCGTGGCGAAGCTGGGGACGGCGTGTTTTTGGCTGACGGACGACTTGGTTTGCCATGCAAACCAGCTGCGGCGTGTCCAGATGGCTGCTCCGGGTGACGAAGCTGTGAGGGAGTTAGCGGATGGGGTGTGGGATCCAGGCCCCTACATTATGAAGATTGGCCCTTGTCCCGGGGGTCTGGCGTGTCCACCATGGGGCCGTTGCGGGGCCCCCCCCAGTAGAACCACCCTTGCGATGAGAGACTGTATAAAAAATAAAAGAGATTGTTTAATAGAAGCGTGGCTAAATGAGTGTCAGAATACCCCACTTAGCCGTGTCGGGTCTAGTGGCAGTCTACCCACGGACCCTAGTTCCAGGTTTTGTGTGACGTTTTATAAAGTGTGTGTTGAATGTTTGCCAACATTCCAGTTTGTCAAATGGGGTTTCTAGAATACCAAATTGGGGTGGGTCTGAATTCGGAGTGTTTTACGCTTTGCAAAGGGAAGGGGCGGGGGTGTGTGTGCTATGATGGGATTTGTAGCAATATGCGACGTAATGATGCAGCTGGCTGGTGACATCATCATGCCAGCATATATACAGGAGAGTCCACCATTACAGGGCTCTCTTGCCGGGGCGACTCAGTACAGTACAGTACAGTACAGTGTATTTGATGCCGTGTACATAGTTTGGTAATAAAGCCCAGTTCCAGTGCAGCACCCTTGTCCGCCTCTTTACTGGCAGGTTTGTGAACATAACACAACTGTGCTCCCCAGGCATGCACAGGATATCTGCAGCCTCAGCAGATGACATTACAAGAGATTAAATGTAGTTTTGAGAGTTTTTTGAACTAAAAGTTGTGGGAAGAATTCCAAATTTTAAAGCAGATACCTTTTTCCGCAGTTTGCTGCAATGATATTCTATATAACACTACAAGAAAAGCACAGGATTGTAAAAAAAAAATCCTATCAATGATTTGTAAATTAAGCAGAACCTTCTGCTATACAGAAACTCTTTTGTGCAACAGCAAATACAGACTTTAACACAATTAAGTGAGAATGAAGTAGCTACTCATAAATTTGTCATAAAAATGATCAATACTATAGGCTACTCTTGCTGAGAACCTAATAAAAATGATGAAAAAAATAATTATCAATTTCAACAGCTAAATTGCATTGAATCCATGCTAAAGTGTATAGATTTGGAAATTATGGCAGCACCTTCATTTGAAAACTTCTTAACTGCAGCGGTGCCCAACCACTGTACCAAGCGCAGAGGAAAAAAATAATTTATTCCGTTGCACTCTATTGACTAACAAAGTCTGTGTTTTTCTGAAAAAAAAATTACTGAATATTTTCTCTCTTTCCATGTTTGACTCCTACTTGTCTACCTGCCGCATGGCTTGACACACTCTGGTCTCATCAGATACTCATCTTTCCTTTACCTGGAGGAGGGGCTCTCCTTGGGGGTTTGCCGGGGTACACAGTCCGTGTCCAGACTGGAGATTCACAGCTTTAAAGCTCATTGACAAGATGTAGTAATGATTTTACCTCTAAAGATGTATAAAATGCTCAAACACTGGCTGTAGTGTTATATTTGCTCATTTGTTTGTGGTTTTACGGCATCTATCCTCAGGCGCACTTCCACAAGGGGGTGCTTTTCAGGAAGGTGAACTTATTTCAACAGAAACCTGGCACTTCATACATGCGGTCAAAACAGAGACATGGGGAGATGTCTATCGGCGTGCCGGGGGAGACAGAGGAAGGGACGGTGTAGGAGAACTCACTGGTGAGTTGTTTTTTTTTTTTAAATCGCACTCTGTTTTTTGCCGATGTGTTCCATTAATACTCACTGTAAACTCGGAAGTGAGTGCGGTGCAGCAACGCATTTGATTGGTTAGACTGAGTGTTTGAGCACTACTCAGGGACAAATTTGACTGGCGAAATTGGTGGAAGTTGATGAGAACTGGCCAAAATTGCGGGAAAGTTGCGGTGATTGGACAAAGTTGCAAGGTCACTCAAAAGATGTGGTGATGGCCTGATTTTGCGTGAATTAGTGCAATCGCAATATTGCAAAATCCTGGAGGGACTGGTAAGTGTGAACAAACAACAGATCTTCCATGTGATTTTTTTTTTTAATAATAGACAGCAGTCTACATTCAGTTTGTTAAACTTCTTTGTTTTTCTACAGATGCAATTCCTGAAGCCTGAATGATATCATCATTTGAAGACTTCTAAGGACAATAAGTTTCAAGTAGGATTTCAATAAGGCCTGAAAAGAAAGTGTAGAACAAAGAAAAAGTAGGGCCCCGCTTCTGTCTTTGCCTTAGGCCCCAGATGGACTAAGGCTGCCCCTGGCTACTACACTACATATGCCATTCAGCTCATTGTCCAAAGCTTTAAGAGCAAATCTGTGGTGAACCCCTCTAACATAAACATATTTATTCTATTGACAGATTATGAAAGTATATTTTCCTAACACTGGAACTACTGGTTCCCCCTCACATGTGCCGTTTGTTGTGCCAAAACGGTCAACCTTTACTCACGGGCTATTCTGTCAAAGGCTATAAATACCCACTCATGGGAGTCCTGTATTACATTCTCCCACTCAGCCCTCCCACCCTTCCCCTCTCTCTCTCTCTCTCCCTCTCTCATTAGAACAGTGTTTTTCAAACTGAGTGCCCTGGGACATTCATGTTTTTGTGGGGAATTATCTAATTTCGCTTCATAATTGGTAAAAAAAACAACAAAAAAAAAGCAAATAATTTTGTTGTGCATGGGTGCCTACAGAGCCTATGAACAACGACAAATTATTTGCAATTTTTTGGGACCAATTAAGAGAAATTAGATCATTTTCCACAAAAACCTGAACATATCAGGGTACCCTAGTTGAAAAGCACTGCATTAGAATATACCACAAAAAATGACTGCCACAGCAACGGCTCCTTGTATTTCCAGAGCAACCAGCGCCATGTCAAGGCTGCTCATTTTGTCAAAAGGGGAGGAGGCAATGCGTGGATGGGAATAACTGTCAGCATAAGGGGAGGATCGCAGGAGTTGAAGAAATCTGACCCCTGTTGATCAGAACTGAGTGTTGCAGGACATGTCCTGAAAAATGAAGAATAGGAGCTGAGACAATGACAATTTTTCAATAAATTACAGTAGTGATTAAAAAAAAAAAGAAAGATCTCCTGGTGACTGTGTTGGAAATATATAGTCACTCACAAGAATGAGGTCACTCTGCCCCCGTTTCTTGAGAATATGAAGGATGGCATCATGGACGGTGACAAACAGCCGGCTCTTTGGGATGGACTCGGAGAAGAAACCGGCCGTTTCCAGCTGATCCACAACACAAGCTAATATTTTGCCACAAAAATAAAGACAAAAGTCAAACTGGAGACCAGGGATGCACAAAAGAAGAATATTTACAGTATAACGGAAAAAAATAGAGCGCATACACTGTTTAGTAAAAAAAAATCAAAAAAAAAATCAGACAGGCTAATATTTTTGTGGGTCTTTATCCCTTGGCTTTGATTAAAGGTGCAGTGTGTAATATTCTGCGCAGTCTAGCAGCCAGATTTCAAATTGCAACCAATATACAGTATTTCATCATATTTTGTCATTCATCAACCTGTTCCAAAGCATATCAGAGAACCTACAGAAACCATTTGTGTAATTAAAGCTTGATTTAAAAAAAAGGGGGAAAGATATTATCTTAGTTCAAGATGGCTGCCTACATGGAGAAGGACCTTCTTCTTTTATATGAAAAACCTATATTAAGGTGCAGAAAATTTAAGAAAAAACTGATTATTATATAATGTAAAATGAATTTAAGATTTCATTATTTCATGAAATTTTCAGAATTTTGAAAACTCAAAATTTTACACAATGTACCTTTAAGGCAGGCATTCACAGTAGAATTGTTTTATGCAATGTCAAAACATTTATTTCCATCC
The DNA here is from genome assembly GCA_020510985.1 of Pholidichthys leucotaenia. Classification (NCBI taxonomy): domain Eukaryota; kingdom Metazoa; phylum Chordata; class Actinopteri; order Cichliformes; family Pholidichthyidae; genus Pholidichthys; species Pholidichthys leucotaenia. The sequence goes on along the minus strand of CM035843.1, from coordinate 322,457,425 downwards.
AGAGTTGCTTTTTTTTTTTTTTTAAAGCTCTTGAATTGATGATGAGAGAGAGTTGATGAAGATTGTTCACTACTATCCTTCCAAGTTTTAATAATGTGTTGGACAATTTTTAATCCAAGTTTAGTAGTTAGTTACATAGTAATCACTGAGCTAACTATGCATTCAAAGCTATTACCTATTTGTTTAGTTAAATCCAGGTTGTGATTTCTGTTTGGCTGGGCAATGTGTATGTTGCTGAAATTTCCCATAGTGCAAATAGTTTGTCACTGCAGCTAAGACAATGAAACAATTATTTCCTAAAGTTTGAGTAACTTAAAGTTGCAGTAGGTAGATTTTTTTTAGATTTGAAAATAAAACGATTGTCATCATATAGCAGTTTGTAATGCAGTTAATCCAACAGGAAAACTACACCATAGCATCTCTTTTTTGAGCCTGTGAAAAGTTCCACACTTGTGATGGTATCTTGGACCAGTCACAGTTCCTGTCATCCAAAGGCTTTGCTATTGGCTGCTCTACAAAAGTCACTGTGCCTCATACAGTAGATCTGCCTTTTGGGCAGTGTTTAGCACAGGGAAGTAAGGCAGATTTTTCTTTTTTTTTTCAGGCATTTTTTACTATTTCTCAGATTTCTGCAAACTCCAGCTTTAATATAGGATTAGTATATTAAAAATGTCTCTATTTTTGTCAGATATGTCTCTAACCTTGGCAGCCTGCTAAAAAGACTTCCAAATCAACATCTCCATAGTCTCTGAAAACCTGCAAGAAAAAGATAAATATGTCTTAATGATTGTTTATCTACTGCCATCCTTTACATTACAAAGAAACATTTGCGCTACAACACAATACAGATTGCAACACACGCACATACACTTTTCAGAGTCTTCACGGTGACTGTGTCTACAAAGCTGGTTGTAGAAATGTCCAGTATGATGCTATGTGTGCCGCACCCACAGGCCTTCCCCTTCTCCATCTCATACTGTGAAATGTGGCTGAAGCTCTTGGAATTTTGTGAATCTTCATCTGGGTCAAAGACGGTTCTGTCAGGTTCATAAGCACAATTCGCTTGGCCTTTATCACTGCTGTTTGGACCTGTTTCTGTCAGATTTAATGCCACACCATTCCCTTGGTGACGTCTCATTTCTTTTTCCTAAAAAGAAAAGATGTTAATACTACAAATGTCGCTGTTAATATTGAAAACTAACTGGTATAGTTAAACTGCTACTTTGGACAATATACTTGTCTTTTTGCCTCCTTCTTGGCTTTCTTTTTCTCTTTCTCGTCTTTGAGTTTCTGCTTTGCATCTCGTTTCTTCTTTGCCCCCAGCAGCTTCCCCATTTCAATACCGGTCTGCAAAAAAAGCAGCAGGAATTGGATTAAAGACAGAAGAGAAACTGAGATGAGTGGAAGAGATAATGAAAGCAATTAAGGGTGCTGCATCTAGCTGGTGGGATTACATATTGTAACCAAATGCTCTCACAGGCCATGGCGAAAACACACACAGAAATTAATGGATACACATGTACCTTCTCTTGCAGGGCGTCCAAGAACATCTCAGCATTGGTATAGTAGATAGTGGTAGAGGAACGGAAGATTTTAATGCCAGGAATCTCTTTAGCCTGCAGGGATACATCAGAAACATCTAGAGCTTTATTCTCCTGTTTTAATAAAAAGGAGCTATTTGTAATTTTCAGTTAATTTCCATGATCAAAAACAGGTTGGCAACACTGTGCCAAAAAGGACCTGCGCAGATCACTCTAAAGCACGGGTACTAAAACGTTTTTAAGAAAGGTCTGTGGATGACACATATGTTGGGCTCACATTTTCCACAGAAGTACGACTGCATGTGTATTGGGGGCTTCACGTCTGGAAGGACAAAAGACTCGAATCTGCAGACAATAAGGAGGAGGTGTGAGATCTGGCTTTTTGTCCCAAAGAAGATGCCCCAGAGAGATTTCCGGTTCATCAGTGAATGAGAGACAATGGTGAAGGTTCAAAGAGATGCTTTGTGACTGTATGTTTACTGAAGCACCATGTGACTTGAGTTCTGATGCTGGAAACATATAAAAGGGTGATGTGATACGGTTCTTTCTCTTCTTCCTGCTTTGAGAATGCTAGAGAATGTGTTCTGTCAATAAAGCTGAACCCGAGAAATAAAACTCAGCCTCATCATTTGAACGCATCCTCTACAGGTCCACATTTATTTTATCCAGTGCGATACAGGATATTTCATTTCCCTGTTGAGGGGACAACAAACAGAACATTTTCTCCTAAGTAAATATTGAGAGGACACTATGGGGCAGATTTACTAACGTGCTGCACCATTGCAAAACCCTGTTTTGGCATTAAAAAAATACTGTTGAGATTCACGAAAGGGCACAGGGCAAAATTAGTGGTGGAAAGGCATGGACTATGTTAATTTTGCACCTGGCCTCATTGCATATATATTTGTGAGAGCGGTCATGTCAAAGCGCAAATTTGAGGGAGGGGAGTATTTATGTAAATGACCGGCGTAAGGTGATTTATTAAGGTTTGCAATTGTTAGTATCCTGCTAAATGCGCCAGGATTTAATGTACAAAAAAAAAGCTTGTCTTATTTCATCTGCGCCTGATGACAGCGATCGTTGGTGCCGAGACACCGGCAAGAGCCAAGGGTGCATGGCTGAAGAGACAGAAGCTTCTCTCTGTGTGTAACTTTACTTGGCATGACAGAAGAACAGATTATATGAATATCAACGGTCTCACAGAGACTGGTGTTATGCTGAGCTGAACATCAGCCGGCAGTATTTTTTTTTAATTTCATTTGTTTATACTGTATATAGCCTACTACATGAATTTGCATCCATAAAATAGGACACAGGAGCCCTTCCTACCTGCAGTGGACATACAGATGATGTCAGCCGATAGTGACTTTTTTCTCTTTTCTGCGGAAGTGCAGACTCTAGAGTTTTCCTCTCTGATCAGCTCCCCCTTGCTCTTGAAGCAAAATCTTCCACAATGTCAATTTTATTTGTTTTTTTTTCTTTATCCATATGTCTATACAGTATTTACAGTATTTCTTTTTGCTGTGCATAAAATGGTAATTGAGTTCTCTCTTTTCGCTATTTCTCTCTCCCAGTTCAGGATACACAATATAGGAGGAAAACAACAATGAGATTATTAACAAAAAGAGTGCACAGATCCATAGAAACATCCCCTGAATTTGCAACACCATAACTCAATGGCATTTATAAAAACTTGTGAACTGGGAGACCTGAAGATTTTGTTAAAACAAAGTTATTCACATAATAAAACCCCAGAATCTCCATCAGACCATCTTGATGGTTTTCGTGTTAATAAAATAAACACGTTGGTTAAATAATCAATTTATTCATGAGGAGTCCATTTTTAAATTAGATACAAATGCTTCATTTATACATATTAAACAAGAGACTGCATTGTTACATGAAAATCTAAATTTTAAAATATGACAAAAAAAAAACATTTTCGTGGGTTTTGCACTTAAACAAAAGCTTAAAAGCTTTATATATTATGGTCCTCTGAACTGGCTGTGCCTGTGTTGATGACCTGCTTCCTCATCAGCTGTGCCTGTGCGCAATTTTGCAGTGCTCTTGTGGATGGGTGGTCATGGTTGAAATGAAGTGACTGCGTTTGTGGTCATAATTTTGCATGTTGTTAGTAGATCACTGGCAAAAACTGGCCACTCCCTTAGGTGCTCTCTCTAAATTGCACACTCGCTAATTTGCGCTGCCTTAGTTAATCTGCCCCTATAAGTGTTATTGTGTATGGGGTGTATGGAGTGTCAGGGAGGGATAGTACCACTGATGGGGCAACAGTCGCACCTCCAGGTGGTCGGTCCATTTTGGTTCCCGCTTGGCAATCAACTCTCACCTGTGGCTCCAAGTAACCGTTTGCATGCAACAGCGGCCACACCCTAGTAAACCATTTCCATTTTGACTGGCAGAGGAAACCAGGTGAGGGTAGCTGACGGGTTTAAAACCCTTGGTGAGGTAGGGCTTGTCTACCAACGCATGCGTAGACTGGACCTGGCAGACTGCGCTGAGGAAACCACCAGATCGGCTCAACGGGCAGGAAGGCAGACCCAGCAAGGCGTTGTGGAGCGCAACTAGGGCACAGTGAGGCATGTAGGACACTGCTGGCCATCCACTGCATTCTAACCTATCTCCAGCCATCTTCACTACGTCTTGCCACTAGATCCAGATAGGCTGGGATGAGAGAGTGAGGCTGACGACCCTGCATGACTCTCCCTCACTTAAATCAAATTCACACCAAGTCAAGCTATCACCCCCGCCTCAAAATTTCCTTCTCATCCCCCTTCCCCCAAGTCCTGTGGTGATGGGCAAGTGACGAATCAGCAGGTGCGGATACACTGGAAGCTGTAGCCACAATCCCACACACTGTCATGGATGGCCCTCGCGGGCCATTAATGAGACGCTATAGGCCAGCCAATGAGTTTGCATATTTATTAACAAAACTATAAATGACAAAACAATCAGCCATGTGGGGCAAAAACACGGACTATGACTAAGACGAAGACACAATAACAATATACACAGGCTATGAAATACACTTACTGGAACATGGAGAATCAAAGGGGTGACTGGAGCCAGGGTTAGGGACAGCAATACTACAATTGTAGTCCACTATAATTGGGGGCGGCAGTGGCTCAGGAGGTAGAGCAGGTCATCCAATAACCGCATGGTTGGCGGTTCAAATCCCGCTCTCCCTGGATATCCTGACGTTGTGTCCCTGGGCAAGACACTTCACCCCCAATTGCTCCTGGTGGGTCTGGAAGCGCATTGTTAGGCAGCATGCCGCCATCAGTGTGTGAATGTGTGTGTGAATGGGTGGATAGCAGGATCTGTAAAGCGCTTTGGTCATCAAGAGATGAGAATAAAAGCGCTATATAAGTGACTGCCATTTACCATTTACCACTATTAAACCCAGGCAAAGACAAAAACAAAAGAGCATCTCTCGACTACAGAGGAACAAGAAAACTAAAATACAGGTACATTACAAAAACATACAGTACCATATAAACACTAGGGAAAAAAAACTCAACCAGCAACACTACAAATATAGTCCAATATTATCAATAGGCAAAGACAAAAAACAAAGGAGCATCTCTCAAACTACAGAGGAGATGGAAAAAAAAAACCACTTACAGGGATGCCGGCAGGTAGAGCACAAAGAGTCACACACAGACAAAAATAAAACAGTTCGGGTGGTCTACCCGCATCCAGAGTCCAGATCGCTGGCAGGGGAAAAAGAAACAGTTTGGGCGGTCTACCCCAGTCCCAGGCCCAGAGAAACAGTACCTCAGGTGGCCAGACCGGGTCGCCGAACAAACAAGGCAGTCCGTCGGGTGGCCGACCCAGAACGCCGAACCGGCGAAGCAGTCTCCCGGGCGGCCAACCCGTGTCCTTAGGCCACCAGGACCAGAGGGGAGGACTCGGTGGTGGCCTCCCTACTGAGAGGGATAGCGAGAGAAAGCCAAGCAGAATCCGGGGAACCCCAACGGCACCTGGTGGAGGAAGAAAGGGATTGGGGGAAGGATGAGGGGCCAGTCCGGCGTCAGACGGCGGAGGATCTGCAGCTAATTCTCTGAACTTGAACCAAACCGGTGCTGCTCCCTTGCTGGACCCCGACCGGGTTGGAGCTGCAACCACGACGGACCCCGACTGGGCCGGAACAGCACCCACGAAGGACCCTGACTGGGCCGGCGCAGCACCAGGGATGATCTCCGAGCACGAACCTGGAACCTCCAAGACAAGTCGGCTACACCTTTTTCTGGAGCAGCTGAGGCAGCGAAGAACACCGTGAAGCAGGAGTGGGTTTTGCGATCAGATCCAATCTGATCAGCAAGCTTACCAGCCTCCCCAAAGGACCCAACAACCACCTCATGACCCTGCGGCTCCCCCTCCGAGGAAAACACCATGCCACATTCATCAGTGCATATGCCCCCACCATGATGAACCCAGATGAGATCAAAGACAAGTTTTACGAAGACTTAGAGACTCTCATTGAAGGCATACCGAAGGAAGACAAACTCATTGTTCTTGGAGACTTTAAGACCAGAGTTGGTACAGACTACCAGACATGGGAGGGAGTCTTTGGGAGAAATGGAGTTGGAAAGTGCAACAGCAACAGTCTTCTTCTGTTGAAGACGTGCGCCTCTCATGACCTTCTGATCACCAATACCGTCTACTGCTTGCCAAATCGCAACAAGACCTCCTGGATGCATCCACACAGCAAGCATTGGCATCTGATTGATTACATCATTGTGAGAAGGAGAGACAGGCAGGACATTAGAGTGACGAAGGCGATGTGTGACGCAGACTGCTAGACGGATCACAGACTCATTCTTTCAAAGCTCAACATGCACATCCAGCCCAAACGGTGTCCACAGGGGAAAAAGGCAAACAAGCGACTCAATGTCAGCAAGCTGGGACAGCACTCTGTGCAAAAGAACCTCAGTGAGGACCTGGACAGCAAGGTTAGTCAGCTCGACCTCATGGTGTATGAAGCAGAAGAAAACTGGCCAGCTTTCAGAGACATGGTGTATGACACCTCGCTCACTCATCTGGGCCACACACAAACACCAAGACTGGTTTGATGAAAACGATGAGGACATCCAAAAACTGCTTGATGAGAAGCGTGAAGCCCACAGAGTGTACCAGCAAGACAGCAGATCTGCCTCTAAGAAGGAAACCTTCAACTCCATCAAAGGAAAGGTGCAGGCAAAGCTCAGAAAGATGCAGGACTTCAAAAAAAGCAAAAAGGCAGATAAAATACAGCAGTACGCTGACAGCAACAACTCCAAATGCTTCTACGATACCCTTAAGACCATCTACAGGCCTCAGTCTTCTGGAACATCACCACTGCTCAGTGCTGACGGGTCCACTCTCCTCACCAACAAAAATGCATTCCTAGAAAGATGGGCAGAACATTTCAGCAGCGTCCTGAAGAGACCTTTGTCCATCAATACAGAAGCCATCACTTGCATGCCCCAAGTAGAGGTGAACACGTCTTTGGCAGAACCTCCAATGGAATCAGAAGTCCAAAAAGCGATCAAACTCCTTTCAAATGGCAAAGCACCAGGCTCTGACTCCATCCCAGCTGAAATCTACAAGGCAGGAGGACCGGTTCTAATACAGAAACTCAGCGGGCTCTTTCAGACCATGTGGCTGCAGGAAGTTATCCCCCCAGGAGCTCAAGGACGCCTCCATTGTCCATCTCTGCAAGAGAAAAGGAAACAGGCAGTCCTGTGACAACCACACTGGGATCTCTCTCCTCACCATGGCCGGCAAGATCCTCGTAAGAGTCCTTCTCAACCGTCTCATTCAGCACATGGAAGGCAGTCACCTGCTGGAGAGCCAGTGTGGCTTCAGAGAGGGTCGTGGAACTCCTGACATGATCTTTGCCGCACACCAACTTCAGAAGAAGTGTCAAGAGCAGGACAGGGACCTCTACACAACATTTGTAGATCTGACCAAGGCTTTTGATACCATCAGTCATGAGGGGCTGTGGAAGATCATGGCAAAGTTCAGCTGCCCGGACAAGCTCATCAGCATGGTGCGCCAGTTCCACGATGACATGTTTGCTCGAGTACTGGACGATGGAGACTCCTCCGAAGCTTTCCCAGTCACCAACGGGGTCAAGCAGGGCTGTGCACTCGCGCCCACACTTTTCAGCATGATGTTCACAACCATGCTATCTGATGCCTTCTGCGACAATGAAGAAAGCGCCATCAGGACCAGGTACAGGATGGACGGCAGGCTCTTCAACCTGCGGAGGCTCCAAGCCAAAACCAAGGTTGAAGGGGACTCAATGCGCGACTTCCTGTTCGCAGACAACTGCGCACTCAACGCCACTGCAGAGGCCCAGATGCAGCAGAGCATGAACCACTTCTCCACTGTTTGCGACAACTTTGGGCTCACAATCAGTATGAAGAAAACCGAGGTCCTGCACCAACACGCACCGCAGAAGGCTTATGTGGAACCAGCCATCACTGTCAACGGGGAGACCATCAAGGCTGTCGACAAGTTCACGTACCTTGGCAGCACACTCTCCAGGTCTGTCAACATCGACAACAAGGTCGATTGGTGCATTGCCAAGGCAAGCTCAGCATTCGGATGGCTACGTGCAACAGTGTGGGAAAGGAGAGGCATCAGGCTGACCACAAAGCTGAAGGTGTACCAGGCAGTTGTCCTGCCTTCCCAACTGTACGCCTGTGAGACCTGGACAGTGTACAAGCACCATGCCAGAAACCTAAACCGCTTCCACCTGAACTGCCTCAGAAAGCTCCTGAAGATCACCTGGCAGGACAAAATCCCTGACACAGAGGTCCTCTCCCGAGCTGAGCTGCATAGCATCCACACCCTGCTCAAGAGAGCCCAGATTAGGTGGGCTGGCCACCTTGTTCGTATGCCTGATTCACGCCTACCAAAGGGACTGTTCTATGGTGAACTAGTAGAGGGCAAGCGCTCACAAGGTGGTCAGAAGAAGCGCTACAAAAACACTCTTAAGGCCTTCCTCAAGAGCTTTGAAATCAGTCCTGACACCTGGGAGACCCTAGCGCTAGACTGACCAGACTGGCATAGCCGTACCAGCAAAGGTGCTGCCTCCTTTGAGCCGAACAGGATTGCCAAGGCCCAGAGAAAACGTGAGCTTTGCAAGTCCAGAGCCACCCCTGTATCTTCTGCCTGCATAGACCATCTGTGCCCGACCTGTGGCAGATCCTTCTGTGCCCGCATCAGACTGATCAGCCACAGCTGGATACACCACACCCAGTCCTCTTCCCTGTGATGTCCTTGGTCATCGTCAAGAACGACGGACGAACAACAACATATTGCAGTCAGTCACAAATTTATAAGAAAAACATGTATAGTTGTAGGAAAAAAGCTGCAAATTTATAAGAAAAATAGTCATTTTATGAAGGGAAAAATGTAAATTCACAAGAAAAAGTTTGCAAATTTACAGAAAGTCAAATTTACTTGAAAAAAACATGTACATCTAGAAGAAAAAGATCATAAATTTATTAGAAAATGGTTACAAATTTACAATAAAAACTCAACTTAAGATGCAAAAAGTAGCAGATTTATTAGGAAAAAGGGAAAATTCACAACAAAAAAGTTGCATTTAAGATGCAAAAAGTTAATTTACAAGGAAAAAGATGAATATGTACAAATGAATGATGTAAATCAATGAGGAAAAAGCTACAAATTTATGAGAAAAGCTGTAAATTAAAAAAAATGCATTTATGTATTTATACATGTCCCCTATCCCCTCCTTCATTGATTTATGCCTATGGCATGCAGGAAAAAAAATTATAGAAGCTGTCCACCAAGAGAAGCTGAGTGAATATAACTTTTTATAAAGCATAACTCATTCAGCAACAACATAGCATGGTGGTTTGTGTTAATAAGAGAAGTGGCACTGTATCAGGAGTCCCACGCGTCCTGGAAAATCTGGAATATGATTGACCAATTTTCCAGTCATGGAGAACATAGAAATGGGAAAAAGAAGTCAAATAATTCTGGAAAACCTTAAGTTGTCCTGGAAAATTTTATCTCCTCCCTCTGCTTCTCTCTGCCTTGTGAGTGAACGCAAATGGGTTAAAAGTTATGTGCATATATGTTTATTGTCACCAGTATTAGGAGTAACGTGTTACTTTGTAATTGTAACACTACTTTTGCAGTAATGTGCTGTGTAATGAAATTACTGTTTAAAATTCAGTGTCCAGGGTGTACCCTGCCTCTTGCCCAAAGATGCTGGGATAGGCTCCTGCCCCCCCCCCCCCGCCACCCGCCCCCCCCGCGACCCAAAAAGGATTAAGCGGAAGAAGATGGATGGATGGATAATGCGTTACAGTTACTGAAATTTGATCAGATGCGTTACTCATTATATGTTTTATTAATATGGATAGATATTTTTAGCACAAATAAATTAATATATAAACTGACCCTACCGTAGCTGAGACAAGTGGTTAGTCGATGTGGCCTACTGCAGAGAGCCGAGTCTTCACTACTGAGCAGAGGAAAAGATGAAGCTACTTTGTTTTTTGTGAAAATTGACAGATTATTTTTCCTTTGTCACGGTTAAGGACAAAAGTATATTGGTGGGTTGGAAGCTAAGTGCCGGTTGAGACATACTACAATCTTCAGAAGCGCTTGAAAACAGCAACAAAGCTCAGATAAAGCTAGTGTTATGTAATGGCTAGTTATGCTAACAACACCGTGTTACTGGATTTATGCTATCTGAACAGCCACAGCTGGATGTAAAGTGGAAATATTCTCGTCTCAACAGCCACGGCTGGATTTCAAGCACAGGTATGCATCTGGACAATTTGTGACCCAGCAAGAATTAAACCTGACACATTTCCTTGCTACCTGGATACAAATTATTCCAAATGGATTTTGATCTCCAAAAGGAATTTGAGGGACTGGATCATGTCTCGGTCACAGTAGACATTTAGACTGTGGATAATGGACATTTTCTTTGGATCACTGCACATCGGATTAAATCCGTATCATAAAGGTAAGATAAGAAGAAGCCATCTCTGTTGTCATTCAGTCCATACAGCCAATCATGTACAGTAAAACAAAATTATGTTTCTCCTATCTACAAAGTTAATCACATGTAGAATCAGAGGGGTCGCTACCATGCAAGGTGCTGCCACAAACAACTTCTCATTTCCCCATTCTATTACACTGAGCATGAAGCTAGTAGGTGGGAAGTACCATTTTTATTTGGTCTTTGGTATGATCCGGCCGGTACTTGAATCCCCAACATCCTGGTTGTGGGGCAGATGCTCTCTCAACTAGGCCACTAGTCTATCCATAAACATAGATGGCTTTATGAAGTGTTGCCAACTCTCACTCCAAAATGAGGAAATTACTGACAATATCATGTTGATTTTCTTCAGATTTTTACCACAATAAGAGCTCTCAAGGCAGGATAAAGCTGACTGAACATGTTCTAAAAGCTGTGTCTGTTTTCAGCCTGACATTAATAAGCCGGTATTGTAATCCATTAATTAAATTATCTTGCTATGTGTGCAAGATGATTTACAGCGGGGAAAATAAGTATTGAACACGTCAACATTTTTTTCATTAAACATATTTCTGATGGAGCCATTGGCCTGAAGTTTTCACCAGATATCAGTAATAACCCAAGTAATCCATCCTTGCAAAGAAATCAAGGCAACTGTGTTCACAAAACAAGTTATATTTAATAAAGTGGAATGACAAGGAATAACTATTGAACACATGAACAAAAAGAGGTACAAAAAGGCATAGAAAGCCAAGAAATCAGCTGAAATCCATCAGAATTTAGGAAGCCATCCCATCTCCCATCAGTGCAAATTAATTTCAGCTGGTTAAGTCCTAAATGATAGCGTTTTAAAAGATCTATGAATATCAGATTGTCACACCACAAAGAACTCATGATGGGTAGGAGGAGCAAAGAGCTCTCTCAAGACCTTCACAACCTTACTGTTAAACCTAATGATGGCATTGGCTACAGGTGCATTTCTAAACTGTTGAATGTTCCAGTGAGCACTGTTGGAGCCGTCATTCCGAAGTGGAAAGAACATCATTTTACCATAAACTGGCCACGACCAGGAGCTCCTCGCAAGATCTCTGACAGAGGAGTCAAAATAATTAACAGAGAGTTATCCAAGAGCCAAAGACCATATATAGTCTTGTCAGATGAGACCAAAATCGAACTTTTTGGATGCCACAAAACACAGCATGTTTGGAGGAGAAATGGCACTGCACATCCATCATGATGTGGGGGTATTTTTCAGCACATGGTACAGGCAGACTTCATATAATTGAAGGAAAGACGAATGGACAAATGTATAGAGACATCCTTGATAAGAACCTGTTGCCATCTGTCAAGATGCTGAAGATGAAATGAGGAAGGACATTTCAGCAAAACAGTGATCCCAAACACACAGACAAGGAAACTCAGCTGTCTCCAGTGAAGGAAAATAAAGCTGCTTGAATGGCCCAGTCAGTCACCTGACCTGAATCAAAATGAAAATCTATGGAAAAAAACTGAAGATCAGAGTTCATAGAAGACATCCATGGAACTTTCAAGATTTGAAGACAGTTTGTTTGAAAGAATGGGCTAAAATTCCTCCTGAGCAATGCCTGCACCTAGTTTCTCCATACAGGAGGTGTCTGGAAGCTGTTATTATCAACAAAGGCTTTTCTACTAAATATTAAATGAATTTCACCAAGCTTGTGTTGTGTGGGGTTTTAATGTGAAGTGCAGTGTGATGACGCCACCTTCCTGTTGCGTCATCACATCGCCCTATATTAAGGGGCATCCACAATGAGGGCTTCCTCTTGCCCTGGATGACTCCGCTGCGGTGCCTCATGTGTAGTGTGTTCTCTATTAATAATAAAGCCGAGTTCAGTGCTACATCTTCGTCGGCCTCGTTTATCACCAGGTTTGTACATAACATTTGGCTACTGAGGATTAACTTATGGAGGCGTGCATTACACCACTCCAGCCCTTTCTTGAGCTTCCCAGCGAGCCGCCGGTGCCATGGAGTCGCTGGTTACAGGCTTTCCAAACGTATATCACTGCGCTGGACCTTGGAAAGTTTGATAAGGTGAGGGCACGTGTGTTCCTTGTCAACAACCTAGGTATTGAGGGCCAGAGGATTCTGTGGACGCTTGGCACGATGGACTCGTACGAGGACATCATGGAGCTGCTAGCTAACCATTTCACCACCTTGGACAGTGTGACAGTACAGAGAATTCGCTTTCGCTAGAGACGCCAACGAGTCGGTAAGCCAGTTCGTCAACATGTCACTGACATTATGCAGCTAGCAAGTGCCTTTTTGGGCCACTGGAAGATGAGATGGTGCAAGGCCAATTGGCTGAGCACACGTGCAATGCTGGGCTATGTGCTAGGCTATTAATGGCGCCTAATGACTTGACGTTAGCTAGGGCTGTCAGGCTAGCTCTCTAGTTGGAGGCCGCCGATAAGCTAGCTTTGGAGTTAAACTGTCGCCAGTCACAGAAGCCGCCGGAGTTGCTCGTCTCAGCTAATATTATGGACCCGGATGAAGAAGATAGCATGGATGAAGCTATGAGGCCAGTGCTACTAGTTGAAGGTCTAGCCGAAGGTGCAAACCCTGTTTGCAGGGGTTGTGGGTCCTCGACGCACCGTTACAAAGTGAGAGTGTGCCCGGCAAGAGGGAAACGATGCAGCAAGTGTGGGCACTTGAATCATTACACCAGGGTGTGCCATTTATCTGAGCCAGAGAGCCCACCGAAGAAATCACCCCGCCCGCCCGCCCGCAACAACTATCCACTCGATGAGTCCCAACACCAACGGGTGTTTGTGTTGTACGGTGGAGTTGGATGGTGTTGAGGTGCCATTGCTGCTTGACATGGTGGCAGTGCGGCTGATGCTGAATTGGGCCACGATGAAGAAGTTTTTCCCCTACCAGAGGATTAGGAGTAACCCAGCACCGTTGTACGGCTACAGCATTAACAGACTGTGCACTGTTGGGACTGTGGAGTTGACTGTTCGCTATAAGTCTGAAGTGGTGCATGACTTCATGTTCCAAGTGGCGGCACGCGGTGACAGCATCATGGGGTGTGACCTATTCTATGGAATGGGTTTCACCATCAGAGACAGCGCTGGGAATGAATGGTCTGATTGTGGTCGTTGGGCCTTGCAAGCTCTGGAGACTGAGGACTTTGTGATTTGGGTTGAAGAGCTGACGAGCAGCCCTGTCATCAAGTCGCCCAGTCCCTGCTCAGTGTCGGAACGGGACAGTTTCAGTGTCCGTGATCGGTGTGAGGTAGAAAAGGGGGCCGAGCGTGAGGGTGGGACACCCGTTCCGACGAGCGACACCAAGAGGGCACCAAACACCTTCAGTGGCCACAGTTGGGTGAGGGGTCTGCTGCCACGATGGTGACTACTGCATCGCTAGCAAAAGAAGATGGCAGGGCAAGACCACATAAGAGCATGTAGTTACTGCACATCAGGCCGAGTAAGGTCCCACTTTAGGTCATGGACTGGGTTTGGGTTGACGAAAGAACAAGGCGAAGTTGGACCAGATGGATGAAATATTGGGCGCGCCTGAGAATTGTGGCGAAGCTAGGAGCGGCACGTTTCTGGCTGTCAGATGGTTTGATGAGGCATGCTAACCAGCTGTGGCATGTTCAAGAGGACACTCCGGGTGGCAAGGCTGGACAGGAGTCAGTGAAGGTGGTTTGGGATCCAGGCTCCTGTGTCCTGAAGATTGGTCCTTGCCCTGGGGGCCTACCACCTCCAAAGGCGCATCTGCTGCGGGGCTACCCAGGGCCCCCCTGCCTGGCCCACCATCTACTTGAATGACTGTGCTGAAGGACTCAATGTTTATAGTTCCTGTTTTGTGTTTTAGTTAGGAGCATGACTGTTTTTCGTTCGTTCAAATAAAAAAAAAGAAAATAAGTAGTAACAGTTGCAGAATAACCCACTGCGCCATGTGGGCTGTGTGGTAGTCCACCCACCGGTCCTACTTTAGTTCTTTTGAGGTGTTTTATGCTTTGCTTTTATTTTGCCATTTTAGTGTGGTATGCCTTTGAGTGATTGTGCTTCCAGATTAGGGTGGGTTTGATTCAGTGTGTGTTTTTATGCTTTATAAAGGGGGGGAGGATGCTGTGTGGGGTTTTAATGTGAAGTGCGGTGTGATGACGCTGCCTTCCTGTCGTGTCATCACACTGCCCTATATTAATTGGCATCCGCCATGAGGGCTTCCTCTTGCCCTGGATGACTCCGCTGTGGTGCCTCATGTGTAATGTGTTCTCTATTATTAATAAAGCCGAGTTCAGTGCTACATCTTTGTCGGCTTTGTTTGTTACCAGGTTTGTGGACATAACAGCTTGTTCAATACTTATTCCCTGTGTCATTCCACTTTATTAAATATAACTTGTTTTGCTTATACACGGTTGCCTTGATTACTTTGTATGAATGGATTACTTGGGTTGTTACTGATAGCTGGTAAAAATCTCAGGTCATTGGCTCCAGCAGAAATATGTTTAAAGAGAAAAATGATGACGTGTTCAATACTTATTTTCCCCACTGTAAGTATGCATTTAAAAGTAATGTGAAAGCTACTTTTCCAAGTAACTTTTAATCATGCAGTAATTGGTAAAGTAACCCAGTTACTTTTGAAAAGAAGTAACTAGTAACTGTAATTAGTTACTATTTTTAGTAACTTACCCAACACTGCTGACAATGATATGAGCAGTAGTCTTACCTCCTTGTAGGTGTCTATGTCCAGATACAATTCAGTGCCTGGTACATTCCCCAAAATGGAATAGCGGGGTCTGAAAGAGATCAAAATTTCATCAGTACAGACAAACTATCCTGCATTTTATTGACTGATGATTATACAGTATCTTTAATTAATAACTGTGGGTGTGTAGTTACAGTTGTGTTCTGAAGATGACAGTGAGCATGGAGAAGCCAATGGATACAGCCAGGCCCAGGTCAAGGTTGAGCAGAACGGTGCTTATGAATGTTACCAGCCACACCATCTAGAGGGCAGCATGAACAGACAAATGGGTCATAGTGCAACAATGGCAACCAGTGTTGCCAGTTCAACTTATTTCCCTCCACTATGGCCTTGATTTACTGGAAGTCAATTGTAAATACGAGCAGCTGCAGGCTTTTTTTAAACAAGAGAAGGTAGCTTATTTGGGGTTATGGAGTTATATTTCAGCATATTAGATATATATATATATAAAAAAATCCTAACAACACACCATTTGGAAACTGTTGTGGATTTTTACTTGTTAAAAAAAGTCCCTTATAAATATGGCGAAGAAATAATAAAATGATGAAAGATGAAAGCGCTGTATGCCTTTTGCTGTATATTTATTATCTTTTGCAAAAGGGAGGATCTCAGGGATGTTACAGGCAGTAGGTTCCACAGAAATGTTCAGAATTTTAAACATTGAGCAAAGGCTTTATTTAATCCAGTGGTGGATCCTCAGGGCCAGCAAAGCCTTCTCTGCTGACCTGAACACTATCAGAGTTACATTTACAACCTACATTCTTATATTTGTTCCATGAGGATGTATTAAATTATTCCTAATAGTCTAGTCCCTTCGTTTTGTAGCTTTTCTCTTGGTTGCACTCCTGTCAAGGGGTGGAAGTGTTTTATTGTTTTTGGGTTTCATGTGGTTTTTAGTTTTGTGTTGCATGTTTTAGTTTACATGTTTTGTGTTTTTTATATTTTAATCAGTGTTTTTAAATTGGAAATGTTTACTTCCACCCTGTGCTTCCCTTAATTACTAATGAGCAGCACCTATGGCTGCACATAAGAGGTGCTCTGGCAGTCCAGAAGGGAGAGTTTTTGACAGGAGGAAGGAGTCCTGCCTAGAGAGCTTTGTTGCCAGGAGGAAGGAGTTCTGCCTGGAGAGGAGTGCCCTGCCTGGATAGCCAGCCAGATGAGAGCCTGGTTGGACAAGAGAAGGCTGCTGATCCCAGGAAGACAGCTGCAGGAGGGCATGACTGCGGTGGAGGAGGAGGAGGAACAGTAATGGCCAGGACCACCATGATGCTGGCATTTGGGGGGGAGACACTTCTGTGTGGAGCAGTTGGTGGTGCTGCGGGCGAAAGATGGAAAGAGGCAGAGTGAGGAGCTCTGCCTGGTCTGTTTCCTGAGGGCATCGGTGTCGTGGTGGCAGATGGAGCATGGCCTGGAAGAGTGGATCCTCCTCCTCAGCTTTTCTGGACTTTTAGTTGTTTTTTAGCCCACTTTTAGTCTTCTTTTTAGTTTAGGTTTTAGTTTAAGCTTTTTATTTTATTAGGCTTTTTATTCTAGTGGGCATTTCTTGTACATAATTTGTTGTAATAACATCCCTTTGAACATCCTCATAAGTTCCCCTATGATTGCTACCAATGACTCTTCACCTGGTTTTAACCTGAAGTTATGTTTTTAACTACTCTCGGTCACATGTTACACTTCCAGTAGTGTAAAGCATGTTAGTTTTTTGGTCCAATCATATTTCAGCCATCTGTATTGCCAGGGTCAAGGAAATCTGCCTTGGGCCTTCAGGAATTAACAGTGCAGCTCTGTAGGTTAAATTAACTGTTAAACGTATCCTGTTGCTTTAACCAATCAGATGTCTTCTGTATGTCCAGGGGTAGCATTGAAGGCATCAGAGAAAGTTGGCATTTTTATGTCTTTTGATTGGATGGTTAGACTCCTCCAACCACAATGCAGAGGATGTAAGCTAGCAAAACACCAGTGCAGGGACTTGCTTAAGCAGCTACAATATACTGTATCTGTTTAAATATAATAGTGTGCAGAAAGGAAACCGGCAAGGCAGTGAGCTGGACGACACATGAACTTGATTCTTTCTCCAACATCAAGAACAGGAAAAGAGCTCTCGGGTCTCTGTGCATTTATCCCTTTAATTCAGTGCATTGAGACCCGGAACTTCTGACCATAATACATCGTTTGGAACAAAGGCCTGTGTGGCACATCATCATAACATAACGCCGGCACCGCTGCTCACACCCTTCTCTCTTTCAGCGGCTCTGGCAGTTCCTCCTCTTCCCGAGGGGTGCATAGTCCATACTGTCCCGTCTGAGCCCCCCCGCCCGGTGGCACTTACTCCTCCAGCCCATTGTTCCCCCTTATCCCAGCTGCCTTCTCTGGGTGGAGAATCCCCTACCCGTGCCCCCCACAATAGCTGTTTTTCCACCCACAGTGGCTGATAGGGGAGAGGAAAATAATTTGATCACTGATATTTAAAAAAAAAAAAAAATTTCCAGATGGACATTTCAAGAAAAGCTGGTCATTGTGAAGAGAGGTCGGCCAACCCTGAAGCTAGCAGGCTCGCCTCAGCCGGGGAAAGGAGTTGTCTGTCATTTCCATATTAGCAACGACCGGTAATCCTTGGATTACAGGCTCTGAGAAGTGCTGTGAACCTTGCTGGGAATGCCTATTGTTTGCAACTGATTGAGTAGATACTTTGAGCCAGACAGGGTTTGCAAACTTGAGCTGTCCGTCACACCATGGCGATTTAGGCAGCGTTTGCCAAACGCATAAAATTTAGTCAAATGCTGGGATACGCCAAAATTTCCACTTTTGGCCGTATGCATCGCATATCCATAACGACTTGGACATATAAGTAAGTAATAGTAACTTAAACCAACTAATGCTTCACGTGTTGCAGACATTCACGTCTAACTTCAGCATAGCGCAGTCATGCCAAACTTCCATTGCCTTCCGATCCATGACGCCTAGGTGTGGGAGAGATCATCTCTGTTCGACCCAGATGATTCTCCCCTCCAAACACCATGGAGGGGGGCGTGACCAATCTGGCAGAGCTGTCAAATCTGTCAGGTCAGTCACGTCTAACAACAGCTAATGTGACACGTCAGGAAGATCGGATGGCAGTTGTCACAACCTGGCTCAAAAGCACACGAACTGATGGCAATAAAAAAAAGTTTATTTTCAATAAAGTGAAAAAAAACAAGATAATGCATGGAGTGTGCTTTTGCTGGGAGGCACAGCAACCAACAGCAAAATGTGATTTGTCATGGAAAACAGCTGCGCTCTGTGCTTCAGGCGATCAGCTGATTGTATCCTCCTCTTCCGGTGTTCTCACATTTTGGCATATCTATCAGAACACTGGACGGCTGATGGTACACACTTCAGTCAAATGGAAACCCCTGACAGGTCCCGTTATACGAACAAATAGGTGTGTGTGTGTGTGTGTGTATGCATGTATGCACTGCAAGCAGAGAGCTCTGTACAGGTTTTTCCTGTGAACCAATGCTGCAAATATGCCATTTGCACCACATATAAGCCATACGTTGGATACGTCAAAAAATTTTCAGCATGCTGAAACTTAATTTTCAGAGGAGCTCAGCGAACTACGCTGTAGCGTGCTTCAGCATTCTTCAGTGTGCTCTTAACTTAGACAACATAACTGATTTGACATACGCCAGCGTATTCTCCAAATTTTTCATACATTTTGGCTGCCTAAATTGCCTAGATGTGACGGAGCCTTAACTATAGCAGCCGCCAGACACCAAAGCACAGCTGCCGGCCGGACACTTATAAGCAACAGTACTTTTAAACCTTTGGGGAAACAAGAGTGGATCTACAGCTCAATGAACAAGTGCACAGGGAAATGGAGCTCCACAATGAAAAGGTGAAGATTTCTAAAACTATAATTTTATATTTAAATTTATCTTTAACATGCTTTGTGTGGACAGCCCTATATGTTATTTTTATGGCGCTTAGCATGAATGGTACTTAAATCAGGTAGATCACCGCTGAAAGCTTAGTTGTAAAATAGCCTATACAGTCTTCCACTGCTTATAATTAACAGTTGCAGACTTTGACTTAAACGGGACCAGTGGAAGTGCATGTTACTGAGAATATGTATCCATTTAGGTTAGTTGCACTTTCCCTGAATGTTTTAGTATTAAAAGCTGTAATGTTTTATCTGTCTGTGACAAAAAACAAACACGTGTCCAAAAAAGAATGTAGCATACAGTGGTGTGAAAAAGTGTTTGCCCCCTTCCTGATTTCTCATTTTTTTTGTATGTTTGTCACACTTCAACGTTTTAGATCATCAAACAAATTTGAATATTAGACAAAGCTAATACAAGTAAACACAAAATGCAGTTTTTAAATGAAGGTGTTTATTATTAAGGGGGAAAAAATAATCCAAACCTACATGACCCTGTGTGAAAAAGTGATTGTCCCCTAAACCTAATAACTGGTTGGGCCACCCTTAGCAGCAACAACTGCAATCAAGCGTTTGCAATAACTGGCAATGAGTCTTTTACAGCACTGTGGAGGAATTTTGGCCCACTCATCTTTGCAGAATTGTTGTAATTCAGCCACATTAGAGGGTTTTTGAGCAAGAACCGCCTTTTAAAGGTCATGCCACAGCATCTCAATCGGATTCAGGTCAGGACTTTGACTGGGGCACTCCAAAGTCTTCATTTTGTTTTCCTTAAGCCATTCAAAGGTGGACTTCCTGGTGTGTTTTGGATCATTGTTCTGCTGCAGAACCCACGTGCGCTTCAGCTTGAGGTCACTTACAGATGGCCGGACATTCTCCTTCAGGATTTTTTGCTAAACAGCAGAATTCATGGTTCCATTTACCACAGCAAGTCTTCCAGGTCCTGAAGCAGCAAAACAGCCCCAGACCATCACACTACCACCACCATATTTTACTGTTGGTATGATGTTCCTTTTCTGAAATGTTGTGTTACTGTGTTATACCCTCCAGTATACAACTAGGACAATATCAATCACTATGGAGGGTGACAATATGTATGGGTACATATTCATACTATGTGGGGTAACTAAATAGATGGTTATGCTGTTTATTCCATCTAGCTACAATGCTCCATACTGTGTATATATATTTATACTGTATATTTATGTGTACATATGTATATTCACTGCTCTTATTTTCTTACCTTCTAAATTATTGCTCTGAGTGTTGCTATCCCTGTGCTGTTGCAATCCTGGAATTTCCCCATTGTGGGACTAATAAAGGCTTATGTTATCTTACTTTTACGCCAGATGTAATGGGACACACACCTTCCAAAAAGTTCAACTTTTGTCTCATCAGTCCAGAGTATTTTCCCTAAAGTCTTGGGGATCAACAAGATGTTTTCTGGC
Organism: Pholidichthys leucotaenia; assembly: GCA_020510985.1. Classification (NCBI taxonomy): domain Eukaryota; kingdom Metazoa; phylum Chordata; class Actinopteri; order Cichliformes; family Pholidichthyidae; genus Pholidichthys; species Pholidichthys leucotaenia. The sequence continues at coordinate 322,436,730 of CM035843.1, read as the reverse complement.
AAAACTTAAATGAGCCTTTATGTTCTTTTTGCTTAGCAGTGGTTTTCGTCTTGGAACTCTGCCATGCAGGCCATTTTTGCCCGGTCTCTTTCTTATGGTGGAGTCATGAACACTGACCTTAACTGAGGCAAGTGAGGCCTGCAGTTCTTTGGATGTTGTTGTGGGGTCTTTTGTGACCTCTTGGATAAGTCATCGCTGAGCTCTTGGGGTGATTTTTGTCAGCAGGCCACTCCTGGGAAGGTTCACCTCTGTTCCATGTTTTCACCATTTGTGGATAATGGCTCTCACTGTGGTTCACTGGAGTCCCAAAGTTTTAGAAATCGCTTTATAACCTTTTCAAGACTGATAGATCTCAATTACTTTGGTTCTCATTTGTTCCTGAATTTCTTTGGATTGCAGCATGATGTCTAGCTTTTGAGGATCTTTTGGTCAACTTCACTTTGCCAGTCAGGTCCTATATCAGTGATTTTTTCATTGAGAACAGGAGTGGCAGTAATCAGGCCTGGGTGTGGCTAGAGAAATTGAACTCAGCTTTCCAAAGATGTAATAAACCACAGTTAATTTGTGTTTTAACCGGGGGGGGGGGGGTGTCACTTTTTCACACAGGGCCATGTAGGTTTGGATTATTTTTTACCCTTAATAATAAACACCTTCATTTAAAAACCGCATTTTGTGTTTACTTGTGTAATTTTTGTCTCATATTTAAATTTGTTTGATGATCTGAAACATTGAAGTGTGACAAACATACAAAAAAATTAAGAAGCCAGGAAGGGGGCAAACACTTTTTCACACCACTGTATGCTACATTCTTTTTTGGACACGTGTTTATTTTTTGTGACAGAGAGCACAAGCCAAGTTTCCTTGGCTGTGTGTTTGGGAAAAAAAGCTGCTAGAATGGCCCAGTCTGTCACCTGACCTGAATCCAATTGAAAATGTATGGAATGAACTAAAGATGAGAGTTCATTAAAGACACCCATGGAATCTTCAAGATTTGAAGACAGTTTGTGTGGAAGAATGGGCTAAAATCCCTCCTGAGCAATACCTGCACCTAGTTTCTCCATATAGGAGGCATCTGGAAGCTGTTGTTAGCAACAAAGGCTTTCCTACTAAATATTAAATGAATTTCACCAAGCGTGTTGAATACTTATTCCCTGAGTCATTCCACTTTATTAAACATAACTTGTTTTGTGAACACAGTTGCCTTGATTTCTTTGTATGTATGGATTACTTGGGTTGTTACTGATATCTGGTGACAATCTCAGGTCAGTGGCTCCATCAGAAATATGTTTAATGAGAAAAATGTTGATGTGTTTAATACTTATTTTCCCCACAGTATGTTAACTTTTCTTACCTGCAGTGTCTAGTAACAATTACACTTCTCAATCCACCAGATGAGGATGATGCTGTGAGTTCTCTAATTAAAATCATAACCACATGATGTCCTGTCAGAACTGTTAATACTAGTTCTATTAAATATGGTGGGGGAAGGCACATCTGCAAGAGTCAAGTGCACATCTGCAGCTGAAGAGACTGCTGATGAACTCAAGAAGTCTTGAGGTATCATAAGGCATTTGTACTTAAGGTACAGAGCTGTCATGAGCCAAAATAAGACTGAAAGAGAGAAAGTTTTTGGATCTAGATTTAGACAGGGAAATAAAAATGCAAGATACTGAGAAAACTGGACCTGGAGATCCAGAAAATAGAAAGAGATGTAATAGATTTTTTTTCTTTACACACTGTAACCATGTCTGTAAAACTACTGTATGTATTAATCTTATTTTTCCTCTCCAGTTTCAAGGTGACAAGTACACTATCCAGTACACTATTTTATACAGCCAGTTTAAGTGAAACTAAACTTATGATACAAACAAAAAACATCCAAACCCAACACCTACTCCAATTAGAATACATATTCATTATCACTCTCACACACACATCTACACACGCACATAGTTAAAACCATAATCCCATCTACAAAAAGTGTATATCACAAACACTGAATACAATACATACGTTCACATCTGCTTGAGGAAAATAAATAACTACCAAGCAGTATACTAATTTCATACAGAAACATTCAAACAGATTCCAATATTCGCAAGATGGGGCCCCAAGATTCCTCCCACTTGTATTAATCTTGGTGAGTATTTGGTCTTAGCTTTTCCGTATGAATGACTGAAATAACCTCCTGCAACCAGTTTTTCAAGCTCGGGACATTTGATGACTTCCAGTTTTTAAGAATTATTTTTTTTGCAAGAACCATGCCCATCGATAGGGCCATCTGAATATGTGATGCTTGCTTTAAAAAGTCCAGTGAACAGCCAAGCATAGCGAGGTCTCTATCCAGTGTGAGAGTCTTGCAATATGCTCCAGAAAAAAAAAGAAAAATACTTGACCAAAAGGAAAAGATAAGTGGACAATCCAAAATAACAACGTACCATCATTTGATTTGCATTTGTCACAAACTGGAGACACTGAAGGGTAAAATTTATGTAACATGACCTTAGAATAGTGAAAGCAGTGTAACACTTTAAACTAAATTAACCTATGCCTACCATTTATTGAACATCTATGAATCTAGAAAAGTGCAGTCTTCCAAACCTTATTGGACAATACAGTATTCATTTCTCTCTCCCACTCTTTCTTAATACAGACAGCAGATGCAGAGTCATCAAAAAAAAAACCAAACAAACCTTAAATTTATTTATGTTTCTTATTTTCCGGTGAAAGAGAAAATAGTTCCCACAGCTCATGCCCCTGACAAGAGGACTCAAGCTGTGGAATATTTTCTCTGACAAAATGCCTCAGTTGCATATCACTCTTCTTCTTCTTTCAAATTTGATTGGCAGTTGGCAACCAGCCTACAGGTGCATTACCGCCACTGACTTGATGATCATCACTCTATATCTTTGTATAACGAGTTCTTATAAGGAGTTCTGAACAACTCCTTAGGTGTGAAAAAATTATCCGTCCTTGGACTGTGTCCTCTATCACTCTTATCACTTTATAAAAGCAAGAAAGCTGTGTGTGTGTGTGTGTGTGTGTGTGTGTGTCACGCTTCATAGGACGTCCTATGATCTCTGAACATCATAGGACACAGACAAATGTGTCTTTATGATGTCATATAGACCATGTGTCTTTGAACTCAGGCATCATAGGACACATAGACAAATGTGTCTTTATGATGTCATAAAGACCATGAAGTCAGGCATCATAGGACGACTCGCGATGTCTATATGATGGCACATAGACAAATGTGTCTTTATAATGTCATATACATCAAGCCCACGGCACATAGACAAATATGTCTTTATGATGTCATATACATCAAGCCCGCCTTCATGTCTTTGTCATATACATCAAGCCTACCGTCATGTCTTTCTCATATACATCAAGCCTGCCTTCATGTCTTTATGATGTCATATACAGTGACAGATATCAGGCAACATGTCTTTATGATGTCATATACATCAAGGCTGCCTTCATGTCTATAAGATGTCATACATCAAGCCTGCCTTCATATCTTTATGATGTCATATACAGTGACATATCAGGCAACATGTCTTTATGATGTCATATACATCAAGGCTGCCTTCATGTCTTTAAGATGTCATATACATCAAGGCTGCCTTCATGTCTTTATGATGTCATACATCAAGCCTGCCTTCATATCTTTATGATGTCATATACAGTGACAGATATCAGGCAACATGTCTTTATGATGTCATATACATCAAGGTTGCCTTCATGTCTTTAAGATGTCATATACATCAAGGCTGCCTTCATGTCGTTATGATGTCATATACAGTGAGTCCATGCCGGAAAGCCTCTTTTTGCTCAGGTCTATTTTCAAGATCCTGTCCATGAACTGGAATTATGACGCACTAGAATACTAGAGCAATAGAATGAGGACAACTGCTGCACGTCAGAAAAGATGCCATGAAGATGAAACACCTGAGGTTCCAGCAGTACATCGCACCCGTCTTGAGACGGGAGGACGCCCTTCACCAGTATAGGGTATGACAGACTTTAAAGCACGTTTCTAGGACATCATAGGATGGCCTATGAGCTCTGCCTCATCATCATAGTGCGTCCTATGAACTCAGGCATCATAGGATGACTCGCCATGCCTACATGACGGCAAATGTTTAACCTTGATGAATGCCAGTCTACACTACAAATGTGTAAAATGCCAAGCAAAGCGCTGATTTTCTCCAGGTGCTCTGGTTTCTTGGTTTCTACAGGCATGCACAGGCCTTCCTGAACAGGGTCGAAAGCCACTTTTTCAGGATCATGCCCATGAACTAGAATTACGACGCACCTATCCCTCAACCAGTGGTCTGAACAAAGAACAAGAAGACCCACCAGATGGAGAGCAATAGAATGAGGAGAACTGCTGCACGTCAGAAAGGATGCCGTGAACATGAAACACTTCAGGTTCCACCAGTACGCCGCAGGCATGACTGTGAACAACACAGCTGTCTCAGACAGGAGGAGACCCTTCAGTGGTCTGAACGAAGAAGACCCACCAGGTGATACCTATATGACGGCACATAGACAGAGCACGACTCCCTACAAGACATATACAGTATATAGACACAGGTAAGCAACATAACACAGAACGGTGACAGGCAGGAGAAGAAGTAACAAGCAGGGGCAAAAAGCCCCAGTTGGCAGGGCATATTTTGTGTGATTTTTATGTTTGGCTGCATACAAAAGCCATCACATGTGATTGCCTCTTAGTGCTGTGTTGCTATACCAACTGTCCTGTAACTGGCAAGAATTCTGTTCCAATGTATCCCCTCTATGGGCATGCACTAGTAACGAAAAAAGTTAGAATGGAATAATTATATTTTGAGCTTAACTGGCCAAAAGAAGAAAACTTATTATCAATGTAAAAATTCTTAATGCAATTTAAGCCCTTTAACATACCATGCAACAAAAGTACTGTCCACCAATGCCAGCACAAAGGCATGATTATGGCAAAATGATGTAGTATATATTGAAATATTTGGAACATTGTATTTTTGCTTAAGTTGCCAAAGAATCTTCAGTGAATTTCTAACAACAAAACTGTGACTTACAGCTTTTAAGGCAGTAGCAGGGTTTGTAAAAAGTAAAGAAGAAAGTGAGGCATATGGTTTTATTAATGACATAAGCTCTATCTTTAGCCAGAGGGGAGCAGAATTCAGCAATTCATGATCTGGAGAGCCCCGTTGCCAATATATCAGTGCCCTAGCATTAGCTGCCCAATAATAATGTTTAAATATTATGGTGAGGATCATGTTCTTTGACTTCTCCAGTGCTTTCAACACCATCCAACCGATGATCCTGAAGGACAAGCTGCTGCGCGCAGGGGTGGACCAGCACCTGTCATCATGGATCCTGGACTACCTCACGAACCGGCCTCAGTTTGTGAGAACCCGGGACTGTGTGTCCGACACGATCATCAGTAGCACGGGGGCCCCCCAGGGAACGGTGCTGGCTCCCTTCCTGTTCACTCTTTATACTGCGGACTTCTCACACAACACAACACACTGCCATCTACAGAAGTTCTCTGATGACTCTGCGATCGTTGGCCTCATCTCCAATGGAGATGAAGCTGAGTACAGAGGGCTTATCCGGGACTTCGTGGACTGGTGCCATCGGAACTGCCTCCAGATCAACGCAAGGAAAACTAAGGAGCTGGTGGTGGACTGCCGCAGGCATGGGCAGCCCCTCACAGCACCAGTAAATATACAGGGAACAGACATCGAGATGGTGACATCCTATAAGTACCTGGGTGTTCATCTGAACAATAAACTAGACTGGTCACACAATACTGACGCACTCTACAAGAAGGGACAGCGCAGGCTGTTCCTGCTGAGGAGACTCAGGTCTTTTGGTGTACAAGGGGCGCTGCTGAAGACATTCTATGACACGGTGGTGGCATCAGCCATCACTTTTGGAGTGGTCTGCTGGGGCAGTGGCATTACTGCAGCCGATAGGAAGAGACTGAACAAACTGATTAAGAAAGCTAGCTCTGTCCTGGGGCAGCGCCTTGATCCGGTGGAGGAGATAGGAGAGAGAAGGACGGTGGCTAAACTGTCATCTCTGCTGGAGTCCGAGTTCCACCCTATGCAGGACATACTGAATGCACTGAGGAGCTCATTTAGCAGCAGACTACATCATCCCAGGTGCACAACCGAGAGATTTCGTAGGTCCTTCCTACCAACGGCTGTCAGACTGTACAACCTAAGCAGGGCTGCTCGCAGAGATAGCAAAAAGACGTAACAACCTAATAGTTTTTTTGAATGCAAAAGATGCAATAGACTTACACAATGGTCCCCTCCGGCATACAACTAGGAAAATACCGGTCGCTATGGAGGGTGAGAATATGTATGGGCACATAATCATACCATGTAGGACAACTAAGTAGATGGTTATGCTGTTTCATCCCATCTAGCAACAATGCTCTGCACTGTGTGTGTTTATATATTTACATATTTATTCCATCTAGCTACAATGCTCAGCACTGGGTGTGTTTATATTTATATATCTATATATTTATTCCATCTAGCTACATTGCTCCGCACTGTGTGTGTTTACATACTTACATATTTATTCCACCTAGCTGCAATGCTCCGTACTGTGGGTGTTTATATATTTACATATTTATTCCATCTAGCTACAATGCTCTGCACTGTGTGTTTATATATTCATATATTTATTCCATCCAGCTACGATGCTCTGCACTGTGTGTCTGTGTGTGTGTGTATACATATATTTTATAGTAATATGTACATAAGTATATTAGCTGCTCTTGCTTGCTTGTTTTTTTTTTCTTGCCTTCTGATTGTTGCTCTGAGTGTTGCTATCCCTGTGCTGTTGCAATCCTGGAATTTCCCCGTTGTGGGACTAATAAAGGCTTATCTTATCTTATCTTATCTTATCTTATCTTAAATATTGGAAGACCCAAACCACCCTCCTGAATAGGCCGACAGAGATGTTTCTTTGACAGTCTGTTTTTGATAACCCCAAACAAATTCTAAAATAACTGACACTATAATGTCTTAAAAAATTCAGCAGGAATCAGTATAGGCAGATTTTGAAAAAGATATAAAAACTTTGGTAGTGATACCATCTTAATGGCATTCACTCTGCCTATCATGGATAATGGCAGAGTCCTCCAATATTCAATATTACATTTTAATTTGTCAATACCCTCCAACAAGTTTACTTGAAAAAGCAGTTTTGGATTTTGAGGAATTTTAAGTCTCAAATATGTAATATGATTCTGAACAATATTCACTGGACAGTTTTTCCACAAATTGTTTCCTGAAAAGATAAGTTCACTTTTGGACCAGTTTATTGTACAGCCAGAGATTTTGCCAAAAGCATTTAAATACTGTACAAGGTCAGGAATACCCTCTTCAGGATCGGTTATGGTAACAAGTAGATCGTCAGCATACAAAGTCACAAGACACTCTGATGTACCTACTGGAACCCCCTTAATATTAGGATGACTACGAATACCAATTGCCACTGGTTTGAGTGCTATATTAAATAACAAAGGGGACAGACAATCTCCTTGCCTCACACCATGATGCAAACTAAATGATTTTGATAAAATACTATTGTTATAACAGGCTTAAGGAAAACCATAAATCATATGGATCCAATCCACAAAAGTCTTACCAAATCCAAACCTTCTCAGCGCTTCAAATAAATAAGGCCATTCAATTGAATCAAAAGTTTTCTGAGCATCCAGTGCCATGACAGCTACTTGCCTACATGTATAGACTACATTTAACAAGCGGCGCACATTCTGCCTGGAATGAAACCAGCCCGATCTGGGTGAATTATTGTTGCTATATGCTTACTCAACTTATTTGCTAATAATTTTGTTAGAATCTTATGATCTAAATTAAGCAGAGAAATTGGTCTACAGTTTGCAGGATCATTAGGATCTTTAAACTTTTCAATAACTCTGTCTCTCTGTGTTGGCCCTGCGATGGACTGGCGATCTGTCCAGGGTGTACCCTGCCTCTCGCCCAAAGATGCTGGGATAGGCTCCAGCCCCTCTGCGACCCGAAAAGGATTGAGCGGAAGAAGATGGATGGATGGATGGATGGAAACACATACAATGAAGATGGGAGTGTTTTTTATTTTTTTTTTTTTTAAACAACAGTAGGAGAAGTGTTAAGATATCATAAAAAGCTTGATAGAACTCTGCTCCAAACCCATCTGGCCCAGGACATTTTCCTGTTAGAAATGCCTTAACTGCCTCCACTAACTCAGTAATAGAAAAGGCGCTTTCCAAGTCAAGCTTATTTTCCACATTTAATTGTGGTATATTTAATATACTAAAAAAAATGAGAATAGTCATCCTCTGTTGCTGTGGAGGTACCAGTCATAAAAGTTATCTTAAAACTCTTTAAAACAATTATTAATGTCCTGTTGATCTGTGAGAATTTGTCCAGATTTTGATTGTATCTTATAAATAGCAGTCTTGGTTTGCTCTCCTTCATGTCAGGTCAGGCATTGGTTTGCTTGCTATCGGATAACAAGGAAAACCGGTACTACCTGTCTCATGGGTCGGGCCTTCGGCGACTCAACCAACAACCCCGCCCTTCTGAGGGTGCGGAGGGTGAAACTGGGCATCCTGGCAGAACTGAAAACAATATCTGTCACAGGTCTGTGGTGGACCACTCCCAGTTACATGGGGTGAGACTGGACATCCTGGCAGATAAGCACATCTGTCGCAAGGTCTGTGGTGGACTTTTGCCAGTTGGTGCATCGTGACATGCACTACACAAAGAGTAGAGATAAACAAACCTATCGTCTGGTCAGTCACTGCAACAGATACTGAAGTAAGTTTGTCTTGGCCTGTCCTTGCCACTGATAATACCTCTGTCTGCCAAGAATGTGCCACTAGTCCAGCAAAAGCTAGCGGTACTCAAATACTTTGCAAGCAGTTTCATGAAATGGTCAGTCAGAAAGCAACTCATACCGGCTCGGACGTCGCCCAGGTTAACAAGGTCAGGAGTTCCTGGCAGCAGAGGGCGAAGGACAGAGCTGCGTGGAGGAATCTGATCAGACCTAATTGAAACAGTAATTGTCACCCCTGACAGACTGCTTATGATGATGATGATGATGAACCTGTAATCTGGACAGAAAATGTGCTGTGACAGTAATGTCATATAAAATGCACTTACACAGGAATGTCACCAGACATTCATGATGTCAGTGACTGCAGTAATATAGGCTGTGTATCATCACACCTCAAACAGTAATATAAATGTATCCATCCATCCATCCACCCATCCATCTTCTACTGCTTTTCCGGAGGTCCGGGTCATGGAGGCAGCAGTTCAAGCAGAGAAGCCCAGACTTCCCTCTCCCCAGCCACCTGCTCCAGCTCTTCAGAGAGGATACCAAGGCGTTCCCAGACCAGCTGGGAGACATAGTCTCTCCAGCGAGTCCTGGGTCTGCCCCGGGGTCTCTTCCCAGTGGGACGTGCCCGAAACACCTCAAGTGGGAGGCGTCTAGGAGGCATACTGATCAGATGCCCATACCACCTCAACATACCTCCACAACTTCAATGTGGAGGAGCAGCAGTTCTACTCTGAGCCTCTCCCGGATGACTGAGCTCCTCATCCTATCTCTGAGGGTGAGTCCAGCGATCCTACGGAGAAAGCTCATTTCAGCCGCTTGTATCCGCGATCTCGTTCTTTCGGTCATTACCCAAAGCTCGTGACCATAGGTGAGGGTAGCAATGTAGATCGAATGGTAAATCGACAGCTTTGCCTTAAAACTCAGCTACCTCTTCACCACAACAGACTGGTACAATGTCCGCATCACTGCAGATGCTGCTCCAATCCGTCTGTCAATCTCTCACTCCATTCTCCCCTCACTCGTGAATAAGACCCCAAGATACTTAAACTCCTCCACTTGGGGCAGGAGCTTGTCCCCAACCTGAAGAAAACAATCCACCATTTTCCAGCTGAGGACCATGGACTTGGGCTTGGAGGTGCTGATTCTCATCCCAGCCGCTTCACACTCAGCGGCAAACCGTCCCAGCAAGAACTGTAGGTCATTGCTGGATGAAGCCAGCAGGATAACATCATCTGCAAACAACAGAGATGAGATTATGTGGTCACCAAGCATGACACCCTCCGTTCCCTGGCTGTGCCTAGAAATCCTGTCTCATCAAAATTATGAACAGGATTGGTGACAAAAGGCAGCCCTGGCGGACTCCAACTCTCACTGGGAATGAGTCCGATCGAATGTTGGCAATATGAACCAAACTCTCACAATGGTCGTACAGAGCCCGAATAGCTCGTAACATCAAGCCCGATACCCCATACTCACGAAGCACACCCCACAAAAAACCACAAGGGACGTGGTTGAATGCCTTCTCCAAGTCCACAAAACACATGTAAACTGGTTGGGCAAACTCCCACGAACCCTTGAGGATTCTCAAGAGGGTAAAGAGCTGGTCCGATGTGCCACGGCCAGGAAGAAAACCATATTGCTCCTCCTGAATCTGAGGTTCGACCAACGGCCAGACTCTCCTCTCCAGTACCTTGGCATAGACCTTCCCAGGGAGGCTGAGGAGTGTGATCCCTCTAAAGTTGGAGTACACCCTCCAGTCCCCTTTTTTGAAGAAAGGAACCACCACCCCGGTTTGCCATGCCAAAGGCACTGCCCCCAGCCTCCACGCAATGTTGCAGAGGCGTGTCAACCATGACAGCCCTACAACATCCAGGACCTTGAGGTACTCAGGGCAAATCTCATCCACCCCCGGGGCCCGGCCACCAAAGAGATTTTTAACCACCTTGGTGACCTTAGCCTCTGTGATAGGCGAGTCGTTCCCCTTATCCACAAGCCCTGCTTCCTCTGTGAAAGGCGTATCAGTGGGATTGAGGAGATCTTCAAAGTATTCCTTCCACCGCCCGACGATATCCCCAATCGAAGTCAACAGTGCCCCATCCGCACCATACACAGTGTGGACAGGGAACCACTTCCCCCTCCTGAGCCGCCGGACAGTTTGCCGGAATCTCTTTCAGGGCCTCACTGAACTCCTCCCATACCCGAGTTTTTGCTTCAGCAACCACCCGAGCTGCACTCCGCTTGACCTGCCGGTACACCTCAGCTGCTTCGGGAGTCCCACAAGCCAACCAAGCTTGATAGGACTCCTTCTTCAGCTTAATGGCCCCCCTCACCACTGGTGTCCACCACTTGGTTCAGGGGTTGCCACCACGAGATGCCCCGATAACCTTGCGGCCGCAACTCTGGGCCGCTGCTTCAACACTGGAGGTGGAGAACATGGCCAATTCAGACTCCATGTCTCCAGACTCCCTCGGAATGTGGTTGAAGTTCTTCTGGAGGTGGGAGTTGAAGACCTCCCGGACAGGGGCCTCAGCCAGACGTTCCCAGCACACCCTCACTATACGTTTGGGTCTACCAGGTCTGAATGGCATCCTCCCCTGCAAACGGATCCAACTCACCACCAGGTGGTGATCAGTTGACAGCTCTGCTCCTCTCTTTACCCGAGTGTCCAAGACATACGATCGCAGGCCTGATGACACGATAACAAAATCGATCATCGACCTGCGACCTAGGGTGTCCTGGTGCACATATGGACAACCTTATGCTTGAACATGGTGTTCGTTATGGACAAACAGTGGTTAGCACAGGAGTCCAATAACTGAACACCACTCGGGTTCAGATCGGGCAGGCCATTCCTCCCAATCACCCCCTTCCAGGTTTCACTGTTGTTGCCCACGTGCACATTGAAGACCCCCAGTAGGATATTGGAGTCTCCAAGAGGAGCACCCTCCAGCACCCAGTCAGAGACTCCAAAAAGGATGGGTACTCTGAAACATAATTTGGTGAAACATCATTTATATTGATATTTATTGACTCTGTAAGCATCAGCACCGGATCACCCCATGGCTGTGTACTTTCCCCCCTGCTCTTCTCCCTGTACACCAACTCCTGCACCTCCAGCCACCAGTCTGTCAAGCTGATCAAGTTTGCAGACGACACCACCCTCATCGGGCTCAACTCCAACGGCGACGAGTCCGTCTACAGGAGAGAGGTGGCCCGGCTGGCGTCCTGGTGCAGCCACAACAACCTGCAGCTGAACACTCTGAAGACAGTGGAGATGATCGTGGACTTCAGAAAAGTCACAGCCCCTCTGCCCCCCCTTACCCTCACAGACTCTCCCATCACCACTGCGGATTCCTTCTGCTTCCTGGGCACCACCATCACCCGGGACCTCAAGTGGGAGCCGACCATCAGCTCCCTCATCAAAAAGGCCCAGCAGAGGATGTTCTTCCTGCGGCAGCTGAGGAAGCTCAAGCTGCCCACCAAGATGTTGGTGCAGTTCTACACGGCCATCATCGAGTCCATCCTCACCACCTCCATCACCGTGTGGTACGCAGGAGCCACCGCCAGGGCAGACTAAGACTGCAGCGCGTTGTGCGCGCTGCTGAGAAGGTGATCGGCTGCAAGCTCCCATCCCTCCAGGACCTGTACATCTCCAGGACCCGGAGGCATGCAGGTCGGATCATAGCCGACCCTTCACACCCTGGACACGCACTGTTTGCCCCCCTCCCCTCAGGCAGAAGACTTCGGTCCATTCAGACTAAAACCTCCCGCTACATGAACAGCTTCTTCCCCTCTGCCATCAGACTGCTGAACACTAAGTGACTTATTAGACTCTCATGCACTATGTACAGCAGCTCAACCGGACTCATGACAATTATCACTTGTTTTCTTTTTGCACTACCGACTGCACTATGTGGAACTCCACAATATCTGCTGCTTGTTAATATATTTAAAAATTGCATAGATTAGTATTACTTATTCTACCTTTTATTGCATACATAGTTTTTTATCTTTAGTGCTACTCCATGTTTAATGTTGCAGCATTGCACCGAGACAAATTCCTAGTTTGTGTACTACATGAACAATGGCAATAAATCTCATTCTGATTCTGATTCTGATTTATATTCATTTAATGATTAATACAAATGTATATAAATATTGTAAGTGTAAAGCTGGGCCTGACAGTAATAATCACTATTACATGGATGATTATGAAAATGATTGGTACAATTAAAAGAACAGAGGGTATATGACATAACGTTCGGCTCAGGAGACGCACACACACAGGCTCAGAGTAGTTCAAACTGTTTATTAACAACAGGGATGTTTGGGTGCGTGTCTGCGGAATGTTAATGTGTTGGTGGTGGCGTCTGCTTCGGACCCAGAGGCAGGAGACCGTTCAGCCGGCAACCCTATGGGAGAAATCAGACACAGGGTGATGAGCACACACCAACACAGGAGGAGAATAGGCGAGGGAGAGAAGCTTACTTGTTGGGACAGATGACTGGCGCTTCAAGGATGGAAGCCCGGGAGACAGCCACCTGCAGGGCTCGGTGCAGCAGCGAGGAGAGACGAGGGACGGGATTGTCCGCTGCCGAGGAATCCACCTGTGCACAGGGGAGCAGACTGGAGAGATGAGGTAAGCGATTTTCTTACCGGTGACGAGGATGCTGAAGAGAATGTGGTAGAAGCCCATGGAAGGGAAATGAAGTCTACGGCTTCAGGCTGAAGCTCAGGGCGAGGCGGCTTTTATCCCTCGCCGCTGATGAGTAGCAGGTGCGTGAGCAGGTGGCGCCGCTGATGAATGGCGCGGCGTGACAGTACTCCCCCCTCTAGCAGCGCCTCCTGGCGATGGCTTATCCGGGTGCTCTCGGTGGAAGTCCGCGATGAGCGATGGGTCCAACACAAACGACGGGGGCACCCACTGTCGATGCTCGGGCCCATAGCCCTCCCAGTCCACCAAGTATTGCAACCCACGACTCCGGCGCCGGGAGTCCAGGATGGAGGAGGCGGACCAGGCCGGATGGCCACCAATCATCCGGGGCGCGGGTTGCGCTGCAGGAGGAGGGCAAAGGGGGTCAGTAACTGCCAGTTTCACCTTCGACACGTGGAAAGTAGGATGAATGCGGAGGGAGGGGGGAATAGCCACGCGCACAGCCACCGGGTTGATGATCCGGGTGATGGGATAGGGACCCATGAAGCGCTGTGCCAGCTTTCTCCTCTCGCCTTTTAGAGTGACGTCCTGGGTGGAAATGTAAACAAGCTGCCCAACTCTGTACGCCGGGGCAGGTCTTCTACGCCGGTCCGCCACAGTCCTGTTGCGCTCCGCTGTGCGTAATAGCGCATGGCGCGCGGCAGCCCAGGTGGAGCGGAACTGCCTGAGATGGGCCCTAACTGACGGGACAGTTACTTCACTCTCCTGCTCCGGAAACAGCGGGGGGTCGTAACCCAGGGACGCTTTGAAGGGGGACATCCCTGTAGCAGAAGAGCGAGCGGTGTTGTGGGCATATTCAACCCAGGCAAGATGGTTGCTCCAGGACGTGGGTTTGGATCTGGACACACAGCGGAGCGCAGCCTCCAGCTCCTGGTTGGTCCTCTCACACTGCCCGTTGGATTGGGGGTGATGGCCGGAGGAGAGGCTCACCTTGGCTTCGATGGCGTTGCAGAAAGACCTCCAAACCTCAGATGAAAACTGGGGGCCCCGGTCCGAGACCACGTCCACCGGAGTCCCATGCAGCCTGACCACGTGTTGGACGAGGAGGTCCGCCGTCTCCAGGGCAGTAGGGAGGCCTCGCAGGGGGACGAAGTGCACGGCCTTGGAGAAGCGGTCCACGATGGTCAGGATGGTGTCATAGGAGTTGGAGACAGGGAGTCCGGTGACGAAATCCAGCGCGATGTGCGACCAGGGCCTGCCAGGGACGGGCAGGGGCTGGAGCAGACCCGCTGGAGGGGCATTTCCCGACTTGCAGGTGGCACAGATTGGGCAAGCCCGGGCGTAGCGGGCTGCATCCCTCCGCAGGCCTGGCCACCAAAAGGACCGTTGGAGGAGATCTATCATCCGGGAGGTGCCAGGGTGACAGGTGAGCTTGGAGGTGTGGAGCCAGTGGATGACCTCTCCTCGGACAGCGGATGGCACGAACAGCCTCCCCTCCGGTCCGCCGCCAGGGTCAGGTTCCACCTCCTGTGCCTTCCGGATCTTGCTCTCGATGTCCCACGAGATGGCTCCCACGACGCACGACCTGGGCAGGATGGAGTGGGGCGCCTCCTCCGACTCCACGGGGGCGAACTGCCTGGAGAGGGCGTCAGGCAGGACGTTCCTAGAGCCAGGCCTGAAGGTGATGGAAAATTGGAACCTGGCGAAGAACAGGGACCAGCGCGCCTGGCGGGCGTTCAGGCGCTTGGCAGATCGTAAGTATTCCAAGTTCTTGTGGTCCGTGAGGACCACAAACGGCAGGTTCGCCCCCTCTAACCAGTGGCGCCACTCCTGCAGGGCGAGCTTGATGGCCAAGAGCTCTCTGTCCCCCACATCGTAGTTTCTCTCCGCCGGGGACAAGCGCCGGGAGAAGAAGGCGCACGGTCGTTTGGCACCATCGTCCGGTGACCGCTGGGACAGCACTGCTCCCACTCCCGTGTCCGAAGCGTCTACCTCTACGATGCACTGCAGCGCGGGGTCGACCTGGCGAAGGACCCGGGAGGAGGAGAATTCCGCCTTCAGCGCCTCAAAGGCGGCAGCGACCTCTTCGGTCCACCGGAACGGGACCTTCGGGGACGTGAGGCGGGTCAGCGGTCCAACGATGGCACTGAAGTTGGGGACAAAGCGGCGGTAGAAATTGGCGAAGCCAACAAATTGCTGCACCTGTTTCCGGGATGCAGGTGTGGGCCATTCCACCACCGCCTTTACCTTCTCTGGGTCGGGGAGCACCTTATCGTGGGCGATGATGAACCCCAGGAAGGACGTACTCCTGGCGTAAAATTCACACTTTTCTGCCTTAACGTACAGACGATTCTCCAGCAGCCTTAGGAGGACCCGCCTCACGTGGACCTGGTGCTCATCCCTGGACTTGGAGAAGATGAGAATATCGTCCAGGTAGACGAACACGAAAAGGCCAATGAAGTCCCGGAGGACGTCATTAATGAGGCGCTGGAAGACTGCAGGAGCGTTGGTCAACCCGAACGGCATCACCAGGTATTCAAAGTGGCCGTTCGGGGTACGGAAGGCCGTTTTCCACTCATCTCCCTCCCGGATCCGGACGAGATGGTAAGCGCTGCGTAGGTCCAGCTTGGTGAACCAGGTCGCCCCCTGGAGGGAGTGGAAAGCAGTGTCCATGAGAGGCAGGGTGTAACGGTCCTTCTCCGTGATATTATTGAGGGCCCGGTAGTCGATACAAGGGCGGAGGGACCCATCCTTCTTTCCCACGAAGAAGAACCCTGCCCCCACGGGTGACGATGATGGGCGGATAATCCCAGCACTTAATGACTCCTTCAGGTAGGCGTTCATCGTCTCCTTCTCCGGCGCAGACAGGCTGTAAAGGCGACCAGAAGGTAAGGGAGCCCCCTGGCGGAGGTTGATGGCGCAGTCATAGGGCCGATGAGGGGGGAGAGACATAGCTTTCGCTTTGCTGAACACCATACCCAGGTCGTGAAATTCTGGGGGCACCAGAGACAGGTCCGGGGGTGCAGCGTCCG
This sequence comes from Pholidichthys leucotaenia, assembly GCA_020510985.1. Classification (NCBI taxonomy): domain Eukaryota; kingdom Metazoa; phylum Chordata; class Actinopteri; order Cichliformes; family Pholidichthyidae; genus Pholidichthys; species Pholidichthys leucotaenia. The sequence goes on along the minus strand of CM035843.1, from coordinate 322,420,167 downwards.
TCGCAGGGGGAGGAGCGGACGGAGAGCAGGCAGCGGACTGAAGGCAGGTGCCCATACAGAACGTACTCCATGCCGATATCCCAGCTGATTTCCAATCCAGGACCGGATTGTGAAGGCGGAGCCAGGGATACCCCAGGATGACGGGCGACACAGAGTTGGGAAGGACGTAAAAGGTCATCTCCTCCCGGTGGTTTCCCGAGATGATGACCGGTAGGGGGACAGTTTGATGCGTCACTCTCCCAAGGGTGGCACGGGAGAGGTGGACTAGGGAGATGGGAGTGTTGAGTACCCGGCAGCGGATGCCCATTCGGGTTGCCAGGCTTTGTGAAATGAAGCTGCCTTCTGCGCCCGAATCCACCAGTGCGTGGGTGAGGTGCCCAGTGGGGTTATGGCAGAAACGGATGGGCAGCTTCAATTGAGTGAGTGATCCTAACCGATTGACGTCCGCGAGGCTTCCAACAGTGACTCGCGGACCCCACCGACTGGCTTTCCGTGGACAACGCTCCACGGTGTGTTGGTCGCCTCCGCAATACATGCAGAGGCCCAACTCACGGCGGCGTTGTTTCTCCACAGGGGAAAGTTTAGTCCAGCCCGTCACCATCGGCTCCGACTCCTCGGGGCGCGATGCTGGCGGCGCCGCCAGGGGGTGAGCTTGGAACAGGTGCGGCGAGGCTCCACGAGGGCGAGAAGAAGAAGACCTCCGCCCCGAGGAGCGCTCGCGCAGCCTGTTATCCAAACTTACCGCTAAGGACGTCAGCTCCGCTAGCGTCCCAGGGATATCCTGACCAGCCAGTTCATCCCTCAGATCACTATTGAGGCTGCGGAGGAACAGGCCACAGAGGGAGCGTTCCTCCCAGCCCAATTCCTCCGCCGCTACCCGGAAGTCGACCGAGTGGTCCGCTGCCGACCGGCTTCCCTGCTGGAGAGCGAGAAGCCGATCGACCTGGACCGTTTCGGTTTGAGAATGGTCAAAGACCTCCAGAAAGCGCCTCACGAATTGGTCATAGGTGAGGGTGGCATAACTGGGCCTCGCCATTACGGCGTAGGTCCAAGTTAACGCACGCCCCTCCAGAAGATTCCCTATGTAACCAATTCGACTGTGATCCGAGGGAAAATCTCCGGGCACACGGTGGAACACGGACTCACACTGCATAATGAACCCCCGCGCTCCGCCGAGCTTACCGCTAAAGCGGGCGGGGGTCGGAATCGGTGTGAGCCGAACCGGTGCCACTGGAGCCGGCTGGACGGCCGCTGGAACAGCAGGAGCTGCGCCACCCTGGCGAGTCGGGAGGAACGGCTGTTGGGGGTCCAAGCGGTTCAATCGGTTAGTTAATTCTAATAATTGATTAAGAACCACCTGTTGCTGATAAACAATCTGATCCACCCGAGCCTCGAGGATGGTAAACCGGTGTGCGAGCCCGCCGTCTGCCGAGCCGCTCTGCTGAAGCCGTACTGACATAACGTTCGGCTCAGGAGACGCACACACACAGGCTCAGAGTAGTTCAAACTGTTTATTAACAACAGGGATGTTTGGGTGCATGTCTGCGGAATGTTAATGTGTTGGTGGTGGCGTCTGCTTCGGACCCAGAGGCAGGAGACCGTTCAGCCGGCAACCCTATGGGAGAAATCAGACACAGGGTGATGAGCACACACCAACACAGGAGGAGAATAGGCGAGGGAGAGAAGCTTACTTGTTGGGACAGATGACTGGCGCTTCAAGGATGGAAGCCCGGGAGACAGCCACCTGCAGGGCTCGGTGCAGCAGCGAGGAGAGACGAGGGACGGGATTGTCCGCCGCCAAGGAATCCACCTGTGCACAGGGGAGCAGACTGGAGAGATGAGGTAAGCGATTTTCTTACCGGTGACGAGGATGCTGAAGAGAATGTGGTAGAAGCCCATGGAAGGGAAATGAAGTCTACGGCTTCAGGCCGAAGCTCAGGGCGAGGCGGCTTTTATCCCTCGCCGCTGACGAGTAGCAGGTGCGTGAGCAGGTGGCGCCGCTGATGAATGGCGCGGCGTGACAGTATACTTGAATGACATTGATTCTGGATGATTTTAATGCAAGATACATTTTCTTCAGCTCTTTGAGTTTCATTCAATCCAGGATAATTGCTTTCAGATGAAGTTAGACATCATTATCTTGGTGTCTAATCATTATCCTCACTATTAACAATAAGCAGTTGATTTATAGACTCCCAGGTACTTGTAATAATCCTCAAAGCCAAGGGCTAATTAGCCAGTGTTCTGACATTTTGGCATCATCAATCTTCTCAGCTGAAACAATATTTATTTCACAGCTTTCTGCAAGATCTGTACCGTGACGTGCTTCTGCTTTCCATGCTAATGGCCAGTTCACTTGTAGTGGAAGCCAAGCAGTGTTAGCCTGTGTTTGCTCGTTGTTTAGTGCTTTCTCATCTCGTCGCATCAAAGCGTTATCTTGTACACTTTTGTTTGTTTTTATTGATTTCATTTTTAATTTTTTATCTCTTTTTGCTGATATTAGTTTTTGCTTGGTGTTAGCTTAGTGTTGGCCTAGCATAAAGCCCGATCATACACATGGGTGGATCAGACCCCCGGCTGGGCTGTTTACCGGGCTAGGCTAACCTGTTTTTAGCTAACCTGTTTTTAGCTGTTTTTGGCTGGCTGGCTACCCACCTCTCGCCTGGAAGGTCATGGCTCCATCCCCGACATGTGTCAGCTGTGTGTCCCTCCTTAGGAAGGTTTCTGAGTTGGAAGTGAGACTCTCCAACCTCTATAAGATTTGGGAGGCTGAAGACCACCTTGACACCATAAATCTCGGGCGAACAACGTCCCCGGCAACCTACTCGCAGCTGGCAGAGACGGCTACTTACCTGGGTGGATTCAGCGCATCGCCATCCACTTCCACCCCTGCTCCGGTCTCTTCAGATGTCCAGGACCACAGCAATAATCACTGGCTTCAACTCAGAGCTAAACCCAAAGCCCCAGGTGGATTTTCTCATCCTCAATGCGCGCCCTGGACCTTGGTTGGGCCAACTAGCAATTATCGATGATCGACCAAACAGGGCCGCACCTCTTCTCTTCCGTTGCTTTTGGAAAACAGATTTCGACATCCTTTCTCTGGAAGATTTTCCCCACCTGGACGCCGACCATTCACCCATGACCGACCCTCCTCCTCCTTCTCCTCCTCCTTCAGCAGCGGCTCAAACCCGAAAACCCTGGATGAAGACTACTTTAGGTGTGCCAAATTACACACCAGCTCCAAAAAGAAGACAACGCATCACCCCACCACCACAACAACAACATCGACAAAATTATCTACCACTTAGGAAACTACCGACAAAGCCCCCCCAGACGACGCTGGTAATTGGTGACTCAATTATGAGGAACGTCAGAAGCAGGTACTGTATCACTAAATTTTTTCCTGGGACTAAAGTGTCTGACATTGAGGCTCTTACCCCTGACCTATTAAATGAATTCCCCCACACTAAAACTGTCATAGTACATGTTGGATGCAACAACATCCCAGATGAAGCGTCGGAGATCTTAAAAAGTGACTTCAGGAGCCTTCTGTCCACTCTTATAAACTGTGGCAGACGTGTGCTTATCTCTGGGCCTTTGGCCCCTTTCAGACGAGGTTGCAATTATTTTAGCAGAACTCTCATTCTTAATACTTGGTTGTGTTCTACATGCCCAACTTTTAACATTGGTTTTGTTGACAATTTCAACCTGTTTTGGAACCGCCCATCACTTATGAGGCCAGATGGCATCCATCCAAATAGACTTGGTGCACGTGTTTTAAGGGACAATCTGTTCTATTCCATTCAGCGTTTTTTAATACAGTGACTGAAATTTGGTGCGTTAACTCACTCCCATGTTCCTGGGTCTGCCAACCAGCCCTTTTTGTTTCCACTTCTCATATTAATCCATATAATCCTCACTGTTTAGATCAGTCTTCAATTTATAACCCCACAGAGATTGTGTCTGTCTCCCGTTACATTAAATATTATAACCCAAGACAAATACAACACAACTTGATAAATACACGCCTTTCTGCAGCGCCTCCTCATCTACCACCCCTCAACTTTGCCCGTCTTCTCCCTTAGAGAACCTTTGTCTACCCCCCTAAAGTTAATAAAAATACAATGCATAAACATCCCAAAGTGATTAAACAAAAAGTTGGTAAAACTCAAATCAAACCTCAAGTCTCTAAATTTAATAATTTGGCCTCCGTTCCTCCTCATAATTTAAAAATTAAATGTGGTTTCTTAAATATTAGGTCTCTAACTCCCAAGTCTCTACTAGTTCATGATTTATTAATTGATCATCAGATTGATTTAATATCCCTTACAGAGACTTGGCTAGGGCAAGATGATTGCGTTGGTTTGAATGAATCAACTCCCTCTGGTTATCTAAACTATCATAATGCCAGAAGTTTTGGTCGTGGAGGTGGAGTAACGGCAATTTTCCATTCTAAATTACTAGTTAATAATGTCAAGCAAAAATCATGTTTTTAATTCCTTTGAGGGCATGTTGGCTATCTTGACTTGAACCCAATTTTCTTTGCCATAGTTTACCGTCCTCCCTCGGCCTGCTCTTTGAGTTTTTATCTGAATTTGCTGAAGTTTTAGCTGATTTAGTGTTGAAATCAGATGTTTTTTTTCCACAATATTTTTTATTGAACCTTTTTTTTACAAACATGGCACAAACAGTCAAACACTAACACTAAAGTAATTTAAAAATTAAAAAAAAAAACACTAAAAAATGTACTAAAAACAACAACCATTAACAAAAGCAAGTTGTCACGCCGCGCCATTCATCAGCGGCGCCACCTGCTCATGCACCTGCTACTCGTCAGCGGCGAAGGATAAAAGCCGCCTCGCCCTGAGCGTCGGCCTGAAGCCGTAGACTTCATTCCTCTTTCATGGGCTTCTACCACATTCTCTTCAGCATCCTCATCTCCGGTAAGAAAATCGCTTACCTCATCTCTCCAGTCTGCTCCCCTGTGCACAGGTGGATTCCTCGGTGGCGGACTATCCCGTCCCTCGTCTCTCCTCGCTGCTGCACCGAGCCCTGCAGGTGGCTGTCTCCCGGGCTTCCATCCTTGAAGCGCCAGTCATCTGTCCCAACAAGTAAGCTTCTCTCCCTCGCCTATTCTCCTCCTGTGTTGGTGTGTGCTCATCACCCTGTGTCTGATTTCTCCCATAGGGTTGCCGGCTGAACGGTCTCCTGTCTCTGGGTCCGAAGCAGACGCCACCACCAACACATTAACATTCCGCAGACACGCACCCAAACATCCCTGTTGTTAATAAACGGTTTGAACTACTCTGAGCCTGTGTGTGTGCGTCTCCTGAGCCGAACGTTATGTCAGTACGGCTTCAGCAGAGCGGCTCGGCAGACGGCGGGCTCGCACACCGGTTTACCATCCTCGAGGCTCGGGTGGATCAGATTGTTTATCAGCAACAGGTGGTTCTTAATCAATTATTAGAACTAACTAACCGATTGAACCGCTTGGACCCCCAACAGCCGTTCCTCCCGACTCGCCAGGGTGGCGCGGCTCCTGCTGTTCCAGCGGCCGTCCAGCCGGCTCCAGTGGCACCGGTTCGGCTCACGCCGATTCCGACCCCCGCCCGCTTTAGCGGTAAGCTCGGCGGAGCGCAGGGGTTCATTATGCAGTGTGAGTCCGTGTTCCACCGTGTGCCCGGAGATTTTCCCTCGGATCACAGCCGAATTGGTTACATAGGGAATCTTCTGGAGGGGCGTGCGTTAACTTGGACCTACGCCGTAATGGCGAGGCCCAGTTATGCCACCCTCACCTATGACCAATTCGTGAGGCGCTTTCCGGAGGTCTTTGACCATTCTCAAACCGAAACGGTCCAGGTCGATCGGCTTCTCGCTCTCCAGCAGGGAAGCCGGTCGGCAGCGGACCACTCGGTCGACTTCCGGGTAGCGGCGGAGGAATTGGGCTGGGAGGAACGCTCCCTCTGTGGCCTGTTCCTCCGCAGCCTCAATAGTGATCTGAGGGATGAACTGGCTGGTCGGGATATCCCTGGGACGCTAGCGGAGCTGACGTCCTTAGCGATAAGTTTGGATAACAGGCTGCGCGAGCGCTCCTCGGGGCGGAGGTCTTCTTCTTCTCGCCTTCGTGGAGCCTCGCCGCACCTGTTCCAAGCTCGCCCCCTGGCGGCGCCGCCAGCATCGCGCCCCGAGGAGTCGGAGCCGATGGTGACGGGCTGGACTAAACTTTCCCCTGTGGAGAAACAACGCCGCCGTGAGTTGGGCCTCTGCATGTATTGCGGAGGCGACCAACACACCGTGGAGCGTTGTCCACGGAAAGCCAGTCGGTGGGGTCCGCGAGTCACTGTTGGAAGCCTCGCGGATGTCAATCGGTTAGGATCACTCACTCAATTGAAGCTGCCCATCCGTTTCTGCCATAACCCCACTGGGCACCTCACCCACGCACTGGTGGATTCGGGCGCAGAAGGCAGCTTCATTTCACAAAGCCTGGCAACCCGATTGGGCATCCGCTGCCAGGCACTCAACACTCCCATCTCCCTAATCCACCTCTCCCGTGCCACCCTCGGGAGAGTGACACATCAAACTGTCCCCCTACCGGTCATCATCTCGGGAAACCACCGGGAGGAGATGACCTTTTACGTCCTTCCCAACTCTGTGTCGCCCGTCATCCTGGGGTATCCCTGGCTCCGCCTTCACAATCCGGTCCTGGATTGGAAATCAGCTGGGATATCGGCATGGAGTACGTTCTGTATGGGCACCTGCCTTCAGTCCGCTGCCTGCTCTCCGTCCGCTCCTCCCCCTGCGACGGACGCTGCACCCCCGGACCTGTCTCTGGTGCCCCCAGAATTTCACGACCTGGGTATGGTGTTCAGCAAAGCGAAAGCTATGTCTCTCCCCCCTCATCGGCCCTATGACTGCGCCGTCAACCTCCGCCAGGGGGCTCCCTTACCTTCTGGTCGCCTTTACAGCCTGTCTGCGCCGGAGAAGGAGACGATGAACGCCTACCTGAAGGAGTCATTAAGTGCTGGGATTATCCGCCCATCATCGTCACCCGTGGGGGCAGGGTTCTTCTTCGTGGGAAAGAAGGATGGGTCCCTCCGCCCTTGTATCGACTACCAGGCCCTCAATAATATCACGGAGAAGGACCGTTACACCCTGCCTCTCATGGACACTGCTTTCCACTCCCTCCAGGGGGCGACCTGGTTCACCAAGCTGGACCTACGCAGCGCTTACCACCTCGTCCGGATCCGGGAGGGAGATGAGTGGAAAACGGCCTTCCGTACCCCGAACGGCCACTTTGAATACCTGGTGATGCCGTTCGGGTTGACCAACGCTCCTGCAGTCTTCCAGCGCCTCATTAATGACGTCCTCCGGGACTTCATTGGCCTTTTCGTGTTCGTCTACCTGGACGATATTCTCATCTTCTCCAAGTCCAGGGATGAGCACCAGGTCCACGTGAGGCGGGTCCTCCAAAGGCTGCTGGAGAATCGTCTGTACGTTAAGGCAGAAAAGTGTGAATTTTACGCCAGGAGTACGTCCTTCCTGGGGTTCATCATCGCCCACGATAAGGTGCTCCCCGACCCAGAGAAGGTAAAGGCAGTGGTGGAATGGCCCACACCTGCATCCCGGAAACAGGTGCAGCAATTTGTTGGCTTCGCCAATTTCTACCGCCGCTTTGTCCCCAACTTCAGTGCCATCGTTGGACCACTGACCCACCTCACGTCCCCGAAGGTCCCGTTCCGGTGGACCGAAGAGGTCGCTGCCGCCTTTGAGGCGCTGAAGGCGGAATTCTCCTCCTCCCGGGTCCTTCGCCAGGTCGACCCCGCGCTGCAGTGCATTGTAGAGGTAGACGCTTCGGACACGGGAGTGGGAGCAGTGCTGTCCCAGCGGTCGTCGGACGATGGCGCCAAGCGACCGTGCGCCTTCTTCTCCCGGCGCTTGTCCCCGGCGGAGAGAAACTACGATGTGGGGGACAGAGAGCTCTTGGCCATCAAGCTCGCCCTGCAGGAGTGGCGCCACTGGTTAGAGGGGGCGAACCTGCCATTTGTGGTCCTCACGGACCACAAGAACTTGGAATACTTACGATCTGCCAAGCGCCTGAACGCCCGCCAGGCGCGCTGGTCCCTGTTCTTCGCCAGGTTCCAATTTTCCATCACCTTCAGGCCTGGCTCTAAGAACGTCCTGCCTGACGCCCTCTCCAGGCAGTTCGCCCCCGTGGAGTCGGAGGAGGCGCCCCACTCCATCCTGCCCAGGTCGTGCGTCGTGGGAGCCATCTCGTGGGACATCGAGAGCAAGATCCGGAAGGCACAGGAGGTGGAACCTGACCCTGGCGGCGGACCGGAGGGGAGGCTGTTCGTGCCATCCGCGGTCCGAGGAGAGGTCATCCACTGGCTCCACACCTCCAAGCTCACCTGTCACCCTGGCACCTCCCGGATGATAGATCTCCTCCAACGGTCCTTTTGGTGGCCAGGCCTGCGGAGGGATGCAGCCCGCTACGCCCGGGCTTGCCCAATCTGTGCCACCTGCAAGTCGGGAAATGCCCCTCCAGCGGGTCTGCTCCAGCCCCTGCCCGTCCCTGGCAGGCCCTGGTCGCACATCGCACTGGATTTCGTCACCGGACTCCCCGTCTCCAACTCCTATGACACCATCCTGACCATCGTGGACCGCTTCTCCAAGGCCGTGCACTTCGTCCCCCTGCGAGGCCTCCCTACTGCCCTGGAGACGGCGGACCTCCTCGTCCAACACGTGGTCAGGCTGCATGGGACTCCGGTGGACGTGGTCTCGGACCGGGGCCCCCAGTTTTCATCTGAGGTTTGGAGGTCTTTCTGCAACGCCATCGGAGCCAAGGTGAGCCTCTCCTCCGGCCATCACCCCCAATCCAACGGGCAGTGTGAGAGGACCAACCAGGAGCTGGAGGCTGCGCTCCGCTGTGTGTCCAGATCCAAACCCACGTCCTGGAGCAACCATCTTGCCTGGGTTGAATATGCCCACAACACCGCTCGCTCTTCTGCTACAGGGATGTCCCCCTTCAAAGCGTCCCTGGGTTACGACCCCCCGCTGTTTCCGGAGCAGGAGAGTGAAGTAACTGTCCCGTCAGTTAGGGCCCATCTCAGGCAGTTCCGCTCCACCTGGGCTGCCGCGCGCCATGCGCTATTACGCACAGCGGAGCGCAACAGGACTGTGGCGGACCGGCGTAGGAGACCTGCCCCGGCGTACAGAGTTGGGCAGCTTGTTTACATTTCCACCCAGGACGTCACTCTAAAAGGCGAGAGGAGAAAGCTGGCACAGCGCTTCATGGGTCCCTACCCCATCACCCGGATCATCAACCCGGTGGCTGTGCGTGTGGCTATTCCCCCCTCCCTCCGCATTCATCCTACTTTCCACGTGTCGAAGGTGAAACTGGCGGTTACTGACCCCCTTTGCCCTCCTCCTGCAGCGCAACCCGCGCCCCGGATGATTGGTGGCCATCCGGCCTGGTCCGCCTCCTCCATCCTGGACTCCCGGCGCCGGGGTCGTGGGTTGCAATACTTGGTGGACTGGGAGGGCTATGGGCCCGAGCATCGACAGTGGGTGCCCCCGTCGTTTGTGTTGGACCCATCGCTCATCGCGGACTTCCACCGAGCGCACCCGGATAAGCCATCGCCAGGAGGCGCTGCTAGAGGGGGGAGTACTGTCACGCCGCGCCATTCATCAGCGGCGCCACCTGCTCATGCACCTGCTACTCGTCAGCGGCGAAGGATAAAAGCCGCCTCGCCCTGAGCGTCGGCCTGAAGCCGTAGACTTCATTCCTCTTTCATGGGCTTCTACCACATTCTCTTCAGCATCCTCATCTCCGGTAAGAAAATCGCTTACCTCATCTCTCCAGTCTGCTCCCCTGTGCACAGGTGGATTCCTCGGCGGCGGACTATCCCGTCCCTCGTCTCTCCTCGCTGCTGCACCGAGCCCTGCAGGTGGCTGTCTCCCGGGCTTCCATCCTTGAAGCGCCAGTCATCTGTCCCAACAAGTAAGCTTCTCTCCCTCGCCTATTCTCCTCCTGTGTTGGTGTGTGCTCATCACCCTGTGTCTGATTTCTCCCATAGGGTTGCCGGCTGAACGGTCTCCTGCCTCTGGGTCCGAAGCAGACGCCACCACCAACACATTAACATTCCGCAGACACGCACCCAAACATCCCTGTTGTTAATAAACGGTTTGAACTACTCTGAGCCTGTGTGTGTGCGTCTCCTGAGCCGAACGTTATGTCACAAGTCAACAACAATGCTCCTCTGTTTAGTCTAGGTAATCTATTACATAAGAATACATAATATACATTCACCAGTTTGGAATTTGCAAGGTCCACACATATCATTCACCTTCTTCTTCAGAAGTTACGTTTAATTTCTTTACATAATCAATGAAAGGTCTCCATATATTCTCAAACACATTTTCCTTTAATTTCAGTATATATGTTATTCTTTCTAGTGGAAGGTTTGTTAACATCTGTCTTAACCACTGAGTCACATCTGGTCTATGAGTCTTTTTCCACAGTAGTGCAATACATTTTTTGGCATTAAGCAAACCGAGGTCTATGAATGCTCTTTCACTCTTATTAAAGTTATGTTTTTCTGGATATAGACCCAACAAAAACAGTTTAGGGTTCAATGTGAATTGTTTTAAAATTATTTTTTCAATTGTTACCCTCACCTCTTCCCAAAACATTCTGATTTTTCTACATTCCCATAAACAGTGAAATAGGGTTCCTTTACTTTCCATACATTTTGTGCATGTATCTGGTATGTTTTTGTTATATCTATTTAACTCCATTAGTGTAACATACATCCGCATTAACCATTTAAAATGTATCAGTTTAAGACGTACATTTATTGATTTGGTTTGAACTTCTGCACAAGCCATTTCCCATTGTTCCTCTGAAATTTCAATTTGCAGGTCTTCTTTCCAATAATTCAGTCTTTTCTGTGAGTTTTCACTTGAGAATAGTGTCAATGAGTTATAAAACTCTGAAATAATACCCTTTCTCTTACTATCTTTCCTCAAAATTTTTTCCAAGGATGAATAAGTAGGTCAGGTGAGAGCATTATTTTGATTTGATCGAATAAAATTTCTAAGCTGAAGATATTTAAAAAAAATGTGTTCTCTTAAGATTGAATTTAATCCTCAGTTCTTCAAAAGACATTGTTATCTGAACGTGACAAATATAAGTCTTGAATCTTTTGAATCCCTTTTAAATTCCATACTTTAAATACAGCGACCGCTCTCCCTGGTGTAAAATATTGATTACCCCATATTGGGCTAAATTGTGACAGTAAGTGTGGTTCTTTTAAATATTTTTTGGTTTCGCACCATATTTTGATCATGTGCTTTACAATTGGATTTTTAACTTGTTTCTGTAATTTTTTAGCCGAGTCTGAGTATATGAATAAGGGAAGAGGTAAAGGTAAATTGTATGGTTCCATTTCAGTCCAGTGAGGAGAATCATTTGATGAAAAATAATATGTCATAGACCTCAGTTGTGCTGACCAGTAATACAACATAAAGTTTGGACATTTCAGACCTCTACGATCAAATGGTAAATATAGTAAGGACAAACATAATCTAGCCTTCCTATTGTTCCATATAAATTCCACTAACTTTTTTTTAATTCTTGAGAATAGATCTGAAGGTGGTGGTAAAGGAATGTTTTGCAATAGATAAAGTATTTTTGGTAAGATATTACTTTTAAGTATATTAATTCTCCTGATCATCGACATTGGTAGTGTCATCCATCTCTGAAGTAACTCATTAATATCTGTCATTAAGGTTTCATAGTTGGCACTGGCGACTGATTCTAGCTTAGGCAAAATTTGAATTCCTAAATATTTAAACTGATTTACAACATTGAATTGATTTACTTCAGGAGCTGGGTGATTTCTCTGGGTCTCATTTAGCATTAATATTGAAGATTTTGTTTTATTTATTTTATATCCTGATATTTCCCCAAAGTTCTTTATTAAATTTAACAAGGCCGGAATTGATTTTTTAAAATTCGACATAAACAAAATTATGTCATCGGCATACAGGGAGATTTTATGTTCTGTTGGTCCTACTTTAATTCCATATATTTGTGGATGTAAACGTACTGCCATCGCTAAAGGTTCAATTGCCATAGTAAACAGTAAAGGTGAAAGTGGACAGCCTTGTCGACATCCTCTATTGATTTTTATTGATTTTGAGATATTGCTGTTTGTTAGGATTTCTGCTGTAGCATTATTGTATATTATCTGGACCCATTTTATGAAATCATTTCCAAGTCCAAACCTTTGTAGGACTTCAAAAAGATAGGGCCATTCGACCCTATCAAAGGCCTTTTCGGCGTCCAATGATAGGAGAGCTGTATCCGGTGCTTCTTTATTGGAATAAATAATATTAAATAGTCTTCTTACATTATGGAAGCCTTGTCTTCCCATTATAAAGCCATTCTGATCTCAGTTAATAATATTTGGTAATATTTCTTGTAGTCGTTTTGCTAAAATTTTACAGATTATTTTAAGATCACCATTTAATAGGCTTATTGGTCTCATGTTTTCACATTTATTAGGGGGTTTACCTGATTTTGGCAATAGTATAATTAAGGCATTATTCATGTATGGTGGTAAATTACCATTTTGAAATGTTTCTAAAACCATTTCCAAAAGTGGTTTTATTAATTTATTCTTAAATTTTTTATAGAGGTCAACTGGAAGACCATCTGGTCCTGCTCTTTTTCCTGATTTCATATTATCAATGGCTTGCCCAGCTTCTTCTTGACTAATTTTAGACTCCAGTATCTCCCTGTTTTCATCTGGAATACACGGTATAGATAATCCACCCAAAAACCCATTTAGTTTTGTTAAGTCAGTTTCATTTTTTGCATCATATAGTTTTTCATAATAATCTCTAAAGGCACTATTAATTTCTAAAGGATCTATAACTACCTGTCCGTTACTTATAATACTAGTAATTGGTATTTTAAATTCTAATTGTTTAATCTGCCATGCCAATAATGATTTTTCACCTTGTTCATAAAAAGTTTGCTTCAATCTTAGAAGACTCGAGGCAGCTCTATTCGCTGATTTTTTATCATATTCAGCTCTCAGAATCAATAATCCGTTCTCTAACTGTGGGTTACTTCCTGCATACACCTTTTCTTGAAGAATTTTTATTTTACGTTCCAATTGGACTCTCTCCTCTCGAGTCTTCTTAGATTTTGAACCTGTATAACTAATAATATGCCCCCTAATAAAAGCTTTGAAAGCCTCCCACTTTATACATGCTGATGTTTGTGTAGTATTAATATCAAAGAACTCATCTATCCGTTTTTCTATGTACTTAACAAATTCCTCATCCTGAAGCCATTTATGCTGAAAATGCCACCTACCTGGATCCTTTGTCAATTTCTTATCTACATATATTAGACAGCAGGGTGCATGATCAGAGATCACAATGTTTTCATAGAAACAGTTTTGAATCTTGGACCTTAATTCTGTAGAGATCAAAAAGTAGTCAATATGTGAGAATGTCTTATAGGTATTAGAATAACAAGAATAGGGTTTGACTTGTGGTTTCATTTCTCTCCATATATCTAGCAATCTCAATTCTTTCATAAAATGATTAATAATCATCCTACATCCATTGTGCATACAGTCCAGTCCTGTTGATCTGTCTATACTGGGATTCAATGTACAATTAAAATCCCCTGCTATTATATGTTGCCCTGTAAGTGATGATAAAGTGAGGAATAAATTAACAAAGAAGTTTTGATCATCAATATTGGGGCCGTATAAGTTCACCAGATTTATATTTTCTAATAACAAAGATCCTTGAATGATTAGATATCTTCCAAATTTGTCTCCAATTACATTTTTCACTTGAAATGGGACTGTTTTGTGTATGAGAATCATAACTCCCCTGGCTCGGGATGAAAATGATGAGGTGAACACATTACCTTGCCATCTTCTCCTAATTCTTTTTACATCCTCCTCTGTTAGATGAGTTTCTTGTAAAAATACAATTTTTGAATCTATGTCTTTTATTTTATTCATAACTTGTTTAAGTTTTTTTTAGATTTTGTAGACCTCTGCAATTCCATGAAGTTAAATTAAGATTAACGCTTTGATCTATGATCAATAAGGAGTTTGAGATTACCTTGCAATATGAACATGCTCTTACAGAGAAGCAAAAACATGGATGATAGAACATTCATCCTACAAACCAAACAAAAACAAATTCCCCTTCCCCACATTCGTGGTAATCCCCCAAAATCACAAAAATTCCGTCTCCCGTTATAGCTAATGACTGTTCCACACCTGCGAGGATCAGTCAAACCACTCTCTCTTTCTCCTCTCAATCACCCTGACTCTACTGTTTTTTGACATGACATTAACTCTCTTCTGTAGTTTTTTCAACATAACTTCAAAGTTTTATAGCAACTTTGTACATCATAGCTTTTTTTTTTTTTTTTAATACAGTCTGTATTTTGTAGACATGTTATATGTTTCAGATCGATCAGATGCCTGTACAAATGCTTAAATGTTCTACCTTTATCATGTTCATGCTTAGCTCCCACCAGTTTCCTTTTGGATCTGCTTAATGAGCTCCTGTGCCTCTTGAGGGGTCTTAAAGATGTGGGTTCTCCCTTTATATGTGACCAGCAGTCTTGCCGGATGAATCACTCCACGACGAATCCCGAGGTTGCGCAGCTCTTTCTGGCGGGGTCGAACTGCCTCCTTAATTGTTGAATTCCTGTGGCCAAATCTGGGTAGAACCGCACCTGTTGATCCTGGTATTTGATTTCCCCTTTAGCTTGCGCCGCGCTGATGACCGTCATCTTGTCTCTGTAGTTGAGGAACTTCATAATTAGCGTCCTCGGTGGTGTCTTATTATCTCTCGGTGGGCCGATTCGGTGAGCGCTCTCTAAGACGACCAATGACTGCAGGTCCGCGTTGTTCAGCGCTTCTGGAATCCACTTTTCCAAAAAGGAACATGAGTCCCGTCCTTCCCCTCCCTCTGGGAAGCCCACCAGTCTCAAATTATTCCATCGCGAGCGGGATTCCAAGTCCAGGACGTTATCTTCCAGACGTTTCCATTTTAATTCCAGTGTTTGCAGATTAGTTTGTAGGCCGGTGACGTCATCCTCAGTACTTGAAATTTGGAGCTCCGCCTGCGATACTCGTTCCATACAGTCGCTTATTTCCTTTCTCATTCCTTCTATCACTGCTATAATCCCATCAAATTTAGACGAAAACTCTGTTCTCATGGAGTTGATGGCAGTAAGCACTGCGTTTGTCCCCTCTTCAGCAGTTCCCGCTCCACCGCTGGCTCCATCCTCCGCCATCGTCTCTGGATTTTTTTCTGCTTCGTCTCGAGCGTGGAAGTCTGTTAGCTTGGGTTGTTTTGTCGAATTGCTTTTTCCTCCACCTAATTTCCCAGCCTTGGTTTTTACCATATCTGCGCCTAAACGCTGGGATGGGTTTTTGTTCCAATTAAGAGAGTTTTAGTAAACTTTTTATTTTTAGGAGCAGAACAGTGTGAAACACGTCTTCCTACGTGGCCGCCATAACCAGAAGTCCTCGCTGAAATCAGATTTTAATATACATGTTGATGTAGATAGTGACTGTCTTAATAAGGCATTCAATTCTCGCAGATCTCGCAGGACCTGACCTGGAGCAAGAATTCCTTGGGGATCAGGAAGCGGGCTCAGCAGAGACTGCACTTCTTGAGGAAACTCAAACAGGCCTCTCTCCCCATCTGCATCCTCAGGACATTCTACAGAGGTATGGTGGAGAGTGTTCTGACGTACTGAATTGCTACATGGTACTCCAGCTGCAGTATGTCAGACAAAAAAGCTCTGCAGAGGATAGTCAAGGGAGCTGAGAGGGTAATTGGAGTCTCCCTCCCCTCTGTCCAAGAACTTTTTCAGAACCGTTGTAGGAGCAGGGCACTGAACATTGTCAAGGACCGTTCTCATCCTCTGCATAAACACTTTGAACTTCTTCCATCTGGCAAACGATTCCGGAGCATCAGAGGCAGAACCACCAGACTGATCAACAGCTTCCTTCCACAAGCTGTTAGGATGCTGAACAGTTGACCCGGAATCTCTCATTCACTACTGCACCTACAGACATTATGTGCATTATTTGTATATTATAGTTAGTTTTTTTTTTTTCAAGTATGTCTCAGGGATGTGTGAACGGATGGGGTGGGGGTGGGGGGTGAAGATATGTGTGAGTTGAAGCGGCATGAAAAATAGGGCAGCGATGCTGAAGTTTTGAGCAGGTTTTATTAATCATGTCGCCTTCACGGGATCCTCTCTCCGGTGCATAGTGGAGCAGCCCGGAGCGGGATCCCTAGGCTCTCAGAGAAAGAGAGGCGGACACAGTGTGTCCACCTGTTGCAGGATCAGAGTGAGAGAGGAAGAGAGAGAGATTGCGTTACAGAGTTGCACCTTAAATACTTGATCATAACAATACATCAAAAAGACATACCCCACAGTCTAGAATGATCAAAGGGACAACAGAACAGGCAGGAGGTATTTGCATTTGTAAGCCATACATCACAATGGGCAGATTAGCTAGACCTCGCTCTAAGTGCAAGACAAAGAGGCTAACAAGCACATCTATATATTGATCTGAGTCTCTAGGTCACAGTAAGGACAGGACGCATGAGTACAAAGGATGAAAGGCATCGATTAACATCACATAGGTGAGACAGAAGAAACTCGTCTACCTGTAGACATTAATACACCAAAGCACATCTAAGATGCTCAGAAAAAGCACAGTAAGGACAAGCCATATGCACACTATACAGAATGGCGCATTACATCACAACACATGCATGTTTGCATCACAAATACATGAATGGCACATTGCTTCTCAGTAATGCAGCAGAAAAACAGAGAAAAGAGGGCTGAGTGTCCTTAGTCTGTTGTGGGGTTAAAACGAACCGCCACAGAGTGTGTCTTAAATCATGTTCTTCTACTTATATGGATGCCGAGAGAAACGCAATTTCATCTTGCCTGCACTACAGTTGTATGTACAGCAATATGACAATAAAGGTTGATTTGATTTGATTTTGATTTGATTTTGAATTCAATCTTAGACTCAATGGGGTTTTCCCAGAAGGTAGAAAATTCTACCCATTATCTCCACCACACGTTGGACCTTGTTCTGACTTATGGTATAGGAATAGAAAATCTGGTAGTGTCTCCTCATAATCCTGTACTGTCAGACCATTGTCTGTTAACCTTTGATTTCACTATTTCTGATTATTTGACTCCTAAAGAAAAATATTACTACAGCAGATGTCTTTCACAGGACGTTGTTAGCAAATTTTTGCAGATTGTCTCCTCTATACCATGGGTCAACACAACGGAAATAAAAGATGGGAGAGCCTGCTCCTTCCATAATTGATAGCATGGTAGTGTTACAACCTCTCTGCGTCAGAGTATAGATTTGGTGACCCCTTTAAAAAAGAAAAAGTCTAACCAGAGATTTCTTACCCCTTGGTTTAACACAGAAACTCCTACCTTAAAACAGAAGACTTGTCAATTAGAAAGAAAATGGCATTCTACTGGTTTAGATGAGTTCTATTTAGCTTGGAGAAATCATCTTTTAATTTATAAAAAATCTCTTAGAAAAGCTAGAACAAGTTATTACTCTGCATTAATAGAAGAGAACAAGAATAATCCAGGTTTCTTTTCAACACTATAGCCAGGCTGACAAAGAGTCAGGACTCAGTCAATCCTCGCATCCCCCCAGAGCTTTCTAGTCAGGACTTTTTGAACTTCTTCAATCATAAAATTTTATCTATCAGCGATAAAATCAGTCAGATTCTTCCCACCGTAAACTTAAGTACAGCAACTACCACAACTCCTTCAATTGATATCTGTTTAGATAAGTTTACTACAATTGACCTTTTAGAGTTGGATAAAATTAAATCCTCATCCAAGCCTTCATCTTGTCTTTTAGACCCTATTCCTACCAGGTTATTTAAAATAGTCTTCCCAATTGGTAGCCGTATTCTTTATATAATTAATTCTTCTTTAACTTTGGGTTATGTACCACAGGCTTTTAAAATTGCTGTAATTAAACCCTGACTCAAAAAGCCAACACTCGATCCAGGAGTTTTGGCAAACTATCGACCAATTTCTAATCTGCCTTTCATTTCAAAAATCTTAGTTATTGCTGTGCAATTGTTTGACCCCTTGCAGGGACATGGTTTACTTGAAGAGTTTCAATCTGGGTTCAGAGTTCATCACAGCACTGAAAAAGCCTTAGTGAAGGTCACTAATGACCTCCTTATCGCATCTGATAATGGACTCATTTCTGTACTTGTCCTTTTAGATCTTAGTGCAGCCTTTGATACTATCGATCATGACATTCTACTTGATAGATTAGAACACTATGTTGGACTAAATGGAACTTTGCTGCAGTGGTTTAGATCTTATTTGTCCAATAGACTTCAGTTTGTTCACATCAATGATGAGTTTTCTTCCAACTCTAAGCTCAGTCACGGAGTTCCACAGGGATCTGTGTTAGGCCCTACTCTTTTTAGTTTATATATGCTTCCGTTAGGCAATATCATTAGAAAGCACTGTATACATTTTCATTGTTATGCAGAATGGCACACAGTTATACCTGTCAATGAAACCTGATGATTGTAATCAATTAACCAAGTTAGATGCCTGTCTTAAGGAAATCAAAGCTTGGATGACTTGTAATTTTCTGCTATTTTAAACCCAGATAAGACTGAAGTCATTCTTGTTGGTCCAAAAAACCTTAGAAATACCTTTCCAAATCAAACTCTTAATTTGGATGCCACTACTCTCACTCTGAATAGTTCTGTGAGGAACCTTGGAGTTATTTTTGATAAAGATCTGTTCTTTAATTCACATATTAAATCTGTTTCTAAGACTGCCTTCTATCATCTGTGCAATATTGCCAAGATTAGGAGCATCTTGTCTCTGAATGATGCTGAGAAACTGACCCATGCTTTTGTTAGCTCTAGATTAGATTTTTATTATCGTAATTTGTATTATTGTAATTATTATTGTAATTCGTTATTATCAGGTTGTCCTAAAATATCTTTAAAAAGTCTTCAGTTGATCCAAAATGTTGCTGCAAGAGTTTTAACTGGTTCTAGAAAGAGAGATCATATCTCTCCGGTTCTGGCCTCCCTTCATTGGCTTCCCATAGAGTTTAGAATCAAGTTTAAAATCCTTCTTCTCGCTTACAAAGCTCTTGATAATCAGGCCCCCTTATATACAAAAAATCTGATATTACCCTATCATCCTAAAAAGGCACTACGCTCCCAAAATGCTGGATTACTTGTAATACCCAGAATCTCCAAAAGTACAATGGGAGGCAGAGCCTTCTGCTATCAAGCTCCTTTCCTGTGGAACCAGTTACCACTCTAGGTCCAGGAGTCAGAGTCGATCTCTGTTTTTAAGAATAGGGTAAAAACCTTCCTTTTTAATACAGCCTACGATTAGGGAGGGATCTTGTGTCTCTTAACCCCCCTTTTATTTTGCTGTTAATAGATTCAGAGTGTCGGGTGACCTCCAATAATGTACTTCTTTTCTTCTTCCCTATCCCCTCACCCCCAGCCAGTCGCAGCAGATGACTGCCCCTCCCTAAGCCCGGTTCTACTAGAGGTTTCTTCCTGTTAAATGGGAGTTTTTCCTCTCCACCATCACTAAGTGCTTGCTCACAGGGGATTGTGTGATTGCTGGGTCTTTCTGCAGTTGTGGGGTTTTCCCTACATTTGATAGTGCTGTGAAATGACTTTTGTTGTGATATGGCGCTTGTGTTGTTACAGTTTAAATATATTTGTTCGTCCAGTCCTCTAGAGGGCGCCAGGCTCTGTAGTAGCTTTAAGCTTGCCAGTAGGTGACGAGAAGAAGAGACCTAGCATACCGAATGTCAATAGGAACACGAGTCTGCGTCGCTGTTCCTTCTAAAGCCATCCGCTCACTTCCAGCCCTTTGAGTGGCAATATGAGTAAGTTTAGTAGTTTATTGTGATGAGTAGATAAAGTATAATTGATTATTAGAATAAGTTTGTTAAGTTTTATAGACGCTAATCAGCGATGTGTTTGTGATAGTGAAGCCGTATCCGAGTCTGTGTGATGACGCTGTTTAGCTAGCATTGATCTTTAATGTACCGTTTGTAGATATTGTCTTTATTTTCTAGTCTCTAAATATTTCTTTGTGTCTGTATCTTTTCAGTTTCACACTTTTTTGCATTAAATCCTAGTCCAAAACGACACCTGCCTGTTCCTTGGAGGAAGTGATGCAAGAGAGAGTTTAGCTGGCTGTGAATCTCAATATACGACACGAGTCACATTGGGTGCAACAGTACAGTGAAATCATAGCACTCGGTGAGGGACCACAGTGAAGGTGGGTAGAATTTAATGTACATTTAGCATCAGCGGTCCTATCCAGTCGTCAAGATGGAGCAAACATAGGCTGAAAGCCATAACAGTGAAGGAACACGGAACGAAAAAAGGTCACGCTCCTCAAGGTCATGCTCCTCAAAGTCACGCTCCTCCCACTCATCCAGGTCTTCTGTACATTCCGGGAAACTGACTCCCCGATCAGCTGTAGGATCTAGGAGGTCATCAGCTTCAAGTCAAGCCAGTATGGCAGCAGCACATGCCCAAGCAGAAGCTCAAGCAGCAAAAGACAGACTAGCCTATGCTGAGAGAGAGATGAGCATTAAAATGGAAAAGGCACGGTTAGAGGCAACTCTAGATCTACTTAACCTACAAAAGGAAGCAGATGCAGCCAGGGTTAAAGCAGAAGTGATGGAGTCTGCTGTAGCTTGGCTCATTAACCCAGAGCACAGCGAAGAATTGAGCTTCTTGCCTCTAGAACAAACTGCAGAACAAAAAGTGAGTGAATGCATAAACAGGAATAGTTGTACTGATTCATCTCAAAAGAAAGAAACTTTTCAACAGGACAGTACACATCAGGAACAACATTCCACACTGATTTATTCACATCTCCATGTCAAACAAGAAACAGCTCATTGCCCAATTCAGCCACAAGAGGGCGTCAAGCGACCACCACAAAGAGATGCAATTCACAAAAATTCTCAAAGTGTGTTGCAATCACAACAGATATCAAGTTCAAATGATGCAAACAACACTACCAGTGACCTTGCCAGGTTCTTAGCCAGAAGCCAACTATTAACAGGAGGGCTGACAAAATATGATGACAAGCCAGAGAGTTATCTTAGCTGGAAAGCCACATTCCAGAGTACCATTAGAGACCTCGGTCTTACAGCCAGTGAAGAACTAAACCTCCTCATTAAGTGGCTCGGCCCTAAGTCTTCTGAACATACTAAGAGATTAAAAGCAGTCAATATCAGGCATCCACCTGCTGGTCTGAACATGGTCTGGGTGAGACTGGAAGAATGCTACGGCTCACCAGAGGCAATAGAAAGGTCCATGTTTGCAAGAATCCAAAATTTTCCAAAGCTCATGAGCAAAGAGCCACACAAGCTTCGTGATCTATCAGATCTACTGTGTGAACTGGAAGCAGCAAAGCTGGATGGATATCTGCCAGGCTTGAGCTACTTAGACACAGCAAGGGGTGTAAGTCCAATTGTGGAAAAGTTGCCCTTTCACCTTCAGGAGAAGTGGACAATGGTAGGGTCAAAGTATAAAGAAGACCATCATGTAAGTTTCCCACCTTTCTCATTCTTTGTTGAATTTGTAAAAGGTCAAGCCAAGGCAAGGAATGACCCAAGCTTCAACACGACTTATAGCTCACCTGCCAATTCTACAATTAGTTACAAAAAAGGAAAATCACAAAGTCACTACATGCAGAAACAATCAGTTACGGTACACAAAACAGATGTGTCATTCGGAGTGGAGACAAAGGAAGGAGGCGAAGACATTAAAAGACGATGTCCCATACATCACAAACCACACCCACTGAAAGGATACAGGGGTTTCAGAGCTATGTTGCTCGAGGACAGAAAAAAGGTACTCAGAGACAACAACATCTGCTATCGCTGCCTTGCTTCCACCACCCATCAAGCCAAGGACTGTCAAATAACAATCAAGTGTGGAGAATGCAACAGCGACAAACACCTGGCAGCTCTCCACCCAGGCCCGGCTCCAACAGCATCTAAGCCTCCCTCGTCCCCTAAAGAGAACGGCGGGGAGCAAGAGCTCACACAGGACTTAGATGTTACAGCCACATGTACCGAGGTATGTGGAAATCAAATCACAGGAAAATCCTGCTCCAAGATCTGTTTGGTGCAAGTCTGCCCGAAAGGTGAGCCACACAACATGAAAAAGATGTATGCAATAATAGATGATCAAAGTAATCAATCACTTGCAAAAACAGAGTTTTTTTAAACATTCAATATTCAAGGCACAGACACACCTTACACACTGAAGACGTGTGCTGGCACAACACAAGTGAATGGTAGAAGAGCCTGCAACTACATAGTTCAATCATTGGATGAAAAAATGAGTTTTCCTCTCCGCACGCTCATAGAGTGCAATGCTATCCCCAACAATAGGGAAGAAATACCCACTGCAGAAGCTGCCTCGCATCACCCCCATCTGAAAGCAATAGCTGCTGAAATACCACCCCTCGAACCAGACGCTGACATACTGCTGCTGATAGGACGCAACCTTCTCAGAGTACACAAGGTGAGAAAGCAAATCAGTGGCAGGCACAATGATCCATTTGCACAGAAGCTTGACCTGGGCTGGGTTATCATTGGTGATGTATGTCTGGGCACCGCCCACAAGCCAAGTGAGGTAAACGCTCTCAAAACACATGTGTTGGACAACGGACGCCCAAGCTATCTCACTCCCTGTGACAGTCGCTTCAATGTAAAAGAGAGCTTCACAGTGAGCCAACCGAAAGCTGTCTCCAACCTACTGCCACTTTCAAACCCACATGCAAAGCCCACGGTTGAGAATCTAGGTGAAGCCGTCTTCTGTCGCACTAATGAAGACAATCACCTCGCACACTCTGTTGAAGACACAATCTTTCTGAAGAAGATGGAAAGGTCCTTCAAAGATGACACAAACAGTTGGGTGGCACCACTTCCGTTTTGTAACCCCAGACGCCTACTCCCTGACAACAGGTGCTACGCCTACAAGCGGCTCATGTCTCTGCGACGTATGCTTGACAAGAAGCCAGACATGAAAGCACACTTTGTAGCCAGACATGAAAGCACACTTTGTTGAGTTCATGCAGAAGATGCTTGACAACAAACACGCGGAGCCAGCACCACCTCGTGATAGAGACAAAGAGGCCTGGTATCTCCCAATTTTCGGCATATACCACCCACAGAAGCCTGGGAAGATCCGTGTGGTGTTCGATTCCAGTACGCAGTTTGATGGAGTTTCACTCAATGATGTACTGCTGTCAGGGCCTGACCTAAACAACACACTCGTAGGTGTGCTCCTCCGCTTCAGAAAAGAACCTGTCGCTGTCACAGCCGACATCGAGCAGATGTTTTACTGCTTTGTTGTCCAAGAAGATCACAGAGATTACCTTCGCTTCTTGTGGTACAAAAACAACGACCTGATCAAAGAAGTGGTGGACTATCACATGAGGGTGCATGTTTTCGGTAATAGTCCCTCCCCTGCGGTAGCGATCTACGGGTTGAGGATGGCAGCAAAGGAAGCAGAAGGTGAATATGGAACTGACGCTCGAAACTTCATAGAACAGGATTTCTATGTGGATGATGCATTAAAGTCTTTCTCGACAGAAGCTGAGGCTATCGGCGTTCTAGAAAGAGCCCAGAAAATGCTCGCACTTTCTAATCTACGTCTCCACAAGATTGCCTCCAACAAAGTAGAAGTAGTGAACGCTTTCCCACCTGAAGACAGGGCCAAAGAACTCAAAGACCTTGATCTGTCTACAGACGAGCTCCCAGCACAACGCAGTTTGGGTGTGATTTGGGACATCACATCAGACACGTTCACATTTGATGTTCCACAAGAGCAAAAGCCCTTTACTCGACGTGGTGTGCTGTCAACTGTTAACAGTCTGTTCGACCCTCTCGGGCTGCTAGCACCTGTAACCATCAAAGGTAGACTTCTTCTCAGAGAGCTCTCCAGCAGCAATCTTGAGTGGGACAGCCCCTTGCCTCAAGACATGCATGACGGTTGGAGAAAATGGCATGACTGTCTGCAGCATCTCAAGACACTGAACATTCCCCGTACCTATGTTTCATTCTCCATCTCACAAGCCAAGGTCACTGAACTCTGTGTGTTCTCAGATGCTTCAGTTAAAGCTATAGCTGCAGTTACCTACTTGAGAGTCACACACGAAGACGATCACAACGAGGTCGGGTTTGTCATGGGTAAGGCCAAACTAGCTCCTGTGCCAGAGCTCACCATTCCGAGGCTAGAACTGTGTGCTGCAGTGCTCGCTGTGGAAATGTCTGAGCTTCTCAGAGAAGAACTAAAGATGAAAATTGACAAGACCACATTTTACACTGACAGCAAAGTGGTGTTAGGATACATCCACAATCAACACAGAAGATTTCATGTATATGTGAACAATCGTGTCCAAAGAATCAAGCAATCGTCTCTGCCTGGCCAGTGGAAGTATGTCCCAACAGAGCACAATCCTGCTGATCATGGATCTTGCTCTCTGCCAGCAGGGAAAATCTCCAGTACTACATGGTGGTATGGTCCAACCTTCCTGCTTGACAAACAGACTGTCGCTCCTGAAAAAGGCCCATTTGAGCTCATCGATCCAGAGTCGGATGTTGAAATTTGACAGAACGTGACAACGCTTGTGACAAGAGCTAACCTCAAAGCCTTGGGTTCATCACGTTTTGAACGTTTCTCAAAGTGGACCTCCCTTGTCAAAGCAGTAGCTTACCTACGTCACATTGCTCACGGTTTCAAGTCCAAAGGAGGTAACAGATGTAAAAGCTGGCATCTCTGTAAAACAAGTCTCACAGAAGAAGCCTTAACACAAGCAGAGTACACAATCACCAGATGTGTCCAACATGAAGTGTATGCAGAGGAAATCAAGTGCATCAAGACAAAACGAGAAATAGCACGGGACAGTTCCCTTTACAAGCTCAATCCGATCATCAGCGACAATGGTTTACTCCGAGTAGGAGGACGTCTGTCAGAGTCAAAGCTGCCCAGTCATGAAGTCAATCCTCTTCTATTCCCAGCAAAGCATCACATCGCTACATTGCTCATCCGACATCACCATGAGGCTGTTAAGCATCAAGGAAGACATTTCACTGAGGGTGCAGTGAGAGCAAGCGGCTTGTGGTTAGTGGGTGCCAAGAGATCCATCAGTAGTGTCATCCACAAATGTGTGACCTGTAGAAAGCTTCGAGGCAAGACAGAGCAGCAAATCATGGCAGATCTACCCGCTGAACGTTTGCAAACCAATCCCCCATTTTCTTATGTTGGCCTAGATGTATTTGGACCGTCGGAGGTTACAATGCGACGCACTAGAGGTGGTCAAGTCAACAGCAAAAGATGGGCAGTTCTGTTCACGTGCATGTCTACAAGAGCCATTCACATCGAAGTAATCGAAACACTCAGCTCTTCAAGTTTTGTCAATGCTCTTCGAAGATTCTTCGCCATCAGAAGCCCTGCTAAACAGCTAAGATCTGACTGCGGGACCAACTTTGTCGGAGCATCCAAGGAATTGAAGTTGGATCCTCCAAAGCCTGATGAGACAAGTGTAGAAGACTACCTATGCGAACAAAGGTGCTCATGGGTGTTTAACCCTCCTCACTCATCACACATGGGAGGCACATGGGAGCGTATGATCGGCATAGCACGACGCATCCTGGATTCGATGCTCTTACAATCAGGAAACCCCAAGCTAACCCATGAAGTCCTAACAACATTGCTGGCTGAAGTCACAGCTATTATCAACGCGAGACCTCTGGTGCCGGTCTCCTCAGATCCGGAAGCTCCTTTGATCCTGACACCCACTTAATTTGATACTGAAATTATATTGTACATATTTTATATTTACCTATTTTGTAAGATGTGTGCCTGTGTTTGTGTCTATTGAATGTAATTAGTGGCTTGTAAATATGGATGTCACCAACTGCAAAACAAATCTACCTACGGGTACAAATAAAGTAACCTGAACCTGAAC
Organism: Pholidichthys leucotaenia; assembly: GCA_020510985.1. Taxonomy (NCBI): domain Eukaryota; kingdom Metazoa; phylum Chordata; class Actinopteri; order Cichliformes; family Pholidichthyidae; genus Pholidichthys; species Pholidichthys leucotaenia. The sequence goes on along the minus strand of CM035843.1, from coordinate 322,394,042 downwards.
CTGAACCTGAACCTGAATGTCAATAGGAACACGAGTCTGCGTCGCTGTTCCTTCTAAAGCCATCCGCTCACTTCCAGCCCTTTGAGTGGCAATATGAGTAAGTTTAGTAGTTTACTGTGATGAGTAGATAAAGTATAATTGATTATTAGAATAAGTTTGTTAAGTTTTATAGACGCTAATCGGCGATGTGTTTGTGATAGCGAAGCCGTATCCGAGTCCGTGTGATGACGCTGTTTAGATAGTATTGATCTTTAATGTACCGTTTGTAGATATTGTCTTTATTTTCTAGTCTCTAAATATTTCTTTGTGTCTGTATCTTTTCAGTTTCACACTTTTTTGCATTAAATCCTAGTCCAAAACGACACCTGCCTGTTCCTTGGAGGAAGTGATGCAAGAGAGAGTTTAGCTGGCTGTGAATCTCAATATACGACACGAGTCACATTGGGTGCAACAGTACAGCGCTATATAAATAAAGCTAAATTGAACTGAATTGAATAATTAAAATGCTGCAACATATTTACAATAGACCATTTAATGACAGTGAAAAGCACTAATTTCTCATAGGACTGACCCCTGCACCGATGAAAGCCGATGAGAGCTAAATCTGTGTATTCTGAGAGACTCCAGCAGCAGTTCACTGCTAATGACTCGGCTTCTGTGTGGAGAGGACTGAGGCAAATCACCAACTATCGGCCTCAGGCTTCTAAAGGTCAGGATGACAAAGCCCTTTGTCAAAAACTGTCCCAACATTAAGCCCGTTTTGACACCTCGTAAGCTGTGTTCAATTCACCCACTCCACCCAGCTCCACTGCCTCCTCAGCCCCTAATTCATCAAAAGCGGTCCCCCCTCCTCCTCCTCCCCCCCTGCCCTTGTCATCAGTGAGCAGGACGTGCACAGACAGTTCTCCAGACTGAACCCGCGCAAGGCCCCCGGGCCGGACGGCGTGTCTCCCTCCACCCTGAGACACTGTGCGAAAGAGCTGGCTCCTGTCTTCACAGACATTTTTAACACCTCCCTTAAGCAATGTCACGTGCCGACCTGCCTCAAATCTCCACCATCATCCCTGTCCCCAAGAAGCCACGGATTACTGGACTTAACGACTACAGACCTGTAGCGCTCACCTCTGTAGTCATGAAGTCCTTTGAGCGCCTGGTCCTGTCTCACCTCAAGTCCATCACCACACCCCTCTTAGACCCGCTGCAGTTTGTCTACCGTGCTAACAGGTCTGTGGACGACGCAGTCAACCTGGCCCTCCACTCCATCCTGCAGCACCTGGACTCCCCGGGAACCTACGCCAGGATTCTGTTTGTGGACTTCAGCTCCGCATTCAACACCATCCGCCCCGATCTGCTCCAGGACAAGCTGTCCCTGCTCAACGTGCCTGACTCCCTCTGCAGGTGGATCACCGACTTCCTGACAGACCGGAGGCAGCATGTGCGGCTGGGGAAGTCTGTCTCGGACTCTGTTAGCATCAGCATTGGATCACCCCAGGGCTGTGTACTTTCCCCCCTACTCTTCTCCCTTTATACCAACTCCTGCACCTCCTCCCACCAGTCTGTTAAGCTGATTAAGTTTGCGGACGACACCACCCTCATCGGGCTCATCTCCAACGGCGACGAGTCCGTCTACAGGAAAGAGGTGGCCCAGCTGGTGTCCTGGTGCAGCCATAACAACCTACAGCTGAACGCTCTGAAGACAGCGGAGATGATTGTGGACTTCAGGAAAGTCACAACCCCCCTGCCCCTCCTCACCATCACAGGCTCTCCCATCACCATTGCAGATTCCTTCCGCTTCTTGGGCACCACCATCACCCGGGACATCAAATGGGAGCCAACCATCAGCTCCCTCATCAAAAAGGCCCAGCAGAGGATGTTTTTTCTGCGGCAGCTGAGGAAGCTCAAGCTACCCACCAAGATGTTAGTGCAGTTCTACACGGCCATCATCGAGTCCATCCTCACCTACTCCATAACTGTGTGGTATGCAGGAGCCACTGCCAGGGACAGACTAAGGCTGCAGCGCGTCGTGCGCACTGCTGAGAAGGTGATCAGCTGCAAGCTCCCATCTCTCCAGGACCTGTACATCTCCAGGACCTGGAGGCGTGCTGGCCGGATCATAGCCGATCCTTCACACCCTGGTCACGTACTGTTTGCCCCCCTCCCCTCAGGTAGAAGACTTCGGTCCATTCGGACTAAAACCTCCCGGCACATGAACAGCTTTTTCCCCTCTGCCATCAGACTGCTGAACATTAAGTGACTTATTGACTCTCGTGCACTATGTACAGCAGCTCAACCAGACTCATGTCATTCATCACTGTTTTTTCTGTTGCATTATCAACTGCACTGTGGTACCCCATATTATCTGCTACTTGCTAATTTTTTTAAAACTGCCTTGACTAGTACTACTCATTATTACTATTATTATTATTATTATTATTATTATTATTATTATTATTATTATTATTACTTATTTTTCTACACTTATTGCACGTTTTTAGTCCTTTAGTTTTTTAGTTTATCTCTTTATCTCATCATGTTTTTAATGTTGCAGCATGGCACCGAGACAAATTCCTAGTTTGTGTACTACATGAACAATGGCAATAAATCTGATTCTGATTCTGATTCTGAATAAGTCATTAGGATTAATCTTAGCCTTGGTCTTAGCCTGCTCTGGACCAGTCTAGCTCCAGAGAATAAATCTCCATAGCATCTTGACTGGGCTTAATTTATCCTACTTTTATACAACCAAGTCATGTATAGATAAAGCCAGAATTACTTGAAAATTGTGTCTTAATCCCTTAACCTGGTTTTATGCAATACCCCTCTGCAAAATATTTCCTTGATTACATATATTTTAGATACTGTATATCACTATTTATTTTGTCAACAGTTTTTATTCTGTTAGTGCAAAAGTTAGGTGTTTTATTTAAAAGGAAGAAAAAGTGAAACTATACAATTGGCTGGCTTTGGGTTATTTTATTATTAAAGTGATTTGTTGATTTTTGTCTTTTATGTTGTCATTGTTTGGTTCCCTAAAGATAGGTTTCTGTTATGTTATTGTGATTTAAATCAGTTTGCGGTTTTCATTTAGAATTTAATTACATGCATATTTATTTGTTTCAGTTTTGTGAATACCATTTATCACTAATACAAAGTTGCATTTAAAAATATTATTAGTGTAATTATGACCATGTTTGCAGTTTTTTAAAATTAATTATTTTTTGCAGTATTTTATTTTCCTTTTCTTTTCCATGTATAATACATACAGAAGCTTGCTGCAAAACATAAAACATACAGTTGAGGACAGAATTACGAGCCTCCTTATGAAAATTTCATTTTTTAAAAAATATTTTCCAAGTGCTGTTAAACAGCGCAAAGAATTTTTAACACAGATTTTCCAAGCTGTGGCATAGGTGTAGTGTGTTTCATAAAAACTACCACAGTAAAAATTATAAGCCCCTTGAAAAACTGACCGTTTTATTGAGCCATAGCACAAACCACTGCTGTGCATTGATGAGCTTTAACTTGGTCATGCTCAAAGCTTGTAAAGCCAAGTTGAAACTGAGGGTTACTGTCAAATGTAGGCACAATATAAAAATTTCTGCAGGGGTTTGAGCCGTCACTTGAGAAAGCATCATATCTAAAACAAATAAAATGAAAGCACCAGGGGGTGCTGATGCCTCAGTCTATGTCTGAAATCAGACACACACACAGTATACACACATACTAACACACAGACATATTACCTTATGCCTTGTTTAACAGAGGCATAATCAGTTAAGACTTGAAAAAAGGAAGTGTTGATGCTCACAAAGCAGGAGATGGATTTATAAAGTTATCCACCTCTGCTACGAAAGATCCCACGGCCGACCCGATCTGTATTCAGCTCAAGATAAATCCAAGCTAAATGCTAGGAGCCAGTCAATGTTAGCTGAATTCAGTCTGAAGATTTAAAGATATATACACTCAAAACCATCCATTTTCAGGAAGGCTGGACAAATAAAAAAAACTAATTTATTGCAATAATTAAATAATTAAAGTAAATATGAACAAAATATGTCACAACCATTTCATTAAGGCCTATGTGAGCCTGTTTAAATGTAGAAAAAATGCAATCAATGACCATTTAATATCCAAATCTGTCCCCATTTAAGCTTTGGCCTCTATGTTTTTGAAGTGTCGATAGAAAACACTAAAATCACAAGCTTTAGAAATTATTCTTGGAGATCACCATTAAAAAGTTGTTCAAAGGACTCTTTTGCAATGCCCACTGGCCTTGAAAAGGAACCCTTTTAAAGTTTCTTTAGTGCAAATATTTGAAGAAATCTTCGTCAGTTAACTGATAGCTCTATTTTAACTGTTCAAAAGACATAAAAATTCCATCCCCATGACAGTGCTTCAATTGAGTAATGCCTTTAATACGCCAAGAATTGAAAGTTCTGTTTCAATACAAAAACATAGATAAGAGAGAGAAAAAAGTTACTTGTTTTTATTGATGGACTCACTTGTAGTGCAACATCTGGCAGCACTGATGGGAACTGAGCAAGAGTGAGGATTAACTTACCAAGTCAACTTTGTTGGTCTTCCACAGCATTGGCAAATCCATGAACTGCTTAAACATTCCTTTCAAATTCACAAACACTATTGTGGATAAGACGGCCTGAGGGACAAACACACAGATGGTCATTAAATTCCCACTGAAACTCCCAAGGACAGATAGTAATAATGATGAGTGATACATAAGTGTCACAAGAGGAAGAAAGAAATCACCTTGGGGAGATCTTCAAAGAGAGAACCTATTTTCAGAACTGTGATCAGCACAATGATAGAGGAAATCACCCCTGCAACCTAGGAAAGGGAAGATGGAGAAAATACTTCATTGGAACAAGCATAAAAATAAAATGAAATCTTTTCTTTGTGCAAAAAACATTTTCTTGAGGTTTCATTCATCTTTTTTCTTCCATCAGTAATATTACCTCAAAAAGTGAAGTTTTCATTGATTACGCTCACATTTAATACTATAATGTGTGCAAAAGTAAAACGGTGAGAAATTGTACTCAACTAAAAACAAGTTTACCTAATATTAATTAATAGAAATAAAGTAGTCACAAAAAACTACTTGAGTAGATCTGTAGTTTTTTCTCATAAATGTGTGACTTTCTCCTTACAAATTTAAAACGTTTTGCAGAAATTTTAGACTTTTGTTACATTTGTATTTTTTTTTCTTTGTAAATTGGTGTATTTTTTTCTTGTGAATTTGCAACAACCTCCAATCACATTGTTTGGTGGGGTGCATGATAACATGGGTGTGGGTTCCCCCCCACCCAAAAACCCCTCTGTCCTCTGTTATCATGTAACCCTTTCAAGTTCAACCATAGACTTAACTGGGCACAGTGCACGGCGGGACACAGGTATGTTGCACTGAACTCCCCGTCAAAGTGGTTATATTCATAACCTAGCCCCCCCCCCCCCCCCCACAACACACACACAATCTTTAACTGGTGTAAAGTGGCGCTTGAAAGTTTGTGAACCCTTTAGAATTTTCTACATTTCTGTATAAATATGACCTAAAACATCATCAGATTTTTGCACAAGTCCTAAAGTAGATAGAGAACCCAGTTAAATGAGACAAAAGTGTTTTACTTTGTAATTTATTTATTGCTAAAATGATCCAATATTACATATCTGTGAGTGGTAAAAGTCTGTGAATCTTGGATTTCAGTATCTGATGTGACCCCCTTTTGCTGCAATAACTACAACTAAACATTTCCAGTAACTATTGATAAGTCTTCCACATTGGCTTGGAGGAATTTTAGTCCATTCTGTTGTGTGGGGATTTGACTCATGGGGCTTTGCCATAGCCTGGCTGGGGGAATTGAGGGTGATGACGTCAGGTGGGCTACGGCTAGAGAATATATTGAGTTGTTTCTATAATAAAGTGAGTTTAGTGCTCAGTTGAATGCGGCTCCGGTCTCGTGTTATTCCAACTGTAGCATCAACTCCCTTGGCTATAATCTATAAAATTACTTTTCCCCTCAAAGAAACTGTTTCACCTAAAAAGACTCATTTGAGGACCACTGTGGAAACACATTCCATGGAAAGGTGCGAGAGATAAGGGTCCCATCTTGTGCAAGGAACAGATTAGTTTGCCTCATAAATAAACTGAAGCTTACTCCCAATCAGACATTTTTATGATTTAACAATCAATGAAACATACCCCAGGACTTGGTGACGAACTTCAACAGGTTACTAGGAATTATTCACAGCTCAACATTACCCCCTGGTGGGCGAATCTGGAATATGCTCGCTTTTGACTGTTCAAGCTGAACTGAAGTTTATGAATGAAATGACTTCCTTTGTTACCAAAACACTCAATTCTCAGATTATCTTCTTTTACAGGACACCCTGGAAAATCAAGTGGGACTCTGACATATCATTCTGGTTTGATATATTTCATTAATCATTGAATTTAAATGTGAATGAATGTTTAAATGTTTAAATGAACCTTATTCTAATGCATCTTAATTATAAAGGTAAAAGTTTATAAATGTGCATGCTCACTGAAGTTAGTCATGAATCACTGAAGTTAGCTTAGACTTCATATTAAGTATATAATGAATTTTCAGTGTATTAAGATGTGATTATCATCCTGTTGGAAAAGTATTCAAGTCATCTGACTGGCTTTGCCAATCACCAGCCAGCCTCTGCTGGGCAATGGCCTCCTTCAATTTTATTGGTGGGTTACAGACAAACAACTGTTTTCTTTTTGGCCCAGAGTTCATTCAACCATCCCATGATGGAAGACTATCATGGGATCTTGGGACTCAGTCACAGTTTCCCGTGAAACTCACAGAGTTTTAAGGGAAAACGCCCCATGGGAGAGGGAGAATATAGTTGTTGTTGTCTTGTGAAAGTCTGTGTGTGTTCTGTTTTAATGCTTTTTTCCTCTTAACGTCTGGGAAATTATTTTTTCTTCCTTTGAGCTCAACGTCTCATTATACGGAGTCAAACTTCATGTCCACAGACGGCTACCCTATTTTTTTTTCTGCTAAACTTTGCTATTGATTTCTTTAAATCCACTGCGTGTGTTTAAAGGGGACTGGTCGTATCTCACTCTGGAAGCTGTTTCGCCAACACATGAAATGTGAAGGACTCAGATTTCGTGGCTTGAATTTTTTTTAAATTACTCTTGTCTCCCCAATCCTGTAATTCTGATCAGACTGAATGATCTACAATTTATAAGGACCCGGGAGAGTAGCCGCTGAACCCTGAAGACCCTCTTGTGTTGTCCTGCATGGCATACGGCATCAGCAGCCAACAGAGAAGAGGAAACGGCTGGCCACCACAGCTGCTGGGAAAAGAGCTCTGGCCACTGGCGGAGTGTAGAAGCCCCATCATCGCAGTAAAATCTCAGCTGTGACTGTGGACTTTGTCAGAAAATATCTGCAGGCAGATGTTTTCCAGTATCATCAAATAAAGCTTCAGCTAAGAATCCAGCTGAAGAGGACAACAATGCAAGGAAAGTCACATGAGCGAAATCTTTGTTTCATCTGCTGAGTAATGATGTTCATCACCTTAAAACATGTGCCATAATTTGTCTCAGGTTTAAAATCAGTTCATAACTCTGATCGGAGCTATAGAATTGAAGAGAATTACTATTTCTGTTCATTAAATTCCGTATTTATCTTACATTATTCAGAATTTAACTTTCACGTAATTAGTTATAATTTTCCTCATAAATTGGCGTCCAATTTTCTAAATATTTTTGGTTACAGTTAATTCAGACTTCCAGTTTATCACAGTCACCAACTCATACCCAGTCTTCTGGGTCCCACAAAGGTGATTACACTCTGTTGCTCAATAATCAGTTACCAAATGAATGTGATGCTTAACCCTTGATCATTTACCTACTTACAAATCATTTGAATGTAGTGTCCTTTAACCTTAATCTGATTATTAAAACTTGTTAATGGTAGAGAGCAGTTTCAGTGATTTCTTTTTCTGTGTCATGTTTCGAAAGTCACCCAGTAGAATTCACGAATATTTGAGACTGATTGTTTGAAGGTATAAAGATTAATTTTTGATAAATTGTCCAGAATCAGACTGGTGCCCCTTTACGAGTGTTTTTCTGTTGTGTGCGTGGACTTGGAAATAAACTCCTATATCCACATACATTTCTGAGTCTAAATAAAATAATCTTAGTACCTTATCATTAAATATCGCTACATTCTTTATGATGCTCCTGCGTCACGTGACGCTGGATGAATTCTGAAACAGACAAAGAATATTAAGACATAAAGCTATGTGTTTTAGTCAATCTTATTCCCTTTAAAAATGGTGGGAGTTTTTTTTTTCTGTGTCTCTTGTGATCCTGGCTCCTGCAGTGTCTCTGTGTGTCTGCTGAGCTGCGAGGGGGAGGAGGGATTTGCTGCTTCCCCCCCTTCCTGCTCAGTCATTTCTGTTTTTGTGTTTAATCCATGCAAATCGTTATTATTCACTGAACTAATCAAAATAAGGTCTGGAAAGGTGGAAAGCAAAGAAATCCGATCTGTTCTTTCGTTAATTCAACTCCACGGCAAAAAATCCCGGTGGGATACATTGAATTAACCAATACCTTTTTTGCCTCAAGTGTGCAGTGACGAAAGCATGTCAGATATGCAGCTTGATAAAGTTACTGGGAGTAAACTGTTTTGAGGTACCAGCATTTTAATTATTCCCCGAGTAAGATTGTAAGATTATTCTTGAATAAATAAAAACATTAAGAGAAACATTTGGAGAAAAAGCACAAGGCATGGTTAATGACCGTGGTGGAGTGTGCAGGACATGTGCACGCTCACATTCGCGTGTGACCAAAACGGCTAAGTGCACAAGAACTGCATATGCACAGATTAAGCAGTGCAGATGCCATTTTGGAAAGCCACTAGGGTGACGCCATTTTAGAGTTGAGACCCATAGATCGCCTCCGAGCGACGTCACGGTGTCTCCTCCTTCCTAGAGTGCAGAAGGAACTGTCTCCATCTTGTGGTCAACCATAAGAGTTGCATTCCTTTCATGAATTTACACTTGGATTTACACAAAGCGAATGTATTAAGCTGATTTATAACCAAATCGAGCATCCAAATTAACTTTAAAGCAACTCATATTATTCAGAATAATCTTAATTTAAAACCAATTCAAAGTTTTATGCCAAAACAGTGAGAAAGAAACTTTTTGGCTGTTGAGGGTTTATTCTTAGAGGTAGAATATACATTCTACTGCATATAAACACAGTAGAAGTGTATAAATGCATACACTTTATATTTAATCACTTACGTTAACCACACATTTTAATCTTTAAAGATAAAAGCACATATATATTTACACATTTTATGCAGAAATTGAAAATTGTTGAAGCTATATATATGTGTGTGTTTTGTTTTAAATGCTATATTGTGTGATTTCTTTCACAGGAAGCCCATTTCAATTTAAGGATTTGAATAAATGACAATGTTTATTCAAAAGCGACCTTAAAGTAACTTTGTCTTAATCCTGTGCATGTTGTTAAAAGTTTTAGTGATTCACTGAATATTTTCATTCAACTGAATATTTTTTTTTTTAAATTAGGAAACCACATTACTCAATTAACACTTAAAAGTGCTAGGTGTTATTTAAAGTCATTGTGCTGTTCTTGGTTCATGTTTTTCTCCACAGGAAAAGAAAAACAGCAACCCACTCACTACTTTTTTTTTTTTTTTAACCAGGATTTAAAAGAAAACGTCAAAAGGTGAAAACATTGATTATTCTGTAAATAAACTTTATAGACAACAATCAAACAAATCACCATTAGCTTTAATCCGAAGAAATCCTTGGTGACCAAAATAGATAAAAGCAATTCACTTGTGTTTCCTAATCTGTAAATATTAAAACATTTAAAGCTTCAAATGAAAATAGGCTTTAACAAATAAAAGCAAGTCTTAAAAAGCCTTAACTTGAAGAGAAAGTGAAAACTTACAACCTTAAATCTCTAAAACATTTAACCTTTTCTATCGTTTTTGTTTCCTTTTTTGTAAATAAAATCATTAAAGTGCCATTCAACAAAAAAATCCAAATCTAGTTACTGAAGTCAATCCACACTTTTTTTTGTTCTTTCTGAAATACAAAGCAAAATACAATTTCAACAAATTGAAACATCTCCACATTTCTAAATAATTTCAAAATTCAACCTCCCTTCTTACAAGACTGTAAGTTGGAGCAAGTTCTAAAAAGACCTTACAACTAGCACTGTTAGAAAATAACACTCAAGGTTAACTTGACTAAGAAACTATAATCAAGCTGTAATCCACAAGTTAATTTTTAAGCTAACAACAAATGGTAAAACATGGCGGGTCAACAGGCAGCTCTCAAGAGTGTTCAGTCACTGCAATCATGTAGGGAGGACCTAATTGTTTAACCAATGTGTAGACTTGAAGACCAGAGGAGAGAATATGTTGGACTTAGTGTACACAAACACAGATGCATATAAGGTGATACCCTGCCCCCATCTCGGCCTCACTGATCACATAACCGTGATGCTGCTGCCTGCCTACAAACCTTTATTGAAGCACAGCAGGCCAGCAGTGAAACAAATTAGAATTTGGCCAGAGAGTGCAACCTCTGCACTGAAAGACTGTTTTCGGAACACAGACTGGGAGGTCTTCAAAATAGCAGCCTCCCAGGAAGACAAGAGAGATGTGGAGGAGTATGCTGATATGGTCACCAGCTACATCGCGAAGTGCACAGAGGATGTCACTACAGTGAAGGCCATCACTATGCGGGGTAACCATAAGCCCTGGATGACTGCAGAGGTGCGCTCGCTGCTTACAGCCAGAGATGTAGCCTTCAGAGCGAAGGACAGGATCGCTCTCTGCTCAGCCAGGTCTGCGCTCTCAAAGGGAATTAAGGCGGCAAAGCGCGCCTATGCGGAGAAAATCCAGGGACACCTCTGTGACACTAGGAACACCAAGCAGATGTGGCAGGGAGTTCGGACACTGACGGGCTATAAGTCTAGGCAGGGGGTCGATGATGACGACGCTTCGCTTCCAGACAGCTTAACAACTTCTTTGCACGTTTTGAAGCATCAAACTCGACAATCAGAGGGAGGGCTGGCCCACCCCCACCATCGGTCGGACCAGCTTTTACCATCAACACTGCGGACACACGGAGGACCCTAACCAGAGTCAACCCACGCAAAGCTGCAGGTCCGGACAGTATTCCGGGACGTGTGCTCTGAGACTGCGCGAGCGAGTTGGCGGATGTCCTGACTGACATTTATAACATCTCCCTAAGTCAGGCCATCATTCCCAGATGCTTCAAGACCTCTATCAGTGTACCGGTGGCAAAGAAACCAGTTGTGTCCTGTTTGAATGACTATCATCCTGTTGCATTGACACCAATTGTGATGAAGTGTTTTGAACGGCTTGTCAAACCACACATTACAGCCTGCCTCCCTGCATCACACGACCCGCTCCAGTTTGCATATCGTTCAAACCGCTCCACGGAGGATGCTATAGTCACCACCCTACACTCTGTCATCACCCACCTGGACCAGAAAGACACCTACGCCAGACTCCTGTACATTGATTTCAGTTCAGCATTCAACACCATTATTCCCCAGAGGCTGATGGAGAAATTACTCCTTCTCGGTCTGAACACCGCCACATGTCTCTGGATCCTGGATTTCCTGACTGAGAGACCTCAGACTGTCCGGGTTGGAAACAACATCTCCAACTCTGTCACGCTGAGCACCGGATCCCCTCAAGGCTGTGTACTCAGTCCACTGTTGTTTACACTTTTAACACATGGCTGTGTGTCCAGACACGAGGGGAACCAGATTATTAAGTTTGCAGACGACACCACGGTGGTGGGACTTATTCAGAGGGATGAGGAATCAATGTACAGGGAAGAAGTGAGAGACCTGGAGGGCTGGTGCAGAGAGAACAATCTGGTGCTCAACGTGGACAAAACGAAGGAGATGATTATCGACTTCCGGCGGTCTCAGCCTGAGCACGTCCCCCTCAGCATCGGCGGCCGTTTAGTGGAGAGAGTGAAGAACATCAAGTTCCTCGCAGTGCAGATCTCTCAGGACCTGACCTGGAGCAAGAATTCCTTGGGGATCAGGAAGCGGGCTCAGCAGAGACTGCACTTCTTGAGGAAACTCAAACAGGCCTCTCTCCCCATCTGCATCCTCAGGACATTCTACAGAGGTGTGGTGGAGAGTGTTCTGACGTACTGCATTGCTACATGGTACTCCAGCTGCAGTATGTCAGACAAAAAAGCCCTGCAGAGGATAGTCAAGGGGGCTGAGAGGGTAATTGGAGTCTCCCTCCCCTCTGTCCAAGAACTTTTTCAGAGCCGTTGTAGGAGCAGGGCACTGAACATTGTCAAGGACCGTTCTCACCCTCTGCATAAACACTTTGAACTTCTTCCATCTGGTAAACGATTCCGGAGCATCAGAGGCAGAACCACCAGACTGATCAACAGCTTCTTTCCACAAGCTGTCAGGATGTTGAACAGTTGACCCGGAATCTCTCATACACACTACTGCACCTACGGACATTTTGTATATTATTTGTATATTATAGTTAGTTTTTTTTTTCCCCAAGTGTGTCTCAGGGATGTGTGAATGGATGGGGGGGGGTGGGGTGAAGCTATGTGTGAGTGTGTCTTAAATCATGCTGCTTCTATTTATATGGATACCGAGAGAAACGCAATTTCATCTTGCCTGCACTACAGTTGTATGTACAGCAATATGACAATAAAGTTTGATTTGATTTGATTTGATTTTGTAGAAATCCACTCATTTAAAACCTCCACAGTAAAGATCAGTCAATAAACTTTCTTTGGGTTCCAGCCCACGTTGGGATAGAGGGTAATGAGGATGTGGATTTATTAGCAAAACAATCATTAAAATTCAAAACAATAAATTGGAAATCTCACTCAGTAAGGCAGAAGGCAAATCAATAATTAAAAATTATATAGTTGCAAAGTGGCAAGAATATTGGGACTCAGTAGACACAGGAAGACATCTTTATGACATTCAAAAGCGGGTGGACTCTGGAATGGGAGTTGGCAGAAACAGGAAAGAGGAGATACTCATCACCCGATTAAGAATAGGACATACTACTTTGAACCAGACGCTATATAGAATAGGTAAACACCCAACTGGCAGCTGTGCACATTGTGGTTCTCCGGAAACAGTTCAGCACGTTTTGTTGGAATGTCAGGGATACCAGAAACAAAGGAAACATCTGATTGCAGTAATGGAAAGGGCTAATTTAAGGTTTGTTTTGGAAAACATGTTAGAAACTTCAATCAAAGAAATACATGGAGGCCTATTTAGATATTTAAGTGCAAATGGATTAAATAAAAGAATTTAGTTTTTATTTTCCCTGCCATTTGCTTGTCCGCACTCCAACCCGGTGGGGTGGCGGTGGTGCACCTGTGAGCTGGTTGCCAGCCGGCAATCAGATCTAGAAGAAGAAGAGTGATATAAAGTGAAGTATGTGGCGGTAATGCACCTGTAAGCTGGTTGCCAACCGCCAATCAAATCTAAAAGAAGAAGATTTACCAAACTGGATGACCTTCAAGCAACATTGGAAGGATAGACTTCTGATTTTATATGTAGCTTCACAACACGGGTCAAGAAAACACAGCCCGAAGATCTGAAGCAACTCACTGAAGAACTTTTGGATGAACACACTGAAAAGCCACCAGAAGTGAAGGACCTCACCAGTGTGTTAGGTAAGTTCGCACTAGCATTAGTCGCTGTAGCCCGTGTATTTGTGCCTACATATGTTTAAGCATAAAGTGGATGCTGAGATTACATATGGAGATTGACCTCACGACCGAAGGGGACAATGGGTCTGGACCACCTGCAGGGAACAACAAGAGGACGGGGGTACGATGAAAGGACTTCCCGACCCCCGGGAGACAGGTGGGGGACTGAAGGTCTGGAAGAGGAAGAAATGTCAATAGAGGGTTCTGACGGGGATACGTGACTCTTCCTTTGTGTGAATCATCTGTGTGAAAAGCCTTTGTGTGAAATGTTATAAATGTGAAGCTTGGATGTAGCTCAGCCTCTTTGCTCATTGGAGAGAGAAGGCTGGGGATGATGTGATGCTTGAATAAACCTGAATTAAAAAGCAATTCAGCTTCTTTATTCCACGCTCCCCACATTGGTGACCCAGTGACGTGGAGAATGCCTGGAGAGGGTCTCCGCGTTCCGGACTCGCTGGAGTCTGCCCTAGCGAGCGCTGTAGCCATCAAACTGCCAGAATTCTGGCAGGACAACCCGCAGTCGTGGTTCCTACAAGCGGAGTCACAGTTCGCGCTCGCAGGGGTAACGGTGGATGACACTTAAGTTTCACCATGTCATCGCTAGGCTCGACAACCGCACAGCCCGGTGCGTGCGGAGCTTGGTACAGCAGCCACCCGCCCGTGACAAATACGGCAGGTTGAAAGCTGCCCTCACCAAGTTTTTCATGCCCTCAGCCGAAGAGAGGGCTAGGAGGCTCCTGGCTTTGCTCTACCAAGGAGGACACAGGCCAGGCGCCCTAATGGAAGACATGCTGCAGCTGAGGGGGTCAGACAACGATGATTTCCTCTTCAAATACATCTTCTTAACTAACCTCCCGACGCACATGAGAGGAACGCTGTCTGGCGTACGTTGTGAGAGCCAGGAGGATTTCCAGGAGCTGGCCCAGGAGGCAGAGAGGCTCCTGGACGCCTGCGGCGAGCAGACGACGGCAGCGGCAACCCAAGGCAGCGGTGAGCCAGAGGCAGCAGACCCAACCCTGCCAACAATGGCAGCAGCGCGGCCTCGACGCGGTGGAGGTGATGGTTCAGTGGCAGAGGCGCGGCCCCGACGCAGCGGAGGAGAGGATCTCTGCTTTTACCATCGGAGGTTCGCCGTGAGGGCACACAGGTGTGTGCCGCCATGCAGCTTCAGGAGTTCGGGAAACGGCAAGACCGAGGGTCGTTAGCAGCTTCGACTCTCGGCGAAAACAGCAAGCTGCTCTACATTACAGATGCGTGCTCCGGGCGGGAGTTCCTCATAGACACCGGAGCCCAAGTGAGTTTCATCACCCCAACCTATGCTGACCGGTTGGCTGGACCCCGTGGTAGTGGAGCGACGGCGGCAAACGCCTCAAGCATCAACACCTACGGGAAAAAGACTTTGTCTTTACGCTTACATGGCCGCACGTATGAATGGACTTTTGTCATAGCGGCGGTGAGTTTCAACATGTTGGGGGCTGATTTTTTGTGCTCACATGGTCTGTTAGTTGATCTGGCCAATAGGCGGCTAGTAAATGCACTCTCTTTCTACTCTCTCCCCTGTTCAGCTCGAGTGTCCCCGCCACCAGTACAGACCAACGTCGCTACAGCAGGTGGTAAGTTCCACACACTCCTCACCCAGTTTCCAGCACTCACAGTACCCACTTTTTCAGCAACGGTCGCGAAACACGGGGTGGAGCATTTTATAACTACAGCTGGCCCCCCCGTCTTCGCGAAGGCTCGGCGCTTGGATGCTGCCAAGCTCTCCATAGCGCACGAGGAGTTCGCCAGCCTGGAGAGGCTGGGCATCCTTCGCCGTTCGAAAAGCCCATGGGCTTCGCCGCTCCATATGGTCCCGAAAGCTGACGGCTCCTGGAGACCGTGCGGCGATTACCGCAGACTAAACAACGCCACAGCACATGATCGCTACCCCATCCCACACATCCAGGATTTTTCAATACATCTGGCGGGGGCGCGCATTTTTTCAAAAATAGACCTGGTTCGCGGCTACCATCAGGTTCCAGTCCGACCTGAGGACATTCCTAAAACAGCGGTAATAACCCCGTTCGGACTTTTTGAGTTTCTACGCATGCCGTTTGGTCTTAAAGGGGCAGCACAAACATTCCAACGGATGATGGACGCCGTGTTACGCGATCTCCCGTTTGTGTTTGTT
The DNA here is from genome assembly GCA_020510985.1 of Pholidichthys leucotaenia. Classification (NCBI taxonomy): domain Eukaryota; kingdom Metazoa; phylum Chordata; class Actinopteri; order Cichliformes; family Pholidichthyidae; genus Pholidichthys; species Pholidichthys leucotaenia. The sequence goes on along the minus strand of CM035843.1, from coordinate 322,378,081 downwards.
TACCTCAACGACATTTTGGTCGCCAGTATTTCAGAGGAAGAACACGAAAAACACCTCACTGCGGTTTTTAGGAGGTTGGGAGAGCACGGTTTAATAATTAATCCAGCCAAGTGCCAGTTCGGCGTCGCACAGATCGATTTTTTGGGCCACCGCGTTTCCCCAGAAGGGGCAGTTCCGTTACCGGATAAGGTGCGCGCAGTGGCAGATTTTCCCCGACCACAAACGGCCAAGTCATTGCAGGAATTTTTAGGGATGGTGAATTTTTATAACCGTTTCCTGCCCCACGCAGCGCAGCTCATGCAGCCATTATACGCCACGCTAAAAAAACAAAAACCATCCAATACTATCGAGTGGTCCCCAGAGCGGGAGCGCGCGTTCACGGAGGTAAAAAAAGCTTTGGCTGACGCTGCGCTCCTAGCTCATCCTGACCCATCGGCACGAATCACGCTAACGACCGATGCATCAGAGGTGGCCACAGGGGCCGTGATAGAACAGCAGGTTGCCGGGGTCTGGCAGCCGCTGGCTTTCTTCAGCAAATCCTTAAGCGAGGCTGAGCAAAAATACAGCGCGTTTGACAGGGAGCTGTTGGTGCTTCATTTGGCTATTCGCCATTTCCAGTTCTGGCTGGAAGGGCGGCGTTTCACCGCTTTCGTGGACCACAAGCCGCTCACGTATGCGATGTCCAAAATTTCAGATCCGTGGTCGGGCCAGCAGCAGAGGCAGCTGGCCGCAATTTCGGAATTTACCACTGACATTCGACACGTAGCGGGTAAACTCAACGTAGTAGCAGACTGCCTCTCGCGCGCGGTCACGGCACCGGCGCGCGCAGAGGCAGATTACCCCACCGCGGCCGCGTAGCAAAGTAGCAGCGCGGGAGCGCGCGTGGCCCCAGTTCACGTGGGGATAGATTATGCAGCCATGGCAGTGGAGCAGGGTGCAGATGCGGACGTGCGCGCGCTCCAGTCTGGACCAACAGGGTTAAGGCTGGAGAGCAGATGCTTGCAAACCGGTACACCCCCCTTAATCTGCGATGTGTCGACCGGGCGCCCACGCCCGGTGGTCCCGGCCACGTGGCGCTGCCGCATTTTTGACTCGGTCCACTCCTTGGCACACCCAGGAGTACGCGCTTCTGTGAAATGTTAGCGGAAAAGTTTGTTTGGCCGAGCCTGCACAAGCACGTGAAGGAGTGGGCAAAGGCCTGCATGTCCTGTCAGCGGGCTAAAATTCACAAGCACACGAGAGCCCCTTTAGAACCGTTTCACATCCCGGCCAGGAGATTCGACCACGTGATGTCGACCTCGTGGGCCCCCTACTGTCATCGCAAGAGTTCACACATCTTTTGACAATGGTGGACCGAACCACACGTTGGCCGGAAGTGGTCCCACTGGCATCGACCACGGCTGCGGAGGTGGCTCGCGCTTTTTTAACGCCCTGGGTAGCACGTTTTGGGGTTCCATCGGATATTACGTCCGATAGAGGGCCTCAATTTGTCTCTGAGCTTTGGTCAGTGATGGCCAGCGGCTTAGGAGCAAAAATTCACCGCACTACCGCTTATCACCCTCAGGCTAATGGTTTATGCGAGCGTTTTCATAGGTCTTTGAAGGCAGCCCTCAGAGCGTCACTCACGGATGCAGATTGGGTAAACAAACTATCATGGGTTTTATTAGGGTTGCGTTCTGCGTCCAAGGAGGATTTAGATGCCTCCCCAGCGGAGTTAGTGTTCGCACAACCTCTCAGGCTGCCAGGCGAGTTTTTACCAGAACACCCGGAGCCAACCCACCTCCCAGCTCTTGGGCCGCTAGTCGGCACGGGAGCGGACATGCTCCTGGGCCCCGTTCATCACGCTTTTCCACGCGTTTTCGTTCCCAAAGCTTTAAAAAATGCTGAGTTCGTTTTTGTCAGGCATGAGGCTTTAAGATCAACCCTCAGACCGCCATATGATGGGCCATATAGAGTGCTGGAGACAGGTGATAAGCATTTTGTGCTAGATTTGGGAGACAGAAAAGAGACAGTTAGTATTGACAGACTGAAACCTGCTTTTGTGATGAATGACGAGTCTGTATGGGTAGCGAGGGCACCTCGACGCGGCAGACCCCCCAAGGGAAGCGTCCCGGGGCCCCTGCAGGGATCAGATAACCATTCTCTTCCTCAGTCAACAGATCCTTCGCAGAAGGGCGCCGCAGGGAAGGCGAGGCCGGCTTACAGCAGATTCGGAAGGCGGTTGAAGCCCAGGCAGCGCACAGACTGAGTGTTTGATGTTAGATGTACTGCTGATAGTAGCATGTTCACTGAAAATTGAATGTATTGTCCATTCTTCGTCGTTTTGGGGGGGGGGGTTATGTAGCCCATGTATTTGTGCCTACATATGTTTAAGCATAAAGTGGATGCTGAGATTACATATGGAGATTGACCTCACGACCGAAGGGGACAATGGGTCTGGACCACCTGCGGGGAACAACAAGAGGACGGGGGTACGATGAAAGGACTTCCCGACCCCCGGGAGACAGGTGGGGGACTGAAGGTCTGGAAGAGGAAGAAATGTCAATAGAGGGTTCTGACGGGGATACGTGACTCTTCCTTTGTGTGAATCATCTGTGTGAAAAGCCTTTGTGTGAAATGTTATAAATGTGAAGCTTGGATGTAGCTCAGCCTCTTTGCTCGTTGGAGAGAGAAGGCTGGGGATGATGTGATGCTTGAATAAACCTGAATTAAAAAGCAATTCAGCTTCTTTATTCCACGCTCCCCACAGTCGCGAGATTAAAAGTAGCTGAGAACGAGCTAGAAAATCAACAAACAATCCTCTCTCTCCAGGAAGAGACCAAATCACTGAAGGAAAACCTGGACCAATCTCAAGATAAAAATGACAAGACTCAAGCTCAACTTGATGATGCGTTACAAGATTTGGACCATGCAGAGTCAGGAAAGCGACGGTTGACGCATGACAACTTGCTTCGTCAAGAGAACAGTGAACTTGAAGATGCCCTTCAGGATACGAAAAAGGAAATCAGAAGAGTTGAAGGTCAACTTGAAAACGTGAAGTGTGACTACAAGGAATGTCAACTGCTCCTACATGAAGTACATGAAGACGGGGACTTCCGCCGTGCTGCCTCGCCTGATTCCCGTTTTGAGTACAGACGATCACATGGAAAGCGTGTGTGTGCCCCTTCAGACCACGACCTTGACAAGATCACGCAACATCTTACAAAATTTGATCCAGGTCCTACGGGTTCACCTGATGCCAGAGCCTATTTACAAGACATTGCTTACTACCTGCTCAAGCACCCTGATGCTACGGTCGACGATCACATCTATTTGATTAAACTAACATCTAACACGTCAGTATCAAAATTTATAGACAGCCAACAGACATCAAGACAAACTACATGCTACTCTGCGAAGCCATCGAAAAGGAATTCTCCAACGACTGCCTACAATCAGGGCTATCGGCAGCCCTGGCCATAATGTAAGGTCGCTCAGAGCCTCCACAGGCCTACTACCAGCGACTCCTCCGTGCCTATTTTTGATCTCAAAATACACCAGGGATGGAAGAAGACCACAATTTTAAGACTCTCTTCATCCAGAACCTCCATCCCACTGTGAGTCACCACCTTGGAGTTACAGCTAACCCAAGGTCAAGCTCAATAAGTCAGCTGAGAGAGTTCACATGTTATGCATTCCAAAAACAGCAACAAAGTCGCAACAAGCACGCTGAACCTGGCACAGTGCTAGCTATCAGCGCTGCGTCTGACACCTTGGAGTTGGAAGGAGCCCCTTTCCCTACTCCATCTCCTACACCGTGATTACACAAAAAACCGAGATGTTTTTCCAACCAACCTCATCAAGGTCAAAACCAAACTAGGTCCTCTGGATCTCACTCAGGACCAACTTTGCGAAAACCCGACTACCGTCGTAGGCCATATCCACCAGACAGGTCGCGAGAACACGGTATGGACTCCGAGGATGACAGATACCGATACGAGGACATGCGTAACCATGGCAAATGGTCTCCTCCACCTCATCCCATAAGCTCAGAAGCAGAGCCCAATCACAAACCTTGGGAAAAAAAAAGAAACTCCTACTCTCAGTTGTGACGACGAAGTGTCCCCACTGTTATGATTTATTGTATTGTGTGATTGTTATATTTGTAATATTGTAAATGTTATTATGATTATTTGTTAAAGTACACACATTATTTCTAGACTTGTCTTTGTCTAATTTGAATGCATTTGAGATAATTGCTATGGTTAATTATTTGGGTAAACAATTGGTAATTATTTAATCCACATACCTTTGCCAACATGCTTCCTGAGGGTGTCCGGGCAAAAGACTCTGTTAGGGGTTGAATGCCTTTTAAAGGACACCAGCAGGAAGGAAGCATGTTATGGTGAGTTAGAGGGGTGATTTAAATTTGTAAATAGGAGTTAAATTATTTATTGAATTATTTATGGTATTATTTATTGTGTGTTAGTTATATTTATTTTGTATATAGGTGGGGAAATATTTATGGTCTTTTAGATGTTAGTGGGTATGTGTGTAAAATGGAAAATGTCTTATTGTCTTACCTGGGACATATGGTATATCCTAATTGACGTTAACTGTCTCAAATAGTATATAACAGTTGTTCAAGTTGTCAAGAGTTGTTGAGAGTTGTCAAGTGTTATCGAGAGGATCGATGATAATGATTGATGGACCAATTCAAGTTGTGATAAACTGTGTCGGATGTTTTGGAGTTACCTGTAAGTTTATGGAATAAATTGAAAAACTGCTAATTGAAAAATTGATTGAAAGCCTCTTGCCTCAAGCCAAGCCACAACGTTTACATTTGGTGGCAGCGGTGCTCCGTTCCCAGGAGGACGCTACATTTTGCGGCGAAAGCGGTGGTCCGCCCCTGATGAGGTAACGTTTGGTGGAAGTGGTGGATAGAGCACGGGACGGAAGGAGCGATGGCGAGAAGGAAAGTCACGAGACAAGAGGAGCAGTCTGACCTGGATGCAGGTATGGCAGCCGAGCAGCCGGGAGTCAGCGACTGGGCAAGCTCGAGGAGCTAACATGCTTAGTGAAGTCTTTGGTTCGTTTGCTGACTATCAGGGATCGTCGGATGGAGGAAAAAGCCGCTCTTCAGGACCAAAGGTGGCGGACTGTGGATGATCAAATTCGTCGGATGGAGTTGCGGGTTACGGAGCTGAGAGAGGAGTATGGGAGCCGGGCTGAACGTAGTGGTGATGGCGGCGCTTCGGGGGAGGACCCCGGGGTGACGGCCAGTCGGGTCGGCCCGCAGGAGGATGATTTGCCGCTGCAGGTGCAGCCGAGGAGGACACGAACGCACCACGAGCCCAGGCTGAATCCTCTCTCTCCCGAGGATGACATTGAGCACTACCTGGCGACGTTCGAGAGGATCGCTACAGTCTGCCACTGGTGTGAAGAAGAGTGGGCTATCCAGCTAGCTCCTCTGCTTACAGGTAAAGCGCGGAGCGCGTATGTTCTGATGGACATTGCAGACATGACTGATTATGGAAAAGTGAAGGAAGCAATTTTAAACAAATACGAAATAACGTCCGACACATATAGGAGGTTTCGTGCTTTGGACATTCATCAGGACGAAACCCCCCGTGAACTATATGTTCGTCTAAAAGACTTGTGCTATAAATGGATTAAACCAGAGACCTTAACGGTGAAAGACATTATGGAACGTATAATTTTGGAACAGTTTCTGCGGATGGTGAACCCGGAACTGGGAATCTGGATACAAGAGCGGGACCCGAAGACTGCAGAGGACGCTGCTCGTCTGGCGGAGGTTTTTCTGTCGGCCAGGTCTGGGAGCAGGAGAACTACTCTCGGCCGTGACAGCTCTTTCACCGCTCTGAGTAAGTTTGATGGGGGTGAAAGGGGTGGTCAAGCGCAGAAAAGACTGTATTCCAGCTCCAGTCAGGTCACTGTTAGCAAACATAGTGGGAGTAGAAAGTCACGTTTTGTTCCAAGTCACGATATACGCTGTTACCAGTGTAACAAAACTGGCCACACACAATATTCATGTCCTGCCACAAAAATAGCAAACCATCACTATTATGTTCAGTTCCTAGACCCACTTTTTCAGCCCCAGTGCGCAGTGGAGTGTATAAAACAAAGGTGTTGCTTAATGGTCAGTGTGAAGAGGCCCTGTTAGACTCAGGTTGTTTTCAAACGGTTGTGCTGCCCAGTTTGGTCCCTAGGGATTTGTGGAATGAGTCTGAAATAAATATTAGTTGTGTTCATGGGGATAAGAAATTGTACCCGACCGCTGAGGTTTATTTAACAGTGGGAGGTCAAACTTATCTCCTTTCTGTAGCTCTTGTGCCTGATTTGTCTTATCCAATTATTCTTGGCAATGATGTTCCGACTTTGTTGGACATCATACAACAGGTTAGAGATGAACAAACTGAGGGACAGGCAGGTGGCGCTATTGAGCAGAGGCTTGATGCACCTGTTGAAAAAATTTGTAATATGGTGACAACCAGGGCACAGAGGGCGCAGAGGGCTGCAAATGTTCTTCAGGAGCTGCCATTTTATGATTCTGAGATAGAGGCAGGCCCTAGTAAACAACCTAAATCCAAGGCTCAGAGGAGAAGAGATAAGGTGTTAGCTTCTGTAAAGAACTTGGGTGAAGAAACACCACAACTAAGTCAGTCAGTAGAGTTTGACATCCCTCCTGACATAGCTGAATTACAGAAAGCTGACCCAGCACTCAGACCATGGTTTAATAAAGTCTCGGAGATTGAGGGTGTGAAACAGGGTAGAACTGATTGTTTGGTTGAGGCCATGTATGTCATTAAAAAGGGCATTTTATACCAGCAACAAGGTGAAGTTATGGCCATAGCTTTGCCACAGGACCTCACACCAAAGATTATGGAACTGGGACATGTTATCCCTTGGGCAGGTCATTTAGCATTTCAAAAAACTCTGCAGAGAATTGCTAGAAGGTTTGTGTGGCCGGGAATGTATATCCAGATAAAGGACTTCTGCACATCGTGCCCAATATGTCAGATTACATCACCTCAGGGGAGTAGCCCGTTCCCAACTACACCCACTACCAATTATTGGAACACCATTCGACAGAATAGGGATGGATATAGTTGGCCCCCTAGAGAGAAGTTCTGCTGGTAATAAATACATTTTGGTAATTTGTGACTATGCTACTCGGTACCCAGAAGCCTTTCCCCTGAAATCTATCAAGGCTAGGCAGGTTGCCAACTGCCTTATCCAGTTATTTTCAAGGGTAGGCATACCTAGAGAAATTCTGACAGACTGTGGAACAAATTTCTTGTCCAAACTGTTGCAGCAAGTATATAAGCTGTTGGGTATTAAGGGTATTAAGACCACCCCATATCACCCTCAGACTGATGGATTAGTGGAGCGATTTAATCAGACTCTCAAAAACATGCTGTGGAAATTTGTTTCTGAAATGGGCTCGGATTGGGACCAATGGGTACCATATTTATTGTTTGCTTATCGGGAGGTGCCCCAGGCTTCAACAGGGTTCTCACCTTTTGAACTGCTGTATGGTCGTCAGGTGAGGGGCCCACTGGACTTATTAAAGGAGCACTGGGAGAGTCCACCGAGTGATCAGGACAACGTGGTCTCTTATGTCATTAAGATGAGAGAGAAACTGGATCGAATGATTGCTTTGGCCCAGGAGCACATGAGGACGGCGCAGGCTAAACAAAACTTGGTATGACAAGAAGGCCAGAAAAAGGGTTTTTCACCCAGGACAGCAGGTTTTGTTATTGCTGCCCTCGTGTGACAGTAAGCTGTTGGCTCAATGGCAGGGGTCATATGAAATCTCTAAGAAACTAAGTTCAGTGACATACGAACTATATATGCCTGACAGGAAGGTAAAATATCAGACCTTCCACATTAACTTGTTGAAAGAGTTTCAGCAGCCTGGTCATCAGCAGCAGCAACCTGTTCTTCAGGAGACACATCAGCTCTTCATTTGTGCGATGGAAATGGATGAGGAGAGAGAACAGTCTTTTCCCACAAATGTGTCAGAGCTGTGTTTATTTCAAATGTCTCATTTGCAGGTGGATCAGCAGAGAGACTTAGAGGCACTGTTAGATCCAGAATTGTTTCAGGAGAGACCTGGTTTTACCACATTGGTACGTCATAGAGTTTATTTGAAAGAAGAAGCTGTTCCACGTAGGAAATCTTATAGGATCCCGGAGCGATTGGTCCCAAAGATGAAGCAGGAAATTGACTTGATGTTGCAGCTGGGAGTGATCGAGGAGTCAGTCAGTGAGTGGTGTAGCCCGATTGTGCTGGTCCCCAAAAAGGATGGCTCTTTGAGATTCTGTATTGACTTCAGATATCTCAATTCAGTGTATAAAGTTGAGTCATACCCCATGTCCCGGATTGATGAACTGTTAGAGAAAGTGGGCAGGGCTAGGTTTATTTCTACTCTGGACCTATGCAAGGGGTATTGGCAGGTGGCATTGGCACCGGAAACAAAAGAACTTACAGCCTTTAAAACACCTTATGGTAGTTTCCAATTTAAGGTCATGCCATTTGGCCTTCAGGGGGCACCTGCAACTTTTCAGTGGCTCATGGACCAAGTGTTAAGAAGGGTATCAAATTTTGCAGCTGCCTATCTGGATGACGTAGTCATCTATAGTCAGACCTGGGAAGAACATTTGGTACATCTTAGGCAGGTCCTTCAGTTAATTAAGAGGGCAGGACTGTCGATTAATCCACGCAAGTGTGCGTTCGAACAACAGTAGGTGGAGTACCTGGGACATGTGGTTGGTCAGGGGGTCATTAGACCACGAGTAGGTAAAGTGGATGCCATCCGGACCTATCCTGTGCCCACTACTAAGAAGAAGGTACGATCGTTCATGGGAATGGTAGGATGGTATAGTAAGTTCATCCCCCACTTTGTCGAAAGAGCTGCAGTTTTGACTGACCTCACTAAGGCTTCAGCACCTAATAGGGTAAAATGGACAGAGGAGTGTAATAGAGCTTTTAAAGATCTGAAGAGGGCTATTTCTGGTGATAAGGTTCTCTACAGTCCAGACTTTGCTCGCCCGTTCATTTTACAGACAGATGCTTCAGGAGTTGGCATTGGAGCAGTACTTTTCCAGGAGGAGAGGGGAGAGAGACACCCAGTACTGTTCTTGAGCCGTAAGTTGTTGGACCGGGAGACAAGATACTCTACGGTAGAAAAGGAATGTCTTGCCATGAAATGGGCAATAGGGTCTCTCAAATACTATTTACTGGGGCGTCATTTTGTGTTGGAGACAGATCATCAGGCCTTACAGTGGCTGGACAGGATGAAGGACGTAAACAGTCGTCTCACAGGGTGGTATGTGTCCCTTCAACCGTATGATTTTACTGTTCGGTATGTGGCAGGGAAGACCAACCTAGTGGCAGATAGCCTCTCAACAGTACATGACTCTTAGAGTACTGTACTCTTGGGAAAAGGGGGGAGGAAATGTGACGACGAAGTGTCCCCACTGTTATGATTTATTGTATGTGTGAATGTTATATTTGTAATATTGTAAATGTTATTATGATTATTTGTTAAAGTACACACATTATTTCTAGGATCTGTCTTTGTCTAATTTGAATGCCTTTAAGATAATTGCTATGGTAAATTATTTGGGTAAACAATTGGTAATTATTTAATCCACATACCTTTGCCAACATGCTTCCTGAGAGTGTCCGGGTAAAAGACTCTGTTAGGGGTTGAATGCCTTTTAAAGGACACCAGCAGGAAGGAAGCATGTTATGGTGAGTTAGAGGGGTGATTTAAATTTGTAAATAGGGGTTAAATTATTTATTGAATTATTTATGATGTCTTATTTATTTTGTGTCACTTATATTTATTTTGTGAATAGGTGGGGAAATATTTATGGTCTTTTAGATGTTAGTGGGTATGTGTGTTTAATGGCAAATGTCTTATTGTCTTCCCTGGGACATATGGTATGTCCTAAATAATGTTAATTGTCTCAAATAGTATATAACAGTTGTCAAGTTGTTGAGAGTTGTCAAGTGTTATCGAGAGGATCGATGATAATGATTGATAGACAAATTCAAGTCGTGATAAATCGTGTCGGATGTTTTGGAGTTATTTACCTGTAAGCTTTTAATGTGGTGCAGCACACACTTCTGCAGCTAAAACTAGTCCTTAATGCTGACAAAACTAAACTGATGTGGTTTTCAAATTCTAGGAAGAGTCCACAAATTTTTCCCACAGTGTCCACTTTTGAGGGAAATGAAATTGAGGTGGTTCACTCGTATAAGTATCTTGGTATCTTGCTTGATGACGCTCTGACTTTTAAGCCCCATGTTGAAAATTTTGTGAAGAAACTGAAACTGGGTTTTTTATTTCGAAATAAATGTTGTTTTTCTTTTGAGGTTAAAAAGCGTCTTGTTACTGCAACTTTTTTATCTATTTTAGATTATGGAGACCTCTTGTATATGAACGCTTCAGCTCAGTGTCTGAGTAAGATTGACTCTGTATATCATGCTGTTTTGAGGTTTGTTACAAATTGTAGAGCCTTGACCCATCACTGTGAACTGTATTCTAGAGTGGGATGGCCCTCTTTGTCCACCAGGAGGTTGACTCACTGGTACATTTTATTTACAAGGCCATGCTTGGACTGTTGCCCCCTTACATTTGTAATTTGATCACACTGAGAAGTGTTGATTCTTATGGTCTGCGTTCTAATGATTATTTGTTGCTTTCTGTTCCATTTGTCATATCCGGCTCTAGGGAGCCGGGCAATCAGAGCCAGGGACAAGCCAGTGAGTCGTGATGGTTTATTTTGGGTAAGGGATAAGGGATGAGGAGAGCACAGATACTCATGCAGAGGTACACTCACAGGTTGCACAGCGCAGAGGTAAGCAGCTCGTACCGGACGTGGGGGTAACAAGACGTACATACTCACAGCGGGATACAAACACAGGAATGCTGCAAGAGGAGTAAAAGCTGACACCAGACGAAGGGGCTTCAGCTTAGCAATGTGTCTATGTCGCAGCCCCGAGTCATCGAGGCTGCTCCTATTTATCCTCATTGGCAGCGCCCCAGCTGATGAAGACTAATTGGCCCCAGCCGTCCATAATGCTGCCAGCTGGGGGCCAGCTGAGACGCTGCTCAATGGGAAGCAGGGATGAGGGAAAACATGGGCTGAGTGCCGAGACGGCATCTCAACCCGTGGTGACAGAGCCCCCCCCTCAAGGTCGGGCTCCTGAACGACCAGGAACATCCCAGCCCCCCCCCCCCCACCTAGGGTGGGAGGAAGGGAGGCGGACCGGAGGGGAAGAAGCCAAGGGAAGGACCACACCAATGGGGCAATGTAGGGTAGCGGGAAAGAAAAACCCAAATACAATACTGACAAAACAGAATAATTAACCCAGGTACAGATGGGGAGAAGAACTGGGTCAGCACGCCGGTTACATACTACCCAGAGAGCACCAACCATGCGTGACCCAGAGCAAGGAAAAAAGAATCACCAAAAAGGTACAGGGCAAAAATGCTGAGTACGGTTAAATAAAGGGGAACCTATACACAGCGCTAATTTAAGTACATACACACACAGTCACCAAGAAAAGTGAGGGTGGCTGGAACAAATACACAATTACAGAGCATGGTGTTACGAAAAACAAGGCACATGACTCTATAATGAACCAACAGGACAAAAAAGAAATACTGAGTGCAGGCAAAGAAAAACCCACACACACGAATATATAAATACTCAGTCACCTAAAGAAATGAAAGTGACTGGAATAAATGGATAACTGCAGAGCATGGTGTTACGGAAAACAAAACATAACTCTACAATACAAAAAACGAGGCTAAAAACATGGCACAAAAAGTAAAATGCTGACCATGAGCGATGGAAAACACAGCACTATAAAAACGAATCCACCAACAGGACAAAACATTACACCCGAGTGACCTTAATAACAAAAGAAAAAGTGACACCCGAGGTGAATGGCAGGCAGAGTCCAAAAATAGCCGAGATGGCTCCGGAGATCTCCCCGCCCATTGTCCAGCTGGCGAATCAGGGAAAGAGAAGTGTTCGGATGGCGAACTCTGGACCCAGATCCCAGGAATCCAGTCCACCGGCAGCCGAACCAGGCTGCCCAGAGGGAAACACAGACCAGTGGGGGGAACCAGATCACCGAACCGAAAGTTCTGTGGGTCGGGTCGTCGACCCGCATCACTCAACCACCAGGACCGTTGAGACGGGCGAAGGAACAGAGCGGATCCCGGTGGAAGAGGCTCAGGGGAGAGCCGATGACGAGGGCGGCGGGCGTCAGGCCGCAGGAAAACGGCCACCTCCTCACCGGACCTGGACAATACTGGGGCAGCACCCACGTCGGACCCCGATCAGGCCTCAGGCGAACCCACGTTGGACCCCGACTGGGTCTCGGGCGAACCCATGTTGAATACTGCACCAGAACCGACCTCCAACGTTGAACCCGGACCCTCCAGCACCACGAGGAACAGCAACTCCTTGCCGGTGACCCTGGAAGAAGGCTCAGAAGAGAAAACAGAACCGGGATCAGGATCACCGGCAGCGCCAGAACCCGGCGAGACGAGCTCAGACGCAGCGGACGGCTGCACCCAGCTCGTCTCCCCTGGAGATAGGCTGAAGTGCTCGGGGATAAAAAGAGAGAAAAGAAAGGAGAGCACTCGCCTGATCTCGGGTTCTGACGCCGTCCAGGACTGCGAAGATCCAGGATCCATCATCAGGAGGTCGTTGTCAGGCTCCCATCTAGCCGCGTCGGGCCCCGCAGCCAGCACGATGGTCAGCGCAGCTTGAGATCCCTCCAGCTCAGGTAACCCCGCCGACGATCTACTCTGCGTGAAGCCAGAAGAATCTCGTCCCGCCGGACCGAACCGCTCCTCCGTGGAGACCCGGGGACGCTCAGTCGTCGGCGTAGACTCCACGCAGCAGTCAGTCCCCCTCCTCCGTCCGCAATGTAGCTGCGGAACCACAGGCCCTCTCCATATCCCACCACGTTGACCCGGAGCCGGGGACCACTCGGCGGAGAGAGACACAGAGGATGCAGGATGAGGAATACAGGTTACAGCAGGTGGAGGGAGTTCAGGGAGCTGCGAACCCTGAACTTCTCCTCCAGGGATGTGACAGAGCAAATCATTAAGCAGGTGTGAAAAAACAATGACTTGCCTGCCCCCTGGAGGTTGAGTATCGCCTGCTGTAGTGGATTCTGCTTCTTCCTCTCCCCGCCCGGCGATAACGGAGGACCCCCCGGGAGTTCGTCTGAGGATCGCTCGCGTTGTCTCCAGCAGAGAGCTCACCAGGCCGGGATTCCAGGCACACACAGCAGTCAAGAAGCGCGTTGAGGAGGAGGGGGAAACAGCCGGGGTGAGCCAGCCCGAATGTCCAGGAATGACAGCGGGGGAACGAGGCTCAGGGAACGGGGCTGTAGAATCTCCACACAGACGAGGCGAAGAGGTGACAGCTGCGTGGGAGGAACTGTCCTGACGATGGCCCAGAACTGGATCCGGACGAGGTTCGTGCAGAGGTGACTCGGCAATGTGATGACGACTACTCCCAGGGGACGAAGCGAGGGGGAAACCCAGGATTCGCCGCTCCAGATCGGAGATCGAGACGAGGAAGGCGTCGAGCACGGGAAAGCTTCGTAGCCCTGAAGTCCTCACCATCAATCTCACTGCCGCCGCCACATGTCTGAAGGTGGTGACAGGAAACACAGTAGAGCTCGCGACAGCCACTCGACCCCGGACATAACTGCTGTCAGCTGCGGCTCCTTGAAGGGAATCCCGAGTGACGTGGCACAGGTCGGGGGAAGTCCTCTGGTTGGCGCGAACTCCCGGACTGGAATAGCGGCAGGAACAGGACTCCGAAGCGGGGAAAGACGTCGCCCACTTCGACTCCCTGCCGGGATTTCCATCCACCCCGTGGAGCTTCTCTCGCTGTGTACCTGCAGCGTCTATCCTGGCACTGTCCTCCAGATGGTACAGAGAGTGAGGGTGACAGTCCAGGAGTTCCTCAGCACGGCCCGGATGCCAGCGTCTCGCGTTGGAGGCGTCGTGCAGGGTGAAGAACGTCCCGTCGACAGCCTCCGAGATGGACCTCAGCTCGTCGCCCTGGCGCCGGAAGTGACTCCTGGGAAACGGCATGCTAGCAGCGCTGACACCCGGACAGAAAGGTACATTTCCACGGCGACTCACGGCCGCCGGTAACTCTTCTGGCTGCGACATACTGTCATATCCAGCTCTAGGGAGCCGGGCAATCAGAGCCAGGGACAAGCCAGTGAGTCGTGATGGTTTATTTTGGGTAAGGGATAAGGGATGAGGAGAGCACAGATACTCATGCAGAGGTACACTCACAGGTTGCACAGCGCAGAGGTAAGCAGCTCGTACCGGACGTGGGGGTAACAAGACGTACATACTCACAGCGGGATACAAACACAGGAATGCTGCAAGAGGAGTAAAAGCTGACACCAGACGAAGGGGCTTCAGCTTAGCAATGTGTCTATGTCGCAGCCCCGAGTCATCGAGGCTGCTCCTATTTATCCTCATTGGCAGCGCCCCAGCTGATGAAGACTAATTGGCCCCAGCCGTCCATAATGCTGCCAGCTGGGGGCCAGCTGAAACGCTGCTCAATGGGAAGCAGGGATGAGGGAAAACATGGGCTGAGTGCCGAGACGGCATCTCAACCCGTGGTGACACCATTTGCCTGTACTGAGCTGGGAAAAAGAGCTTTCATGTTCTCAGCCCCCTCTACATGGAACATGTTGCAAAAAGACTGGAAATTAACGGAACTTGTTTCATTGAACGACTTTAAATCCAGTTTGAGAACATTTGAGACGGCCTCACTAATTTGTAACTGTTTTATATGATTTGTATGTCATTTTAAGTGCATTTGTGATTTTTTTTTTTTTTTTGCTGCCTCTTGGCCAGGACTCCCTTGAAAAAGAGGTTATTAATCTCAATGGGTTTTTTCCTGGTTAAATAAAGGTAAAATAAATTAAAAAAAAGTTTTTGGAATAAATTGAAGTCTCTTGCCTCAAGCCATAACGTAAACGTTGTGGCTTGAGGCAAGAGGCTTTCAATCAATTTTTCAATTAACAGTTTTTCAATTTATTCCAAAAACTTACAGGTATTAACTCCAGAACATCCGACATGAATTATCACGACTTGAATTTGTCCATCAATCATTATCGTCGATCCTCTCGACAACACTTGACAACTCTCAACAACTCTCCTCCAGCCGACGATCCCTGACAGTCAGCGAACGAACCAAAGACTTCACTAAGCACGTTAGCTCCTCGAGCTCGCCCAGTCCGCTGACTCCCGGCTCCTCGGCTGCCATACCTGCATCCAGGTCAGACTGCTCCTCTTGTCTCGTCACTTTCCTTCTCGCCATCGCTCCTTCCGTCCCGTGCTCTATCCACCACTTCCACCAAACGTTACCTCATCAGGGGCGGACCACCGCTTTCGCCGCAAAATATAGCGTCCTCCTGGGAACGAAGCACCGCTGCCACCAAATGTAAGAAGATAAGAAGATATAGAAGTTGTCAAACACCTCCTAGAGGAGATTCAAAGCAATAAAGAAAATGAAACTGCTGACATCCTAGCTATCGCAGCTATGCCAACTCAGAACAAACGTTCTAAACCACGAAGAAAAGGCAAAAAGAAAATCCCTCTTACAAATGGAGAACAAAGGACCCAATGCAGTCCTGTGCTGTTATGGCAGCCAACCACAGGTCAAAGACCACTCCTCTAAAAACATTTCACAAGTCCCTGTCAAATCACTGGTTCCACAATTTCTGTGTGATTGAAATGGGGGGGGGGGGCACGGATATTCTATCTTCCACTGACTTTTCAAGACGTGATGTGTCAGGATGCTGTTTTAGACACCACCACTGATATCACTCTTATGTCACACAACCTTTTTGACAAACTACATGTAGCTGCTAACCATGCTCACAAGGATTTAAAACTGGAACCCTGTTCGTTAGCTGTGCAACCATATGCGCTCACTAAAACAACCCTGTTGGGCATATCACTAGTCAAAATCTCCATTGGCCCCATGACCTTGACACATCCAGTCTATGTGTCCAAACCTGACGCCATTCAATTGCTCGTCGGCAAAGATCTACTAAACCGCTTTGAGCCATTGATTGATTTTAAGAATCTCAAACTATGGGCTCAAACTCAACCTCACCCAGTCAACCCAACAAGGACAACTGAATCACAGTGCTTGGTTCTTGACACTTTGGACACCCCAAGTCTCACACAACTAGCACTGTTGGAACAACCGAAACCAATTGAAAGCTACCGCAAAGACCAAGGTGAACACTGTCCTCAAGAGGTCAAAGGTCACCTTCAAACAAAAGGTCAAGCCAAGGAAGCGAATGACCTTGGGAACTCATTGGCCGAGCAGAAAGTTCCACCCGGCCCCCTTGATACCTTTGACTCAACAGTGGTGCCATCTTCTGAATCCCATTCACCCGCCTCTGAGGCCTGCGTGGTCATAAGAGCCACACCAACTGGCTCACCACACCCTCTGCAACCTCAAGGTTATGCATCGGTGGACCCAACTTTTGTGAACACTAAGCACACATTTACACCTCCCCATGACCCCGTGGTCCATAAAACCATCAAACACCGGTCAGATCCAACCGTACACGCGCTCCCCGCATCAAATTTCTCTAATAGGACGAATTCAAAAACATTTCCTGTGATGCAACCTTCTCTGCAGCTATGCAATGACACTCGTATTCCTGCTTCCCACGAACAATCATCGCCACTGCTCATAGTTCCTTGAAACCAGGGGGAGGGGGAGGACTGTCAACTCCCATGACCTTCCAGCTGCAGAACATAGAAGCATCAAAACAATGTACGATGCTCCCAAGGCCACATTTCAAAAACACTTGGACCGATCTGCTAAACGACACAAGGCGTACAATGACCAAAGAGTCTCCCATGACAAACCTCAAGGGAGGGACAAGGTCTTCCACTACACATTTGTACCACAAACACAACAAATCAATCTACAGGCAAGGAAAATCGCTCCTAAATTCCTGCCTGAGTGGATCAATTCACACATTGTCAACAACAAACTTTGGCCACTTATGTACCAAATCCCGGACCCCATTCTCAAATGGGCTCATCAAAATCAGAGTAAACTTTATCAAAACCCCATGGGACTTGTTGGGTACAACCCTGTCACAGTAACTCCATAAATAAGATTAAAATCAGGCCTACGTCCGAGAAATAACCGTTAGCTAACTATTAGCCTCAGGTACACTTGGTCGCATTTCTTCAAACTAATCAGTGAACTGTATAAAAAACTTCCAAAAGAAAAGGGTAAATTAAAACCAAATTATCCCTTGAACTAATCTTAAAGGCCTCTATAAAATCTAATCCATTTCAATCAACTTACTATTCTCACATAGTACACACAAAACATCCAGTACCATTAGCTTGAGCTAACAACATCAAAATTCCCATTAAAGGTGATAAAATATCTAAGGTTTGGAGTTCAGTCTCTAAAAGAAATTGTTCCACCTCTGAGAATAATTTTCATCTGCCACTCAGGTGTATAAAGAAAAACCCAACAAGAAGGTTGAGATTAAACTCACTCTCCTATTTGTTTCCCAGGATGATGGGCCTCCTGTTTTTCAGTTTAGCCTTCTACCTAGCAATCACTCCAACTGTCACCCAGTCAGAACTGGGCAGAGCCAAGACAAAAAGTCAACAATCCTTAGGTGAATTCTCAGTAGCAGCCTCATCGTTAGATCCTCTTGTTAGCCTTAGCATGTCCACTGTTAACTTGGTCAACTCTACTACACCGAAACACCAGGTAGTTGAACCGCAAACCGTTACCAAAACTTTGCAAGATACTGTGTTGGTTTTGAATGGTTGCTCCAAAGCTTCAGTCAAATTCAACAAGGTCTTGAACTTGTCGCTCTTCGTGTTAAAGGTTAACTATGCTCACACCAGCTGGTGTCTATGTTACTCTTAGATGTAGCTAAAAGCATTAGATTTTCAGTTAACACTTTAGCAATGAACCTGTATTCACCTCATCTTGTCCCGTTTTAAATGGTCATAAATTTACTCCTCGTTGCCATTCAAAGAACGATGACACTCCCTTTTCGCTCAGCTTTTCAGAATAAAGGTCTCAAACACCCTATGACTTAGACATCTGTGGAACCATGGTTTAGTCCAACTAAACCAATCCAATTTGAACCTCCTTGAGTTACCTCAATATTGCTTGGTCTAAACCTCTACCTAAAATATGAGCAATAAATTTTTTTGTACTTTTCTTTTTGATCTTGACTCCTAGAATTACTGAGTTTATATGCATGCTTATATACAAACATTTATATTGTTTGCACTCTATTTTTGATTTTTGTGCACATTCAAAATATTTTTGAACAATTTTAATAGCTGTTTTATGGTAAACCAAAACATTTACCTCAGGTATGTAAAACTACATACTTTTTACTTTTGTACTTTAGTACCAAGAATTTTTGAGCCTTTACAGGCAAAGATAGTATTTTAGCATTTTTAGACAATTTTACAATTTATATTTGTCCATATTCAAATTATTTTTGGAAATTCCTAGAAATTTTTCCAGTAAACCAAATTGAAAGATCTAAACTTAGGAATAGATACTGTTTACAAGCTTAAGGCTTATGGACATCAGAACCATTAGATCAGCAGTTGGCTCAAGAGTTGCCAATTGGAATCAGATGCCTAGGATGTGTTTCAACGCTGGCTGAAGCTCACCGTCAATACAAAGGGGGGGTATGTAGCATCAACTCCACTGGCTATAATCTATAAAATTACTCTTCCCCTCAAAGAAACTGTTTCAACAAAAAAGACAAGAATTGCTTTCTTCATCTGAAGACCACCGTGGAAACACATTCCATGGAAAGGTACGAGAGATAAGAGTCCCATCTCGTGCAAGGTACGGATTAGTTTGCCTCATAAATAAACTGAAGCTTACTCCCAATCAGACATTTTTATGCTTTAACAATCATTGAGACATACCCCAGAACTTGGTGACAGACTTCAACAGGTCGCTAGGAATTATCCACAGCTCAACATTACCCCCTGGTGGACGACTCTTGAATATGCTCGATTTTGACTGTTAAGCTGAACTGAAGTTTATGAATGAAATGACTTCCTTTATTACCAAAACACTCAATTCTCAGATTATCTTCTTTTACAGGACACCCTGGAAAATCAAGTGGGACACGGACATATTCTGGTTTGATACATTTCATTAATCATTGAATTTAAATGTGAATGAATGTTTAAATGAGCAAGCAAGATGTTTGTGTCTGTGAACATTCCATCTTTTGGCGAATTGATACGTAAGAATGTTTACAGTTTTTTGAGAAGGTTGCTGGCATGTAACAGTCATCTTATATCAGCAATTGTCAACTCGTCACTCACACTTCATTCCAGCATTTGGAAGTGGTGGCGTTCCATTTTATACTGAGCCCATTATTGTATGTCATTGTTGTTACAAGAGCGCCGAGTGTCTGCTGATCTGTATATACTTTATTTATTTATTTGTTTATCTATTTTCTACTCATTTTTGTTTTGCTCATAATATGAACCCTGAGTTTGAAATAAACGATTGAATTGAATTGAATTGAAAATAAATGCTTAAATGAACCTTATTCTAATGCATCTTAATTATAAAGGTAAAAGTTTATAAATGTGCATGCTCACTGAAGTTAGTCATGAATCACTGAAGTTAGCTTAGATTTCATATTAAGTATATAATGAATTTTTAGTGTATTAAGATGTGTTTATCATCCTGTTGGAAAAGTATTCAAGTCATCTGACTGGCTCCGCCAATCACCAGCCAGCCTCTGCTGGGCAACGGTCTCCTTCAATTTTATTGGTCGGTTACAGATAAACAACTGCTTTCTTATTGCCCCAGAGTTCATTCAACCCTCCCACGATGGAAGACTATTGGTTCACTTTCATGTCAGTCACAGTTTCCTGTGAAACTCACAGAGTTTTAAGGGAAAACACCCCATAGGAGAGGGAGAATATAGTTGTTGTTGTCTTGTGGAAAGTCTGTGTGTTCTGTTTTAATGCTTTTTTCCTCTAAATGTCTGGGAAATTATTTTTTCTTCCTTTGAGCTCAGCCTTGTTATACGGAGTCAAACTTCGTGTCCATAGACGGTTTTCCTATTGAACTGATTGACTGAACCGAACTGATGCGTATCTCACACTAGAAGCTGTTTCGCCAACACACGAAATCTGAAGGACTCAGATTTCGTGGCTTGAATTTTTTTTATTACTCTCGTCTCTCCAATCCTGTAATTCTGATCAGACTAAATGATCTACAATTTATAAGGACCTGGGGGGGGGGGGGGTAGCCGCTGAACTCCGAAAACCCTCTTGCATTGTCCCGCAAGGTATACGGCATCAGCAGCCAACGGAGAAGAGGAAGCAGATAGAGACCACAGCTGCCGGGAAAAGAGCTCCGGCCACTGGCGGAGTGAAGAAGCCTCATCATCGCAGTAAAATCTCAGCTGTAACTGTGGACTTTGTGGACTCCATTATCATCAAATAAACCGTCAGCTAAGAATCCAGCTGAAGAGGACAACAACGCAACAACGCAAGGAAATTCACGTGAGCGAAATCTTTGTTTCATTTGCTGAGTAATGATTTTCCTTGCCTTAAAACGTATACCATAATTTGTCTCAGGTTTAAAATCAGTTCATAACTCTGATCGGAGCTATAGAATTGAAGAGAATTGCTATTCCTTTTCATTAAATTCCGTATTTATCTTATAAGTATTCAGAATTTAACTTTCACGTAATTATAATTTTCTTCATAAATTGGTGTCCAATTTTCTAAATATTTTTGGTTACAGTTAATTCAGACTTCCAGTTTATCACAGTTGCCAACTCATACTGAGTCTTCTGGGTTCCACAAAGGTGATTACACTCTGTTGCTCAATAATCAGTCGCCAAATGAATGTGATGCTTAACCCTTGATCATTTACCTACTTTCAAATAATTTGAATGTAATGTTCTTTAACCTGAATCTGATTATTAAAACTTGTTAATGGTAGAGAGAAGTTTCAGTGATTTCTTTTTCTGTGTCATGTTTCGAAAGTCACCCAGTAGAATTCATGAATATTTGAGACTGATTGATTGAAGGTATAAAGATTAATTATTAATAAATTGTCCAGAATCAGACTGGTACCCCTTTATGAGTGTTTTTCTGTTGTGTGCGTGGATTCGGAAATAAACTCCCGTTTCCACATACACTTCTGAGTCTAAATAAAATAATCATAGTACCTCATAATTAACTAGAAAAGCACTCGGAGAGCGCAGACCTCCGCCAAGTGCCACAGTTCCCCCATACAGTGTTTGTGTGTACATTTTCAGATTCCTTGACCATGAAAACATATGACTAGCAATTGGATTGACAATGATAGGATTAGTGGTTCAGTAGTTATTCACGAAAATGGCATTTTCCGTAATGGCGGTTTTCTTCTGGACGGTGATCCGGATCACCACCAAAATTTAATCAGTTCTTCCTTTTACTATTTCCAACAACGCCTGAAAGTTTCATCAAAATCCGTCCAAAACTTTTTGAGTTATCTTGCTAGACAGACAAAGCCCGGCAAAAACATTACCTCCTTGGCGGAGGTAAATATCGCTACATAACGTATCATTTGGTGATGAGGACAAACCATGGGAGCGTGTATTAGACAACCACCTCCATTTTTACAGTCTCCGGGCATGCCAGCTATACCATGGGGCCGCTGGCGGGAGACATTTGAAATGTATGTGGCTGCGGCCGGTCTGAGCGGTGCTAATGAAGAGAGACGGAGGAGCCTACTCGTTCACTGTCTCGGTGAAGAGGGCCAATGGATATTTTTTGGGCTGTGTGGCAGTGGCTCACTGAAGGAAGGTTTGGACTTAATGGACGATGTCTTCGGAGTGAGAGCTCACTTGGCGGATGGCTTCATACTTCCGGACACTCTCCAGAGCACACTCCTCCACTACAGGGCAACGGCCCATGCTACGACAGGGTGGTCCCTGACGAAACTGATGCTGGAGCGCAAACTCCATCTGCCTTTGGACCAACTGAAACCACCCACGACCCCTTCTCCAGGGAGCATGGTTTCTCCACGGGACCGGGTCGTTGCTCAACAGCGAAAGATGTAGCGACGGTTCGACAGGAAGTGTAGGGCGAGAGCTCATGGATTGGAGGTGTTGGATCGAGTTTGGATCAAACATCCTAACCGCACGCATAAGCTGCAAACTTTCTGGACGGGGCCCCTACGGATCGTGAGGCGACGGGGCCAGGACACGTTTGAGCTTTCGAACGGGTCACGGTGGCATTCCAGTCGGCTTTTGAAGGTCTCCGCCTGAAGCTACGGCAGAATGGACTGGTGTGGGTTGGGATTTATTGGATTGGGGTGGTAAGGACTCGCAGGTGCAGCCGATGGTGCCTGGAGCAGGGACCCTTTCTTAGGGACGCCTGGCTAGAACTCGTTACAGGCCCAGGTACCTTGAAGATTATGTGTTAAAGACAGCGTTAGCTAATGTGTGTTGGGAATGAGCGGCAGAAAAATCTGCTCCAACACGGGGGGAGGCGTTCTGGTAATCTACCCAGACGTCCATTTGGTTGGCTGAGTTTTGGCTGTTCAGTTAAACAAAATAAACAAACAAAAAAAAACATGTTTGTTATGTTTTGGGGGTTCTCCAGTTTTGTGTGTGGGGGGGTGTTGTTTGGGGATTTGACTCTTGGGGCTTGCCGTAGCCTTGCTGGGGGGGTTGAGGGTGATGACGTCAGGCGGGCTACAGCTAGAGAATATATTATTTCTATAATAAAGTGAGTTCAGTGCTCAGTTGAATGCGGCTCCGGTCTCATGTTATTCTGACATGGCACATTCTTCCTCACATTCTTGCTCACTTCAGGTCCTTCCACAACATCTCAATTGGATTAAGGTCAAGACTTTGATTTGGCCATTCCAGAACATTAACTTTATTCTTGTTTAATCATTCTTTGGTAGAATGACTTGTGTGCTTGGGATTGTTGTCTTGCTGCATGGCCCATTTTCTCTTGAGATTCAGTTCATGGATGGATGTCCTGGCATTTTCCTTTAGTATTTGCTGGTATAATTCAGAATTCATTGTTTCATCAATGATGGCAAGCCATCCTTGCCCAGGTGCAGCAAAATAGGCCCAAACTATGATACTGCCACTACCATGTTTCACAGATGGGATAAGATTCTTATGCCGGAATTCAGTGTCTTCCTTTCTCCAAACATAACACTTCAAATTCAAACTGAAAAGTTCTATTTTTGTCTCATCCATCCATAAGACATTTTTCCATTAGCCTTCAGGCTTGTCCACGTGATTTTTTAGCAAACTGCAGATAAGCAGCAATGTTCTTTTTGGAGAGCAGTGGCTTTCTCCTTGCAACCCTGCCATGCACACCATTATTGTTCAGTGTTGTCCTTATGGTGAACTCATGAATATTAACTTTAGCCAATCCAAGAGAGGCCTTCAGTTGCTTAGAAGTTATCCTGGGGTCCTTTGTGACCTTGTCAGCTATTACACACCTTGTTCTTGGAGTGATTTTAGTAGGTCAATCACTCCTGGCAGGCTAACAGTGGTCTTAAATTTCCTCCATTTGTTAACAATCTGTCTTACTGTGGATCGGTGTAGTCAAAACTCTCTAGAGATGGTTTTGTAACCTTTTCTAGCCTGATGAGCATCAACATCTGTTTTTCTGAGGTCCTCAGAAATCTCCTTTGTCTGTGCCATAATACACTTCCACAAACGTGTTGACACTTTGATAGATCTTTAAAGATTCTTTAATTGAAACAGGGTGCCCACTCACACCCGATTGTCATCCCATTGACTGAAAACACCTGACTCTAATTTCACCTTCAAAGTATCTGCTAATCCTAGAGGTTCACAAACTTTTGCTGCTCACAGATATGCAATATTGGATCATTTTTGTCAATAAATAAATGACAAAGTAAAATATTTTAAATAAATAGTTAAATAAATGTCTCATTTATTTAACTGGGGTCTCTATCTACTTTTAGGACTTGTGTGAAAATCTGATGACGTTTTAGGTCATATTTATGCAGAAATGTAGAAAATTCTAAAGGCAGGACTGTACAGTGTGACATATGTCGCATGTGCAACATGAAAATTGGTCTATGCAAGGCATGAACAAACTGAAGTAGCACCGGTGCGATGAGCTGCAGTCATGAGTTCCATTAGCATAAATTCACACTGCAACAACCCTCCACAACCACAACCTTTTCAGACTTTAAGTGGGTCTCATCTCACTCGATCCAAGATGGCGCCCACAGCGGTCGACATGGTGCTTCGCTGCGCTCTTTGTTTGTTTTTGTTTGTCAATTGTGTGTCTGCTTGCACTTATACCCGTGAAGAACTTTTAAATATCAGGACTTTGACCCCCACGGACCTCCTCCCAGTTTTTCTAGCCCCTGCCGCCGATCTGGTTTATTGTTTGGCTCGGAAAGTGAGACGGCGGAAGAGAGGAAGACGAGCGGGCGCTCTCGTACGACTTCGCAGGAGAGGCTCGCGAACGGCACTGCCTGGCATATTTCTGTCCAATACTAACTCTCTCTCTAACAAGGTGGATGAACTGAGACTGTTGATGCGTTTTAAGGACCTCGCCTCCTCAGCTGTCCTCTGCTTTACTGAGACCTGGCTCCGGGAAAATATACCGGACAGCGCGATGCGCCTCGACGGCTTCCAGCTCTTCCGTGCTGATCGTGACACAGAGCTTTCCGGCAAGACCACAGGAGGCGGTGTCTGCTTCTACATCAACTGTAGCTGGTGCTCTGATGTAACGGTAATTTCCAAACACTGTTCTCCTGCCTTGGAATTTCTTGTTATCAATTGCAAGCCCTTCTATTCCCCGCGGGAGTTTGCTTCTTTCATAATGATCGCTGTGTACGCCCCTCCCGACGCGGACACGCGCGAAGCTCAGCGCGTGCTCGCGGATCACATTCAACACACAGAGCGGAGTTTTCCAGACTCGCTGATTATTGTGGCTGGCGACTTTAATCAGTGCAATCTGAGCCACGATCTCCCCCGCTACAAACAGTTTATTAAATGCCCCACCAGAGGATTAAACACACTGGATCACTGTTACACCACAGTGAAAGACGCATATCGCGCTGTTCCTCGAGCTGCGCTGGGATTATCTGATCACGTGATGGTTCACCTCATTCCCACATACAGACAGAGATTGAAGCTCACTAAGCCTGTTGTGAGCACTACGAAGATACGGACCAGTGATGCTGAGGAGAAGCTGGAAACGTGCATGGAAATATCTGACTGGGGCATGCTTAAAGGAGCCACGCATGATCTGGATGAGTACACGGACACTGTGAACTCATATATCCACTTTTGTGAAGAGAACATTCTTCCATCACGCACCAGGGTGAGTTACTCTAATGACAAACCCTGGTTCACAGCTAAGCTCAGACAGATCAGGAAGGAGAAGGAAGCAGCGCTGAAAAGTGGAGACAGGGACTGCTACAGGGAGGTTAAATACTGGTTTAACAGAGAGCTGAAGAGGGCTAAATCTGTGTACTCAGAGAGACTCCAGCAGCAGTTCACTGCTAATGATTCGGCTTCCGTGTGGAGAGGACTGAGGCAGATCACCAACTATCGGCCTCAGGCTCCTAAAGGTCAGGATGACAAAGCCCTTTGTCAGAGACTGTCCCAACACTATGCCCGTTTTGACACCTCGTCATCTGTGTCCAACTCCCCCCCTCCCTCCAGCTCCACAGCCTCCACATTCCCTACTTCATTTAAGGCACCCCCCCCTCCTCCCCCCCTCCCCTTATCATCAGTGAGCAGGATGTGCTCAAACAGTTCTCCAGACTGAACCCGCGCAAGGCCCCCGGCCCAGACGGCGTGTCTCCCTCCACCCTGAGACTCTGTGCGAAACAGCTGGCTCCTGTATTCACAGACATTTTTAACACCTCCCTTAAGTTATGCCACGTGCCATCCTGCCTCAAATCCTCCACCATCATCCCTGTCCCCAAGAAGCCACGGATCACTGGACTTAATGACTACAGACCTGTAGCGCTCACCTCTGTAGTCATGAAGTCCTTTGAGCGCCTGGTCCTGTCCCACCTCAAGTCCATCACCACCCCTCTCCTGGACCCGCTGCAGTTTGCCTACCGAGCCAACAGGTCTGTAGACGATGCAGTCAACCTGGCCCTCCACTCCATCCTGCAGCACCTGGACTCCCCGGGAACCTACGCCAGGATCCTGTTTGTGGACTTCAGCTCCGCATTCAACACCATCCGCCCCGCTCTGCTCCGGGACAAGCTGTCCCTGCTCAACGTGCCTGACTCCCTCTGCAGGTGGATCATCGACTTCCTGACGGACCGGAGGCAGCATGTGCGGCTGGGAAAGACTGTCTCAGACTATACTAGCATCAGCACCGGATCACCCCAGGGCTGTGTACTTTCCCCCCTACTCTTCTCCCTTTACACCAACTCCTGCACCTCCAGCCACCAGTCTGTCAAGTTGATCAAGTTTGCGGACGACACCACCCTCATCGGGCTCATCTCCAACGGCGACGAGTCCGCCTACAGGAGAGAGGTGGCCCAGCTGGCGTCCTGGTGCAGCAATAACAACCTGCAGCTGAACGCTCTGAAGACAGTGGAGATGATTGTAGACTTCAGGAAAGTCACTACTCCTCTGCCCCCCCTCACCCTCTCAGGCTCTCCCATCACCACTGCTGATTCCTTCCGCTTCCTAGGCACTACCATCACCAGGGACCTCAAATGGGAGCTGACCATCAGCTCACTCATCAAAAAAGCACAGCAGAGGATGTTCTTCCTGCGGCAGCTGAGGAAGCTCAAGCTACCCACCAAGATGTTAGTGCAGTTCTACACAGCCATCATCGAGTCCATCCTCACCACCTCCATAACCGTGTGGTACGCAGGAGCCACTGCCAGGGACAGACTAAGGCTGCAGCGCGTCGTGCGCACTGCTGAGAAGGTGATCGGCTGCAAGCTCCCATCTCTCCAGGATCTGTACATCTCCAGGACCCGGAGGCGTGCTGGCCGGATCATAGCCGATCCCTCACACCCTGGTCACGTACTGTTTGCCCCCCTCCCCTCTGGTAGAAGACTTCGGTCCATCCAGACTAAAACCTCCCGTCACATGAACAGCTTCTTCCCCTCTGCCATTAGACTGCTGAACACTAAGTGACTCTCGTGCACCATGTACAGCAGCTCAACCAGACTCATGTCAATCATCACTGTTTTCTTCCTGCATTACCGACTGCACTATATAGTTCTCCACAGTATCTGCTGCTGGCTAATATATATTTTAACTGTTGACCAGTATCACTTAATCTTATCCTACACTTTATTACATGTATAGTTTATTTCTCTTATCTTATCATGTTTAATGTTGCAGCATTGTACCGAGACAAATTCCTAGTTTGTGTACTACATGAACAATGGCAATAAACCTGATTCTGATTCTGATTCTGATTCTGATTCTGATCTCCCTCAGATAACGGCTCATTTCTCCAGGATATCAAGCTCCATGTCCTTACATCACTGATGTCACACAAATGCGTCAGTCAGCCCAGAAGCTGGTGATGTGTCACCAGTAGCTTTACAAGTCTTTTAATTTTGTCGGCCCATGTCAACTCAACGCAGATCATGGGTGGAATACATCAATATAAATATAGTTCAATGGTTGCTCCTCCATTACAAAGGAGAGGACTGCACCCAACATTTTTTTTCCATATCAGCACTGCACTGTGTGTCTGTATGCGCAGGCTGCACTTTTGTTTGTGGGGCACATTTACCACCACATAAAGCAGATATGTTTTATTTCAGGGGCTGTTGCAGAAAAAAGTGTAGAGGATACGTTTATACGAGGTGAACCGGGATGCATTGATTGCTACACGCCAACAAGGACAGGCTGTTCTCTTCTCCACAGCAGCTGGAGGACGGTCATGGATCTTGTCCACCTTGGCGTGTGTTTTCACGCTTCCCATTTGTTGTCTAGGTAGCATGCACTCTGGTAGCATGACGTCAAGAAACTCGAGCCGTCGCTTGGAGGTGTCCGCTCCTCCTTACCTCCTGAATTCCCCCTCAGATCCATGATATGCAAATGAGGAGCAGGTGCGTGGAGCTGATTGCTTCCCAGAGCTCATGCTGAACTTTTAAAATAGTGGTTGTTAGGAAAAAATAAACATACTTGACAACTACACATTTATGTTTTTCCTCAACCATTTTCTGAAAAATGTTTCACTTATTACTTTTGAAGATATAGGTGAAAGTTTAATGTCCAAATGCGTCATGAACAGAATAGAAAAGTCCACCCACCAGGAGTCGCGGCGACCAATAATGTGCAGCTTGTGCAGGTCAAGGTGAACAGAGCAAGTTGGGGTAGACAGAAAAAGCTCATCAAACTGCACTTTTGTAGGTAAAAATACTGCTTGAAAACCGGCTGAAGTTCTCTGACCAGGTGGTGATACTCTCCATGCAGTTTGCAGCTATGTAGTATTGGACTTGTGACTCTCGCCTGGTTGCGCCCCTTTCACGCTCCCGATGGACCCCAATGTGGAGGAGGCATGGGAACCTTCTGTAAACAGACGCCTAGGTGAACAAGTAGCTTCAGAGCTGTTGCAGGCTCTGAGGGAGTGACTGAAAAAATGCTCTTAAGAAACCTCTCATTCTCAACCACTGTGATATTTGTGTAATTGTGGCACACAGTTGTCTGCTGCAGTGTTAATTTCATTGACTAATAATTTTCATCATAGTCTTCTTCAATGACATATTTATCCGACAAAATGAGATGTTAACTAAACAAGAGCACTCTGAGGCGAGTGCAATATCCCCCACCTCAGTTTTTTTAAAAGATCCCAATACTTACTGATGGAGAGCAATTTTCAACTTTTCAATATAATTACTGTGGCAGACCCAAATTATGATAAACCCATCATCCATGAAAGTACAACAAATAGCTTGAGTAGGTTCATTTTGTCTTCCTCTTTAATTATCAGCTTTTTTGTTTTTCTTATTTCAGACAAGAATAAAAAGGAGATGTTTTTACCTTTAGGAAAAACAGCTAATAAAAGAGACTTTACAGCAATCAGCTGACACTTCTGAGGAAGACTGCAGTCGACAGTCGAAACATGTAAAGGTAAAAACACCTTTTTTTATTGTCTGAAATTAAAAAAAAAAAGCTAATATACAACAAAGTATACAACCCATAGTTGTAGGGCAGGATCCCAAGGTGAACCCATGTAGCAAGTTTGGTGACCCTAAAGGGCTTTACAGATTCTATAATAAGAGAGCATAGGGACCTTTGACTTTTTGACTCCAAACCTGTAGTCACAGGTCTTAGTCTCGGAGTGAAGCTGTGTACCAGGTTTGGTGACCCTAGCTTTCTTTATTTTTGAGATATAGTTTAAAAGCCATTTTGATGTTGATCTTTGACCTTGCGATCCCCAAACCACAGTCACACTTCAGGGTCACAGGGTAAACCTGTGTACCAAGTTTGGTGACCCTAGCTGTACTCGTTGTACAGTAATAAGGCATAGGGAATGTTAACCTTGACCTTTGACCTTTTGTCCCCAAACCCATAGTCTTTCAGGCCAGGATCCCAAGGTAAACCTGTGGACCAGGTTTGGTGGCCCTAGCTTTACTCATTTTATAGTAATAGTGCAAAAGGAATGCTAACCTTGACCTTTGACCTTCTGACCCCAAACTTATATTCAGAGGTCAGGATCCCAAGGTGAACCTGTGTACCAGATTTGGTGGCCCTAGCTTTACTCGTTATAGTAATATTAAATTTAGCATTTACCATAGTGCAAATGAAATGTTAACTTTGCCCTTTTCACCCCAAACCCATAGCCAGGTCAGGGTGTACATCATCCAAGGTGCGTCTTAGATACGACTATTGTATCGATTTGAAAAGACTACATCATTTCTTTCAGTAGTTATTGCATTTAAAAGATTGAGGGAAAATCTGACCTCTGACCTTTGATCTCAAGGTCATTTGATGAACGTCAAATTGCAATATGCACATCATCAGACTATATCAAACCATGGTACCAAGTTTCAAAACATTTGGAACAAAACTGAAGGAGGAGTTGATTTCACAAGACTGTTACTGTCTATGAAGTGAGGTGAAATAAGAGGTCATAGGTCAGGGGCTACAAATCCTGCAAAAATCATCTGATTAGAACCAAATTGCAATATCTGCATCAGCAGTGTAGCTCAAATCGTGCCCTGCATTCAGTTGACAAAACCATTTGCAACCGCTCAGAATTGTTCGTTAGTTTCTGTAACTGAACGACGTGGTTGCTGCAAACCGTTTTCTCATTGGTCAAACTCCTTGGGGAGGTAACTCGCATAGCGAGCAAAGATGACAGCTAGGTATGATAGTTTGCAATGTCCTTTTGTTTTCTTTTCGGAGCAATTCCATCAATTTAAGAGAAGAGGTTATGTCAGTTTTTAAGTAAAACAATACCACACATAAAGTATTGTTTTTGGTGGGGGTATAACGAAGAATTCTTCGGTAATATGAAGTTGAAGTAGGCTACAGTCTATGCCGTAGTTACTATGGTTCTCTAACCGGCTGACAGAGGACCATAGATCTACACAACTACAGAATGCGTGAGCTGAACAGAAAAACTGTTCGCTGAGAACTGCCCGTTCATTTAGGTTAGTTCACCTTGCAAACTATGTTTGGCGAACTGTTTCGTGAGCTGAACGTATGGCTGGTACCAAGTTTCAAAACAATTGTAGGAGGAGTTGATTTCACAAAAGTGGGACAAACGGACGGATGGATTGACCCTTAACATAATCCCCATTTGGTCTTTGTCCAAAGGGCTCTTCGACCCCTTTGGGCTTCGACTGGCCGGGGATAATAAAAGGTGATTAAGGAAGCTAAAATTCTGACTAAATATACTGATACTTTTGGTTAACGAATACAAATTAAACAAAAATGTTCCAGAGATGAGATCTAATCAGAATGGTTTGAAATAAGAGTTATTTAAAAAAAAAAGAAAAAAAAGAAAATCAGTGCTGGATATATCCGGATCGTGCTCTGTTGTCACTCACCACGAATTTCTCCCTGGGCTTGTAATGTAAGCGGGGAGGCCGGGGGGCAACCCGTGGTGGAGAACGTCCACGGCTTCTCCTATACTGGGCCCACAGCGGAGCCCAACTCCATTCTTGTGGGTTCAGGAGTGCGATGGAGAAAAAGGAAGCTCCATGGGGTGATGAACAGAGAGACAGGCAGCCGGCAGCAGACACCAACTCCCATTCTCAGCCACATGCAGTTAGAATAACACCAGCCGGCCCAGGGACTACAGGTGGAAATTAGCACTTGTGCTATAACCTGGTACAATGCATCTTTCCTCTTTAAGGTCAATGTAGATTGTGCATGTCCCTGCATAAATAAATAAAAAAAAATAGAATAGGCTTTATTGTCATTGTACAGTAGGACAGTACAACGAAATTGTGGGCACTCCACCAGGCTACTGCACAATAAAGTAGAAGAGAAGGATTGGATAAAACATGGTTACAGAACACACAATTAAACACACGACTGACATAAAAATAAAATAAAAAAAATGGCCCAGGATTGTGGAAATAACAAACAGGTATGGTGGTGGCTACGCGGGTAGAACTATGTACATAAGCATATATGTACATTTTAGGGTTCATTTTAAAATTCTTTTATTTGTTTTTAAATCATTAAATGGCCTTGCCCCACCATACCTCTCTGATCTGCTCCATCCTTACACTCCTGCTCAGTCTTTCAGGTCAGCTGATCAGTTGCTCCTGGAGATACCGAAATCAAAGAGGAAAGCTCAGAGGGGACAGAGCTTTTTCTGTTGCTGCTCCTAAATTGTGGAACAATCGGCCTTTGTCCATCAGACAGGCCTCTTCACTGTCCAGTTTTTAAAACTCATCTTAAAACCCATTCTTATTCTTTGGCTTTTAACCCAGTTTGAGACATTGATTTTACTTGTTCTTATTGTCTCTATTGTATGACTACTGTTTTGTTTGTGCTGTTTTGTACTTTTTGAGCTGTATTTTATTGCTTTAATTGTTTTTATGTTTTATGCTTTTATATTTTATTTATTGTTGATATACAGCACTTTGTGTCAGCTGTCATTTTTAAAGTGCTTCATACATAAAGTTGGATTGGATTGGATAAGAGTGGAGAATGCAGACACACAATTGGACACACAATTGAGTAAAAAGACCAAAGGATTATGGAAAATGTACACAGTAGTGGCTTCACGGATTGATCAATAAACATGAAAGTGAGGAGTGCAGAGACAGGTGAGTTATTGTAATAATTAAAAGGTTCTGAGCATGTGAGCGCTCAAAGGGAGGGGTGTGGGGCCTCTGACTGTTTGCGGATGAGCCAGGGGAAGAAACTGTTTGTCAGTCTGGAGGTGTGGGACCTGATCAATCTGAACTGTCATCCAGAGGGAAGCAAGTCAAACAGGTGGTGGGCGGGATGTAAGGGGTCTCCTGTGATGGCCTTGATCCTTCTGAGACAGGAGGATCTAGAGGTGTCTTCCAGGGAGGGCAGAAGGCTGCTGATAACTTTTTGGGAGGTGTTGATGACCCTCTGCACAGCCTTCCTGTTCTCGGCCGTGGAGCCGGTGTACCACATACCCAGACAGTAGGTGAGCGTGTTCTCCACTGATCAGCGATAGAAAGCCAGCAGCAGCTTCTGGTCCAGGTTGTTCTTCCTTAGGACATGGAGGAAGTGTAGCCACTGCTGGGCTTTCTTCACCAGGGCCTTGGTGTTGACAGTCCAGCAGAGGTCAGAGAAGATGTGGGTGCGCAGGAACCTGAAGGCATGGACATTTTTCACGCGGTCGCCATTTGTGAGGAGGAAGGGGTGGTCTTGTCTCTTCTTCCTGAAGTCCAGTATGATTGCTTTGATTTTTTGGATATTCAGTTTCAGGTTGTTTGCTTGGCACCACAGCAGCAGGTTGTCTACCTCCACCCTATATGCCTTCTCATCATCATCGGTTGTGAGCCCAACTGATTGGGTTGAAGAACAGCTTTTGATTTACTTTGGGTATGTTATTTTTAAGTGTTTTTAGGGAAACTGACCAGAGTGCAAGGGGTTAATTAAATTAAATCACCCTTTATTGTCATTCAACTGTACAACCAATCATGTACAGTAGAACGAGATTGTGCTTTACCTATCTACTGTGTTAATCACACACACCCCAAGTGTAGAATCAGAGGGCCGCTGCCATGCAAGGCGCCGCCACAAATTTCCCTTCTCCATTCCATTATTGCTGAGCACCAAGCTGGACGGCAGGAAGTTCCACTTTTATATGGTCTTCGGCGTGACCCAGCCGGGATTTGAACCCCTGCCTCCCGGGTGTGGGGCGGATGCTCTACCAACTGAGCCACCACTCCGGTCAAATTACCACGCAAATTGTTTCACCAAGTCTCTACCTTGCTCCATGGCATTTCGCATGTAGCAAGAGGGGGGATGGTATCTACATTGAATAAAATCTTTACTGCTTATGGGTTTAGCCAGTTTTCCACACAGTTTTGTAAAAAATGTCTGATCTGTGCAAAAAAACAATGCAGAGGGAAATTTCAAACCTGAGAGAGGCACTTTTCCAGCCTCTACTTATCCATTTCAGAACAAAGCAAAGCTGCAGCTGTGGAAGGCAGAAGGCCACATTTTGTCGGCAGAAGGGAGACATGTTGATCCTGTTCACAAAGAGGCTATTTTGGCAGCACCTAAACCAATCACAAAAAGAGATATGATGTCATTCTTTGGGACATTAAACTATTGTCGCTCCTGGATTGCAAATTATTCATTTGAAGTGCAACCATTGTCTGACCTCATTAATAAAAAACAATGGTACAGGTGGATAAGATTGAGCGGGCACCTGAAGCAGAGTTGGTCGCTCTAATTGAAGCATGCAAATTGGGACAAAATAAAAAAAAAAAAAACTCACGGTTTGCATTGATAGCCAGTATGCATTTTACACTATTCACCACTTTGCACAAAAAGTGCAAACACCTCATTTTGGAGCTGCTTGAAAGTGTCAAACTGCCATTACAACTGGCCATATGCAAATGTGCTGCTCATACGAATGGTAATGATCCAGTTTCTAAAGGTAATCATTTTGCGGATCAAACTGCACAGGCGGTTGCACAAGGCTTGCAACCTAGACAAAGCACATTTCATTCTGTTCTGACACTGACTGAAGAGCTATCACATGATGTTCTTGTTGAGGCTCAAAAAGCAGCACCACAGGCTGAAATTTACAAATGGATAAAAAAGGGAGCTATTCTTGATGACACCTTAAAGGTAACACCTTAAAGCTCCACAAATGTAAGGCAAACAAGCCTATTCTACCACGCAAATTGTTTCACCAAGTCTCTACCTTGCTCCATGGCATTTCACATGTAACAAGAGGGGGGATGGTATCTACACTGAATAAAACCTTTACTGCTTATGGGTTTAGCCAGTTTTCCACACAGGTTTGTAAAAAATGTCTGATCTGTGCAAAAAAACAATGCACAGGGAAATTTCAAACCTGAGAGAGGCACTTTTCCAGCCTCTACTTATCCATTTCAGAACATTTGCATGGATTTTATTGAACTGAATAAATGTGAAGGCAAGAAATATTGTTTGGTCATTTGTGATATGCTTTCTAAATGGACAGAAGCTTCTCCTTGCACACATCCAAATGTGATCACAGTTGCAAAGAAATTGCTTGCCGAAATTGTACCTAGGTTTGGAATACCTGAGAAAATTTACCCAGATAATGGTACACATTTTGTAAATCAAGTTATATCACATTTAGGCACAGCACTGAACATCAGTTTGAAGAATCATTCAGCTTAACACCCACAATCTGCAGGACTGGTAGAACGCACAAATAGAACTATTAAAGAAAGACTCAGAAAAACAATGGTAGAAACAAGGCAAAATTGGATTTATTGCCTTCCATTAGTTTTGCTTTACATGAGGATAATCCCAACCAAAGGGGGGTTGTCTCCATTTGAAATCATGTATGGCAAACCATACTTGTTGCCATCTTTGAGACCATTCAATCCCAGTGATGAAGAAGTGTGTTTAGCAGATTACATGAGAAGAATGTTGACTAATAGAGATATTTATCGCTGCTACTCTCCCCAGGAGGGTTCATGAGGAAACTGCACCGATCTTGTCCAAGCCAGGAGACCTTGTCCTCATCAAAGCCATCAAAAAGAAGAGTTGGACTGATTCACCCTGGCAAGGACCACATAAAGTTGTTTTGTCAACGCCAACAGCGGTGAAAGTTCAAGGAGGGGACTCTTGGGTACATCTAACACTGTAAACTTTACCCTACTCTGAACTCACAGCCAGGGACTACTGAATAAATATTTTCAACTTCATTCCATTAAAGACTCTCAGCAAGAGACTTTTTCTTAATTGTTTTCCTATACAAGTGTCGACTGACGACGCCCTGCGTGGTGTCCAGTACCGGCTTGGGATAGGGAAGCAAGTGGTTGACCGTCATGGAGAGACAAGAAGCGCAAGAAAGACGTTTGATCATTAAAGGGTGTAGTTGTTGTTTCCTTTACATCATCATCCTAGGGGTGACATTATTATTTTGGTTTCCTTTAGCTGCACCACAAACCATACATCGTAGTGCTAGAGACCTTGCACATATTCAGCATAACTGGCTAGAGCTACATGAGCATCACGATTATGAATATGCTGCCAATACGTGGTGGAGGTATGCTAATTATAAGGGCAGCTAATCGTTCCAATTGTTACGTTTGCTCCCTAGTGCCAACGTCAGCTGGACAGACTGCTGTTGTAGCTAAAATGATGGAACCAGCAAAAGCTCTCTGTTTTTTACAGAAGGCTATGAAAAGGGACTACACAAAAAAGATTATTTTGAACCACTCTTGTGAAATCTTTCATCACTCTACCAATCGGAGAACTTATGGTACCCCTTACTTTGTAAGGGCAAGGTTAGTTTCATCAGGAACTTTTTCTTTTTGTCTGAAGGGATGTGGTAACAACCCTCTGGGCGACCTACCCCTTTCTCGGTGTGAGGCAGTGTACAGCACACACCGCATCTGTGATGCTAGTACCCTGACCAATCGGATGGGCAGGTGGTGTCCACAGGCTAACCGTTGTTATTACGGACCTATCACCATGCTGGAGCTCTGCAGTGCTGCTATCTGCAACTTCCATATGTATGGCGCACATATGGTGACGGGTGGTTGGTGGCTGTGTGGTCATAAGGCGTATTGCCATCTGCCTATGAATTGGGCAGGAACCTGTGCCCCCGTCTTTGTGAATGACAACACCCTGATTATGTCAGTGGGTCAGACGAGCAGAGAGAAGACAGACCTATCACAGGATGCCATTTTCACACCACATGATTCCATCTGGAGTAGGGACGTGCCAGAGCAGTTCCAAGATACTTACTACAGGTCAAAAGGTAGTTCAGTCGCTATTCCCTTGGGTGGGAGTGGCAAAAAATACCTTGTGGATTGAGACTCTTAATTATAGACTACAGTCTTTTGTGAATTTTTCCTTAGCTGCCTGGAAAGGTGAAAGGGAGGAAATGACTGCTATAAGACTTGTAGCAACACAGAATAGAATGGTACTTGATCAGTTGACTGCCGCCCGTGGGGGTGTGTGCGCAATTGTAGGTCAGTACTGTTGCACCTTTATACCTGCACATAATGCAGATGGAGGCGTCATTGCTTCAGCCATACATAATCTGACTGCTTTGCAGACTGCTGGGGCTAAGGATAATGTTGATGACTCATCACACTGGATAAACTGGTTGTTTTCCTCATGGAGGAGTCTTGTCATAAACTTGGTGGTGATTATTGTAGTGATACTTTTGATCTTTTCGTGTTTCATTCCTTGTATCCATGATATGATGTTGAAACTTGTTCAGGTGAATTTAATGTTATATCACGAGGCCACAGGTTCAGGTTCAGGTTCAGGTTACTTTATTTGTACCCGTAGGTAGATTTGTTTTGCAGTCTGGTGACATCCATATTTACAAGCCACTAATTACATTCAACAAAGACACAAACACAGGCACACATCTTACAAAATAGGTAAATATAAAATATGTACAATATAATTTCTATAGCTTGTTCAACTCTTTGACAGCAGCAGGGACAAAGCTGTTTTTGTAGCGCTGGGTTCTACTTTTTGGGACAGCAAACCTCCGTCTGGAGGGAAGAAGCTGAAAGTTGCAGTGCAAAGGGTGGGAGTCATCATTTAAAATCGAGTCAGCCATCCTCTGTACTTGTCTGGTGTACAGGGATGTCAGGCTCAGCTGTGACTCACTAAGCAAATGACTGGACCATCTAACTACCTGATCCAAGGATTTCCTCTGTTTCAGTTTTATCTGACCAAACCATGACATTAAAGAAAAGGATAAAACAGATTCAATAAAAGCCTGATAAAACATAGTCATTATGGTTCGGTCAATTTGGAAGCGTGCAAGTTTCCTCAAACAATGCAAATTTTGCTGACCCTTTTTGCACACCCTTTCACAGTTCACTTCAAAGTTTAATTTACTATCAATAATCGTCCCAAGATATTTGTACGATTGTACACATTCGGTGGTCTGGCCTTTTAGTATGGTGACTTTGTGCCTGGGAGTTTTCCTCCTAAAGTCAATAATCATATCTTTCGTTTTTGTTGTATTCAGCTGCAGGTAGGAATCCTCACACCAGTGAACAAAGTCATCAACTACTGGGCCGTGGCCACTCTCACCATCCTGGAGGAGACTGACAATGACTGAGTCATCAGCATACTTTATAATGTGTCTGTTGTCATGTCTGCTCCGACACATGTTTGTGTACAGGATGAAGAGTAGTGGTGACAACACACACCCCTGAGGAGAGCCAGTAGAAGAGCACTTTAGGTCAGACAATGTGCCATTGACCCTTACTCTCTGCGTCCTGTTGGTTAAGAAATCCAGAATCCAACCCACCAGATTATTGCTCAAATCAAATTGTTGCAGGAGCCTTTCAACTAAAATATGAGGTTGGATTGTATTAAAGGCAGAAGAAAAGTCCACAAATAAAAGCCTGGCGTGTGTCCCATTAAAATCCAGATGTTTAAAAAGCATATTAAACAGAGTGACAGTGGCATCCTCCACTCCTCTGTGAGGCCTATAGGCAAACTGCAGAGAATCCAATGCATGTTCAGTCTGCCTTAGGACCTCACATCTGTGACCAGTTTTTCAAAAATTTTCATTAAAATTGAAGTCAAAGCAACTGGTCTAAAGTCATTTACCGTTTTAGGACAGCTGGATTTTGGAACGGGAACAACCACGGCATCTTTCCAGATCTTAGGCACATGTTGTGTCTGTAAGGACTTATTGAAAATGTAATGAAATATAGGACTCAGTTCATGTGCACAGGACTTTACCAGGCGCCCACATATATTATCAGGGCCCTGACTTTTGTTCACTTTTACAGCGCAGAACTCCCTTTTAACATCCTGCATCTCAATATTAAAGTGCTGATTGTTTTTGAGTTTCTGTTTCAAATCTTGGATTTCTGTGCTGAAATCAAAGGAGTCAAAACGACCATAAAAACAATTAAGAGCATTAGCCAGCTCTGTGTCTGAACTAAAACCATTTAAAAACACACAATTACTGCGCTCTGTGCTCTGAAGGCCTGCAATAGTTTTCATAAGCCTGTTTTCCACTAGCCCAGCACACCTCGGTACGGCTCGATTCACTTCAGTACGGCTCGGAATGCTTCTGTCTCCATTAGCACGGTGTTGTGCTTGTGCTGTGATGGTTTGTGTTAGGAGGTTTTAGAAGCGGGGCGGCGGCAGATTCTCAGCGAGGCGGGGCCACACTCCCGTGACGTTACGCACCCGACTGAGTCCTTATTTACACGAGACAAAAAAGGATCCAAGGATTATTGCCTTGCTCGCTCTGTGGTTTTATCTCACAATTAATTTTATCTCATAATTAAGCTGCAACAACACAAGTCACTTTTGTTTTGAATTAACTGCCAAATGACCTAGAAATAATGAGCTGAAACTTGTTTTTATTCGTATTAAATAATGAGACGGTGGCACACTGGCCAACACCAAATTGTATTATTTTTTACATCCTAGGGCATTTTTGATGTACTGAATTAAAAAAATTCATGTTTTTCACCTTCAGGTCAACGTTTGGAACAACAGTATTATTATTTTCCGTTTAGATGATGCTACACTCCTTCTAGAGTATTGTAATTCTCTGAATTTGGAATGCCGATAGAACATTCAATTTACATATACTTGTACCTACTTTGACTTGGTGCTAATTTTTTATGATATTTCAATAAAAAGAACAGAAAGCTTACAAAAAGATTTCTTTTTTGGTCTAGTTAAAAATTACATTACCTTTACAATGGTTGACCCCTGACAGGATGATCAGCATCATTTTGATCAGACTAGGCAATGGAATTTCTATGTAATTATACTGTTTTATAATTCAGTGTTATAACAGACAAACCACACTTTCCAAAACAATTCCATTTTATTATATACAAAATATTAAAAGAAAAAAAAAACTTTGCAACACAACATGAAGGTTAATCGACATTTTATACACGCCGACCACTGAGTGTCTACACCAGCTTCCCAAACTGGGTCAGCAAGACTCGGATGAATGAAGCCATCTCTGACAGCTCTGGTTCAGGAAGGCTCGGTTGAATTAATCCGGACGGGCTGTCGCGGCGGACGCGTGGGATGATTCTACAAGGAAAATGCACACAATAAAATACAGCACAAAAGTGCAATATATACAGAAAAGACAATAGTTTTTAACAAGAATACATAAGCTTATTTCAGCGTATTGTTCACATGAATAATTAAAATAAAAGCTTTAGTCCGCAGTGTGCTGCAATAAAGCAGCGATCCTTCCACAAATGAACAGCTTTTTTATTGCATAAATAAACTGAGCGTCTTACCGAATATATTTGCGAAAAAACGCACAATAAAAAAAAAATTAAAACTCACCGTTAAAGGACTCCGATGTCGAGACCTCCCGGTATATTTTTTCATTCCGGGCGGCTCCGTCTAACTCGCACTGAATACGTTCGTCTGACAATGCAGTGAGCAGACACTGCACCTCCTTATTGGTCCATGGAACACCCTTATTACGCGAAGCCATTTTTGATAGAGAATAAATGAAAATAGCACAGCAATACACTGAAAAGAAACCGCCAACAGTGGTTGCGTGCTGAGTAAAGGCGGTCGTGAAGATTCTTTTTTTTTTTTTTTTTCAAAAACTTTATTGAGAAGGTCGTGAAGATTTGGTAGATGAGGAGGAGGAGAGGGGCGGTTACAACCTGACCAATCAGCGCCGGTTACGACCTGACCAATCAGCGGCGACCAGTCTGTTAACATCACAACACGGCACAGCTCAGCACTGCTGTACCCTGCCCTGGAGCAGGGCTGAGAATCGCGGCTGTTAAACCGTGTTGGGGCTTGTGGAAAAGCGTACAAAGCGTGCTGAGCCGTCCTGTGTCGCGCTAAAGCGTGCTAGTGGAAAAGGCCCTATACAGGCCCAGGCCGAGCCAAGTTTATTTGCTGCCATCTTACTTTCCAACTCTGATTTATAATTCTGTTTTGCTCTTAAAATTTCGGCCTTCAGCTCCTTAGTGGCAACCTGTAGCTCAGAAACAGACCCCTGTTTAAAGGCAAGTGCTTTCCTCTGTAAGCAGGATTTAACTGATTTAGTAACCCATGGTTTGTTGTTGGGGTATATTTGACACGTTTACGTGGAACAATCTTATTTTGACAGTAAGCCATGTATGAGCATGTGAGCTCAGCCAGAGAGTCCAAATCATCCCCGCAGGCCATTATGAACATCTCCCAGTCTGTACAGTCAAAGCATTCCTGGAGGCTGTGCTCTGAATCTTCTGTCCACACATCAGTGTCTCTCATCTCCACCTTGCCTCTTCTGAGAGCAGTTTTATATGTGGGCAGCAAATGTACACAGTTGTGATCTGAGGATCCTAAAGGAGGAAGGGGGAGTGATTTATAGGCCCTCTCTATGGATCCATAGCACAGGTCCAATGTCTTTTTTCGCCTGGTTGGGCAGGAGACATACTGATGAAAGTTTTTAAGGCCACCACTGGAGATGATGGGGAAACAACACCAGCTTAATGTTTTATGAGTACAAAGTATGATTGACATGCAGAAAACCGAAAGGAGATGTATGTTCATGATGTGAATTTGAAATGTACTGAGTTGCAAGAGTAATCAAATATGCCTTGAAGTTCAGAAAAGTTGTTATCCTTATTTGAGATTTTTTCACTTTATCCTGTTTATGTTCTGTTTTAATTTACGTCGTATTTGAAACCATTATGTTACTAATCACTATTTAGCCAGTATACAGTTTTACTGTATTGATTGTTGTTTCATTGTTGATACCTTGTTGCAGATTCACGTTGAGGTACTAATACACATAGGTTAGGATGTTAACACACATAGATCTCTAATACAAACATACACATATGTCTTTTACACATAATAGGTTTTTAGTTATTTTTTATTGTTTTTATTGTTCTTTTACATTTACACATAAGTATTAACTTTTTTATTAAATCACTGCTAATCACCTCTAATCTACTGACACATAGAACGACAAATACATACACTATTTCATCTTAATTTATGGCTAATCGCCATCACTGATTCAATTTTTCTCTTTTATGACTTAATTAGATGATTGATTTCTTTTTTGAAATAAAAGTTATTATCCTCACACGCTCCCCAGGAAATGAAACATTCCAGCGGCGCTCGGGAGTGGCAGTGAGGCCGATGGCGGACTTTCCTCTTTAAAAAGCGAGTTAGGATCTTTTGCAATATAATGATTTAGCATGAAATGCATCGGAACTTGGCGAGCTGCCCAATGTGGTTTTAGAAGCCATAATGTTTCATCGCTGATGCTTTTTAAGCATCATAGGGGGAATGATAGGATATTTTCAAGTTTCATTAATTATTCTATATGATTTTAATGCTGTATTATTCTATTCTATATTATAATTGTATCCGGTGCATGTAATAATCCAATGTCTGGGTCACTGGGATATTTTTTCACTGTCTCAGAGCTTGAAAAGACTGTTTTCAGAGCAAGATTAGGATGAGTAAGATTGTGAATAATGATGAAAGTTTCATTGTTTTATCATACCAAGCTGTACTGTATTGTCAGGATGACCAGGTCATGTCAAAATGTTCATTGCTGACCACAGATAAAGAAGCAGTCACTTGGAGAGTTGGCTCCAGCCAGTCTAGCTTAGATAAGAGACTAAGGTATAAAAAATTAACATCCTTGGACACATGTTAGGGAGTTGGTGCTGTTAAGCTCTGAGGCAAATGTATGCAGTACTGATTTCCTCCTTTCTGATCAGAAGGAGAATAAATGACTCAGAACTTGGAAAACCGCCTAATGATTATTGTTTCAGCCTCAGTCAATTCATTTTTGATCTAACACCAACCAAGGTGGTGTTGTCCGTGTATTTCACAATGATGGTGGTTGGGTGGGTTGGAATACAGTCAAAGGTGTACAGGGAGTACAGTAGAGGGCTTAGCACACAGCCCTGGGGGGAGCCAGTGCTAAGAGACAGTGTGGAGGAGTGGTGGGGTGTCAAGTCTAACTGTTTGTGGGCAGTTAGTGAGAAAGTTTTTTATCCAGGAGCAGGTGGGGGGGGGGGGGATCTGGAGGAGGTGCAGTTTGTTGATCAGGATGTGTGGGATGATGGTGTTGAAAGCTGAGCTGTAGTCCACAAAGAGCATCTTCAACATACTGTAGCTCCTTGGGTTCTCCAGGTGGCTCAGCGCTCTGTGGAGAGTGGTGGCGATGGCATCTTCTGTAGACCGGTTCTCCCTATAGGTGAACTGTTGGGGGTCGAAGGAGGGGAAAAACAGTCCCTGATGTGCTGGGATACCAGTGGCTCAAAGCACTTCATGACTACAGACATGAGTGCTATGGGTCTGTAGTTGCACTAACCCTTTGAATAGCCAGATTTTCACGCTCCTCCAGTGGCACAGCGCAGCAACTGCGCCTGTCAACACACCGACGTCCCCAGCTGTCCTGAGCATTTGTTCTGATCTGCCAGTTCAGAAGGTGGCAGACACACGTTGGAGGAATCATGGCTGACACGGAATACACCAAAGAAGAAGAAATCCTTATTATCCTTCTTCCTTTTCCTTCTCTGAGCTCACAACAGCAATATGGCCACCATACATCGTCATGGGTTGTCACATAAACAGCTTCAAAGAGAAAAAATTGCCGTGGGATACAAACAAAATTGAGTGGGATGATCAACACATTGTAGATATAGGAGAGAGCGCAAATGTCCGACAGAACACAAAATAACGACCACGGTCGACCAAAACGGAACAACCACGCCAGCCAGTGATCCCCCTTTGCCAACGGCAAGTGACAAATTTCTTTGTTTCTTTACCTTGTACTGATTTAGAAGATAAGATAACAACATACACCTGTAGAAAAAACGGTGTCAAAAAACGGAACCATTCTTTATGTAAATATGTCCAAAGCCCACTCTTTGACTGAGCTATGTAATTTGATATAGCTCCCGCAGCATTATGCAAATTAGATGCGTCAATTTATTCCTATCTGAAAGTTTGGATCATATTCTACATCTTTCTAATTGACAGTAAGCCATTATGATCTTATCTCTTGCAACTTTCAAGTTATAGCCTTGGAAATCTCACCAGAAGATGTGACTATTTTCTTGACATAAAATCTATACCACTCTTGACCACTAGGGGTTATGGTGCCAAACGGCGCCTGGGACAGAGTTTTCTTACGACAGAGAAAAAAGTGACCTCACTTTGATTAGTTATTTATTCATGTGAAGAGCAAATGAAGCTTTTTCTGAGGTTAACTAACCCCCAAATACGTAGGCTATTTTTACAGTCTAGTCCAGGGGTGTCAAACGTATGGCCTGTGGGCCAAAACTGGCCCATTAGTTTTCATGGTGTGGTAAGTACAGATGGTTAGGTTGACTAAAATTGATGACTGATGTGTACATTTAAAATATCTAGATCTTGACAAGTTGTTTTTATGTTAAAGTGGAATACTATATTCTTAATAATTTAACTGCACTACTTGCAGTCAGTTTTAGAGAAGAAGCAGATGTTTTTATCATGCTACAAATTTTTGTCTTGTGCTACTGTACATGACTATGAACCTCTGTAGCACCAGTACTATGAGCAAAAAAAGTACATGTGCAGCCCTGATAGGGTTCACAAACTTTCAAGCACCACTGTAGCTCACTACACAGGGAGCAATGATCAAGTTCCTGAATGCGATGTGCACTTTGAACAAACCCAGGCAGATGGGACAGACCTTGTGGCCAGGGCCATTTCCTGGTTTTGGAGGGGCCTTATGCAAGATTGCATTTTGGGGCCCCCTAGTGCATCACTTTGGTACACAAGAAGAAAACAGGCTTCCCATTTCCCATCAACCCTTGTGGGTGATGGGACATGTTAAATGTTGGGAAATAAGCATCATCTCCTTAGTTAGACTGTAACCCAGGATTTACACTGACTCCGGATGCAGTACATTGCAGATGCAGTGCAGATGTTCCATTCA
Organism: Pholidichthys leucotaenia; assembly: GCA_020510985.1. Classification (NCBI taxonomy): domain Eukaryota; kingdom Metazoa; phylum Chordata; class Actinopteri; order Cichliformes; family Pholidichthyidae; genus Pholidichthys; species Pholidichthys leucotaenia. The sequence goes on along the minus strand of CM035843.1, from coordinate 322,333,419 downwards.
TCCCTACCAACTCCGTTTGTGTTTTGCAGCAGCATGCATGAGAACAGAGTTTGAAATACAAGATCATGCGAGAACTACACAAAATAACGTGAGATCTCAAGAAAGACCCGAGAGTGACCGAGATGAACTGATTGCAATCACATGATGACAACAAGGAAGTGTGATGTAGTGGTTGTCCGCCTGGATTTTTGGGCTCTAAATAAAATGTAAGTAGCCAAGAAGTTTCTTATCTCACTCACTTATGTTGCACTGAGCGTACCAAGTGTGAGGAACCACTAATAACCATAATCATATCATGAGAGTTGATAAATTAAATATTTTCTGAGCAAAAAATTTAAAAACAAACAAAAAAAAAGAACAATGATTTCAGGACTGATTTTAAATAAAAACCAACCCATCAAAAAATATAACCAGATCTCTTGACCTTGAACACAACGAGGATGTAAACCCACCTGAGGATCACTGTGTGTGAGATTGGTGAGCATACTTGAGTAAAAGGACATTTTTTTTACTTCATAAATGTACTCAAATAAGAAAAAAGTATCCTACAATAAAACAACTCAGTACACTTTGGTGAAAAAGTTATTTGAGTATGTGTACTTGGATAATGTCACTAGTTATTACCAGTGCTGGGAGTACTGTAACGCCACTACTTTTGCAGTAACGTGCTGTATAACGAAATTACTTTTTAAAAATTCAGTAATGCATTACAGTTACTGAAATTTTATCAGACGTGTTACTCGCATTACTCGTTTTATTAATATGGAAAGATATTTTTAGCTCCAGTAAATACAATCTGACCCTACGTAAGTTGATGCAGCAGTGAGTCAAGAGCCTGTTTACTGCTGCAGCCAGCAGTCACAAATGGTGCTTGCTCCTGCTGGGAAAAGATGAAGCTACTTTGTTTTTGTGGAAATGGACAGATTATTTTTCCTTTGTCGCAGTTAAGGACAAAAGCATATTGGTGGGCCGTATGAAATCGACTGCAATCTTCAGAAGCGCCTGAGAACAGCAACAAGATACAACAAAGCTAGTGCTATGCTAACAACGCCACAAACAACACCGGCTGGATTTCAAACACAGGTATGCATCTGGACAGTTTGTGACCCAGCAAGAATTAAACGACTGATTGCCAGATACATTTACTTGCTACCTGGATAAAGATTATTCAAAAATGGATTTGATCTCCAAAAGGAATTTAAGAGACTGGGTCATGTCTCTGTCACAGCAGACATTTGGACAGTGGATAATGGACATTTTCTTTGGATCACTGCACACTGGATCACTGCACACTGGATCACTGCACACTGGATTTAATCCATAATATTAAAGATAAGAAACATTGACAGCTCGATGCAGTGTTGCCAACTCACTCTTTTGGAGTGATTCTCACTCTTTTTTCCCTCTCTCTCACTCCACAAACTATTTCTCACTCCAAAATGAAGAAATTACTGGCAATTTTATGTTGACTTTCTTCAGATTTTTCCCCACAATAACAGCTGTCAAGGCAGGATAAAGCAGACTAAAGATAAAGAACGTAATGTAATCCATTAATTAAATTATCTTGCTATGTGTGCAAGATGGTTTAAGTATGCATTTAAAAGTAACATGACAGTTACTTTTCCAAGTAACTAGTTACTTTAATCATGCAGTAATTGGTAAGTAACTCAGTTACTCTTGAAAAGGCAAGGCAAATTTATTTGTATAGCACATTTCGTGTACAAGACAATTCAAAGTGCTTTACATAAAAACATTAAAGCATCAGAGCAAGTTGCAAAAGGAATACATAAGAATTAAAAAGCAAACTCAGAAGTAAATTAAAGAAAAACAAAAGCAGGCTAAAATAGAAAACAACAGAAATAAAAATTTACAGTGCATTGTAGGAGATTTAACCCCTTGCACTCTGGTCAATTTCCCTAAAAACGCCTAAAAATAATGTACCCAAAGTAAATCAAAAGCTGTTCTTCAACCCTTTGCAGCATCTTTATGGGGTTGGTGTCATTTAAAAGAAAACACTTTGAATTTTTTGGCAAAACAATCATAATCTCTCTAAGTGCTCCTGCCACTGAGTAACAGTCATCTAAACATAGTGAACTTGAAGAAAATAAAGTTTGCCTGGGTGTTTTTTTGGATACAAATGCTTGCAAATAGCACACAGCTGTCAGATCCGGGCTGGAAAATGCAACAGAAATGTAGAACCAAGTGTTATCCAGCTAAGTCAAAATTTTGTAACAATACCACAAAAAATGAATACATTACACAGCTTTTTTGTCAGGTTGTTCCCAGGCGTTTTTGAACTGTGCCAAATTGTGCCAAATGGCACAGTTTGGAAAAACGTCTGTAACTTTTGAATGATCCAATATAGAAGCTTGATCTTGGGCTCTAATGAAAGGTGACACTCAGGGCTGTGTGTGTGTGTGTGGGGGGGGGGGGGTTGTTTATTCATTCATGAATGAATGAATGAACAAACAAGCCCCCACACACAAAGAAGCATGTCACGTAAAAAATGTGTGGCTTTTTTTTTTTACAAGAAAAAATAACCTACAGTGCAATAAAAATTATACTAAAATATCTGTAATGTAGAGGATAACAACTCCCGCCCCCCCCCCCCCCCCCGCTACAGAGGACGGACATTGTCCATTGACACATGACAGACCGCAGCACATACCGCGGTCTACTACGCACAGTTGTACTAAAATATCTGCAATCCACTACAGAGGAGTAGCGGGGGGGGTGGACTGTTCACGGTCCGGACGTGGTGCACGGACCCGTGCGCCGCAGTCCATCATGTGGCAATGACGCACAGTTGTAATTTACCGATCGGTCAAAAGTCATTTTGATTACAATTTTCAGGGATAAAGAATAATTTAGCTTATAACACTTACCTGTCCACAACAGCAGTGTCGCTGGCGAACTTCTCTTCCTCATTGTCAGACGAACATGACGCAGGTCTGCTTGTTACGATTCGTGGTTCTGGTCACGCGACCCAGTTAAACCATGATTCCATTATTGCGGTTTTGCGCTTCCATGATTGCGGTTTTGGCGAACGATTTTTCAAAACAAATAAGAACAGTAGTAAGAAAAAAAGACTGGCGAACGCGTGTGTATCACCCAGCGGCTTACACAAAACAGATTTTATGCACGGGACGCACGCTTTCAATCGTCGAACTTCTCTGCTTCAATTGGCTCGTTGTATTCGCAGCCGTTGGTAGGCGGGTCCTTCTTGCTAGGTTTTCAGTCATTGGCTCTTCAAGGTTTCAGAAACCCAATTCAAGGCTCTTATTAGTCGAATGAGAGGTCAATCAAATCTAAACCAATCAAAGCACTCCTTTGGCTTTCTGTTCGCGGCTGTGTCTGTAGTGGAAGAATGGAAATGCAGCTTTTTTTTTTCAGTGCGCTCTGAGACGCACAGTGTGCGTCCTAGTGCGCACGAGGGCGCGCTAGGACGCAGAGACGTGACCGCCCGTGGTATCCCAGAGTGCAAGAGGTTCAAATTGTTCTACTGAAAGGACATGGCAAATAGGACAGTTTTTAACCTGGATTTAAAGCAGCTGAGAATTTCAGCTGCCCTGATGCTTTCTGGGAGTTTGTTCCTTATGTGAGGGGCATAAAAACTAAACGCTGCCTCACCATGCTTGGTTCGAACTCTGGGCATAGATAGTAGGCCTGACCCTGATGATCTGAGGGCTCTGGGTGGTTCATAATGGACTAGCAGATCTGAAATGTATTTTGGCCCTATACCATTCAGAGCTTTATAAACTAACAGCAGTATTTTGAAGTCTATTCTTTGTCAGACAGGAAGCCAGTATAAAGATTTGAGAATGGTCTTAGTGAGGACTCAAGCTGCAGCATTCTGAACCAACTGCAGCTGTCTAATGGACTTTTTAGGGAGACCTGTGAGGACAGCATTACAGTAGACCAGTTTACTGAAGATAAATGCACAGACAAGTTTTTCTAGATCCTGCTGAGACATCAGACCTCTAACCCTTGCTATATTCTTTAAGTTATAATAGGCTGATTTCATTACTGTTTTAATGTGGCTGTTAAAATTCAGGTCTGAGTCCAGAACCACACCCAGATTTCTGGCTTGGCTATTTGTTTTTAGCACCAATTGCAGCTGAGTACTAAATTTGAGTCTTTTTTCTTTGGCACCAAAAACTATTATTTCAGTTTTGTCTTAGTTTAACTGAAGAAAGTTCTGGCACATCCACTCTTTAATTTGACCAGTGCATTTGATCAGGGCTGTAATTGGACCACAGTTTCCTGGTGAGACGGTTATGTAGATTTGTGTATCATCTGCATAATTATGGTAATATATTTTGTTTTTTTTTTTTTTATGATTTGAGCTAATGGGAGCATGTTGAAAAGCACAGGTCCCAAAATGGAACCTTGGGGAACACAGGTTATTTTTGTTCACTCGGATTTGTAGTTACCTATTGACACAAAGTAGTCCCTGTCTTTTAAATAGGACTCAAACCAGCTAAGTACTGTACCAGAAAGTCCCACCCAGTTTTTTAGCCGGTCTAGTAAGATGTTATAGTCGATCGTGTCGAATGCAGCACTGAGGTCCAGTAGAACCAAGACTGAAATGTTGCCATTATCTGTATTGGAGTGAATGTCATTAAGAACCTTAACTGGAGCCGTCTCAGTGCTGTGGTGTCATCGAAAACCTGACTGGAAGACATCAGAACAGTTATTTAATGTCAGGAAGTTGTACAATTGTTGAAAAACAGCTTTTTCTATTATTTTACTAAGAAAGGGGAGGTTTGATAGAGGCCTATAGCTGTTCATGAGTGAGGTGTCTAGGTTGCTCTTTTTTTAGAAATGGCTTGATAACAGCTGTTTTTAAGCATTGAGGGAAGACACCCGAATGCAGAGACATATTTATGATCTGTAGTAGATCTGAGGCCATACAATATAAAATGTTAAAAAAAAAAAAAAAACTGTTGGGAGGGTATCAAGGCAACAGGTAGTGGATTTTAGGTGGTGTATGATGTCAATCGAGATTTTATGATTGATTGGAAAAAAATTTGTCATGGTGTTTACATCTTCTCTACGTGGACACAGAGGAAGCACAAGTCCAGCACCTGGCATAGGAGCACTGACTGACTGTCTAATTTTCTGAATTTTGTCAGTAAAGAAAGAGGCAAAGTCATTGCAGGCATGGTTGGATAGAAGTTCATGAGCGACTGACACAGGGGGATTTGTTAGCCTGTCAACAGTAGTTTATTTATTTATTTAGCGAATGCAAAGTCCTTAAGCCAAGCAGTTGCCTCCTGGTTTGCTGTATGGAGGGTGTGTAATCCTCCTTCCAGTCTTTGGAGCGGGCAAACCTCTATGATGTGTTCCATTGTTTGCTCCTCTCCACATGCGCACAGTGGGCTAGGGCTACTGCCCCATCTGTGAAGGCTGGCCAAGCAGGGGCCATGTCCAGTCCTGAAGCGATTGAGTGTAGACCACTGTCTCCTTGGGAGGTTGGTGCCCGGGACCTGTTGGTTGGGGTTTATCACCAGCTGTTTGTTTGGGACCTCCTTGGTCTCCCATTCCTCTTGCCAAGCTGTCTGGATGGTAAAGTCAGCTGGGGGAGGGTTTTTCCAAATCGGCCGTCTGGATGAAAGTCGGGCAGTGGGTGGGGTGTAGATATCTGCATGGATTGGCAAGTGAGGAAAATCTTTAACTTTTTGGAGCATCCTTTGAGTTAATGCTGCTCGCCGGATGTGTGGAGGGGCTATGTTTGACAGTACAGAGAGCCAGGGGAGTGGTGTTGAGCGGATTGTTCCAGTTATAGTTCTCATTGTTGAGTTGAGCTGGGTGTCTACATGGTGTGAGTAAGATGACCTGGACCAGACAGGGGCACAATATTCTGCTACAGAGTATGAAAGGGCCAGTGCTGAGGTGCGCAGGGTGGAGACTGCCGCCCCCCATTTTGCACCAGCGAGCTTGCAGAGCAGGTTGTTTCACGACCCCAAACAAAGAGGAACCTACTTGTTAACTACCCAGTAGTTAACAAGGTGTGTGCATTATTGTTGTTTTTAGCAATGATGTCAGAAAAATATGCTTGCCTTGCATTTCTCAGTTTCAAATAATAAATACTCAATCTCTCATTATAGATTTCATAATGAAACAGTAATTTAGTTTTTCGCCACCTGCGTTCAGCTTTTTAACACTCTTTTTTCAGCTCTTACTAGTTTGGCATTTCTCCATGGAGGTTTCTTTTTAATAGTAGTGACCACATTCACCTTGGTGGGAGAAATGGCATTGATAATATTTGTAATTTTACCATTGAAACTTTCCACAAGCTCATTTACTGAAGATGAAGTGTTTGTGTGTGTGTGTGTGTGTGTGTGTGGGGGGGGGGGCTTGGATGAATGTTTCACTGGTATTATCACCAATGTAGCGTTTTTTGATGACCTCTGTCTGGATATTTCTGTTGACATTAATAGCACTCTCAAAGAAAACACAAGAATGGTCAGATAGAGCAACGTCCATCACCATAACCTTAGAGATGTTCAGACCTTTGGAGATGACCCAAGTCCAGACTTTGTCCTCTGTTGTGTGTTTTTTCTGTTACATGCTGTGTCAGTCCAAAGTTATCAAGGACACAGCACAATTCTTTGGTCCCTCTGTCCTGAGGGTTGTCAACATGGATGTTAAAATCACCAACAATAACTACACAGTCAAAGTCAACACAGATAATAGCCAGCAGCTTTGTAAAATCATCAAAAAAGGTTGCAAGGTACTGTATTTGGTATTAGGTACAAGGTGGTATTGGTATTGGTATTTGGTATTAGGTACAAGGTATTAGGTGCAAGGTACTGTATTTGTATACTGAAGGACGGTGGCTAAACTGTCATCTCTGCTGGAGTCCGAGTTCCACCCTATGCAGGACATACTGGATGCACTGAGGAGCTCATTTAGCAGCAGACTACATCATCCCAGGTGCACAACCGAGAGGTTTCGTAGGTCCTTCCTACCAACGGCTGTCAGACTGTACAACCTAAGCAGGGCTGCTCGCAGAGATAGCAAAAAGACGTAACAAACTAATAGTTTTTTTTGTTTTTGTTTTTTTTTGAATGCAAAAGATGCAATAGACTTACACAATGGTCCTCTCCGGCATACAACTAGGAACATACCGGTCGCTATGGAGGGTGAGAATATGTATGGGCACATAATCATACCATGTAGGATAACTAAATAGACGGTTATGCTGTTTCATCCCACCTAGCAACAATGCTCTGCACTGTGTGTGTTTATATATTTACATATTTATTCCATCTAGCTACAATGCTCAGCACTGGGTGTGTTTATATTTATATATCTATATATTTATTCCATCTAGCTACAATGCTCCGCACTGTGTTTTTATATATCTACATATTATTCCATCTAGCTACATTGCTCCGCACTGTGTGTGTTTATATACTTGCATATTTATTCCACCTAGCTGCAATGCTCCGTACTGTGGGTGTTTATATATTTACATATTTATTCCATCTAGCTACAATGCTCTGCACTGTGTTCATATATTCATATATTTATTCCATCCAGCTACAATGCTCTGCACTGTGTGTCTGTGTGTGTGTGTGTGTATATATATATTTTATAGTAATATGTACATATGTATATTAGCTGCTCTTGCTTGCTTGTTTTTTTTTTTTTTTTTTTGTTTTTTTTCTTGCCTTCTGATTGTTGCTCTGAGTGTTGCTATCCCTGTGCTGTTGCAATCCTGGAATTTCCCCGTTGTGGGACTAATAAAGGCTTATCTTATCTTATCTTATCTTATCTTATCTTATCTTATTTAGGTGGTCTGTAAACATTGAGAAACAAGACACGGGAGGAGGAATTCAGCTGAAGAACCACATATTCAAATGAAATAAACTTATCACAAGACATCTGCTTACATTGGAGGGAATCATTAAACAAACCAGCTACTCCTCCTCCTTTCCTGTGCAGCCTGGGTTCACTTATAAAGCTGTAGTTGGGAGGGGCAGCTTCGATAAGAAGAGATCCACTATTATCATGTAACCAAGTCTCTGTTAAAACATAAAATCTAGTTTATGTTTCACAATGAGATCATTAATTAAAAATGTTTTTCCTGCCAAAAACCTAATATTTAATAAAGCTAGTTTCAGTGTGTTGAGAACATCATCTGCCAAATTTTTATTTTGTTTAGGTTGTGAGTGGTGAGAAATGAACACTAGATTTGATAAATTTACAGGATGTGTAGGATGGATTTTGTTTCTCTGTGAATTTACCAACCTTTTTCTGCTACTTATTAAAACAGGAATTAAGGAAACTACTTCCATACCAGGCCTCGGCTTGTCTTGGAAAGAGCCATGAGTACCAGTGGTATTGAAGCCTGGGCCCATTACGTCAAACAAAGCTTATGTTGTTATCAGGCTGTGGATTTTGGTTCAGCTGTGAGGGTGGGGGTGGTGGTGGGCGCCGGGGTTTTGGGAGTTGTGTCAGAGCTTGATGGGGAATTGCTGGAGGGGGAAGATGGGGGGGGGGGGAGTGGGAGGTTTCGGGGTGAGAAAGTTGGACTAGGGCATGGGGTCAGTTTTGTGGCCACAGTGACAACCTCCTTCATCTGGTCAGTGAAGTTGAGGAGTGGGAAGGATGGGGAAGAGGAAGCTGAGGAGGAGGGAGTATGTAGTGGTAGCGGGGGTGGGTCGTCACTGGTGACTTTTAGTGAAGGATGGGTCTGCACAGGCGGGGGCTGAGGCGGCTTTATCTCACAGTTTCTACTGGGCCGTATCTTATCCTGTTGTTTTGGTTCCTCTTTTCTCTTGTCCTGGGGAACAGAATGGTGACACAGAAAATAGAACAGATTGGAGGTAAACAGCCTCATGCCTGACCTGCTGAGGCTGAGTCCGTCTCCCTTAAAAAAGTGCCTGCGGTCCCAGAATAAGTTGAAGTTGTCAATAAAATGAAGTGATTTGTTTGTACAAGCTTCTGATAGCCATCCATTACATTAAGCAGTCTGCTGAATCTCTCAACTCCTCCTCTGACCGGTAGTTGTGGGCCACTAATGAACATTTGAGCATTCAGACAGCTGACTTGATCCAGCAGCTCCTTAACCTCTTGCACTCTGTTGTTCCGTGGGCGGGCAAGTCTCTGCGTCCTAGGGTGCACGAGGGCGCACGAAAGCGTACTCGTGCGCCCTCGGACGCATGACGCATGAAGGATATTGATGGTGGTGATGTAGGTGGTGTGGCCTCCAAACGCCACTGAAAAAAAAAGCTGCAAACACAGCCGCGAACAGATTAGTTCATCTGATTGACCTCTCATTCGACTAATAAGAGCCTTGAATTGGGTTTCTGAAACCATGAAGAGCCAATGAATGAAAACCTAGGAAGGAGGACCCGCCTCCCAACGCTTTGAATGCAGTAAGCCAGTTGAAGCAGAGAAGTTCGCGAGCTGTTTTTTTTTTTAAGGCTGGGTGAAGACTGGCTGCTGGAGCGGATCAAAAAAGGACACAGGAAGAGCCCCACAGACCCAGCAGCATGGAGACCATCCACAAATGCAACCTGTGTGACAGGGAGTGCCATTCGTGGATCGGCATGTTCGGCCACAGGCGGTGCTTATTTTGTATTGGTTCCAGCAGAGTAGACGTTATGATTTCTTCCATGGTCATAGACCGACGGAGGCTGACGACGAAGGCTGAGTGACACACACGCCTTCGCCAGTCTTTTTTTAATTACTACTGTTATTTGTTTTGAAAAATCGTTCGCCAAAAACCGCAATCATGGAAGCACAAAACCGCAATAATGGAATTATGTTTTGATCGAGTCGCGAGACCAGAACCAGAGCGGACCAGCGTCGCGTTCGTCTGACAATGAGGAAGAGAAGTTCGCCAGGACAATGTGGCTGTGAAGAGGTAAGCTGTTATAAGCTAAATTATTCTCTATCCCTGAAAATTGTAATCCAAAATGACTTTTGACCGATCGGTAAATTACAGCTGTGCGGTTCACGAAGTCTGAAGTTCGTGCGCCGCGGTACAAGGGGTTGCTCGCAGTGTACAGGCTGTGAACGCCCCCCCACCCCCGCTATTCTTCTGCAGCGGGGGGGGGGGGGGCGCAGTGATTGCACTGCTGTCCCACATCACCACATAAGGCTAATCCGTTGTGTAGCGATGGCCGAAGTCCATCCTCTGTAGCAAGCGGGGGGGGGGGGAAACAACCCCCCCACACACACACAGTAGTGAGGGGGGGGGAAGCCGCTGTGACAGCGTTGCTGTGGAAACATGCAACGAGTGTAATCCGTCATGTAGCGAGGGCCGAAGTCTGTCCTTGGTAGCGGGGGGGGGGGGGGGCCCCCCCCCCCCCCCCCACACACACAGACACAGCCCTGAATGTGACCTTTCCTTTGAGCCTAAAATGAAGATTCTACATTGAATTATTCAAAAGTTACAGACGTTTTTCCAAACTGTGCCATTTGGCACAATTTGGCACAGTTCCAAAACGCCTGGGAACAGCCTGAGGAAAAAGCTGTGTAAAATATTCATTTTTTGTGGTATTGTTACCAAATTTGGATCTCAGCTGGATAACACTTGGTTCTACATTTCTTTTTTTTTTTTTTTTTTTATTTAAGTTTTTGTAAAGGGTATACAGGTCGTTACAGCAATGCAGTGTTTACATTTTCATCACATGTTCCCTTATTTTCTGATATCTGACAACATTGGAAGATTAATTCTTACAACACCCCTTTTTTTTTTTTTTTAAAGTGAAAGAAAAAGTGAAATTAAAGAGAAAAAAAAACAAGAAACAAATAACAAAAAACAAACAAACAAACCAGTAAAAAACAAACAAAAAGAAAAAGTAAGTAAATAAAGATAAAAGAGCATCTGAGTAGCGTTGGAACAAAGAGCGGAACCATTATTGAAATGGTATTTGTCAAAGATTAGATCTAATGGAAGACACATATGCGGTCCAGGGTTGCCAAAAGTTCATGAACACATCCATGTCCTGTCTCAGTGCGAATGTCAACTTTTCCATCGAGTAAATGTCTTGGATCACGTTAGTCCAATCTTCAGGTGTAGGACAGTCCTTCAACATCCATTTTTTAGTTAGAGCTTTTTTGCTTGCCAATATTAAAACATTGAATAAGTATTTTTCTCCTTGTCTTTCCAGTGAGTCCGGTAGTAAACCCAAATACAAAGTTACAAAAGAAAAGGGAACTGTAATTTTGAATATTTTCCCCAATATTGTCTGTACCTTGGTCCAATATTGGTGGATAACTGGGCATGACCAAAACACATGAAAATGATTTGCAGTCTTTTCACCACACAAGCGCCAACAGTTCAATCCCTTATGGGTAAATTTGTTTTGTGCAGGTGTTCTGAAAAATCTTGCCAAGTTTTTCCATCCAAATTCTCTCCACTGCAGGGATGAGGTACTTTTCCATTGCTGTTTATTTAGCTTTTCCCATATTTCCAGTTGTAAAGTGAAATTCCCCTCTTTTTCCCATCTCTCTTTTATATAAGATGTGTTGTCTCCTTTTAAGTCTTGAAGACCTTGGTATATTTTAGAAATGTATCTGATCCCTGGGATCCCTTTATATGCCATTAAGAAGACCTTCAGAACACCTGACTGGGCCCTTTCCAAAACCTCCTTTTTAAGTATATTGTTTATGTGGTGTCTAAGCTGGAAGAACCTGTAAAGGTCTTGATTTATTAGGCCTTGTTTTTTTCAAATCTTCAAAACTTCTTAAGATTTGCCCTTTAAAAAAATCGTAATATTTTATCAGCCCTTTCTCCTTCCACTTTTTAAATCTGGTGTCTGTTTTATTAGGAGTAAAGTCCTGATCATAGGCGATCCATTGCAGAAGTCGATAGGGCTCTTTAGTTTGATTCTCTCTGACTATCTTAAACCAAATTTTTAGCGGGGTCTCTATCCACGGGTTAGTGTTATTCAAAAGCTTAGGTAAGACATTGTTCCCTATTATCGCCTGTAGGGGGATGTCACTTGTTATTTGGCATTCGATCTCCTTCCATTGTGCAGTGTAGACTGGGTTACATATCTCTACTAAAGTTTTAATTTGTGCGGCTTTAAAGTAGTCCCTGATATTTGGCAGCGCGAGCCCACCTTTGTCTTTGTTTAGCTGTAGGGTTCTATATCTGATTCTAGGTCTCTTGCCCTGCCATATGAATCTTGAGATCCTTCTGTCCAGCTCCTGCCATGTTTTTTTGGGAGGTTCTACCGGTATTGTTTGGAAAAGGTATAGAAGACGTGGAAGTATATTCATTTTGACTGCTTCAATTCTTTGTGCAGTACCCAAGAATGGTATCATATTCCATCTTGCTAGGTCAGATTTTATTTTTGTCACCAGTGGATCATAGTTTAGTGATATAATTTTGTTGAGTTGTTTCGGGATATTGACCCCCAGATATTTCATAGATTCCGACTCCCAGTTAGTTTTGAGTTTGCTTAGTGAATAATGATTTGGGTCATAGTTGAATGTTAAAACTTGGGTTTTATGCATATTTAATTTGTACCCCGATAAATCTCCATACTCTGAAAAAACTGAGGTTAGTTCTGGTAAAGAAGTGTCCGGCTGCCCTAGGTATATTAAAATGTCATCAGCAAAGAGTGCTATTTTATGTTCCTTCTGACCAAGTGTAATACCTTGAATTTTTTGGTTTTGTCTTATCCATTGGCTCAGAGGTTCTATGAAGATTGCAAAGAGCAGTGGAGACAGGGGGCAGCCCTGACGACATCCTCTTTCCAGTTCAAAAGATGATGATAAATTACCGTTAATCCTTATTTTAGCTGTTGGTTTTTTATATAATGCCTGTATAGTTCTAATGAAGTTGTTATGAAAATTGAAACTGGATAAGATTCTATATAGAAAAGACCAGTCAACCGAATCGAATGCTTTTTCAGCATCTAATCCCAATATGACTGCATTTAAGTTATATTTTTTTATATGATGAATTATGTGTAAAGTGCGTCGAATGTTGTCTTGTGTCTGTCTTTGTCTTATAAAACCTGTTTGGTCTAAATGAATTAGGTCTGTCAGTATATTTTCTAACCTTTTGGCAAGGATAATGGTAAAAAGCTTATAGTCCTGATTTAGTACACTGATTGGTCTGTAGTTGGAGCACTCTAGTTTATCCTTTTCAGGTTTAGGTATAACTGCAATGACCCCTTCTCTCCAGGAGGGGGGGATTTCCCCTGTGTGGAGGACATAATTAAATGTTTTCAGGAGGAGAGGAGATAGTTGCTGTTTAAAGGTTTTGTACCACTCTGCTGTATAGCCATCAGCTCCTGGGGATTTGTTAGCTTTAAGTTTCATAATTGCTTTTTCCAATTCTTTAGGATGTATTTCTGACAGTAGTGTTTTATTTTGTGACTCCGTAAGTTGGGGAAGGTTTAATGTGTTTAGGAATGCCTCGGATGCGTTTTTATGTTTTTTGTGGGAGTATAAGTTCTTATAGTAATTCTCGAAGTTTTTAAGAATATCCTGAATTCTGAATTTTATTTCCTTTGATACTGGGTCTCTGATTTTGTAGATTGCTCTTTCTGTTTGATGTTTCCTCAATTTATAGGCTAGCAATTTTGCCGATTTACTGCCTGCTTCATAGTATTTTTGTTTCAGAAATGTAAGTTTCTTCTGGATTTCTATTGTGTAGATCTCATTTATTTGGTTTTTAATTTCCTTAATCTTGAGCGAGTCAGTAGAATGAGTGTTGCCTTTGTGTTCTTTTTCTAGGTTCCTAAGTTCTGACTCTAATGTGGATAGTTTTTCTTGTCTTAGTTTCTTTTGGGATGCCAGTTTTGCAATAATCTTTCCTCTTATTACAGCTTTACATGCATCCCACAGTATTAAAGGGGATACTTCTCCATTATCGTTATCTTCCAAATATCTGAGAATATCTGATTCCAATTCATCTTTCAGTGGTCCTTTCAGGACATTTGAATTTAACCTCCAAGAAAATGTATTATTTGTGTATTTTTGGATATTTAAGTCCATGTAGATCGGACTGTGGTCGGAGAGATCCATCAGTCCTATTTTACATGTTTTTACTCTTCCAATGTCTCTATTAAACATAAAAAAATAGTCAATCCTTGAGTAAGATGAATGTGGAGTTGAGTAAAATGTATAGTCTTTTACACTGGGGTTGAGTTCCCTCCACACGTCACAGATTCCCAATTCTTTTAGTAGCATCCGAGTCTTCCTGTTTTGGGTGTTATTTTGATGTGGGGAATTACCAGAAGCATCCCAGTATGGATTCAGTCTAAGATTGAAGTCCCCACCACATATCACTAAACCTTGAGCTTTAGTTATCATTAGGTCGAATACATTTTTATAAAATTTCCAGTTAGCCCCTGGGGGAGCATACACATTCAGCAGGGTGATATCTTCTCCCTCTAGCCGCCCAGTTACCAAACTGTATCTCCCTTCTTTATCTTTGTGTTCTGATTTTTTTTCAAATGTAATTTTGGTTGATATCAATGTCGCTACTCCCCTCCTCCTCCCTGATTTATATGAAGATGAAGAGATCATTTTAAACCCTTGTCTACTGAGTTTATTGTGTTCCACGTCTGTTAGGTGGGTTTCTTGTAAAAGTATTATTCCTGCTTTGTCTTTTTTCATTTTGCCTAGAATCTTGGATCTTTTAACTGGATTCAGGATTCCTTTTACATTATATGAAATTATTTTGGTTACACCCTGTTTCTCCATTGTGTTGTTTTGTTTAGTATAACTGTGTGGTGGCCCTCTTTTGTGCTACTCAGAAACTGAAAGAACATTAAAAACAAGAAAAACATTAAGAATGTAGTGTAAAAAACTTTAAAACAAAAAGCTGTCATAAGAACTTCCTGAGCTGAGGTCTTTTTAAAGACCCTGTAAGAGCCTTGATGGAGTGAAGGCTCTGAGGGAAATTCCTCAAACTCTGTTACGTGTTGAGGGCCCTCTCTTACCACTGAAAGTAGTCCCATGCTTTTAACGTGAGTTTCAGAACCCAATCCAAACTTGTAATGATTTTTTTTTTTTCCTTTTATGCCTAAACCCTGTGAAATTGTGTGCACCCTCCCACCCCCATCACATCAAACATTCACGCAAAAACAGTATTTGTTAGTAT
Organism: Pholidichthys leucotaenia; assembly: GCA_020510985.1. Taxonomy (NCBI): domain Eukaryota; kingdom Metazoa; phylum Chordata; class Actinopteri; order Cichliformes; family Pholidichthyidae; genus Pholidichthys; species Pholidichthys leucotaenia. The sequence continues at coordinate 322,318,334 of CM035843.1, read as the reverse complement.
GAGGAGAACATGTGGATTATTGTCACATTTCTATTTTAACAAGTTTTTTTTTTTTTTATTACAAAGACTTATTTGTTTCAAATAATATGATTGTTCCATGAAATGTTTTACCACATGCTGAATATGCATCTCCTTTAATGTTTGTTACCTTGTATGAGGGGGGTTGGATGTGCGGATTGATTCAAGAGAAAAAAAAAAAAAAAAAAAGGTCGCTATTCCAACCTGAAAACGGATAGTTTATCCGCGACGCTCTGGTGCTGGGTTTCCCGCTGCTAGTCCGTGGATTTTGAAGGTCTTTGTGTTGTCCATGTTTGCGTTTTGATCTTCTCACTCGGGTCTGCTGGGGGTTTAAATACCGTTACCGGGAGGCCTCTTTTCGCCATGTCAGCTGTTGCTTCTTCCGCCGAATTATAGAGACACGTTTCATCGCCGTAGAAGACCCTTAACTTCGCAGGAAATGGTGTCTGAAAGCGCAATTTCTTCTCTCTTAACACCTTTTTCGCGTCATTGTATTCCCTGCGCTTTTTAAGGACCTCCGGGGCGTAATCGTGTTCCACGTAGACTTTTCTCTCCTGGTGCATAAATCCTTTTTTCTGCCAGGCCAGTCTTACAACCTCTTGTTTTATTTTGAAATTGGAAAATCTTACCAATCTTACCAACACCGAACGTGGGGGCGCTTCCGCCGCCGGCCTAGCGGCTAATGAACGATGTGCCTTTTCTATCTTCAAGTCGGTGGTTTGTGGAATATCCAATTTCTCTCTTAGTAAGGATTCCACGCATTCTGCCATTGAGTTAAAACCATTTTCGGTTCCTTCTATCAGACCATGAATTCTTATGTTGTCTCTTCTTTGTTTTCCTTCTTGGTCGGTTAGCTTAGCCTCTATAGCTGCTTGTCTTTTGCGTAGGTCTAGCACAGAATCTTCGAGCACTTTTATTCGATCCTCTGTTTCCAAGATTCGGTTCTCGGCCTGGTCCACTCTGCTGTTTGTCCTTTTCAATTCTTCTCTGAATTCCCGAAATTCGGCCGTAACATCTCGGCGAAATCGTCGTAGCTCCTCAAATAGTGATTTCAGGCTAACCCTTTTGTTAGCTATCACCAGTTCCTCGTCTTCTGAACGGAGATCTTCCAGTTCGGATTCTCCGGCCGATACGTGTCCTGGCCTGGAGAATTTCAGTTTCTTCTGTTTTCCTTTAGACATGATGATTTTGTCTTTTGATTTTCACTCCTCCAAAAATCCGTTAAGTTTGATTTTCAAGGTGTTATCCTGGATTGGGTCTGAGAACTTCAGTGTTAAGCTGCAGTCGCCATGGCGTCCAGACCGGAAGTCCTGGTTCTACATTTCTGTTGCATTTTCCAGCCGGATCGGACAGCTGTGTGTTATTTGCAAGCATTTGTATCCAAAAAAACACCGTGTCCAAATTTTTTTTCTTCAAGTTCAGTATGTTTAGATGACTGTAACTCAGTGGCCGGAGCACGTAGAGAGATTATGTTTTTTTTGCCAAAAAATTCAAAGTGTTTTCTTTTAAATGAGACCAACCCCATGAAGATGCTGCAAAGGGCTGAAGAACAGCTTTCGATTTACTTTGGGCACGTTATTTTTTGGCATTTTTAGGAAAATTGCCCGGAGTGCAAGGGGTTAAAGTCCTGTTTCAGCACCTCAGACTGCTATTTCACAGCATCATTTGAGCCTACAAGTAATATGAGATTCTTCACTGTGGAGTAATCAGCCATGATACGCAAAATTTTGTCTCTCACATCTCGTCGGCCTCCGTCGGTCTATGATGACCATGGAAGAGAATCCTAAACGTCTACTCTGCTGGAACAGCACCGCCTGTGGCTGAACAGGCCGATGCGCGAATGACAGTCCCTGTCACACAGGTCACACTTGTGGGTGGTCTCCGTGCTGCTGGGTCTATGGCGGTTCTTCCTGCGGGTCCTTTTTTCATCTGCTGCAGCAGTCAGTCTCTCTTCACCCGCCTTGAGCTGTCTGGTCAGGGTGCCTCTCCATTTGGAGCGGTCCGTTGCAAGGTCCTCCCAGCGCTCTGTGTTGATATCCAGGGCTTTCATGTCTCTCTTGCAGACGTCTCTAAAGCGCAGCTGTGGGCGGCCAACGTCTCTCCTGCCAGTTGCCAGTTCTCCATAGAGGACGTCTTTGGGGATTCTGCCATCCTCCATACGGTGAACGTGGCCTAGCCAGCGGAGCCTGCGCTGCCTGAGTAGAGTGAACATGGAGGGAAGGCCGGCGCGGGACAGAACTTCTGTGTTGGGCACTTTGTCCTGCCAGGATATATCCAGGATGTGGCGAATGCAGCGCAAGTGGAAGGAGTTCAGTCTCTTTTCCTGCCGGGCGTATGTTGTCCACGTCTCACTCCCATAGAGCAGTGTGCTGATGACGCAGGCATTGTACACTGCCATCTTCGTCTTGACAGAGAGTTTGGGATTCTCCCACACTCGTGTGGTGAGGCGAGCGAGTGTGAAGGCTGATTTTCCAATCCTCTTGTTGATCTCTGTATCAAGGGAGAGGTTGTTGCTGATCGTGGACCCCAGGTACGTGAACTGATTCACGACCTCCAGCTTGTAGTCATCAATGGTGATGGTTGGTGGTGCTTCCGTGCCTTGCGCCAAGACGTTAGTCTTCTTCAGGCTGATGGTAAGCCCGAAGTCCTTGCATGCCTGGGAGAAGCGGTCCATCAGGGTCTGAAGCTCCTGCTGTGTGTGGGTTGCGACTGCAGCGTCATCTGCAAACAGCATGTCTCTGATTAGAGCCTCGCGTACTTTGGTTCTGGCTTTCAGGCGGGCGAGGTTGAAAAGCCTGCCGTCAGATCTTGTGTGCAGGTAGATTCCCTCTGTTGCTGTGCTGAAGGCATGCCTCAGGAGCATAGCAAAGAAAATCTCAAAGAGGGTTGGCGCAAGTACACAGCCCTGTTTCACTTCGCTGCGTATGTTGAATGGCTCTGAGACGTTGCCATCGTGCTGCACTATCCCCTGCATGTTGGTGTGAAACGATTCGATGAGGCTTTGCAACTTTGGTGGGCATCCTATCTTTGGCAGGATCTTGAAAAGGCCCTCTCTGCTGACCAGATCGAACGCTTTGGTGAGGTCGATGAAGGCGACGTACAGAGGCATGTTCTGTTCTCTGCATTTCTCCTGGAGTTGGCGGATGGAGAATATCATGTCTACCGTCGATCGCTCAGCGCGGAAGCCACACTGAGACTTGGGGTAGACACGTTCGGCAAGCTTCTGTAGACGAACGAGAACAACTCGTGCGTAGACTTTGCCATCCACGCTGAGGAGGGAAATGCCCCTGTAGTTGTTGCAGTCGCTTCTCTCCCCTTTGTTTTTGTAGAGGGTGATGATCTTGGCCTCGTGTCCTGTGGTACGGCACCTTCCTTCCAGCACTGGCAGAGGACGTCATGCAATGGCAGCAGTAGGGCGGTCTTGCAGTGCTTGATCAGGTCAGGGGGTATGCCGTCGTTGCCGGGTGCCTTGCCAACGGCCAAGCTATCAATGGCCTTACTGAGTTTGTCGATGGTTGGCTCGGCGTCAAGTTCGTCCATGGATGGCAGGCAGTCGATGGCATCAAGGGCTGACGGTGTCACGGTGTTCTGTCTAGAGTAGAGGTCGGAGTAGTGTTCCACCCATCTCTCCATCTGCTTGTTCTTCTCTGTGATCATCTCCCCAGTGGAAGATTTGAGGGGGGCCGTCTTGCTCTGAGCCGGACCAAGTGCTTTCTTGATGCCATCGTACATACCACGGATGTTCCCTGTTATGGCAGCGGTTTGAATGTCTTGGCTGAGCTGAGTCCAGTACTCGTTGGCACAGCGCCGAGCAGTCTGCTGAACTTTGCTTCTCGCAGCCCTGAGAATCTGGAGATTCTTCTCGTTTGGGTACTTCTTGTACTCAGCAAGTGCTGAGCGCTTGGCTTCAATGACGGGGGTCATCTCGGTCAACTTGGCATCAAACCAGTCCTGTGACTTCGAGGTCTTCCTCCCAAAGGTAGCCAAGGCTGTGCGGTAGATGGTGTTTCGCAGCTCTTCCCACTTCTGCTTTGCAGATTCTCCTCCTTGTGGTACACCAAGTTCCTTCTCAAAGGTGGAGGCAAACTGCTCAACAAGTTCTGGTAGGGCCATCTTGCTGGTGTCAATCCGTGCCTTTCCAGGTTGTCTAGCACGATGGAATTTCTTCAGCTGCAGCTTGACCTTGCAACACACCAATGAATGGTCTGTGTCGCAATCTGCACTCTGGAACGAACGGGTGATTAGCACGTTCTTCAGTGAGGTATGCCTGGTCAGGATCAAGTCTAGCTGGTGCCAGTGCTTTGAGCGCGGATGTTGCCAGGAAACCTTGTGTTGGGGCTTGGTCTTGAAGAACGAGTTTGTGATGCACAGATCGTGATATGTGCAGAACTCGAGCAGCCGCTGTCCGTTGTCGTTCATTCTGCCCACGCCAAAAGGTCCAAGACAGGAGGGCCAGGAGTCGTGGTCAGCACCCACTCTGGCATTGAAGTCTCCAAGGAGAATGAGTTGTTCAGAGTTGGGGATGATCCTGACAGTTGTTGCGAGATTCTCGTAGAACTCGTCTTTTGCCTCTGGTGTGGCTGTCTGTGTTGGGGCATACACACTGACGAGGGTGACTGGGCCTTCAGTGGTGTTCAGGCGGAGGGTGAGGAGTCGTGCAGAGCCAGTGCTGCCCGGTTCCACCATCTTCAGCAAAGTGTTCTTCAGCAAAGTGTTCTTCACTGCGAAGCCCACTCCGTGTTCCCTGTGTTCGTCACTGCCCTTTCCCTGCCAGTAGAATGTGTAGTCCTTCTCTCTCAGTGTGCCTGCATCAGCTAACCGTGTTTCCTGGAGAGTGGCGATATCCACTCCCAGTCTCTTCAGCTCATTATTGATGATGGCAGTCTTCCTGGTGTCGTTGATGTCCTTTAGGTTAGCAGCGAGTCCTGTCATCATAGTGCGGACGTTCCAAGTTCCCAGTTTTAGAGTTGGTCTCTTTTGTTTTATTGTCTTGCCTGGTGCGAAGGTTCTCAGCCTGCTGTTTGGATTTCTCCTTATCCCCATGCACCCAATGAGGAAAGCAAGCTGTGGCGGGACAACACCTTATTGCCTGGGGGCTGCCCAGCTTGAGGCGGGCGGTAGCTGTCCAGTGAGATCTGATGATCCCTCCCACCGTCGGGAACAACCCCTGGTGCCACGCTCTACGCCAATTGAGCAGTGGCTTATAACCGGTAACTGTCATTCCCCGTGTTTTGTCTACGCCAAAGGCGAAGCTGGAGTGTCCTCTCCAGTGATCCGGTGTTCTACCTTCCAGCGTTGGGCATTGGTAGGATTCAAGCCTGGGCAGGAAGATATGGAGGACAAGATGTTGCCCATGCAGCATGTCCCCCCTCTCCACGTCACTGATGAATCCAAAGGAACAGCAGGGCTGCTACAGTTTGGCACCAGCGCCGTTGCAGGAGCTGCCAGAACGATGTTGAGCACAACATAGAACTGCCTTAGGGGCTCTGACTCCGGATTTTTCCTCAGGGTTGACTCCCGAAGCCTTTCCCGTGACCGGGTATGCCGCAAGGCAGCAGAGGTTTGAAATCAGGGTTTACCTTCCCCTAGATGGGCTACCTTCCCATGTTGACGAGCCACCATCTACCCGAAGCATCTGGTTTTAAGGCGCCAGAGATCCGCCCTCGCCCCTTCTCCTATTAGTAAAAGCAGTTCCGCCGGGCTTAGAGACTAAACCACACGGGCAGGCTAGGAGTTGGACTTAATTGTCAGAGGCTTTTCGAGACGCATGCCATAAGGAGCATTTTATGAGCACTGGGAGCTTAACCCCAGTGCCGCTCCTGGCTATGACAATCACACATACCATATCCCTGGGAAACCACATTATTTCTGTGTTTACCACATATGTTTCTCACATCTCTCACGGCAGACTCACCAACAATCAAGAGTTTCAGGGTCAGCTGTTTGCTTTCTCTGTAGCCTTTCACTTTCTGAGTTGTTCTGATTTACCTTGCTGCATGTGGGGGAAATTTTATCTAGGTCATCACATGAAGGTCCAGGGTCCTCCAGTCATGGCACAAATTTGTTCTGAAGTGGCATGTTTGGCAGTTGTGAAGGAGGTTTGTTTTTAGGCTTTCCTTTGACAGCTATCCACGGTTGTGTCTTGCTGACAGTCGGGGTTGAAGATGCTTGTGATCTACCCAATAACGCAGGCCAGCCATTCGCATCACAGATCTCACCAAGTTGGGCTGTTGCTTGTCCTCCCTTCATCCTGTGTGATGATTTATTCTTGGGCTTTGCACCAAGGGCATTTCAGGGAGGACTATCTCTTGAGAATTTATTTCTCAGTACACAATCCTCCCGTCTTCTATCAGCCATGCTAGTGTTGGATAGCTGTGAGTTAGCGGGGCCTTGATCACTGTTTTTAGTCACTGGCAGTGTTGTATCATTTTCACAGAGGCCATTTACTTCCAGATTAACTTCTTGCTGCTGGATTTTAGTTTCCAGCATGGTAATCTTCTGTAGGAGTTTGTGGTAGTCATGTGTAGAAAGGGGAAGCATCTTGTTGATACTTAGCTTTAGCTTGTCAGACACTGTAGTTCAGGCTTCAGCTGCTTGTAGGCCACACTCTTGTAGCGCTGATAAGATTCAAAAGAGATCATGGTAATAGTGAGCTATATCTTCAGTGAAATATAGTCCCAGTGATTTATGAGTATCCGGCAGGCACTGTCCATAAAGATCTTGCAGAGAAAATAAAAATATTGACAGAAAAGCGCAAACAGAGGGAAGAGCGAAGCAGTGGTGTGTCCTTCCACCAGCAAGGTCAGAAGAGAAAAAAAGGAATTAGTAACTGTAACTAGTTACTATTTTTTAGTAACTTGCCAAACACTGGTTATTACCCCTTCAATGAATTTGTGCTGATATTCAGGAAAAAAATGATCACATTAAATTGTAACTGATTTCAGTATTGTCTCTACTTGAGTTCAGTTGATTAGTCTGTGGAGCAGCCTGCCAGAGAACCTCAGGGCTCCCAAGAATGTTCATGTTTTTAAAAGCAGGATCAAGACCTACTTTTTTAACCTAGTTTTTGATTAGTTTCCTATTTTAATTCTCTAAATTTATGATTTAAACCTACTTCATGATGTTCTGGTCACAATTATTTATTTTACTACTAATTATTAATACCTTTAAATTTACATCTGTTTGTATTTAAATGTTGTTTTATTCTTTTATCTTAACCGCCAAGTCTTTACTAACAAATTATCTTATTATTATTCATCAGTGATTGTTTTATTTTTTATCATCCTGTCCAAGCTTCAGCATTTCCTCATAGGGAGTCCCCCCCACAGGGATTTGTGTCTTCTGGCTGCAGGGTGCTGGCCTGTGATTGCCCTGGTCTACCCGGCAAAGGGGATCATACACTGTGGTGTCGACTCCTCGGACTGGACTTGGGTGGTCTCAGAGGGTGTCCCTGTAGGTGTGGACTCGGCCCTTTCCCTGCTGGTGATGGCTCCCTAGTGATAGTGATGGTGCTTCCTAACTTGGATCATTGGTGCTCAGTCATAAGTCTCACATAGACAAAAGTTTGTGTGTGTGTGTGTGTGTGGGGGGGGGGAGGTTAATTGTGTTTTATTTTAATGTGTGAAGCACTTTGTGTTACAACCTTTGTATGAAAAGTGCTATATAAATAAAGCTTTGATTGATTGATCAGTTACAGTAAATTGCTGTGTTTGGTTTGTGTTTTTACTTGTGTTTTGCCTCCTGTGCTCTCCTGGACGAGACTCCGAGACAAGGAAGACGTCACAGCATAACACTGGAAAAAGCCGCCCACTGTGTTACTAAGACCCAAAGAAACCAGCTCCTGAAAAACATCAAGATAAAGAAAGAAGCAACATTTTTATGATTTTCACATGGGCAAACTTGGCACATGATGAGCACCCTAGAACCAACTGTGAAGCCTTTGGCCTTGAGAGTTTTTTTGTTCATTTGTTTCACTTATATGGATGGAGAGAAGCTAATTTTAAAGAATTTTAGCAGTAATCAGAATGTTTTGTAAATTTCTCAATCATTTCACAAAAATACAGTCTATCAATCAGTTGAAAATGTAATATCTTTAATTGACAAATAAAGGAATTGAGCTAGTTGGCCAATTTTTCTTTAAAGAACACATTGTGGTGTTTGGACGTGGTGGCTCACCATAGGTGACATAATCACTTAGTGAACTGGCCGTGGCGCGATGGGGCGCCACCCTTCTGTATATAGTTCAGTTGTGTATTGAATAAAGGAGAGTGCAGTTCATGCCCGCTGTCCGCGCCTCATTCTTGGACATAACAAATGGTGACAAGGATAAACCCTAATAACTCTGTCATGGAAGCACGCACAGATCCCCTGCAACCATTCCTAGCTCTACCACGTGAGCCGCCAATTCCCTGGCCCCACTGGCATGAGCTTTCTGAATTATATCGTCACTACGGATTTGAATGATGCTAATGACAAGAGGCTAAGGGGGATGCTAACCTGCTATCTTGGCACCGAAGGACAATGTGTGCTTGACTCTCTGGGCCCTAGGGACACATACAAAGATTATGTGACCACAATGGACATGTTTTACGCTGCCTATAACAACATAATAACACAGAGCTACCTTCTTCTGGCAACGCCAGAGTGAGGGTGAGTCGGTCCGGCATTATGCAACAGGCCTCCGAGAGCTAGCAAGTACCTGTGATTTTGGAGAGAAGATGGAAGAGAGAGTACCCAATAAGCTAGCGGAGAGTACTAACAACAGGAGGCTGCAGTATAGGCTGTTTTCAACAGCAGGGAAGCCAACACTGGACGACTGTGAAATGGGCATCTAAGATGGAGGCAGAGGATGAGCTATTATCACAGCTAATGTCACCTAGCCAACAAGGGCCTTGCCTGGCCCCGCGAACACAAGTTGCTACTGTCACCATCCAGCACCCCGGCCCCACACCTCCCCGTCGCAACCGAAAGAAAAAGGGTAGGAAACGGGACAATGAAGGTGAGTGCCCATACTGCAGTGGTTGTGGTTCATCTAAACATCAGACTCAGTAACTCCCCTGCTGAGCCAGAGGGGTAAAATGCTACCGCTGCAGGAAACTAATTTTGCCATGGTCTGTCGCTCAACCTGCATGGATGCAACGGCCTGCTCACTGGGCTCAGCCACCGTTCACTCAATTGGCGCCAAATGATTGTTGTTCAGACAGTGCTTGGTGGAACTGGACAGCATCGATGTGATACTGCTGCTGGACACAGGGGCCTCGAGGTCCCTTCTGAGCATGTCTACGGTCAAGAAGTTGTTTCCTCAGAAAACCATTGCAGCTGATATGGAGGACTTATCCGGTTATGGCCACACCAGAATCGGTATAATAGGGGTGGTCAGTTTTTCTGTGCAGTACGGCCTCAAGGTTGTTCCATTGTTCACCTTCCAAGTAACGCGCCAGGGGGCTGACCTAATGGGCATCGACCTGATCAGTGAGCTGGGTTTCTCCATCACTGGCCCGATGGGCTCAACCGTTCTGGTGGTCACATCATCCTGGCAACACCGCTGGCTAACATTTTTCACAGGGCTGGGCTGCCTCACCTCTTTCAACCACTGACCGCTCATTGACATGACTGTGCCCCCGAAAGTTCAGCCTCTGCACCAGCTACCCCTTGCACTACGGGACGACGTCATGGTGGAGTTACAGAAGCTGCTGGATGCCGGCATCATTGAGTGGATCAACGCATCTCCCTGGATCTCAAACCTGGTAGTAGCAAAGAAGAAGACGGGCAGCCTACGACTGTGTATTGACCTCAGAATGGTAAACAAAGCAGTGATCCCCAACAAATATCCCCTGCCACAACAGAGGAGCTGACGGCAGCATTCCACGGCTCAAAGGTTTTTTTCCAAACTAGACCTCTGCCAAGGCTACCTACAGATTCCCCTTCACCCGGACAGCTGCAACCTGACAGCCTTCATCACCCACATGGGAGTTTTCAGGTACACCCGCATGCCCTTTCGCCTTAGCTCCGCCCTGAGCTGTTTTCAAAAGCTCATGGCTACCATCTTCACCAGTCTCCCGGGGGTGGTGGTGTACTTGGATGGCATCATGGTACATGAAACAACAGCGGCCTCCCACAACATCCACCTTGATAAAGTCGTGGAGGAACTAACTAAACACGGCCTCACACTCAATGGGGAGAAGTGCATCTTTGAAACAATGACTGTCGAGTTCGTGGGTTTCCGCCTGTCTGCCGAGGGTCTGAGTCCCCTGCACTCAAACGTCGAGTGTCCTTCTTAGGCATGGTGAATTTCTATGGGCGTTTATCCCTCAGTACTCACAGATGATAGACCCACTACATGCCCGCCTGAAGCAGGATGCAACCTGGATATGGACCACGGAGTGCTCTGCCGCCATCAGTGAGTTAAAGATGCGGCTCACCTCCCCATCAGTACTCTCCCACTTCAACCAGCAAAAGCCCACATTCGGGACGACACTTCCAACACAGCAGTGGGAGCCATTTTATCAAAACTGCAAGAAGGAACAGAGCGCTCAGTGGCGTTTGCCTCGAGGTCACTCACCTCGGCCAAGCAGAAGTACTCAGTGGGAGAGAGGGAGGCACTGGTGTGCGTTTGGGCATGTGGACGCTGGCACATGTACCTATATGGATGATGCTTCATGCTGCAAACAGACCACAGAGCCGTCATGGCACTGCTAGAAACATCGGGGTCAGGACACAGACCTCTGCACATCTACAGGTGGACAGAAAGACTACAGGTGCACAACTTTAACACCCAGTTCACACCGGGCAGAGAAAATGTGGTGGCGGACCTCCTGTCCCAGGCCACACCTAACCCCACTCCAAACGGCAAACGAGACCCCTTGGAGTCAGAACAGATTCACATGCTACATGGGCCACTCCAAAACGCTGTCTCCATACAAGAGCTCCAGGAGGCTTTTGAACAGGACCCGACACTGACCCAGCTGCGCGCATTCGTGAGGGCTGGCCAGCCAAGGTGCCAGGGCACTGCATGGTCATTCCAGAGGCACTTAAAGGCCGCATCCTGACCATGCTACGCAAGGGTCACCTGGGAATTTTCAGGGTAAAACAACAGTGTAAAGGCTCAGTGTGGTGGCCAGGAATCAACAAAGACGTGGAAGTCATGGTGAAAGACTGTGTGCCCTGCCTGGCCAGTGAGAAAATTGGCATGCCACCACCTCCACCACTGCAGCCCCTGCCATGACCATCAGCCCTGCGGAAACAAATCCAATTGGACATATGCGGTGAACTGCATAGTGCCCCCCAGCACCTACGCTTTCTATTAGTGGCCTATGACCTCCACTCAAAATGGCCCGAGGTGTGGCCCTCTGGCTCAGTCACCACCGATGTAGTCATCGACTTCCTCACCTCCCTTTTCGCCCTCTGGGGTGTGCCGGATGCAATCACAACAGACAATGGACCACAGTTCATCTCGGCAGATTTCGGGGCCTTAATGAAAGAAAGATTCAGCTAGAAGAGAGATTCAACCAGACCCTCAAGAACGGTCTCAGGGCAGATCTAGAGGATGGACTCCCATTTTTGGCTGCGCTACAGAACACCCTATTGCATTATAGTGCAACACCTCACACAACAACGGGCAGCTCCCTGGCATTACTGATGCTGGGACGTGACATAAGTCTTCCCCTGGACTGACTACGCCCCCCCCCCCCAGCAGTTGCTACACTCACCTAGAGGGAGAGTGGTTGACAACAACAATGGATGAAGGAAAGGTTTGACAAGAAGCGTAGGGCAAGGGAACCCAGACTCGCAGTGCTGGACAGGGGTTGGCTCCAACATCCCAACCGCACCCGCAAGTTGCAGTTGTTTTGGATAACACCAATGCAGATCGCAGTGCAGTTGGGTCCAGCAACTTTTCGTCTCACTGATGGATCACGGTAGTACGCCAGCTGCCTCAGAAAAGTGACACCAACTTCAGCCCCAGACCAGGAGACAGCCGTGGACATGCCAAGACCAGGCTGGGACTTCGACGACACAAGACCCACAAGCCCCGATGAACGTTTGTTGGAGCCAGTGATGGTGGCGCGACCTTAGCGCCACTCGGCCCGGGTCTGACAGAGATCCTGCTACCTTAGCGACTTTGTTACTAAATAATGGACTAAGTGTAGCCAGGACGTGACTGATAACAGTAGCAGAATAATCCACTTGGTCATGCGGGCATACTGGTAATCCACCTGGGTGGCCAGGTAGCTGTACATAGTTCTTTGGGTTTTTCGGGGGTGGGGTGGGTAAATGTGGTGTTTGGACATGGTGGCTCGCTGTAGGTGACTTCATCACGTGGCGAACTGGCTGTGGTGTGATATGGCGCCACCCTTCTGTATATAGTTCAGTTGTGTATTGAATAAAGGAGAATGCAGTTCATGCCCACTGTCCGTGCCTCATTCTCAGACATAACACACGTTTTTAATGCAGTACCTTCAGTCAACATGAGTCTGAAAGGAGTGTCAGGAGTAGCTTTTGGTTGACTATCAGTAGTCTTCTGTTCATTAACATTATGGCTTGATTTTAGATTTAGCAGAATTTAGAGAATTTTTGTATTACTTTCTTGAAAGTATATTTAGTAGCATTGCCTTTAAACTGTCTGACTTGGATCAAATGTTTTGGGTATCCTTCCACAAGCTTCTGATAGGTTAATTGACAGCATTTGAATTAATTGGAGGCACACCTGTGGATGTGTTTTAAGGCACACCTCAAACAATTATATGCCTGGAATTTTGGCCCATTCCTCCTGACACAACTGGTGTAACTGAGTCAGGTTTGTAGGTTGCCTTGTTTGCGCATGTCTTAAGTTCTGTCCACAAATTTTCTATGGATTGAGATCAGGACTTTGTGATGGGCACTCCAAAACATTGACTTTGTTGTCCTTAAGACACTTTGTAACTAATTTAGCAGTATGCTTAGGGTCATTGTACATTTGGAAGACCCATTTGCACCCGAGCTTTAACTTCCTGGTTGATGTCTTGATATGTTGCTTCAATATTTCCACATAATGTTCTTTCCTCATGATACCATCTATTTTGTGAAGCGCACTAGTCCTTTCTGCAGCAAAACACCCCCACATAATTATGTTGCCATCCCCGTATTTAACATTTGGGAAGGTGTTCTCAGGCTTGCAAGCTTCCCCCTTTTGTCTCCAAATGTAATGATGGTGATTATGCCCATACAGTTCAATTTTAGTTTCATCAGACCACAGGACATGTCTCAAAAAATTAAGGTCTTTATCCCTGTGTGCATTTACAAACTGTCAACTGGCATGTTTTATGTTGCTTTTGGATTAATGGCTTCTTCCTCAGTTAGTGCCCTTTCAGCCCGTGCCAGTACAGGAGTCGTTTCACGGTGGATAATGACATCTTTTAACAGCTTCAGCCAGCATCTTCATAAGGCCTTTTGCTTTTGTTCTTGGGCAGGGGTCGGTAACCTGCGGCCCTTCAGCCCCCATGCTGCGGCTCCCTGCAGTTATCTATCTATAAATGCATGAAATCTGTGTATGTGTGTCTGTTCCTCACATAATCTCTCAAACCGTTCGTCAGACTGACCTCAGATTTTATAAGTGCTTTGCTGAGGTTACTAGGGTGTGCATTCCTGAGTACGGAGTTGCTCAGTCAAAATATGCAATTTTTAATCAATAAAAGTTTAGCTACCGTTGTGTTTCCTCATGCTCTGGCTTCTGGAAGTGTGGGTGGGTTTTCGGATTCAATGACTCCGTACTAACGACCAGTCACTCACCACAGTGCTCCGCAAACAAAAAAAAGGAAGTGAAAAGGGACAAATTTAACCAGAAAACGAGAATACTGAAGATGTAATGCTTAAAAACATACTATAATGTTGTCTGATTGCGTAGATCTAAAGGATAATTCAGGGAATGCCAGCGGGGACCGGGGTCTGACAAAGTACACCGGTATTGGAGAAGCAGCAGGCGGAATGCGGTCCTTCACAGTCAAGCAAGCCCAGCCCGCCCAATAAGCAGTAGATGAGAGTCCCTTTGCAGGACCGCGAGTCGCTGTCACTGATGGCACTCCTCTCAGTGTGCTCGCACGGCTATCTAAAAATTAAAAGTTAATAATAATACCACAATGACTGTGGAGCAGAATGCCCAGATCAATTGCATATCATATGCAGCCACATATGCATGGTTTGACTAAATGATGACCGTGACCAAATAGGACACACAAACGCCCAAATAATGGAAAAAAATTTTTTTTTAATTAAAATATTTACTGGCAAATGGGCAACAGTGATGCCAACAGTTGTAGCCAAATGGGTCATTCTGCAGTGTACAATAATGTTCTGTGTTTTGTACTTGCAGTGTATATATATATATATATATACAGTATATATATATATATATATATACTGTATATATACGTATATATATATACGTATATATATATATATATATATATACTGTATATATATATACAGTATATGTTTATTTATTTATTTTTTTGTTTGTTTGTTTTTGTTTTTGCACCAAAAACCAAACTTTGAAAAGTCCCAAACTTTTGAACGGTAGTGTACACTACCGTAGTGTACAGTATATATATATATACACGTGGACAAAATTGTTGGTACCCCTCTGTTAATGAAAGAAAAACCCACAATGGTCACAGAAATAACTTTAATAATCCCTTGATGACCAAAGTGCTTTACAGATCCTGCTATCCACCCATTCACACACACATTCACACACTGATGTGTGAATGTGTGTGTGTGAATAAATAAAAAGTCTATGAAAATTAACCAGTGAAAATCAGACAATGCTTTTGAATTGTTGTTCAACAGAATTATTTTAAAAAACAAACACATGAAACAGGCCTGGACAAAAATGATGGTACCCTTAACTTAATATTTTGTTGCACAACCTTTTGAGGCAATCACTGCAATCAAGCCATTTCTGTAACTGTCAATGAGACTTCTGCACCTCTCAGCAGGTATTTTGGCCCACTCCTCATGAGCAAACTGCTCCAGTTGTCTCAGGTTTGAAGGGTGCCTTCTCCAGATGGCATGTTTCAGCTCCTTCCACAGATGTTCAATAGGATTTAGATGAGGGCTCATAGAGGGCTGCTTTAGAATAGTCCAATGTTTCGCTCTTAGCCATTCTTGGGTGTTTTTAGTTGTGTGTTTTGGGTCATTATCCTGTTGCAAGATCCATGACCTGCGACTGAGACCAAGCTGTCTGACACTGGGCAGCACATTTGTCTCTAGAATACCTTGATAGTCTTGAGATTTCATTGTACCCTGCACAGATTCAAGACACCCTGTGCCAGATGCAGCATATGTGCAACTGTAGTCACAGGAACATCAAGCTGCTTGGAGATGGTCTTATAGCCTTTACCTTTAGCATGCTTGTCTATGATTTTCTTTCTAATCTCCTGAGACAGCTCTCTCCTTTGCTTCCTCTGGTCCATGTTTAGTGTGGTACACACCATGTCACCAAACAGCACAGTGACTAATTGTCACCCTTTAAATAGGCCGACTGACTGATTACAAGTTTGTAGACACCTGTGATGTTAATTAGAGGACACATCTTGGTTGAACATGTCCCTGTCGGTAAATGACATGATTGCTCTGTCTTTCTCACACTTCTTTATCTGCTTGCTTCATACGCTACACTGTAGAGTTTAGTTTACACCCTATAATTCATTTGTTGAAATCAGTTAGAATCAGCTCTGCACACAGCTGAGCTGCCACATAAGTGGAAAATGTATTATTGATACAATGAGGTAAAACCCCTCCCTCTTGTATGAGGGAATGGTTAAGCTTATAAAAACTATAGGGCTCAATTTTGGGGTAGCACACTCTTGGGGAATTGCCTAAAGAGTTGTGTTCCAGCGCTGCTTGTATCCATATCCCACTTTCAGTAAATAAGTGAAAGTATACTTCATCTCTCAGTCTGATTATTTGGCCGTCGTATCAAAGAACTGGGGTTTAAGCTTATTTAGACTCAACAATTTGGTGTTTCCACCCAGTTATGAGGCTAAATTTTAGTTTTGGTTTTGTAAACGGTGTGAGGATTTTTTCTCTACAGACTGGCGGCCGCAACATGATAAGAGGTGAGCAAAAAACCTTTTTCAATAAATTTCTGCCTGTCCCTTCGGGGACAGCCCTTTCTGTAGAGATTAAATATTCATACATGTGTGATTTTATTTGTGGAATAAAACTGAGATATGGTCTTGAATTTATGATATGTTGTTTTAAGAAATATATTTACTGAGTTTGATGAGGAAATCTCCAAACGGTTTTGACCCCAAGGGATGAGTCAGACGCGTTAATACCGTCCCTGAAAGTCCGGTGGACATATAGTAAAGACAAAAAAAATCCTGTAGGGCCGCCGGAAGGGTTGGAGAGAGCTTGGGTAATAGGTTTAAACCCCGGGGTGGCTGAAATAGGGCCACCGAAAAAGTTGTGTTACCCTGTTACGCATAGCTTTGCCAAAAGGTTTTAACCCCTGGAGATCATCGCTTGATTTCAAAAAGTAGAGTTGGCACCCCTAGCTTATTTAGCTCAGACCAAAGAAGGTTGTAACAACCAAAGAAATTGCAACAAGCGCGTTTCTAAAAAATAGTTGGTCTTACCACATTAGATAGGGACCTACTGTGTGTGAAATAAATGCATAAGCTTTAAGTAACTCGATCAGGACGATCAGTTCATAGGTGATATATAATAATATAATTAAACTGATTATAGTAAAAACACAGTGATGTGTGAGGCAATATTGTTGTGAGGAAGTGGAAATAAATATAATCATAATAATAATTTTATTCTATGCTATAAGATATTGATATTAGACTATAACATTTAAAGACGGTTGGATTAAAATGGCAACAAAACTGGATAACGATAAAAATATGGGTAAAATGGTTACAAAGAGATGGCTTGTTTGACAATATGGTGGGGGGGGGCTAATAAATAGATTCGACAAAGCCGTTTATGTGGATTATTGCAATTTGAGTTGTTTTGTCTTTCTGGAAGGTTGCTGCTACGACCTTGTGGAGATAGGAGAGAGGTAATTCTGTGTTTGTGAGTGTGTGTGGTTGTTTAAGAAAAAAAAAGGAGAATGAAAAAACAGGCTGTGTGAAAAAGAAGTAATCTAAATATGGGTATTTTTACAAAGTTTTGAGGTTTTACTTTTTCAATCTAACTTTGCGGGTTTTTAACTAATGTTGTGTACATGATAAATTATTTACATATTTTTAAAGCAATTTTTTGACGTATCACTGACTTTTTTCTTTGACTGAAGCATAACAGCGCACTTTACAGGAAAAAGGACACAGGACATGACGACGTGACCACAGGCACATAGAACACTAAGTTAAGTACAAATGTTTACATCTTAATCAATGTTACCAGCATGACAATGATGAAATTAATTGAATATTACAATATCATGATGTCACTTAATAATGCCTGATCACTGAAGGCCTTATGTATACCCTACAGTGGGGTAAAAAAGTATTTAGTCAGCCACCGATTGTGCAAGTTCTCCCACTTAAAAGATGAGAGAGGTCTCCAATTTTCATCATAGGTATACCTCAACTATGAGAGACAAAATGAGAAAAAAAATCCAGAAAATCACATTGAAGGATTTTTAATGAATTAATTGGTAAATTCCTCGGTAAAATAAGTATTTGGTCAATAACAAAAGTTCATCTCAATACTTTGTTATATACCCTTTGTTGGCAATGACAGAGGTCAAACATTTTCTGTAAGTTTTCATAAGGTTTTCACACACTGTTGCTGGTATTTTGGCCCATTCCTCCATGCAGATCTCCTCTAGAGCAGTGATGTTTTGGGGCTGTCACTGGGCAACACAGACTTTCAACTCCCTCCAAAGATTTTCTATGGGGTTGAGATCTGGAAACTGGCTAGGCCACTCCAGGACCTTGAAATGCTTCTTACGAAGCCACTCCTTCGTTGCCCGGGCGGTGTGTTTGGGATCATTGTCATGCTGAAAGACCCAGCCACATTTCATCTTCAATGCCCTTGCTGGTGGAAGGAGGTTTTCACTCAAAATCTCACGATACATGGCCCCATTCATTCTTTCTTTTACACGAATCAGTCGTCCTGGTCCCTTTGCAGAAAAACAGCCCCAAAGTATGATGTTTTCACCCCCATGCTTCACAGTAGGTATGGTGTTCTTTCTCCTCCAAACACAACAAGTTGAGTTTTTACCAAAAAGTTCTATTTTGGTTTCATCTGACCATATGACATTCTCCCAGTCCTCTTCTGGATCATCCAAATGCTCTCTAGCAAACTTCAGACGGGCCTGGACATGTACTGGCTTAAGCAGGGGGACACGTCTGGCACTGCAGGATTTGATTCCCTGGCGGCGTAGTGTGTTTCTGATGTAGCCTTTGTTATTTTGGTCCCAGCTCTCTGCAGGTCATTCACTAGGTCCCCCCATGTGGTTCTGGGATTTTTGCTCACTGTTCTCGTGATAATTTTGGCCCCATGGGGTGAGATCTTGCGTGGAGCCCCAGATCGAGGGAGATTATCAGTGGTCTTGTATGTCTTCCGTTTTCTAATAATTGCTCCCACAGTTGATTTCTTCACACCAAGCTGCTTACCTATTGCAGATTCAGTCTTCCCAGTCTGGTGCAGGTCTACAATTTTGTTTCTGGTGTCCTTTGACAGCTCTTTGGTCTTGGCCATAGTGGAGTTTGGAGTCTGACTGTTTGAGGTTGTGGACAGGTGTCTTTTATACTGATAACAAGTTTAAACAGGTGCCATTAATACAGGTAACGAGTGGAGGACAGAGGAGCCTCTTAAAGAAGAAGTTACAGGTCTGTTCGAGCCAGAAATCTTGCTTGTTTGTAGGTGACCAAATACTTATTTTACTGAGGAATTTACCAATTAATTCATTAAAAATCCTTCAACATGATGTTCTGGATTTTTTTTTCCTCATTTTGTCTCTCATAGTTGAGGTATACCTATGATGAAAATTGGAGACCTCTCTCATCTTTTAAGTGGGAGAACTTGCACAATTGGTGGCTGACTAAATACTTTTTTGCCCCACTGTATATTACATGATTTAAAGCATAGAGGTTCAAAAGAGATTGATAATTAATGTGTTTGTGCATATGATTTGCCAGAGACTACGGAGACTACGGATTATCAAACAGAGGCCTGACCATGTAAAAAAAAAAAAAAAAAAAGGAGGGAGAGCGCGAGAGCAAGATCTGGGACAGTCCATGCTGTGGTTTTTTCCCCCCCTGGAGAGCATAGCAAGATGATGATGAAGTTTTTATTATTGGGAGATGGTAAATTTATAAACAGAAAAGACAGAAATATCACAAGAATTCTGATAAAATGGAGAAAGGGAATTTAATTTTAATGGCAACTGAGACTGATTAGTGAGCTGTGTCATTCTGACCTAGATAAGAATAGACAGAATCAGCCTTCAAAGAAAAAACACACAGGCCACAGATTGTGAACCCGTCATAAATTCCTGAAAATAGAGATTAGGTTTATATCTACAGTTACTAATTCTAAAATGCTGCACTTGTCTAAGGCTTTTAATATAGGATATTGTTTTGTTTTAATATAATCCTAAACTAAGTGATTACCCATGTCAATTGGTAAAACCTTAATTGATTCATAGAATATTTAGTAAATACTTGTTGTGAGCAGCGAACTCACGTTCAAATTGTGGAAGCTTTAGGTGTGATTTAAAGGTTTTTCTGCTATTCCTTATTCTTTGTTTTTCAAAAGGAAAGGGAAAAGCATTCAATTTTTTTTTTTAGCTTTCACCAGGAATTAGATTTGCCAAATTAACAAGGAATCATACTACCATCATTACCTTTTAATTTAATAAATCTTTGGTGACAAATGCAATATGTAATAAAATAATAAAAAACAATAATTGACATTCATTGACTGGAAGGGGCGACATGGACATTGACTGACCACAGGAGAAAGGACCCCTAAATTGATAAGCATTTTTTGAAGCTAAGTATGACTTTGCATGACATTGTAAATGACATAAAGTATAACGATTTAAATGACTCTGACTTTACAAATGTAATGTTTATATGATTTTGCACTGCAGGATACATTTGATGTTACTCACCACATAATGGTGTGACAACATCATATTTCAGAAATCTGACAGTAATAAGGAATGTGTTTTTCTGATGCTCAGCTGTGGCCAAGCTGGGCCTCGGGACTACATTCCACCCCATAATTTACCAAGGAATGTATAAAATGAGGCATTCCTTGTACAAAATTAAGCCAAATTCTAATTAGGCAATATGCCCACCTTTCCATTGACTGAAAGAGTGTGACGCAATCTTTATTCATTTATACAAATTCAACCTATCTGTGTTCAATTGGACAAACTGACCTTATTTATCAATGCTAAAACATATCAAATCCTGACAGCGGAAGGTGAAGGACAGAGCACCGTGGAGGAATCTGATCAGACCTAAATGAAACAGTCATTGTCGCCCCTGACAGACTGCTATGCCTGGCCACTTAAGTGACCATTTGGCCAATCGTCTGAAGACAGGGCAATCTTGGGCTAAGGCGATGAGGTCAGCCAAATGTCTTATCATTGCTACCTGGGTTGTCCAGGACAGTCTGGGCTGACCTCAGGGGCGATACCAGCCCTGGGGGTGGGGTGGACGAGTGCTGGCAGAGAGGGCCTGCTTGGCTGGTGTCTGGTCTTCCAGCCTGGCTACGTGGCCGAGGATCCACAGCCTCCCTCTTCTGATGATGGTGGAGATGGGGATAGGGCAGCCAGCCCTCCTGTAGACCTCATCTTTTGTGGTGTGGTAAAACCATCGAATGCTGAGGATATTATGGAGGCAGGTCCGATGGAATGTATCCAAATGGTGGGTGGTGGTGGTGGAGAGGGTCCAGGTCTTGGACCCGTAAAAGAGGATGCTGATAAAGATTCACACAGGTGATAAAAATTCGCAACTTTGTGGTTGTGCAGATCTTGTGGGGAGGGTTGGGGCAGGGTTAGCAGTTCTGTCCCGTAAAATCCCACTGCTACAAATGCCAAATATATATATATATATATATATATATATATATATATACACACTACCGTTCAAAAGTTTGGGGTCACTTAGAAATTTCCTTATTTTTGAAAGAAAAACACTTTTTTTCAATGAAGATAACTTTAAACAAATCAGAAATACACTCTATACACTGCTAATGTGGTAAATGGCTATTCTAGCTGCAAATGTCTGGTTTTTGGTGCAATATCTAGATAGGTGTATAGAGGCCCATTTCCAGCAACTATCACTCCAGAGTTCTAATGGTACAATGTGTTTGCTCATTGCATCAGAAGGATAATGGATGATTAGAAAACCCTTGTGCAATCATGTTAGGTCTGCAATGCTGTAATTGCTGCAAATGGAGGATTCTTTGACAAAAGCAAAGTTTGAAGGAAAAAATTATTATTTCAAATACAAATCATTATTTCTAACATTGTCAATGTCTTGACTATATTTTCTATTCATTTTACAACTCATGGTGGTAAATAAGTGTGACTTTTCATGGAAAACACAAAGCAATTGTCTGGGTGACCCCCAAACTTTTGAACGGTAGTGTATATATATATATACAGTATATATATATATATATATAAATTGCTAATTTAATGGAAGAAAAAATTGTGTGGTTCAAATTAAAAGCTACCATTTACCAACAATGCTGTGGTAATACAAATGGTAATGGTAATACAAATGTGTATAAAATGGTAAATGGCATTCACTTATAAAGCACTTTTATTCTCATCTCTGGATGACCAAAGTGCTTTACAGATCCTGCTATCCACCCATTCACACACACATTCACACACTAATGGCAGCAATATAGTACCATAATTATAACAGATAAATAGTTGATTGCACTGAGTCAGTGACGAATACAGCATAAATGTCATAAACACCCTTCAGAGCAGAATAAGGGCACCACATATTGGCTGTGAGTTTGCAAGTTTTATTATTGAAAGGCACAAAAGAACAAACTGAACCAAACCAAAAACTAGTAGGCAATTGGAGACAGGTGAAGCAAGAATAGTGAAAGCTAAGGCGACTGGTTTCGCCAGCTAAACCTGAGAGAGCTAGCTGTGGGACACACGCTAGGAAACAATAAAATGTAAAGAGACACTTACTGCTCGTGGAGAAAAGCTGCAAGTAGGGTGCTGAGCTAGACAAAAGTGTGCAGCCCCTTAAATAGGGATCAGAACCCATTAACATAATAAACAACAGATGTGGGTACCTGAATGGAAAGGAGAAAGCATTGATACATAACTGGTATCAGCTGAGGCAGTGAGAGGGAGGCAAACCAAAAACTGACAGCTGACAGGGCACACCCACACGAAGCTCCACATCCCTGACAGCTGTCAACAGTTAGGGGATAAGGAAAAGTGAAGGAAAAGTGCTACAGGCCGGACATTGAACTGCTGGCTCTTAGTATCAGGTTCAGGTTCAGGTTACTTTATTTGTACCCGTAGGTAGATTTGTTTTGCAGTCTGGTGACATCCATATTTACAAGCCACAATTACATTCAACATAGACACAAACACAGGCACACATGAAGCTGACTATAAACATGATAAAAATACTCAGGGCTCTATCAATCAGGGTATAAAGACAAAGAGATGAGAGAAAAACCAGAGGTAAGAGAGAAGGGTCATATTAAAAAGTTAAAAACTAGTCAAAGAGGTTAAAAACTCAAAGGTCTAAAACCCAATAAAATATTTAGAACCCAAATAACATCCTACAAAAATAAGTAAATATAAAATGGAGTTAATAAATAGGTACCTAAATTATGTGCAATATATTGTTACAACTTGTTCAGCTCTTTGACAGCAGCAGGAACAAAGCTGTTTTTGTAGCGCTGGGTTTTACTTTTTGGGACAGCAAACCTCCGTCTTGAGGGAAGAAGCTGAAAGTTGCAGTGCAAAGGGTGGGAGTCATCATTTAAAATGGAGGTAGCCATCCTCTGTACTTGTCTGGTGTACAGGGATGTCAGGCTCAGCTGTGACTCACCAAGCAAATGACTGGTCCATCTAACTACCTGATCCAAGGATTTCCTCTGTTTCAGTTTTATCTGACCAAACCATGATACTAAAGAAAAGGATAAAACAGATTCAATAAAAGCCCAATAAAACATTGTCATTATGGTTCGGTCAATTTGGAAGCATGCAAGTTTCCTCAAGCAATGCAAATGTTGCTGACCCTTTTTGCACACCCTTTCACAGTTCTCTTCAAAGTTTAAATTACTATCAATAATCGTCCCAAGATATTTGTAGGATTGTACACATTCGGTGGTCTGGTCTTTTAGTACGGTGACTTTGTGCCTGGGAGTTTTCCTCCTAAAGTCAATAATCATGTCTTTGGTTTTTGTCATATTCAGCTGCAGGTAGGAATCCTCACACCAGTGAACAAAATTATCAGCTACTGGGCCGTGGCCACTCTCACCATCCTGGAGGAGACTCACAATAACTGAGTCATCAGCATACTTTATAATGTATCTGTTGTCATGTCCGCTCCGACACATGTTTGTGTACAGGATGAAGAGTAGTGGTGACAACACACACCCCTGAGGAGAGCCAGTAGAAGAGCACTTTAGGTCAGACAATGTACCATTGACCCTTACTCTCTGCGTCCTGTTGGTTAAGAAATCCAGAATCCAACCCACCAGATTATTGCTCAAATCAAATTGTTGCAGGAGCCTTTCAACTAAAATATGAGGTTGGATTGTATTAAAGGCGGAGGAAAAGTCCACAAATAAAAGCCTGGCGTGTGTCCCATTAAAATCCAGATGTTTAAAAAGCATGTTAAACAGAGTGATAGTGGCGTCCTCCACTCCTCTGTGAGGCCTATAGGCAAACTGCAGAGGATCCAATGCATGCTCAGTCTGCTTTAGGACCTCACATCTGACCAGTTTTTCAAAAATTTTCATTAAAATTGAAGTCAAAGCAACTGGTCTAAAGTCGTTTACCGTTTTAGGACAGCTGGATTTTGGAACGGGAACAACCACGGCTTCTTTCCAGATCTTAGGTACATGTTGTGTCTGTAAGGACTTATTGAAAATGTAATGAAATATAGGACTCAGTTCATGTGCACAGGACTTTACCAAGCGCCCACATATATTATCAGGGCCCAGACTTTTGTTCACTTTTACAGCGCAGAACTGCCTTTTAATATCCTGCACCTCAATATTAAAGTGCTGATTGTCTTTGAGTTTCTGTTTCAAATCTTGGGTTTCAGTGCTAAAATCAAAGGAGTCAAAACGACCATAAAAACAATTAAGAGCATTAGCCAGCTCTGTGTCTGAATTAAAACCATCTAAAAACACACGATTACTGCATTCTGTGCTCTGAAGGCCTGCAATAGTTTTCATACTGGCCCAGGCTGAACCAAGTTTCTTTGTTGCCATCTTGCTTTCCAACTCTGATTTATAATTCTGTTTTGCTCTTAAAATTTCGGACTTCAGCTCTTTTGTGGCAACCTGCAGCTCAGAAACAGACCCCTGTTTAAAGGCAAGTGCTTTCCTCTGTAAGCAGGATTTAACTGATTTTGTAACCCATGGCTTGTTGTTGGGATATATTTTGACACGTTTACGTGGAACGATCATATTTTTACAGAAAGCCATGTATGAGCATGTGACGTCTACCAAAGAGTCCAAATCATCCCCGCAGGACAGTGTGAACATCTCCCAGTCTGTACAGTTAAAGCATTCCTGGAGGCTGTGCACTGAATCTTCTGTCCACACATCTATGTCTCTGGTCTCCACCTTGCCTCTTCTGAGAGCAGTTTTATATGTGAGTGTGGCGGGTTTGGGATAACCCCCACAACAGACTAAGGACAGTCAGCTCGCTACTTCTGGTTTTTTCCGCTGCATGCTGTGATGTAATCTGCCATTCATGCATTGTTTCACTGCTGTGATGCTAATGTGCCATTCATGCATTGTGTTCATGCATCCTGTCCTGTCTGTGCCTCTCATATGCTAATGCCCATATCGACTGCTGTGAATGTCTTTGATGTATTGTCTGAATTGGGTATATATGCTGCACGATTCTGTAACTCATCCTCTCACTCTCACTCTGCAACTGCTGTTGACACACACACTCTGTGTCTCTTTGCTGGAGAGCCTCCGAGCCGCCCATGGGGCGAGCTTCGTGACGGCGGTATGATTTAATAAACCCGCTTAAAACATTCACCAACGCTGCCTTTATTTTATCATCCGCTTCATGGGCAGCAAATGTACACAGTTGTCATCTGAGGATCCTAAAGTTGGAAGGGGGAGTGATTTATAGGCCCTCTCTATCAATCCATAGCACAGGTCCAATGTCTTTTTTCGCCTGGTTGGGCAGGAGACATACTGATAAAAGTTTTTTAAGTGTCTTCTTTAAAGAAACATGGTTAAAATCCCCAAGAATAAAGTTTGGCGCCTCTGGAGAAATTGACTGCAGCCGCTGCACCACATCAAAGATGGTGCTGGAGGCGGAGTCAGCGTCTGCCCTCGGGTGGATGTACACAGTCGTGATAAAGAGTTGGGGGAACTCACGAGGCAAATAAAAGGGGCGTAGTGACACAGACAGAAGCTCCACATCGGGTGTACAGATGCGCTCTCTGACTGTGACAGATGTGCAGTACTGCTTATTAATATATAAACATATGCCGCCCCCCGATGCTTCCCTGTTACCTCTTCCTGTCGATCAGAGCGGAGTGGGGCTCCAAAGCCATCAATCCACAGGTCCGCGTCCCGATCATGGGCAGTAAGCCAAGACTTGGTATAAGCCATGATACAGCAGTTCTTAAAGTCCTTCTGGTAGCGTACATTCCCTTGAATTTCATCCAAATTGTTCCTCAGAGATTGTACATTCCCAAAAATCATAGAAGGAAGAGGAATGTTACCAAACTGACGTTTCCTCAGGCGTAGTTTCACGCCTCCACGCTTTCCGCGCTTCCTTCTCTTGTCTCTCTTTTCACCGCTGTGTCCATGAACGTCTCTCAAAATAAAGTCCGGCAGTTGCGGCTTAGACTCAATCACAGACGCTGCATCATCCGTGTTTAAATGCAGCAACATGTCCCTGGAATATTGTATTCTGCCCAGCATGATCCCGATCGCTCTCACCTCAGAGACACAGGGTCGGTGGAAAAGTAGCAGCAGTGCAAAAAAGGGGAGGAAATCCATATTGATGGAACCAGGGAGCTCTTCACCATACAGTCCACAAACAATCCAGGACAGAAACGACAGAGAATTTCGTTAAAAACACATTAAAGTGCGTAAAAACAGACACACAGACGACAGACTTTTTCTCCAGCTGCCGGTCGCTGTGTGCGCATGCGCATGTGCCCCACTCTATGAGACTATGAGACCTTATTTTATGCCACGAGAAATGAAGTGCGCTTTAATTATTATCGTCTACGTCCCTCCATCAGCTGACGCAGCGGTGGCCTGTGATGTCATCAGCTCCACTGCGGCCACATTACTGGAGAAGCACCCGGATGCATTCATGGTCATCACAGGTGATTTTAACCATGTCTCAGTGGGAAAAATACTACCAAACTTTCACCAGTTTGTTGACTGTCCCACCAGAGAGAACAAAACACTGGATTTGCTGTATGCCAATGTCAGTGATGCATATAGTGCCACAGCTCTACTCCCCACTGGCAAATCGGATCACTGCATGGTCATGTTAACACCCAAGTACGTCCCCCTTGTGCAAAGGCAGCCTGCTTATACACGGACTGTGAGGAGGTAGACACAGGAGGCTGCTGATGCACTACAGGACTGCTTCGAGACTACAGACTGGAGCATACTCTGTGAACCACATGGGGTGGACATAGACAATATGACTGACTGCATCACAGAATACATTAGATTCTGTGAAGACATGACCATGCCACCTCAGACTGTACACTGCTTCTCCAACAACAGACCATGGGTCACCAGTGACCTGAAAGCACTTCTGAACAAAAAGAAGAGAGCTTTTAGGGCTGGAGACAAGGAGAAGCTGAGAGGAGTGCAGCATGAGCTGAGAGAGATGCTGAGGAGGTGCAAGAACAATTATAGGAGGAAGTTGGAAGAGAAACTCAGGCAAAACCAACACTAAAGATGTGTGGGAGGGAATGAAACAAATAACTGGGTGCAAGGGGAGAGTCGGGCAGCCATCTGGGAGCCAGGAGAGAGATGAGGAACTGAATTTGTTTTTTGATTGGTTCAACTCACAGTCTGCCACCCGAACAACACAACCAGACCCCCACGCACCCCTCCCCACCCACCCTCCTGTGCAGAACCTCTCTCCATCTCCCCCCTCCTCCTCCTCAGGGGGCACCAGGACCCTCCCTCACTTCACGGTGACTACAGATCAGGTGGAGAAACAGCTGGAGAGACTCCGTCAGTGGAAGGCTTCAAGCCCTGATGGCATCTCTGCAAGGACCTTGAGGACCTGTGCCAACCAACTAGCTCCGGTACTGAAACACCTGTACGACCTGAGCCTGAGTCTGGAGAGAGTACCGGTGCTGTGGAAGACATCCTGCCTGATTCCTGTCCCCAAGAAGTCATCTCCATCGGATTTGAATGACTACCGACCAGTTGCCCTCACATCTCATGTGATGAAGGTCCTGGAGAGACTGGTCTTAGCCCACCTGAGGCCGCGGGTGAAGACGTGGCTGGACCCTCTGCAGTTTGCATATCAGCCCCATTTAGGAGTTGAAGATGCTGTTATTTACCTGCTGCAATGAGCCCATCTGCACCTGGATGGTGGAGGAGATACTGTGAGAATCACTTTTTTTGATTTCTCCAGTGCCTTTAACACCATCCAGCCACTGCTGCTGGGTGAGAAGCTGCGGGTGATGGGGGTTGACAGCTCTGTGATCTCCTGGATTACTGACTACTTGACAGGCAGACCACAGTTTGTCCGGCTGGGCAACGTCTTGTCTGGAGTGGTGGCTAGTGATACGGGAGCTCCACAGGGGACTGCGCTCTATCCTTTTCTTTTTACCTTATACACCACTGACTTTCAGTACAACACTGAGTCATGGCACCTGCAGAAATTCTCTGATGACTCAGCTGTTGTGGGGTGTATAAGAGGAGGAGAGGCAGGGGAGTACAGGGCACTGGTAGACAGATTTGTGGAGTGGACGGTCAGAATCACCTGAGGTTGAATGTCAGCAAGACCAGAGAGATGGTGATTGACTTCAGGAAGAGGAAGACTCCTTCTCAGCTGCTGCAGATTAGGGGGGAGGATGTTGGAGAGGTTGAGGACTACAAATATCTGGGTGTCAGGATCAGCAGCGGGTTGGACTGGAGATCCAACACTGATGCTGTGCACAAGAAGGGGATGAGCAGACTCTACTTCCTGAGAAAGCTGAGATCCTTCAACGTGCGCAGCAGGATGCTGGAGCTTTTCTATCAGACCGTTGTCGCCAGCGCCATCTTCTTTACTGCTGTCTGTTGGGGTAGCAGTATCAGGGCCAGAGATACCAACAGACTTGACAAGATTGTCAAGAGGGCTGGCTCTGTAATTGGTCTCAGACCAGAGACCTTTGAGACAGTGGTGGAGAGGAGAACACTAAATAAACTGTGATCCATCATGGACAATCCTGATCACCCCCTCCACCACACACTAGATAGACAGCAAAGCACTTTCTCCAGTAGACTACTACAGCTTCGTTGTCGAACCGCCAGGTACAGGAAATCTTTCCTGCCACATGCAATTTCACTGTACAATAACTCACTATGATGTTGTATTCTGGTCATAGCTATGCTGCCACACTGCACCTTACAGACTAACTTGTACCTCACAATTTCACTCTGCTCCTGATAGTCCTTGTGCAATGGGATCATTCATGTGTTTATACGGGTCATCATATATTAAGCTATGATGTATATATGTAGGTTTTTATAGTTGTGTTAGTTTTACTTTCCATGGGTAATCCCTTTGTCTGTCATGTGTGTGTTTCTGTTGTTTGGTTGTCTACTGTCATGCTGCTGTTACACTGTAATTTCCCAGTTTGGGATCAATAAAGTACATCTATCTATCTATCTATCTATCTATCTATCTATCTATCTATCTATCTATCTATCTATCTATCTATCTATCTATCTATCTATCTATCTATCTATCTATCATACAAAAGATATAAAGAATAAAATAACATACCAAATAAATATAAATAAATGCAAAATAGAAATAGATCACTAACACAAACAGGAAAAACGGCAAGCAGAACAAGAATACATAAACCCCACAAAGCATAAAATGCAACAAATGAGTAAATAAGCAGAAAAAGCCAAGAAACCAAGTCTGGCAGAATCTCCAGCACTCGGCTCATGACAGAGCCCCCCTCTCAAGGGGTGGAACCCAGACACCCCAGGGAAACACCAAAAGAAAAGGAAAGACCCCCCCCCCCCCCAGCAATAGCGCCATAATGACCCGCCCAGGGTGGGTGGTGGGGGGAAAAGGCTAGGAGGGAACGAAGAAAACCCTGCTCAGGATCCACACCAGTCAATAACAATGAATTAGGTCCCTTGGACCAAGGAGCTAGAAAGTTCAGGGGGGCAACCAAAGTCCCAGGCCTGGCAGACGGCAAAGTGGAACGAGTTGGGTGGTCTACCAGACAGCATGGGCCACCCAACCCAATGGCTCAGTCCATCAGGTGGCTGACCAGAGTTCTTAAGCCACCTGAACAGTGAAGGTGGTCCAGGGGGCAGCTGCCCAGCAGGAGAGGTCAGAGGAACCTGGGCGACATCGAGCACAGGAGAGGGGACCAGGACGGCGTCTGGCACCGGAGAGGGGCCACGACGGTGTCTGGCGAAGGAGGGGGAAACATGATGCCCTTGGTCTGGCCAGCAACAACCTTGGTGGTCCCGGAATGGGACAAAGCTGCACCCGTGATGGCTCCGGGCTTGAGCGAAGCAGCACCCATGGTGGACCCGGACTGGGCCATGGCTGCACCCACAATAGACCTGGACTGGGCCATGGCTGCCCCTGTGGTGGCCCCCGGGCTGGAGCATAATGTCCACAGTGGGCTAACACTGGGATGCAGCACCCATGGGAACCCGGGCTGAGGAGGAGCTGCACCCATGGAGGTCCCAGGCTGGGATGGAGTGTCCGCGATGACCTCAGTGGGGGGAGCTGGACCCAAGGCGATCTCGGGCTGCAAACCTGGGTCCACAGA
Organism: Pholidichthys leucotaenia; assembly: GCA_020510985.1. NCBI lineage: Eukaryota > Metazoa > Chordata > Actinopteri > Cichliformes > Pholidichthyidae > Pholidichthys > Pholidichthys leucotaenia. Next base: position 322,288,128 of record CM035843.1, on the reverse strand, counting down.
GATGTCTGGCACAGATGGATTACCCTCAGTGTCCCTGGGAGAGAACTCAGACAATACAAACAGAGAGGCAGTGTCAGGGTCACCGATAGCGGCGGAGCTCGGCGAGGTGAGTTCAGGTGCAGCTGACGGCTGCACCCAGCTCTCCCCACCAAGAGTCAGACAAGATTTCTCCAAGACAGATAAGAGAAAAACAAAGCAGAGTACTTGCCTGAGCTCAAGTTCCACCTCCGTCCAGGAGTCCGCTGATCCAGGCGACGATGTTGCTTTGGGCTCGGCCCCCTGGAGATCAAACTCTGACTCTGCTGCAGCGGCCCCCGCAGCAGGTGTGGTGGTAACTGTAGACCCAGGATCTCTGGGTGAGGCAGCCAACGCCGATGGTTCGTCCGGAGTGGTGGCTGGAGGCTGCCTCACCCCTGACACCAGCATGCCCCTAACCCTGAGATTGAGGGCCTGGAACCCTCCCACCAATGGCACTGGGTCCCATGTTGCTGAAACCAGGGGACGTACCTTCGTCAGTTCAGGCTTCGAGGCACCGGAGGCAATCTTCTCCCTCGCTGGGCCAGTCCTCTCCGGGACCACAGACCTCTCCATTGTCCAGTGGTTCCCTCCCAGGACCGGCAGACCCTCACAGGAATTGGAGAGAGGCATAGGAGAAGCAGGTGAGGGTGGAATAATAGCAGCAGATGGTGAATGCTCACCCAAATCGGGCTGCTGCTGCTGAACTTCACCACTGGGAATAAGGCAAGAAAATTCATTACTAGATGATGATAAATGAAGAGCTACTTGCCTTAATTCCCGGGGCTTGCGGGTGGCTGCTGCGGGTCCAGATGAAGTCTCTTTAGGAGCTGCGAAGGTCATCTGGTGAGATGGGGAGAGTATCAGAGTCAGGGGACGCACAGACTCCACTCTGCCTGATGAACCTCCCTCCAGCTGCTGCGAAAGCTCAGGAAGGAGCCATGGCTTGTAATCCAAAATGAGATCCTTCTCTGCTACCAAGACCTCCTGGTGCTCCTCCAGTTCCTCTGCACTGGGACCGTCAGAGGACACGAGGGTTGCGTACCTAATTCGGCAGGCAGCGGGCCACTGTTCAAGAGGAGGAGAGGAGTCTGCAGATGGATGACAGTGAGAGGCTCGGGGCTTCCGTGCCCGGAATTGCTTCCTTGTAGGTTGGGGTTTTGAGGAGGTTTCCCCCAGCCTGTGGAGCATAGACATGGAGAAGAGAAGGTCCGTTAATTCAGGATGGCTCCACAGGCTGGGGCATGCTTCCAGAATTTGTGCGGCCCCAACCAAGCACTACTGTACCATCTTGGGAGTGTGGAAGACATGAGCTTCTGATAAGTTGTTATGGATAATGTTCTGAGCCCAAGATTCCTCCTAAACCCACTTTGTCCATGGTCAAAAAATGCTGCCATGTCAGTGAAAAAACAAGGTTTTAAAGAAAAACACGGGAGGGAAAAGAAAAAAGGGCAAACTCACAGCTGCAGGTACCCACCCTGGCAGCACTCTTCTGTCATAAACGCCCTTTAGGGCAGAATAAAAGCACCATGCACCAACTATGAGTTTAATAATAATAATAATAATAATGCATCAGATTTATATAGCGCTTTATCATAGACACTCAAAGACACTTTACAAGTAGACACATTATTCATTCACTTCAGACAGACAATGGTAGTGGCAAGCTACTACTGTAGCCACAGCTGCCCTGGGGCAGGCTGACGGAAACGTGGCTGCCAATCCGCGCCAACGGCCTCTCTGGCCACCACCGAACATTTATACACATTCATACCCAGTGTTATGGGCACTGGAGGCAATGCGGGTGAAGTGTCTTGCCCAGGGACACAACGGCAGTATATCTGGGGAGAGCGGGATTCGAACCACCAACCATCGGGTTATTAGACGACCTGCTCTACCTCCTGAGCCACTGCCGCCCCAGTTTGCAAGTTTTAGTATCGAAAGGCACAAAAGAACAAACAGAACCAAACCAAAAACTAGTAGGCAATTAGAGACAGATGAAGCAAGAATAGTGAAAGCTAAGGCGACTGGTTTCGCCGGCTAAACCTGGGAGAGCTAGCCGTGGGACACACGCTAGGAAACAATAAAATGTAAAGAGATACTTACGGCTCGTGGAGAAAAGCTGCAAGTAGGGTGCTACGCTAGACAAAAGTGTGCAGCCCCTTAAATAGGGATCAGAACTCATTAACATAATAAACAACAGATGTGGGTACCTGAACGGGCAGAAGAAAACGAGGATACATAACTGGTATCAGCTGAGGCAGTGAGAGGGAGGCAAATCAAAAACTGACAGCTGACAGGGCATGCTCACATGAAGCTCCACGCCCCTGACAGCTGTCAACAGTTAGGGGATAATACTAAAGATATAAAGAATAGAATAACAAACCAAATGAATATAAACAAATGGAAAATAGAAATATAACACTAACACAAACAAGACAAAACAGCAAGCAGAACAAGAATACATAAACCTCACAAAGCATAAAATGCAACAAATGAGTAAATAAGTAGAAAAAGCCATGAGACCGAGTCTGGTGGAATCTCCAGCTCTCGGCACTTGACAATAAAAGCATTTTGTTGCTACTTCTCTTACACTTCTTTTTTATTATAATCAACTGGATTTGTTTAAAATTACCTGAAAACTAAAAATATATAGCTGATTTGTGTGCGTGTGTATGTGTGTCCTCACCTGATTGTTGTCCACCTTGTATCCATGTTTAAGGGCAAATGTTTTTCCCAGCGAAATGTTGATGGCAAAGCCCACAATAGCCACAGCAAAAGCATCACCTATGACACTTGAGAACAAACTGGCATCTGGGGCTTGAGGGGCTTTGAGCCTGAAGCAATAGAAAAAAAAAACATGAATTATATGAACTATTTTATTAATTTTTAAACAGCCAACTTAAACATGAATTCCATGAATAATGTATTACAGGGGAACAGGAGGCAAATAACTTCTGTATAAATGAAAAAAAAATCTCACTGTTTTTTTCCAAGAAAAAGTTGGAAATGTTAAAATAATCTCAAAATTTTTACAAAAACTTAAAGATTTATAAGAAAGCAAGAGAAATGACTCAAATTCATGAGGAAAAAACTCACAAATTTAAGAGAATAAGGTCTCAAATGGACAAAAAAATGCCCCACATTTATGAGACAAAAGAAACTGCATCACACATGTGCAGAGATAAACGTGAACTGAAGACCACCGCTTTACCCCCAGAAGTGCCCTTTTGGAGAGCTTTTTTTTTTTTCAAAGGTATTATGGATTTTACTTTCCTCCAGGGAGACACCAGTTGATGATCAAATGTGTGATAATTATATGCCTGAGCCTGAATTTCCCTCCCCCTCTCTGATTCCTTGCATACAGACCTCACTGGAGCAGCTGCAGCCCATTTCTCTCTCCTTCAAGGAGAGTTTCAGGTTAGTTTCAGGTTAGTTGCTTGTAAAGCAGAGGTACTGGTACTCTGCATCTGTAGACACTTCTGTGTTTTAATTGCCCTAAGCTTTGGCATTTTGTATTGCCATTATGAAGTTGGTGATTTTTTTTTTTTTTTAAACAAGAGGGATGGTGGTTGTGGGGGGATATAAATTTAGCATACTGGTGTAAATGTAATTTCAGGGCAAATTTGCAAGGATAAAGTTTAAAGAATATGATAAAAGATGCTAATTTACAATTTAAAAAGTCACAATTTTACTATAAGCAAGCCCCAAATTTAAAAGAAAAAAAAAGCGAAATTTTCATGAGAAAAAACAATTTCCAAATACCAAAAATAAAAATCAAGAAAAAAGTAATAAATTTACAGCAATAAAGCCATACATTTGCAAGAAAAAAAACTGCCAGTTTTGCTGGAGTCTGAGTTCCACCCCAAGCGGGACACGCTCAACGTGCTGAGGAGCTCATTTAGGTAGGCTGTGCCATCCTAGGTGTACGATGGAGAAGTTCCACAGGTCCTTCCTACCTACTGCCGTCAGATTTTATAACCTAACCAGGGTTGCTCATAGAGGTCATAGTAAATGCACTAAACATAACAACTTTGCACAATAGAGATCGTCCCCTCCAATACACAACTAGGACAATAACAATCATTATTGAGGGTGGCAAGAACACTGTTGATTCAAATGTGAAATATACTGTCTAGGTACATAATCATATTCTGCAGGGTAACTTAACAAACTGTAAGGCTGTTTATACCATCTAGCTGCAATGCTAATGCACTGTGTATACAGTATAACTGTGTGTGTACACACACACACACACCTATATATACTCACCGGCCACTTTATTAGGTACACCATGCTAGTAACGGGTTGGACCCCCTTTTGCCTTCAGAACTGCCTCAATTCTTCGTGGCATAGATTCAACAAGGTGCTGGAAGCATTCCTCAGAGAGTTTGGTCCATATTGACATGATGGCATCACACACTTGGCGCAGATTTGTCGGCTGCACATCCATGATGCGAATCTCCCGTTCCACCACATCCCAAAGATGCTCTATTGGATTGAGATCTGGTGACTGTGGAGGCCATTTGACTACAGTGAACTCATTGTCATGTTCAAGAAACCAGTCTGAGATGATTCCAGCTTTATGACATGGTGCATTATCCTGCTGAAAGTAGCCATCAGAAGTTGGGTACATTGTGGTCATAAAGGGATGGACACGGTCAGCAACAATACTCAGGTAGGCTGTAGCGTTGCAACGATGCTCAATTGGTACCAAGGGGCCCAAAGAGTGCCAAGAAAATATTCCCCACACCATTACACCACCACCACCAGCCTGAACCATTGATACAAGGCAGGATGGATCCATGCTTTCATGTTGTTGACGCCAAATTCTGACCCTACCATCCGAATGTCGCAGCAGAAATCGAGACTCATCAGACCAGGCAACGTTTTTCCAATCTTCTATTGTCCAATTTCGATGAGCTTGTGCAAATTGTAGCCTCAGTTTCCTGTTCTTAGCTGAAAGGAGTGGCACCCGGCGTGGTCTTCTGCTGCTGTAGCCCATCTGCCTCAAAGTTCGACGTACTGTGCGTTCAGAGATGCTCTTCTGCCTACCTTGGTTGTAACGGGTGGTTATTTGAGTCACTGTTGCCTTTCTATCAGCTCGAACCAGTCTGGCCATTCTCCTCTGACCTCTGGCATCAACAAGGCATTTCCGCCCACAGAACTGCCGCTCACTGGATATTTTTTCTTTTTCGGACCATTCTCTGTAAACCCTAGAGATGGTTGTGCGTGAAAATCCCAGTAGAACAGCAGTTTCTGAAATACTCAGACCAGCCCTTCTGGCACCAACAACCATGCCACGTTCAAAGTCACTCAAATCACCTTTCTTCCCCATACTGATGCTCGGTTTGAACTGCAGGAGATTGTCTTGACCATGTCTACATGCCTAAATGCACTGAGTTGCCGCCATGTGATTGGCTGATTAGAAATTAAGTGTTAACGAGCAGTTGGACAGGTGTACCTAATAAAGTGGCCGGTGAGTGTATATATATATATATATATATATATATATATATATATATATATTCATTTACTGCTTTGGCTAACCAGTTCTTATTCTTATTTACTATTGCTCTGAGTGCTGCTATCCCTTTGCTGCTGCAATCCTGGAATTTCCCCATTGTGGGACTAATAAAGGCTTATCTTAAATCTATCAGATCGCGAGGGCATTGTAGTGGTCTGGACAGGGTCGGACCCTGTCCACATTTTATGTTCTTTGTTGGACTGATCATTATCATGATTATCATGCGTGGTGTGTATTCTCTCTGTGATTGTCCAGCCCCGCCCATCCTGTGCTGTCTGTCTGCCCTTGATGGTGCTCACCTGTCCTGTGTTGTCACGATTGCTCCACTGTCTATATATGTGTGTTTTCAGTCTGTGTCCATTCTTATGTTAACCTCACCTTCAATATCACCAAGCTGTTTGGATCAATTGTTGCCATTTCACTCCATGCCGTCTGGTTTGTTGCTGTATTTAATTTCTGCAACCGTGCAGTGTTTATTCTCTGTTTTCTGTGTCTTAATAAATCATGTGTTACCAGATTTGCCTGGTGATTGGGTCCTCCTCCCCTTCTTTGCACTGGAGGGGCAAATGCTCTCATGACAGGCATCTCCTGTGCACAACCCTCTTCAGATCACCCCACAGATTTTCAATTGGATTTAGATCTGGACTCTGGTAGAGCCATTCCAAAACATTTAATCTTCTTCTGGTGAAGCCATTCTTTTGTTGATTTGGACGAGTGCTTTGGATCATTGTTGTGCTGAAAGATGAAGTTCCTCTTCATCTTCATCTTTCTAGAAGAAGCCTTAAGGTTTTGTGCCAACACAAAACTTTTTCCACCATTAATATGACCTATAACCTGTACAACCGAATTGGAAAACAAACAAATCTTTGAAGGGGAAAAATAAAATATAAAAAACACAAACTGTTTGCATAAATATGTACACCCTGTTATAACTGGAGATGTGGCTGTGTTCAGAATTACACACATTCAAACTCATGTTAAATGGGAGTCAGCACAGACCTGCCACCAATTAAAGTGCCTCTGATTAACCCCAAATAATGTTCAGCTGTTCTAGTAGGCTTTTCCTGACATTTTTGTAGTCACATCTAGCAGCACAAGCCATGTTCCGCAGAGACCTTCCAAAGTATCAGCGGGATTTCATTGTTCGAAGATATCAGTCAGGAGAAAGGTACAAAAGAATTTCCAAGGCATTAAATATACCATGGAACACAATGACGACAGCCATCATCAAAATATGGCACAACAGTGACATTACCAAGCACTGGATGTCCCTCCAAAATTGATGAAAAGACGAGAAGAAAACTGGTCAGGGAGCCTGCCAAGAGGTTGACAGCAACATTAAGGAGCTGCGGAATTTCTGGCAAATACTGGTTGTTTAGTGTATGTGACAACAATCTCCTGTCTAGGGTGGTAAGACAGAAGCCTTATCTTATGAAGAAAAACATCCAAGCCCGGCTACATTTTGCAAAAACACATTTGAAATCTCCCAAACGCATGTGGGAAAATGTATTATGGTCCAATGAAACCAAGCTTAAACTTTTTGGCCATAATTCTAAAAGGTACATTTGGTACAAACACAACACTGCTCACCCCTCATGGATCGTCACCTTATTGTGGTGGGGGATTTGCGTGCCCTAATGATCCCAGGAGCTATGTTGTCAATTGGCCTCTGGTAGGGTCACCCAAGACAAACTGGTCCTGGGTGAAGGGCCAGACTAAGAACGATCCAACAGACTCTCATGATGAATGCAAGAACAAGGATTCAGTGTACCCCACCCGGCATGGTGTTACCAGGGTTTCCTCTGGTAACATTTCTCGGTGGTGGCCCGCCTGGCCAGAAATTTTACCGCCACGTCAAGGAGATATGAATTTATTAAGAAAAATATATGAAGCAATGACTTTCCGCAAGCGCGCACACGAACAATGTGCGTGGCCATCATCCACGTGAGCTTTCCTTTCAGTCAGCAGGCAGTGTCTCGCTAAGCGTGACTGTCCGACAGAAACATGAGTTTGTTAATGTTCTTTAAACGTGGAAAAAAAAAATCAGAAGAGGTATGTAAGCACTGGCGTTTATCATGGTTTTAACCCACTGGAAACTGGAGCAATAATGGAAGAGTCGCTTAGCTGAGAGACATGGTTAGAATTCATATGCAGCTGGCTTCATATGAAGGGAAAGGCAAGGGGGACTGATGAATTGCTGAGCATATATACTGCTCAAAAAAATAAAGGGAACACTAAAATAGCACATCCTAGATCTGAATGAATGAAATATTCTTATTAAATACTTTGCTCTTGACATAGTGCACGGCTCAGGAGACGCACACGCAGGCTCAGGGTAGATCTAATAGCTTTATTTAACAACAAGTGTGTATGAATGTGTGTCTGCGGGATGTGAATGTATTGATGGTGGCGTCTGCGTCGGGCACGGAGGCAGGAGGCCGTACAGCCGGACAACCCTATGAGAGAAGCACAGGGAGAAGGGTGACGGACACCACACCAACACAGGAGATATGAGAATGGTGACTGGCTTACTTGGAATTAGCAGGTGGCTGGCACAGCAAAGGTGAGGCCCGGTAGACAGCGACCTGGAGCGCCCGGTGCAGCAGTGAGGGAATGGAGGCGGAGAGGGATGGTCCGCCGCCGGGAAATCCACCTGTGCACAGGGGAGCAGACTGGGAGAAGAATGAGGTAAGGGCTTCTTACCGGAATGTTGCTGAGTGGTAGAGATTCCTTACAGCAATCGTAGCGAGTGAAGTCTGACGGCTTCAGGCCGAAGCCCAGGGCGAGGCGGCTTAAATCCCTCGCCGCTGATGAGGTGCAGGTGTGCGTGCAGCTGGCGCCGCAGATGGGCGGCGAGGCGTGACAGTACTCCCCCCTCTAGCAGCGCCTCCTGGCGATGGTTTCTCCGGGTGTGCTCGGTGGAACTCAGTAATGAGGGACGGGTCCAACACAAATGACGAGGGTACCCATTGCCGATGTTCAGGCCCATAACCCTCCCAGTCCACCAAGTACTGCAACCCGCGACCCCGGCACCGGGAGTCCAGGATGGAGGAGATAGGCCAGGCCGGATGGCCATCAATCATCCGGGGCGCGGGCTGCGCAGCAGGAGGGGGGCAAAGGGGATCGGAGACTGCCGGCTTCACCTTGGAAACGTGGAAGGTGGAATGGATGCGGAGGGAGGGAGGAATAGCTACACGTACAGCCACCGGGTTGATAATCCTGGTGATGGGGTATGGGCCCATAAAACGCTGTGCCAGCTTCCTCCTCTCACCCTTTAAAATGACGTCCTGGGTTGACACATAGACACGCTGACCCACCTGGTACGCTGGGGCAGGTCTTCTGTGCCGGTCCGCCGTGGTTCTGTTGCGCTCCGCCATGCGTAAAAGCGCATTGCGCGCCGACGCCCAGATGGAGCGGAACTGCCTGAGGTGCGCCCGAACTGAGGGAACAGTTACCTCACTCTCCTGCGCTGGGAAAAGACGGGGGTCATAGCCCAGGGACGCCTTAAAGGGAGACATCCCTGTGGCAGAAGAGCGGGCGGTGTTATGGGCGTACTCAACCCAGGCGAGATGGTTACTCCAGGACGCAGGCTTGGACGCAGTGATGCAGCGGAGCGCAGCCTCCAGCTCCTGGTTGGTCTGCTCACACTGCCCGTTGGTTTGGGGGTGATGGCCGGAGGAGAGGCTTACCTTGGCTCCCAGGGCATTGCAAAATGACCTCCAAACCTCTGAGGAAAATTGGGGCCCCCGGTCCGAGACCACGTCCACCGGAATCCCGTGCAGCCTGACCACGTGTTGGACAAGGAGGTCCGCCATCTCCAGGGCAGATGGAAGACCTCGTAGCGGGATGAAGTGCGCCGCCTTGGAGAAACGGTCTACGATGGTCAGGACGGTGTCATAGGTGTTAGAGACTGGGAGTCCGGTGACGAAATCCAGGGCGATATGCGACCAGGGCCTGACAGGGACGGGCAGAGGCTGGAGCAAACCTGCTGGAGGGGCAATACCTGACTTACTGGTGGCACATACTGGGCAGGCCCGGGCGTAGCGGGCAGCGTCCTTCCGCAGGCCCGGCCACCAGAAGGACCGTTGAAGGAGGTCGATCATCCGGGAGGAACCAGGGTGGCAGGTGAGCTTAGATGTATGTGGCCAGTGGATGACCTCCCCCCGAACCGTGGATGGCACGAAAAGCCTCCCCTCCGGTCCACCGCCAGGGTCAGGTTCCACTTCCTGCGCCTTCCGGATCTTGCTTTCAATGTCCCAAGTGACGGCTCCCACGATGCACGACCTGGGCAGGATGGTGTGGACCGTGTCCTCAGACGCCTCAGGGGCAAACTGCCTAGAGAGGGCGTGGGGCAGGCCGTTCTTGGAGCGAGGCCTGAAGGTGATGTTAAAACGGAACCTGGCAAAGAACAAGGACCAACGCGCCTGGCGGGCGTTCAGACGCTTGGCAGATCTCAAGTATTCCAAGTTCTTGTGGTCAGTCAGGACCACGAATGGCAGGTCCGCCCCCTCTAGCCAGTGACACCACTCCTGCAGTGCGAGCTTGATGGCGAGGAGCTCTCTGTCCCCCATGTCGTAGTTCCGTTCCACCGGGGACAAGCGCCGAGAGAAGAAGGCGCAGGGCCGTTTGATTCCGTCATCTGGCGACCGCTGAGATAGAACCACTCCCACTCCCGTGTCCGAAGCATCCACTTCCACGATGCATTGCAGCGACGGGTCGACTTGGCTAAGGACCCGGGAGGAGGAGAACTCCGCCTTCAGCGCCTAGAAAGCAGCCGCGGCCTCTTCGGTCCACCGGAACGGGACCTTAGGGGACGTGAGGCGGGTCAGAGGGCCGACGACGGTGCCAAAATTAGGGACGAAGCGGCGGTAGAAGTTTGCAAACCCGATGAATTGTTGCACCTGTTTTCTCGATGTAGGTGTAGGCCATTCCACCACCGCCTTCACCTTCACTGGGTCCGGAAGCACCTGGTCGTGGGAGATGACGAACCCGAGGAAGGACGTTGTCTTAGCGTAGAATTCACATTTTTCAGCCTTCACATACAGCCGGTTCTCCAGCAGCCTTTGGAGGACCCGCCTCACATGGACCCGGTGCTCGTCCCTGGATTTGGAGAAGATGAGGATGTCATCCAGGTAGACTAACACAAATAGGCCGATGAAGTCCCGGAGGACGTCATTTATTAGGCGCTGAAAGACGGCTGGAGCGTTGGTCAACCCGAACGGCATCACCAGGTACTCGAAGTGGCCGTTTGGGGTACAGAAGGCTGTCTTCCACTCATCTCCTTCCCGGATCCGGACGAGGTGGTATGCGCTGCGTAGATCCAGCTTGGTGAACCAAGTCGCCCCCTGGAGGGAGTGGAAGGCGGTGTCCATAAGTGGCAGGGTGTAGCGATCCTTCTCCGTGATATCATTCAGGGCGCGGTAGTCGATACAAGGATGGAGGGAACCGTCCTTCTTGCCCACGAAGAAGAATCCTGCGCCTAATGGTGATGACGAGGGACGGATAATTCCAGCACTCAGCGATTCCTTGAGGTAGGAATTCATGGTCTCCTTCTCCGGCGCCGACAGGCTATAGAGTCGCCCAGAGGGTAAGGGTGCCCCCTGGCGGATGTTTATCGCACAGTCGTAGGGCCTGTGTGGGGAAAGAGACATCGCCTTGGACTTGCTGAATACCATACCCAGGTCGTGAAATTCTGATGGCACCAGGGAGAGATCCGGGGGTGCAGCGTCCACAGGAGTTGGAGAAGAGGACGGAGAGCAGGCAGCGGATTGCAGGCAGGTGCTCATGCAGAAGGTACTCCATGCCGATACCCTGGCGGACTTCCAATCCAGGACGGGGTTATGGAGGCGAAGCCAGGGATACCCCAGGATGACGGGCGACACAGAGTTGGGGAGGACGTAGAAGGTGATCTCCTCCCGGTGGTTCCCAGAGATGATCACAGGAACAGGGACAGTCTGATGTGTAACCCTCCCGAGGGAGACATGGGAGAGGTTGACCAGGGCGAGAGGAGATTTGAGGGGTTGGCAACGGATGCCCAATCGGGTTGCCAGGCTTTGTGAAATAAAGCTGCTCTCCGCGCCCGAATCCACCAGTGCGTGAGTGAGGTGCCCAGTGGAGTTGTGACAAAATCGGACGGGCAGCTTCAATTGGGAGAGGGGATTTAACTGATTGACGTCCGCGAGGCCCCCTACAGTGACTCGCGGACCCCGCCGTTTGGCTTCTGTGGACAAAGCTCCACCGTGTGTTGGCTGTCTCCGCAATACATGCAGAGACCCAACTCACGGCGGCGTTGTTTCTCCGCAGGAGGGAGCTTTGTCCAGCCCGTCACCATCGGCTCCGACTCCTCGGGGCGCGATGGTGGCGGCAACGCCATGGGGCGCGCCTGGGACAGGCGCGACGAGGCACCACAAGAGCGAGAAGAAGACGACTTCCGCTCCGAGGTACGCTCGCGCAACCTGTTATCCAGGCTGATGGCTAGGGATGTTAGCTCCGCTAAAGTCTCCGGGATGTCCCGCCCAGCCAGTTTGTCCCTCAGACTATCGTTGAGACTGCGGAGGAAGAGGCCGCAGAATGAACGTTCATCCCAGCCTACCTCCTCCGCCGCTACCCGGAAGTCAATCGCGTAGTCAGCTGCCGACCGGCTTCCCTGCTGGAGGCTGAGAAGCCGATCGACCTGAACGCTCTCAGTACGAGAATGATCAAAGACTTCCAGGAATTGTCTCACGAATTGGCCATAGGTGAGGGTGGCGTAACTGGGCCTCGCCATTACGGCATAAGCCCAAGTTAGCGCTCGCCCCTCCAGGAGATTCCCTATGTAGCCAATTCGGCTATGGTCTGAGGGGAAATCTCCGGGCACACGGTGGAACACGGACTCACACTGCATTATAAACCCCCGTGCTCCGCCGAGCTTACCGCTAAAGCGGGCGGGGGTCAGAATGGGTGTGAGCCAAACCGGTGCTGCCGGAGCAGGCTGGACGGCCGCTGGAGCAGCAGGAGCCGCGCCGCCCTGACGAGCCGGGGGGAACAGCTGTTGGGGGTCCAAGCGGTCCAATCGGTTAGTAATGATGGTTAATTGATTTAGTATCACTTGTTGCTGGTGGGCTATTAGGTCCACTCGAGCCTCGAGGGTGGAAAGTCGGCGTGTGAGCCCGCCGTCTGCCGAGCCGCTCTGCTGAAGCCGTACTGACATAGTACACGGCTCAGGAGACACACACGCAGGCTCAGGGTAGATCTAATAGCTTTATTTAACAACAAGTGTGTATGAATGTGTGTCTGCGGGATGTGAATGTATTGATGGTGGCGTCTGCGTCGGGCACGGAGGCAGGAGGCCGTACAGCCGGACAACCCTATGGGAGAAGCAAAGGGAGAAGGGTGACGGACACCACACCAACACAGGAGATATGAGAATGGTGACTGGCTTACTTGGAATTAGCAGGTGGCTGGCACAGCAAGGGTGAGGCCCGGTAGACAGCGACCTGGAGCGCCCGGTGCAGCAGCGAGGGAATGGAGGCGGAGAGGGATGGTCCGCCGCCGGGAAATCCACCTGTGCACAGGGGAGCAGACTGGGAGAAGAATGAGGTAAGGGCTTCTTACCGGAATGTTGCTGAGTGGTAGAGATTCCTTACAGCAATCGTAGCGAGTGAAGTCTGACGGCTTCAGGCCGAAGCCCAGGGCGAGGCGGCTTAAATCCCTCGCCGCTGATGAGGTGCAGGTGTGCGTGCAGCTGGCGCCGCAGATGGGCGGCGAGGCGTGACAGCTCTTTACATAGTTGAATGTGCTGACAACAAAATCACACAAAAATTATCAATGGAAATCAAATTTATTAACCCATGGAGGTCTGGATTTGGAGTCGCACTCAAAATTAAAGTGGAAAAACACACTACAGGCTGATCCAACTTTGATGCAATGTCCTTAAAACAAGTCAAAATGAGGCTCAGTAGAGTGTGTGGCCTCCACGTGCCTGTAAGACCTCCCTACAACGCCTGGGCATGCTCCTGATGAGGTGGCGGATGGTCTCCTGAGGGATCTCCTCCCAGACCTGGACTAAAGCATCCACCAACTCCTGGACAGTCTGTGGTGTAACGTGGCATTGGTGGATGGAGCGAGACATGATGTCCCAGATGTGCTCAATTGGATTCAGGTCTGGGGAACGGGCGGGCCAGCCCATAGCATCAATGCCTTCGTCTTGCAGGAACTGCTGACACACTCCAGCCACATGATGTCTAGCATTGTCTTGCATTAGGAGGAACCCAGGGCCAACCGCACCAGCATATGATCTCACAAGGGGTCTGAGGATCTCATCTCGGTACCTAATGGTAGTCAGGCTACCTCTGGTGAGCACATGGAGGGCTGTGCGGCCCCCCAAAGAAATGCCACCCCACACCATTACTGACCCACTGCCAAACTGGTCATGCTGGAGGATGTTGCAGGCAGCAGAACGTTCTCCACGGCGTCTCCAGACTCTGTCAAGTCTGTCACATGTGCTCAGTGTGAACCTGCTTTCATCTGTGAAGAGCACAGGGCGCCAGTGGCGAATTTGGAGTTGCATTGTGTTGTTTAGTGTTCCCTTTATTTTTTTGAGCAGTATATTTTACCAGCCACTACAATATTAAGTTATGTTCCCTATTATGTACCTGACAAGTTAAGATGACCAAAATTCACGACGTCAATGACGTTAATCCGTCAGCAGCCTTCAGACAAACTGACGTGCCAACGTTTGTATTTCAAAATAAGGGAGGTTTGTCTTGCCGTCTTGGTGGTGAGATTTCTAAAATCAAATTTCAAATTTAGATAAATTTACAGACAAAAGTAGAAAACTATAAGAAAATTATACATTTTTGAGAAAAACATCAAACCTTCAAGACTGAAGTAATTAGTCAAGTTTTTAAGTGGTGCTCTTTGTACCCTTAACTCAACTAGAAATTTTTGGTTGTCTACTTTCAGTTATTAATTTCAAAGCACTGCTTTTACATGAGTAGAATTTTTGGTTACTATACCCACCTCTGATCATATAATTTAATTATGCATGAGTACAACCATGACAAAACATGACACTTGATATTTTCTAACCTGTTTGTATACCACCATAGACAGAGAGAGAACCTGAATTAGACAGAGCTCAGAGAGGGCAAGATGAGACAGAAAACAAGAGCCAAGGAGAGGAAAGTGTTCAGGAAGAGGGTCCAGGAGAGGTGAGAGCAGAGGAAGGAGAGAAGGATGACACCACTAAAAAGTCCAAACACAGGATATTTGGGTGGTGACCCCAACCGGCCCTATATTCCAATATTCAAGCCTCGGTTGTACAATACTTCAAAAGGTAAGTTCCATATGCAAAGTTACTGTGCAAAATTTAAAAAATAAATTAATAGTATAAAATTAACATATTCCAGTAACAATCGTGTCATATGTTTACCCCCCCCCCCCCCTTCCTGGCAAAATATGTTGCCACCGCGCCAAGTTTAAGCCAGAGGAAACACTGGGTTGGCTTATGGGACACCCGAAGCAGCTGAGGTGTACCAGCGGGCCAAGCGGAGTGCAGCTCGGGTGGTTGCTGAAGCATAAACTCGGGTATGGGAGGAGTTTGGTGAGGCCATGGAACAAGACTTTTGGTTGGCCTCGAAGAGATTCTGGCAAACTGTTTGGCGGCTGTGGAGGGGGAAGCAGCTCCCTGTCCACACTGTGTATGGTGTGGATGGGGCATTGCTGACTTCAACTGGGGGTATCGTCGGGCGGTGGAAGGAATACTTCGAGGATCTCCTCAATCCCACTGACACGCCTTCCACAGAGGAAGCAGGGCTTGTGGACGAAGGGGACGACTCGCCTGTCACAGGGGCTGAGGTCACCAAGGTGGTTAAAGATCTCTTTGGTGGCATAACCCCGGGGGTGGACGAGATTTGCCCTGAGTACCTCAAGGCCCTGGATGTTGTAGGGCTGTCATGGTTGACACGCCTCTGCAACATCGGGGTTGGGGGCAGTGCCTTTGGCATGGCAAACCAGGGTGGTGGTTCCTCTCCCCAAAAAAGGGGCCCGAAGGGTGTGCTCCAACTTTAGAGGGATCACACTCCTCAGCCTCCCTGGGAAGGTCTATGCCAAGGTACTGGAGAGAAGAGTCCGGCCGTTGGTCGAACCTCAGATTCAGGAGGATCAATGTGGTTTTCGTCCTGGCTGTGGCACATCGGATCAGCTCTTTACCCTCTCGAGAATCCTCAAGGGTTTGTGGGATTTTGCCCAACCAGTTTACATGTATTTTGTGGACTTGGAGAAGGCATTCGACCGCATCCCTCATGGTTTTTTGTTGGGTGTGCTTCGGGCTTCGGGCTTTTTTATCATGTTTAATGTTGCAGCATTGCACCGAGACAAATTCCTAGTTTGTGTACTACATGAACAATGGCAATAAACCTGATTCTGATTCTGATTCTGATTCGGGAGTATGGGGTATCGGGCTTGTTGTTATGAGTTATTCGGTCTCTGTACGACCGTTGTGAGAGTTTGGTTCGTATCGTCAACACTCAATCGGACTCATTCCCAGTGAGAGTTAGACTCCGCCAGGGCTGCCCTTTGTCACCGATCCTGTTCATAATTTTTATGGACAAGATTTCTAGGCGCAGCCAGGGAATGGAGGGTGTCATGCTTGGTGACCACAGGATCTCATCTCTGTTGTTTGCAGATGATGTTGTCCTGCTGGCTTCATCCAGCAATGACCTACAGGTCTAACTGGGACAGTTTGCTGCTGAGTGTGAAGCGGCTGGGATGAGAGTCAGTACCTCAAAGTCCGAGTCCATGGTCCTCAGCCGGAAAAAGGTGAACTGTCCTCTCCGGGTTGGGGGCAAGCTCCTGCCCCAAATGGAGGAGTTTAAGTATCTTGGTGTCTTATTCACGAGTGAGGGGAGAATGGAGCGAGAGATTGACAGATGGATCGGAGCAGCATCTGCAGTGATGCAGACGTTGTACCGGTCTGTTGTGGTCAAGAGGGAGCTAAGCTCTAAGCAAAGCTGTCGATTTACCAGTCAATCTACATTCCTACCCTCACCTATGGTCATGAGCTTTGGGAAATGACCAAAAAAAGCGAGATTGCGGATACAAGCGGCTGAAATGAGCCTTCTTCGTAGGATTGCTGGACTCACCCTCAGAGATAGGGTGAGGAGCTCAGTCATCCGGGAGAGGCTCAGAGTAGAACCGCTGCTCCTCCATATTGAAGGGAGCCAGTTGAAGTGGTATGGGCATCTGATCAGGATGCCTGGAATGGCCCAGCCAGAGTGCAGACCTGAATCCAATCAAACAACTGTGGGGTGATCTGAAGAGGGCTGTGCACAGGAGATGCCCTTGCAATCTGACAGATTTGGGGTGTTTTTGCAAAGAAGACTTGGCAAATATTGCCACATTAAGATGTGCCATGCTGATAGACTCCTACCCAAAAAGACTGAGTGCTGTCATAAAAGCCAAAGATGCTGCAACAAAGTATTTGTTTAAGGGTGTGCACATTTATGCAAACAGGTTTTTGTAAGCTTTTTATTTTTCCCCTGAAAAGTTTTCAGTTTGTTTTTCAATTGGGTTGTACAGGTTTTAGGTCACATTAATGGTGGAAAAAGTTTTGAAATCATTTATCTTGGTCTTATTTTTTTACATCACAAAAGCCTGGCATTTGATCAGGGGTGTGTAGACTTTTTATATCCACTGTATTTAATAAACAGAGACACAATTTGAACACAGCAGAAACCAATTTTGGTAAGGCAAGAACACATTCAAAGCAGCACACAAATGAGAGGATTAAATTAAGAATCAGTCTCTCTGCTTCCAGCTTCCCTCTCCCTGACACAAACGGACAGGGTGCCCTCGATTCTATCACCAACATACACCTCTAGGGGTTATATGAGCAGATTAAAGTAAATAAACGTGAATATAGGTAAATGTAAATATAGTTTCAGTGTCCCAGCACCCAGTGGTAGCCTGTACCTCCGTCTCTCCGTCAGTCCACAATGTCTGTATTGTTGCTCTCCTCTCATTGCCCCCAGCTGATCCTATTATGAATCATTGGTTCCTTCTGCCCGCTCATGTGACACCTGTCTTTACTTATGTAAATTGTTTTTGGCCCTATTTAATGACAGTGATTTTCATTTCTTGTTGCCGTAGTCTTGATTAAGTTTCTCCTCATTTCCTTCAGAGCCCTGCCACACTCTGTTGTGCATTATCAGAAAATTTGCTCATTTGTTTAAATTCTGTATTAGAGCACTGTGTTGGACTTTGTTTATTTTTTTTTCAATAAATCTCACAAACTCACAGTTCAGTACGTGGGTCTCACCTTTCTGCCCCGAAGGCCAATTCATGACAGGGATGTTCTAACATATCAAAAGATTAAAAAAAAAAATCTAAAAATAAAGCAAAACTATCATGTGGAATTAATGAACTATAATCAAGCATGTCTAATATTAATTGAGTTATGGATATGTCTTCCTTTAAAGGGCCTATATCATGCAAAATCGACTTTTTTGAGCTTTTAAGCATGTTATAATGTTAATTCCTCACCAAAAACACCCCCAAAGTGGTATTTTGCTCCATTCACGCATCTCTGAGTATTCCTCCTCAACCCTGCTCTCTGAGCTGCTGCTCCACCCTGTCCCTGATAACGATTGGGTCCCCCCGTTCATACGTATGAATGTGGGTGAGCCGCCCACTCCAGGAAGTGCCTGTGCTGCCAGCATTGCCCCCAGGCTAACGCACACACCCACTTTCACCGCGCAGCTAACAGAGCGGTGATCGGCAAAACTCTTTCACTTTAGCATTGACGCTGTGAAGAAGTAGTTCCTCTCGCACCTAATCTGCTCAGTGACAACAACTGTTTGCTTTTTAACGTAAGACAATGTCTTCTAAGTGGCGTAAATGTGTCTTTGGCTGTGAGAGATTTAGGAGTTTGTTCAGCCTTCCTAAAGAAGAGCCTACTCGTCAGAAATGGTTGGAGTTTATTATCGTCATGAAATGGGCGGCAGCCACAAGAAGGAAAGGCGGAGCCTCAGAGATCGAGGCATCTTACTTCCGGGTTGGAAAAGTAGCTTGTGAAAATAACTCATATTTCATAAGAAATTCATTCTCCAGTGTACCAAAGGTAATATACTATCACATACATGCATATAGTTTACTCTGAAAGGCTTAAAATAGCATGATATAGGCCCTTTAATAAATGTCGATTGTGTTTCATCAACAAAGTCCTGTTTTAAGTCTATTAGCATAAACGTGGGCTAAGAGTTTGTCATCTACACAAATGAGTGTACTCAGCTTCCAGTTGTCGAGATAGGATTTATCTTTATTTGGTTTTGGTATAAGTGTAATAATACCTTGTTTCATAGCTGATGATAGGTTAGAGCCATCTATGCATTCTAAAAAGGCTGCATATATCAGGTTGTGAATTTCAGTCCAGAAGTGTTTGAAAAATTCTACCGTGAGACCGTCTGGACCAGGTGACTTTCAGTTAGGCATCTGTGAAATGGCAGCATCCAGCTCTGCTAAGGAAATTTTAGCTTCATTTAGGGTTTTGAAATCTTCATCAATTTTAGGTGTCCAATCCTTTAACGGATTTAGGAAGAGATCAGCCTCTTGACCAGAATAATTAGAAGAGATCTGTAAAGTGAAAAAAATATGATTGTCAATTGTGTCCTGGTTTACACTCAAATAGTTATTAATATATAAATATATAGAATAGGTTTTATTGTCATTGTACAGTAGTACAGTACAACAAAATTGTTGGTGCTCCACCAGGCTACTGCGCAATAAAGTAAGGGAGAAGGATTAGATAAAACACGGTTATAAAGCAAACGATTAAACACACGACTGAAATAAAAACAAATAAAAATAAAATAAGAATAAAAATGGCCCAGGATTATGGAAATATACACAGGTATGGTGGAACCTGGTGGAACTGGGTGGAACTACGTACATAACAGTGCAGAGTGCAGACACACAATTGAACACACAATTGAGTAAAATGGCCCAAGGACTATGGAAAACATATGTAATAGTGGTTTCACGGATGGGTCAATATACATGAAAGTGAGGAGTGCAAAGACAGGTGAGTTATTGTGATAATTAAAACGTCCTCAGTTCTGATCATCTGAGCGTTCAGAGGGAGGGGGGTGGGGCCTCTGACTGTTTGCAGTTCAGATGGCCCAGGGGAAGAAACTGTCAGTCTGGAGGTGTGAGACAGGAGGATCTGCAGATGTCTTCCAGGGAGGGCAGAGGGCCGCCGACAATTTTTTGGGCGGTTTGATGACCCTCTGGACAGCCTTCCTGTTTTCGGCTGTGAAGCCGGCGTACCACACACCCAGACAGTAGGTGAGCATGCTCTCCACTGAGCAACGATAAAAGGCCAGCAGCAGCTTCTGGTCTAGGTTGTTCTTCCTCAGGGCACGGAGGAATGCAGCCGCTGCTGGGCTTTCTTCGCCAGGGGCCTCATGTACAAAGATTTGCATGGATTTTCTACTGGAAGATGATGTACATTTAAATCAAGAAAAGGCCATAAGCAAAAAACAATCCAGATGTATGAAACAGTGGGTACGTGGGAATCCAAGCACATTTCTTTTGTACATCCCAATCTACTTGAAATTGAACGCACGTGAGGAAATACCGGACTCCTCCCTTGACACACCTCCATTTGAATATACAATTACATGCAAATAGATGTATACAAGCACTGCACATTTGATTCTCCAGTATCCACGATCAAACATCATGGATTTAATGGAATTTAACAGACTATGAGTTGGAAGTGCTCCTGAATGAGGTTGAGGCACATAAAAACATTTTGTTTGGCATGCTGTCCTCCAGCATTAGTGCCAGATACAGGTAATTCAATAGCCTGCTCACAGCCCTATAAGATCAGTTTACTGTTTTCCTTTCAGACCGGGATAAGAAAGAGATGTTTATTTAACCTTGACATGTTTCGACTGACATCTGCAGTTGTCCTCAGAAGCGTCAGCTGATTGCTGTGATTTGTGACCAGCCAGTTGGATCAGCTGGTTGAATTAAAGGAAAACGGTCACAAAGAAGAAAACAATATGAACCTATTTAGTGGGTAGCCATGGTCACCTGTCAGTTGAAAACAGATCATATTAGACTTGACAAGTACACATTTTATATCCAAAATGCAAATCACATCCTTTATTCACACAGGATTCACACAGATGGTGGCACGCATGGACGCTGCAGCCCCTCCAGGCATCAGTGAGTGTGAGAGTTTTGAGTGTTTTAATCATCCCAGACGTACAACTTACAACCGAGAGACCTTATTAAGCATCAAGGTAATGTACGCTGCAAGAATTGTGGCGTTCGGGTGTGATTTGGACACTCTACGCCAGCATGGAATACTATCGGGGGTTTCGCTGGCAGCTGCCTGGGAGAGGAGGAAGCGTAAGCGGCATGAACGTAAACAAAGGAGAGGAAAGACAGCCGGAATTCATGCTAGGCTAAAGGCTAACCCCTCCAGGCCAGCAATACTGTCGCTCCTACTTTCCAATATCCGCTCCCTTGACAACAAACTGGATGAGCTGCGTCTGCTGAGAGAAACCCGTAGAGCAGGGGTGTCCAAACTTTTTTCACTGAGGGCCACATACATAAAAATATAGAAGGGGCTGGGCCACTTACTAGAAATTATGTATATAGCCTTAACTTTAGTGTATTAAAGTTAGAAAAATCAATTAAAAGTGGACAAATATGTTATATTGTTGAATATAATTAAAGACAAAACTGCCTTCATCACAGCTTTCCATAAATGGATCTTTACTGATTTATTCAGAAAAAGCTTTGGTAGCTCATTCTCAGAACAGCAGCCTCAGATTTCTTCTTAGAAGATTTACAGTACAGAGAAAAAACAATTGGGCTTAGCAACACCCCTATTAACGTTCGTTTGAAATGATTATGGGGCGTGTGGGGGCGCCACACGAGTCGGCTGCCTTTTGCAACAGCGGCTCGATTCCGAGTCTTTTTCCCTTCCTCTCTCTTTTGATCCGTCTTTTTTTTTCACCCCACTTATATCACGGACACACAGATCGTCCTAAATGTCTCCTGAGCCGGTGGACGGAGCCACTGTCTATAGCAGGATACGATACAGCAGAGAACAGCTGCTAGCATTCAACCGCCACCCGGTCCCATTGGAAATACTCGACATACCGAGAGAACTGAGGCGAAAACGCCGCGGCTGCCGGGCTGGAGTAAGGCGGAGGACAAAAAATATAAGGTACAGACCCTCCCTTCCATCTGTTGTCATGGGAAATGTACGGTCGATACTGGGAAAGTTAGATGAGCTAGCGGCTATCTCCCGTTATGATAGCACATACCGGGAGTGCTCTCTCCTTTTGTTTACTGAGACGTGGCTAACTGAACTAGCAGCAGATGCTAACATTGAGCTGGAGGGTTTTCACATGATACGAGCTGACCGAACACCAGACAGTGGCAAGGCTAGGGGCGGTGGAGTGATCATGTATGTTAACAACAACTGGTGCAGACCGGGACATATCACTGTTAAACAACGACACTGCAGCAAAGACATTGAGTTGCTAGCTGTTAGCATGAGGCCTACATATCTCCCGAGAGAACACTCACACGTGATCTGCATTGTTGTTTATGCAAATCCGACGGCGAACGCTGGGACAGCACGTGACGTCATCCATTCAGTAACCAGCAGGCTGCAGACAGAACACCCAGATGCTCTTCTCCTCATCTCAGGCGATTTCAACCATGTTTCACTGTCTCCCATTCTACCCACGTTCACCCAGTATGTCACATGCCACACTAGAGACAATAAAACACTGGATTTATTCTACGCAAACACTAAGGAGGCGTACACCTCATCACAACTACCCCCACTCGGGAGATCGGATCACAACTTGGTTCATCTCCGGCCGGTGTACAAACCCCTAGTGCACAGACAACCTCCGGCCATGCACACTGTGGAGTTATGGTCTGAGGAGACAATGGACACCCTAAAGGGCTGTTTTGAAGCCACCGCCTGGAAGCAGCTCTGCGATCCACATGGTGAGGACATCGATGGCCTCATTCACACCTTCACGGGCTACCTCAGCTTCTGTGTGGACAAATCCGTTCCCACCAAGACCATACGGCGTCACTCAAACAACAAACCCTGGATCAACCCTGAGATTAAAACACTTCTGAGAGAGAAGAAGAGGATCTTCAGGTCAGGGAACAGGGAGATGCTGAAGTCCGTACAGAGGGAGCTGAGGAGAAAGATCAGAGAAGGCAAGGACAGCTTCAGGAAGAAGATGGAGGACAAGCTGCAACAGAGCGACATCAGCGGGGTCTGGAGAAACCTCAAAACCATCTCGGGGCTCCAGAATACCTCCCCCCAGGCCACAGGGGGCAGGGAGTGGGCGAACAACCTGAATCTGTTTTTCAATAGATTTGACCACCCGCCCTCCCCCCTGACTGCACAACAACCACTGCTGCCTCTAAAGAAATCAAGTCCTGCTGCCCACTCCCCACTCTACCAACACCCCCCCACTCCCAACACACAGCCCCCCATCCTGACCCTGACCAGGACCCAGGTGAGGACGGAGCTGAGGAAGATCAAGGCGAGGAAGGCGCCGGGACCGGACGGCATCAGCGCAAAGCTCCTCAAGTCCTGTGCAGACCAGCTGTGTGGGATTGTGACGTATATCTTCAACATGAGCCTGAAACTGGGGAGGGTACCACAGCTGTGGAAAACATCTTGTGTGGTACCTGTACCAAAAACTTCCCACCCCAAAGACCTGAACAGCTACAGACCGGTGGCCTTGACGTCCCACTTGATGAAGACCCTGGAGAGACTGCTCCTTGCTCACCTCCGCCCCCTGGTGGAACCAGCGATGGATCCACTCCAGTTCGCCTACCAGCATGGCATTGGGGTGGAGGATGCGGTGATCTTCCTCCTTCACCGTTCTCTGTCCCACCTGGAGAAGCCCGGGAATATGGTGAGGATCATGTTCTTTGACTTCTCCAGTGCTTTCAACACCATCCAACCGATGATCCTGAAGGACAAGCTGCTGCGCGCAGGGGTGGACCAGCACCTGTCATCATGGATCCTGGACTACCTCACGAACCGGCCTCAGTTTGTGAGAACCCGGGACTGTGTGTCCGACACGATCATCAGTAGCACGGGGGCCCCCCAGGGAACGGTGCTGGCTCCCTTCCTGTTCACTCTTTATACTGCGGACTTCTCACACAACACAACACACTGCCATCTACAGAAGTTCTCTGATGACTCTGCGATCGTTGGCCTCATCTCCAATGGAGATGAAGCTGAGTACAGAGGGCTTATCCAGGACTTCGTGGACTGGTGCCATCGGAACTGCCTCCAGATCAACGCGAGGAAAACTAAGGAGCTGGTGGTGGACTGCCGCAGGCATGGGCAGCCCCTCACAGTACCAGTAAATATACAGGGAACAGACATCGAGATGGTGACATCCTATAAGTACCTGGGTATTCATCTGAACAATAAACTAGACTGGTCACACAATACTGATGCACTCTACAAGAAGGGACAGCGCAGGCTGTTCCTGCTGAGGAGACTCAGGTCTTTTGGTGTACAAGGGGCGCTGCTGAAGTCATTCTATGACACGGTGGTGGCATCAGCCATCACTTTTGGAGTGGTCTGCTGGGGCAGTGGCATTACTGCAGCCGATAGGAAGAGACTGAACAAACTGATTAAGAAAGCTAGCTCTGTCCTGGGGCAGCGCCTTGATCCGATGGAGGAGATAGGAGAGAGAAGGACGGTGGCTAAACTGTCATCTCTGCTGGAGTCCGAGTTCCACCCTATGCAGGACATACTGAATGCACTGAGGAGCTCATTTAGCAGCAGACTACATCATCCCAGGTGCACAACCGAGAGGTTTCGTAGGTCCTTCCTACCAACGGCTGTCAGACTGTACAACCTAAGCAGGGCTGCTCGCAGAGATAGCAAAAAGACGTAACAAACTAATAGTTTTTTGAATGCAGAAGATGCAATAGACTTACACAGTGGTCCTCTCCGGCATACAACTAGGAGCATGCCGGTCGCTATGGAGGGTGAGAGTGTGTATGGGCACATAATCATACCATGCAGGATAGCTGGGTAGACGGTTATGCTGTTTCATTCCATCTAGCGGCAATGCTCTGCACTGTGTGTGTTTATATATTTGCATATTTGTTCCGTCTAGCTGCAATGCTCCGTACTGTGGGTGTTTATATATTTATATATCTACATGTTATTCCATCTAGCTACATTGCTCCGCACTGTGTGTGTTTATATACTTGCATATTTATTCCACCTAGCTGCAATGCTCCGTACTGTGGGTGTTTATATATTTACATATTTATTCCATCTAGCTACAATGCTCTGCACTGTGTGTTCATATATTCATATATTATTCCATCCAGCTACAATGCTCTGCACTGTGTGTCTGTGTGTGTGTGTATATATATATATTTTATAGTAATACGTACATATGTTTATTAGCTGCTCTTGCTTGCTTGTTTTTTTTTTCTTGCCTTCTGATTGTTGCTCTGAGTGTTGCTATCCCTGTGCTGTTGCAATCCTGGAATTTCCCCGTTGTGGGACTAATAAAGGCTTATCTTATCTTATCTTATCTTATCAACATTAACAGACTGAACTGGACTTAATAACAGGAGTGCGTATAATTTTAGTAAATTATTCTGGTGAGTATCAGCTGCGCTGGGTATGTAAATCGGTCCATCCAGCCGCGGTGCTGATCCGACGCCACTCATGCAAAAAATCCGGACAAATATCACTTGATCAAGGAGCAAATCTGCATCAGATGAGATCAGCTGACTTTGCATGCGCAGTGTGTGCGCTGTGCACAGAGGTGTGTACTCTGTGAGTTAACAAGAAAAACGCATATAAGAAAGTGGTGCGCAAAAGCAGGGTAGCGACAGAATTGATGCGCATTATTGATATTTGTCGCATGTGTACCTGCACATGCATGCTTATTAACACACGGGTACTGTGGAATATATTTTTACTCACCTAAAATGGGAACGGCTTTGCACTCAGTGGGAGCAGTGATGCTGCGCTTTGGACCGAAGGATGGCTGACAAGTCTTCAGTGCGTCGCGCAACTGTATTTCTGGACATGCTGACGTTGTTGAAGTCCTGCACTTTTTCCGGGCACATTATTTCGGCGACTTTAACGAGGCAGTGTTTTATCAAGCCTCCATCTGAAAAAGGCTTGCCATGTCTTGCGATGAGTTGGGCGACCTCATAGCTGGCTACTGTAGCCTTTTCCTGGACTTTTTGAGCACGAAAAAAATACTGTTGCTGACCCTGCAGGATAGCTACCATTTGCTTTACTTTCTGCTCTCGCTCAGCACCAGTGTAGGATGCATAGGCCTGATGTTTAGTTTCATAATGACGTCGTACATTATACTCTTTCATAACTGCCACAGTTTCAGTGCAGATCAAACAGACACACTTCCCCTTGAACTCTTTGAATTAATATTCACTCTCCCACCGTGTCTGAAATTTTCTGCACTCACTTTCTACCTTTCGCTTCTTTGGTTCTGCCATGTTGAGTAACTTGGGGTAAATTTATTCTGTGATTGTCCTTTTTGGTGGAGCAACTGCCTTGATCAACAGTAGCTCCCCCTGGTGTTAAAACTAAGAAGTGCAATACACTCAGGCAAAAGTTGAAGTGTGGGCCATATTCTATTCCATTTAAAAAAAATTCTTGCGGGCCAATTAAAAATGGCCCGCGGGCCAACTGCGGCCCGCGGTCCATTTTTGGACTACCATTTTTGGTAGTTTGGACACCCCTGCCGTAGAGAGTGGAGGGACTGCTGTGTGTTTGCGTTCACAGAGACATGGCTCCACGACAATATCCCTGACAAGGCCATTCAGCTGGAAGGGATGACATTGTTCTGGGCAGACAGGGAGGCTGCTAGCTCCGGTAAGAGCCCGGGGGGCTATGTATCTATATTAACAAGAACTGGTGTGCTAATGCCACATTAGCAACTAAACACTGCTCTCCGTTGGCGGAGTTCCTTATCGTGAATTGCCGGCCGTTCTACCTGCCGAGGGAATTCACCAACGTGTTTGAAGCTGTTGTTTGCATAGCTCCTAGTGCTAACGCTAAAGCTAATGCTAACGAGGCACTCGGAGAGTGCATGATGCTATCAGTGAATTTCAAACTTCACACCCGGACAGTTTTGTGGTGGTTGCAGGGGATTTTAATCACAACAGTTTAAAGACTGTGCTCCCCAAGTTCAAACAATGTGTGGACTTTAAGACCTGAGGAGAGAATATGTTGGACTTGGTGTACACAAATTTCCCAGATGCATACAAGGCAATATCTCGCCCCTACCTCAGCCATTCTGACCACATATTAGTGATGCTGGTGCCTGTCTACAAACCCTTACTGAAGTGCAGCAGGCCAGTAGAGCAACAAATCAGGATTTGGCCAGAGGGTGCAGCCTCGGCACTTCAGGACTGTTTTCTGCATACATACTGGGAGGTTTTCAAAATGGCAGCCTCTCAGGGAGACAGGATTGATGTGGAGGAGTGCGCTGAAACGGTCACCAGCTACATCGCGAAGTGCATAGAGGATGTCACTATATTGAAGACCTTCACTGTACGGGGCAACTATAAACCCTGGATGACTGCAGAGGTGCGCTCGCTGCTCACAGCCAGAGATGGAGCCTTTAGAGCAGACAGGATTGCCCTCCACTCAGCCAGGTCTGCGCTCTCAAAGGGAATTAAGACGGCGAAACGTACCTACGCGGAGAAAATCCAGGGACATTTCTGTGACACTGGGAACACCAAATGGATGTGGCAGGGAATTCGGGAGTTGACGGATTATAAGTCTAGGCAGGGGGTCGATGATGATGACGCTTCACTTCCAGACAGGCTCAATAACTTCTTTGCACGTTTTGAAGCATCAAACCCGACAATCAGAGGGAGGGCTGGCCCATCTTCACCGTCTGTGGGGCCAGCAATCACCATCAATGCAGCGGACACATGGAGGACCCTAATCAGGGTCAACCCACGTAAACCTGCAGGTCCGGACAACATCCCGGGATGTGTGCTCCGAGTCTGCATGAGTGAGTTGGCGGATGTCCTGACTGACATTTATAACATTTCCCTGAGTCAGGCCATCGTCCCTAGATGCTTTAAGACCTCTATCATTGTACTGGTGGCAAAGAAAGCTGTTGTGTCCTGTCTGAATGACTATCGTCCTGTCACACTGACACCAATTGTGATGAAGTGTTTTGATCGGCTTCCCACCCTGCACTCTGTCATTACCCACCTGGATCAGAAAGACACCTATGCCAGACTCCTGTACACTGATTTCAGTTCAGCATTTAACACCATTATTCCCCAGAGACTGATGGAGAAATTACTCCTTCTCAGTCTGAACACCGCCACATGTCTCTGGATCCTGGATTTCCTGACCGAGAGACTTCAGTCTGTCCGTGTTGGAAACAACATCTCCAACTCCATCACGCTGAGCACTGGATCCCCTCAAGGCTGTGTACTCAGTCCACTGTTGTTTACACTTTTAACACATGGCTGTGTGTCCAGACACGAGGGGAACCAGATTATTAAGTTTGTGGATGACACCACAGTGGTGGGACTTATTCAGAGGGATGAGGAATCAATGTACAGGGAAGAAGTTAGAGACCTGGAGGGCTGGTGCAGGGAGAATAATCTGGTGCTCAACGTGGACAAAATGAAGGAGATGATTATCGACTTCCGGCGGTCACAACCTGAACACGTCCCTCTCTGCATCAGCGGCCGTTCGGTAGAGAGAGTGGAGAACATCAAGTTCCTCGGAGTGCAGATCTGGCAGGACCTGACCTGGAGCAAGAATTCCTTGGGGATCAGGAGGCGGGCCCAGCAGAGATTGCGCTTCTTGAGGAAGCTCAAACAGGCCTCTCTCCCCATCTGCATCCTCAGGACCTTCTACAGAGGTGTGGTGGAGAGTGTTCTGACGTACAGCATTGCAACGTAGTACTCCAGTTGCAGTAAGTCAGACAAAAAAGCTCTGCAGAGGATAGTTAAGGGAGCTGAGAGGGTAATTGGAGTTTCCCTCCCCTCTGTTCAAGAACTTTTTCAGAGCCGTTGTAGGAGCAGGGCACTGAACATTGTTAAGGACCACTCTCACCCTCTGCACAAACACCTTGAACTGCTGCCATCTGGCAAACGATTCCAGAGCATCAGAGGCAGAACCACCAGACTGATTAACAGCTTCCTTCCACAAGCTGTGAGGATGCTGAACAGTTGATCCAGAATCTTTTATACATATTACTGCACTTTATGGACATTATGTATATTATATGTATATTATAGTTTTAGTCAGTTTTAAGTATTTATTTCTCTTAGCTACTTAGATTCACTTAGCCATTTTAATTGTTTTTTTCTTATACCTAGGCAGTTATTATCATTTTAACTGCAACTGTAATAAGTTAACATTACTGTAAAAACCAAATGTATCTTGAGGATGTGTGAATGGCTGTTGGGGTGGGGTGTGGGGGTGTGTGAGTGTGTTTTAAATTATGTTCTTTTTACAATACGGATGCCTAGAGAAACACAATTTTATCCTGCTTGCACTACAGTTGTATGTATAGCATCATGACAGAGGTTGATTGACTGATTATAGCAGGGCTATTCAATTACAAAATCAGTTGGGCCACAATTTGAAATCAAGACATAACTGGGCCACACATCTTCAGCGATCTATTGAATGACAAATTTCAAACCAACACAGATCATTAAGATGAAAAATATGCCCTTTTTATTATTCATTGTCTTGGTTGTAAATGTGCACTTGACAAAGGCACTTCAAAAGTGCATAAAAACACAATAACAATGCTGGGGTTGAGCAGAACTTGACGTAGCAGAAATATTTTTCCTCTTGAACAACAATTAAATAAATAGAATGAAAAAAATTCTGTAAATAACCATTTTGGTCACATCTTACTAAGGCACATCTCAAAGTATTTAAAAACTCAATGTGCACTGTTAGTAGCATTAACATTTGTTTCCGTTTTGAAATAAAATATGCTACATCCTGGTCATCACTGACCTTGGCACATCACAAAGTACATTTAGCTGAATAAAAAAATGAACTGTCAAACACTTCTGTGCACAAACCCCTCAAGAAAAGATTGACAACATTAAAAACATTGCAAATCCACTATTGTGGTTTGTTTTGTTTTAAATCACCACGTGTGAGTAGGAACCTCTTTTTATAACTACACATTCAATTACACACACATATCAGTTAACCAAAAATTTCTAGTAGAGCTAAGGATGCAAAAAGCACCCACTTAAAAACTTGAGTAATGACTTCAGTCTTGAAGGTTTGAGGTTTTTCTCCAAAATTTATAACAATTCTCTTATAGCTTTCTACTTTTCACTGTAAATTTATCTAAATTTGAAACCATTTTCCTCAAATTTGTAATTTCCGCTTGTCAAGTTGACTTTTCTTGTACATTTGAGACTTTATTATAAATTTGTGGATTTTTTTATGGCTAATTTTTGTTTATTTTTTAAATAAAATTACTATTTTTTTTAATAAATTTGAAACAGATTGTGGTAAAATTTTGACTTTTTTCCTTTATACAATTTACACTTTTGACCATAAGTTTGCAGAGCCAGAGCAGAACAATAATTTAACTCTGAATTCAAAGAAAAAAATATTAAAATTATATTTCATGAAATAAATTAACTTAAATGACCAAAGATGCAATTATTTCTGTTAAAATATTTCTATATATTTATAGTTTTTTAGAAATCTCCTGACCACCCAGACAGCAGGAAAAATCTCCCTTATTTTGAAATTCAAATGATGGATGGATGAATATTGTAGTAGCTGGTGAAGTCAATCCTAAGTGATTCAGTCATTTTTGCCTTTCCCTACATATAGTATGAAGCCTCACAACACATTTGCTGAGCGACTCTTCATTATTGCTCCCATTTCCAGCAGGTTAAAACCACCATAATTGCCTCCACTGTTTACATACGTATCTCTTCTGGTTTTTTTTCCGCATTTAAAGTGCTTTAATAAGCTCATGTTTCTCTTGGACAGCAACGCTAGAAAATCACTCTGCGCGGATGACTGTCACGCACATTGTTTGTGTGTGCGCTTGCGGACCGTCATTCCTTCATCTTTTTTTTCTTCAATTTATATTTCCTTGGCCTGGCCTGGGCCACTCAAAAGTTGGTTCTGGGCCGCATGTAGCCCGCAGACCACGAATGGAATAGGCCTGCTTTATAGTTACATACAACTTACATGGATTACACACACTACTATTGTAAATGAATGAAGTGCACCGGGGAAAAGGTGACACTGTTGCATTTCAAGCTTTACGCATGTGTTTATTGACATAACTACTGTACACACAGAGGCAATTGGGGGTTTGGTAGAGTGGTGTGAAACTGTAGTTTTAATCAGCTAAAAAAGAAAGTCACTTACTCGACCCACTGACTTGTCATGAAGCCTTGAAGACAGGGTGATATTTGGGGGCACACAGGCACGTTGCACATGAGATGGGTTATTATAAGTGTTGGGCAAGTTACTAAAAAATAGTAACCCTTGGCCAGGGGATCTTGGGTTCGATCCCAGCCTCCGACCAACAGTGATCTGTGTGGAGTTTTTATGTTCTCCCCGTGTCTGCGTGGGTTTACTCCAGGATTTCTCCGGTTTCCTCCCACATACCAAAAACATGCAAGTTAGGTTAACTGGCATCAAACTGGGGATTCTAAATTGTCCTTAGGTATGACTGTGAGAGTGAATGGTTGTCTGTCTCTCTGTGTTGGCCCTGCGATGGACTGGCGAACTGTCCATGGTGTACCCTTCCTCTCGCCCAAAGATGCTGGCATAGGCTCCAGCCCCCCGTGACCCAAAAAGGATTAAGCGGAAGAAGATGGATGGATGGTTACAGTTACTAGTTACTTCTTTTCAAAAGTAACTGAGTTATTTACCAATTACTGCACTATTAAAGTAACTAGTTACTTTTAAATGCATACTTAAATCACCTTGCACGCATGGCAAGATAATTTAATGGATTACATTACAGGCTTATTAATGTCAGGCTGAAAACAGCCTGCTTCAGACAGAGCTTTTAGAACATGTTGAGTCTGCTTTATCCTGCCTTGAGAGCTCTTATTGTGGGGAAAAATCGGAAGAAAATCAACACAAAATTGCCAGTAATTTCCTCATTTTGGAGTGAGAAATAGGGTTTGTGGTGTTAGAGAGGGGGGAAAGAGTGAGTTGGCAACACTGCTTAAAATTGTCAACATTTCTTACCTTTAATATTAAGGATTTAATCTGATGTGCAGTGATCCAAAGAAAATGTCCATTATCCATAGTCCAAATGTCTGCTGTGACAGAGACATGATCCAGTCCTTTTGAAGATCAAATCCATTTTTTAATAATCTTTATCCAGGTAGCAAGTAAATGTGTTTTAACCCCTTGAACTCTGTGAATTCCGCGGGCTGTCACGTCTCTGCATCTTAGTGCGTCTCAGTGCGCACTGAAAAAAAAAAAAAAAGCTGTATTTCCGGTCTTCCAGTACAGACACAGCCTTGTTACAACCTGAGAAAAAAGCTGTATAATATATTCATTTTTTGTGGTATTTTTACAAAATTTTGACCTGAGCTTGAAAACACTTGGTTCTACATTTCTGTTGTGTTTTCCAGCCAGTATCTGATAGCTGTATGTTATTTGCAAGCATCTGTATCTAAAAAAACACCCAGGCGAACTTTCTTGTTACTCAGTGGCAGGAGCACTTAGAGTGCTAACGCTAGTTAGCTTAATGCTGGCGCCAGCCATTCCACCTAACACCAGCTTGAATCAAAGCCCAGCTGCGAGGCCCAGCGGAGATACTACCAGGCAGGCGGCTATTTGTTGACGGGGCTCAGCAGAGATTTCACCCAGGCAGACGGCGGTAGGCGGCGGTGCCCAGCGGAGGACTTACCGTGACTGCAGCGGCGGTGTGCGACGAGACTACCCGAAGCGATTGCTAAGCTAACGCTAGTTAGCTTAATGCTGGCGCCAGTCATTCCACCTTACACCAGCCTGAATCGAAGCCCAGCTGCGAGGCCCAGCGGAGATACTACCAGGCAAGCGGCTATTTGTTGACGGGGCTCAGCAGAGATTTCACCCAGGCAGACGACGGTAGGTGGCGGTGCCTAGCGGAGGATTTACCGTGACCTCAGCGGAGCTCGGTGGCAGCGGCGGTGTGTGACGAGACTCGGTTGGAGGAGCGGGACGGGAGACCAGTTACGGCGACTATGAGCAACGAGACCAGCAACGGAAGGGGCTAGTTGGCTAGCTGAGGCCCAGCTGGATTCGAGGACGATCGGATCAGATTCTGGCGATATAAGCAGAATTTATTTTCCTATCCACAGATTTTCTTTTTCCTTCTTTCCAAGAAAGACTGAAGATGGCTGCCACCGGATTAAAAAGTGGGCTGATGGGCACCACTAATAAGCCTTCTCTACTTCTCTACTTCCTCTTCGTTTTGTCTTTGTGTGTCTGGACCTGCAACAAGAAGGATTTTCCGACAAACTCAACCAAAGGTGAAGTTAAAAAGTTTTATCTGTATGGATTTGGGCTTGGACATCTCACCCTACACTCTATGTGGTCTTTAAAAGCCCTGAGCAAAAACTTCCAAATTAAGGCAAACATGGCTGTTAAGCAAAAATCACAATATGGCAGAGGATATACAGTTAAAGTTCTGTTAGTTCTGCTACTTCTGGCAGGAGATATTCACCTTAACCCTGGACCTGCCACTATTAAACAGCAGACCACTGGGTTAGCACAAAACCGAGCTGTACAAAAGCAAAAACAACATTTATTTTTCCAAACTGTTAATCATGCACGAGTTCTTTGGGACACCAAGGCTAAACCAAAGGGGATCCTCGGCGGTCATTTAAACATACGGAGCATAATCCCCAAAAGAGATGAGATTTCGGTGTTGCTGTTGGACCCAAATCTGGACTACCTTTGTCTCTCAGAAAGCTGGCTACACAGTAACATAGACACTAATATGATCGATATTGTGGGCTACCAGTGTTTTAGAAAAGACAGGCAGGTAGGGAGGGGAGGAGGTGTTTTAATTTACATCAAAGAGAAATATAAATGTCAACTGGTTGATTTGAATACTTCACTTGAATGTTTAGCTGTTAATGTATGTCTCTCTCCGGTAATGAATTTCAACATTGCAGTAGTGTACAACCCACCGTCACACAACTCTTCCTTTTATAATGAATTAAGTGATCTGGTTAAACAACTTGAGAAGAACAGAGAAACAATAATTCATGGTGACTTTAATATCAACTGGTCTGATAAAAAAGACAAACAAAAACTGAAAAGCCTCATGACTAAATTTAATTACCAGCAAATCATCAAAGGACCCACCAGGATAACCAAACAATCCAGAACACTTATTGACATGGTATTTACTAATAAACCAGAACGAATAACCAGAACCTATAATCTTGTAACTGGTCTCTCAGATCATAACATGGTTCTTGCTGTCAGGAAACTTACTAAAAAGCGACTACAGTATTTTGGGGGAGTCGATATTGACAAATCAAATTTTATTATCCCCAAATCAAAAAATGAGGAGTTTGAACATTACTTAGAGAATCAAAATTGGGAGCAGCTCATGTCAACATGTGAAGTAGATGATTGTTGTAATTTTATAACTGCAACAATCACAAAGTCTATAGAAAAATTTTCAAAGCAAATTAAAAGTAGACAACAGAAGATTAGCCTACCATGGTTAAATAATGAAATAAGAAAACTTATGAAGAGGCGAGACTATGCACTGAAAACATCACTAACCTCCAAACTACAAAATGATCACCTTGTGTACAAAAGTTTAAGAAATAAAGTGGTACATGAGCTGCGAAAATCAAAAATATCTTATTACAATAAACTGATAGATCATGCAAAGGGTAACAACAGTTCCCTATGGAGGCATTTAAATAACCTAACTAATAAAAAAAACGATCAGAAGGGGGTAAAGGAACTTAGAATCAATGGCAAGACCGTCAGTGACAAGGCTACTTTGGCAAATGAATTTAATTCACACTTTGTGGGCTCTGTGGAAGACTTAACAAAAATTTTTGTGCTGCCAAATGTGCTCAACAACACAAATTCCATACTTCCAACAGATACTTTTCACATCGATGAGGTAAATGAGAAGTTAATTGCTGGTATTGTTAAAACACTGTCAAACTCAAAAACTAATGATATCTACAATATGAGCACCTCCTTTCTCAAAATGCACAGCAAAATATTAATCAAACCACTGACTCATCTCATTAATCTCTCCATTAGGTCTAGTACATTTCCATCTGGCTGGAAAAAAGCTGTCGTCATACCAGTTCATAAATCAGGCAGTAAAGACGATATATGCAATTACCGCCCAATCTCTATCTTACCAGTCCTGTCTAAGGTTCTTGAAAAAGTTGTAGCTACACAGCTGATAGACTACTTACAAGACAGTCAACTTCTTCATCCACATCAATTTGGTTTTAGACCAGGATACTCAACAGAAACAGCAAATTGTTGCCTTATTGAAAACGTCAAACAGTCCTTGGACAGGGGTAATGTGGTAGGAGCTGTTTTTCTAGATCTCAAAAAGGCTTTCGATACTGTAAACCACAGTTTGCTTTTATCCAAAATGGTATCTTTTAACTTCTCCCCAAATACACTAGAATGGTTTGCATCTTATCTCCAGAATAGAGAACAGTGTGTAAAAGTTCACCAGGATAAATCCTCATTTTTAAACAACCGCATGGGTATCCCACAAGGGTCCATTCTTGGTCCTTTACTTTTCAGCATTTTTATTAATGACTTGCCGTTACACTGCTCAGCTGCAACATGCCAACTTTATGCAGATGATGCAGTTATTTACACAGCTGCCAAGACTCCAGCACAGGCTGCAGATGTACTGTCTACAAGTATGGTTGATGTCCAAGAGTGGCTCCTCAAGAACCATCTATTGCTGAACCTTCAGAAAACAGTCTCAATGTGCTTTTCAATCAAAAAATGTAACCTGCAACATTTTAAAGTTAATATACATGATCATGACATCAGTTTAGCTACAGAATTCAAATACCTTGGCATTGTACTAGATCCTCAACTCAAATTTAATCTTCATATAAAGAAAATTTCAAAAACAGTAAAAAAAAATCTGAACTGCTTTAAATTAATTAGATATTACATACCTTACGAAGCAGCTGCACTGTATATGCATTCTATGGTTTTTTCTCATATATCATACTGTTTGACAGTCTGGGCTCAAGCAGCCCCTTCCACAATAAGACATATAGGTTCATTATATAATCAAACCCTAAAAATCTTGGACAAAAAGCCCATTAGGTGGCATCACTGTAATGTTTTAAAAAAATACAACCTATTGAGTTTTGAGAGCTTCATTGACCTCTGTCTTCTGAAATTAACGTTCAAATGTTTCCATAAATCAGCACCCGAGCCACTTGCTGGTTTCGTCCAAAGACAGGACAGCAGCAGAGCCACCAGGAGTTCTGTTAACAATAACTGTAAAATATTCCACCGCAGAACCACATTTGGACAAACAGCTTTCTCTATAAAGGGCAGTCACATCTGGAACACAATGCCAAATGAAATTAAAATAATAACGGACTTTAAAACATTCACTAAAAATGTTAAAAACTGGCTGAAAAATAAACAAGAATGTACTCATGTATGAATTATTTGTCTGCAAAGTGAGAGTGAATGAAGGGAAGGAATAAATGTGTTTGTTTATAGTGAGTGACGGAGGGAGGAAGGCCTGAAATAGGCAAATGTGAGTTATGTTATATGTGTTAAATGTGAGTCAGGCTGTTATATTTGTGTATTTATAATATTTATAATATTTATGTTAAATGTGAGTCAGGCTGTTATATTTGTGTATTTATAATATTTATAATATTTATAATTGTGTATTTATAATTTTTCTGCATTGATGTATGTGGTTATTGTGTATATTTTTTATCTTGATTCTTTTTTCTAAAGCCCATCCAGGGACAAGAGTTGCAAATTAGCTAATAGCTATACACTCTATGTGCAACACATCAGATTGATTGTCTTTGATTAATTGTCTATGTTTATTGCACTGTCCCTGTCAAATAAACTAATCTACTACTACTAGATTATGACTATTTTGCCAAAAAATTCAGAGTGTTTTCTTTTAAATGAGACTAATCCCATGAAGATGCTGCAAAGGGTTGAAGAACAGCTTTTGATTTACTTTGGGCATGTTATTTTTAGGCGTTTTTAGGGAAGTTGAACAGAGTTCAACAGGTTTTTAACTTCAGTGGATCACAGTCTCAGCTGTCTGAAGGAAAATGACTTATCAGATCTTCATTCTGCAACAATGTATCTGGCAATCAGTTGGTTTAATTCTTTCTGGGTCACAAACTGTCCAGATGTATGTATACTGTACCTGTGCTTGAAATCCAGGCGTGGGTGTTCAGATAGCATAAATCCACTAACATGGTGTTAGCTTAGCATAGCATAGCACTAGCTTTGCTAGTTGCTGTTCTTAGGCGCTTCTGGAGATTGCAGTCGGTCTCAACTGCATTTAACTTGCAACCCACCAATATGCTTTTGTCCTTAACCATGACAAAGGAAAAATAATGTCTATTTCCACAAAAAAAGTAGCTTCATCTTTTTCACCGCTCAGCAGTGAACGCGCTCTTTTGCAACAGGTTGACTGACAGCTGTGTCAGCTACGTAGGGTCAGTTTGTATTTATTTGCACTGAAAATATTTATCCATGTTAATAAAACAAGTAATGTGAGTAACGTATCTGATCAAATGCATTACTAAACTTTTAAACAGTAATTTTGTTACACAGCACGTTACTGAAAAAGTAGTGGCGTTACAGTAAAGCGTTACTTTGTAACGCGTTACTCCCAACACTGGTTATTATTAGGACAATTACATGAATTTACTCACAAAGAAGCCACTCATCTGCACAGTGCCAGCTAGTAGTTTGTTCCCAGCAATGGTGTTCATTAGAATCATTAGGAAAATCTGTTCTTGCTGCAAATTGCACTTTGATAAGATAAGATAAGATAAGATAAGCCTTTATTAGTCCCACAATGGGGAAATTCCAGGATTGCAACAGCACAGGGATAGCAACACTCAGAGCAACAATCAGAAGGCAAGAAAAAAAAGCAAGAGCAGCTAATATACATATGTACATATTACTATAAATATATACAGTATATATATATATATATATATATATATATATTGTATATATTGTACATACAGACAGTGCAGAGCATTGTAGCTGGATGGAATAAATATGAGTATATAAACACACAGTGCGGAGCACTGTAGCTAGATGAAATAAATATGTAGATATATAAACACCCACAGTACGGAGCATTGCAGCTAGATGGAATAAATATGTAAATATATAAACACACACAGTGCAGAGCATTGTTGCTAGATGGGATGAAACAGCACAACCGTCTACTTAGTTATCCTACATGGTATGATTATGTGCCCATACATATTCTCACCCTCCATAGCGACCGGTATTTTCCTAGTTGTATGCTGGAGGGGACCATTGTGTAAGTCTATTGCATCTTTTGCATTCAAAAACTATTAGGTTGTTACGTCTTTTTGCTATCTCTGCGAGCAGCCCTGCTTAGGTTGTACAGTCTGACAGCCGTAGGTAGGAAGGACCTGCAAAACCTCTCGGTTGTGCACCTGGGATGATGTAGTCTGCTGCTAAATGAGCTCCTCAGTGCATTCAGTATGTCCTGCATAGGGTGGAACTCGGACTGATGTTGGCCTGTTCAACTGCATTGCATGGGAATATGATGTACCTGGGAGACAGCCTGATAATGTAATCCCACACAGCTGGCATAGCTCGGTTCAGGGTTGACTGGGAAATTCCTGATTGGTCTGCCAGATCCCTCTGGAATGCCCCTGGTGCCAGGAACTCCAGTGTTGTCAGCACCTGCACTGGAATGGGCAGTGCATGCCTACTCGTCATATCATGCTCCAAGAGCAGCCGTAGCTCTGAGCACAGTTCCACAAGGACTGCCTGTGAAAACCTAAACCGGCTGACAATACCCCTTCTCTTCTCACTGTGTGATTTGCAATATCCTCTAATAATGCCAACGCCATTGTTGTTAGAGGCATTTTCTGCACTTCTTTGCACTTGCTTTCAAATCCACTCATCTACTTGCACACACTTGGATGTTTGTTCATCATGTGTCTCTGGTGTGTACAATAATTTTCACGTCATTATCAGTCTCCCAACATCACCTCTAAGTGTCACAAACGGACCAAAAACAGTAGAAACATACCAACGCCATCCATGAAGTTGGCATGGGGCTGTGCATATTTCCAAGGTCATTTCATTCTTGATACATCTGAAATTTTCTGTGGAAAAGGACGTACGCCATGTTTTTGTGTATAAGTACCCTTTGTACGTGAGGCCCCGGGGCCTTGGCGTTGACAGTCCAGGAGAGGTCAGAGGAGATGTGGGTGCCCAGGAACCTGAAGGCGGGGACATTTTCCACGCAGTCGCCATTTTTGAGGAGGGGGGATGGTCCTGTCTGTTCTTCCCGAAGTCAAGTATGTGTTCTTTGGTTTTTTGGACATTCAGTTTCAGGTTGTTTGCTTGGCACCACAGCAGCAGATTCTCTACCTCCACCCTGTATGCCTTCTCATTGTCATCAGTGGTGAGCCCAACCAAGGTGGTATCGTCTGCGTATTTCATGATGATGGCGGTTGGGTGGGTTGGAATACAGTCAAAGATGCACAGGGAGTACAGTAGAGGGCTTAGCACACAGCCCTGAGGGGAGCCAGTGCTAAGAGACAGTGTGGAGGAGTGGTGGGGCCAAGTCTGACTGTTTGTGGGCAGCTGGTGAGAAAGTTTTTTTTATCCAGGAACAGGTTGGGGGTGGGGGAGGATCTGGAGGAGATGCAGTTTGCTGATTAGGATGTCTGAGATGATGGTGTTGAAAGCTGAGCTGCAGTCCACAAAAAGCATCCTCACATAGCTCCTTGGGTTCTCCAGGTGGCTCAGTGCTCTGTGGAGAGTGGTGGCAATGGCTTTTTCTGTGAATCGGTTCTCTCTGTAGGCAAACTGGTGGGGGTGAGTGCTAAACTAACGTTAGCATCTGGAGGAATGTAAATGGCTGCTACAATCACTGCATTTAGCTCGCGGGGAAGGTTAAAAGGCCTACACAGGAAGGACATGGCCTCTAAGTCCGGGGAACATTGGCTATGGGGGTGGCCGACATCTAGTTGCCATGGCCAAGATGTGTAGAGTGATGATATAGAATGAAATGATAATATAAAGTACGAGGAGATGAAGAACAGTGATGTCTGAAGATAGAGTTGAGGTTCGATTGGACACAGCAGTGATGATAGAAGGACTACAGATCCTGACCAGACGGCGTGATGATATAGAGTGAAATATGTGGCGGTAATGCACCTGTAAGCTGGTTGCCAACCGCCAATCAAATCTAAAAGAAGAAGAAGAAGAACATTGGCTATGAATTACTCTGCTGTTAATACACCAAGTCTGAAGCACATAAACACAAAGCCCTCCACCCCTTCCCTTACCAGAATCAGCGTTGCAGTCGAAAAGGTGTGTAGTTTGGCTAAGTAATTCCACAGCGGCAGCAAGAATGTGTTCGTTCAGCCATGATTTAGCCATAATCAGAATATAACAGTGTTAGGTGTAGTAACATGGCGGCTGAGCACCCTGGGTGTAGTGGGAGGTGACAGCTCACCTTTCCGGTGGTGGCGTCACTCGGGGTATAAAGGGCCTTGGTGGAAGGGACTTTGTCTCTTTCGTCATTGACCCCTGGCCTGTAAGGAGCGCTGTGAGTCTGTTGACTGTTGTTCATTATTATTAATAAAACTATGTTTGGTGTATCTCCAGCTTGGTTATTTTTACCTTAAGTTATGGACACAGCATTTGGCGATGAGGAGAACACTGTTATGGAGTGAGCTGTCACCAACTTTCGGCCATTTTTGGAGGCCCTGGGTGAGCCGCCCGCACCCTGGGTTAGGTGGTACGTGGCGTTTAAAAACTACCTGGTGGCCCTTTACCTCAGTGAGTTTGAAAAGCTGTGTGCGAGGGCGATATTGGTCCAAAACCTTGGCATGGAGGGCCAGAGAATCCTTTATACTCTAGGAGGAGCCAATAGCTTTGAGGAGGTGGTGGAGCTAATGGTGCGTTACTTTCATGCCCCTGAGAATGTCATAGCCTGGCGTATTCAGTTTCGGCAGCGCCACCAATGGATGGGAGAGTTGGTATATCGTTATGTTGCGGACCTATGTCAGCTGGCGGGGGCGTGCCAGTTTGGAGCCCTGGAAGATGAGATGGTCTGGGATCAGCTATCGGAGCATGTGCATTGTTCTGCGGCATGAAAACAGAGAGGACGAAGAGGAATATGCCTCCGCTGTGAAAATTAGGTCTGGGTCTGCTCCAGGGATGCCGAGATGTTACGGCTAGGGTCCGCCAGACATTGGTATAAGTCCAGAGAGTGTCTGGTGAAGGGCAAGCGCTGTGGCAAATGTGGCCTGCTACATCATTTTTGCCAGGGCCTGCAAGAATTTTCAGCAAGGGGACCGAAGGCAAGAAGCGGGCTCCTCTGCTAAGACTCCTACGGTCATCCATACAGTCTCCCTGGCAACGGATGGACATACGTATTTATTGTACTGTTTCACTGGATAACGCTGAAGTACTGTTGATAGTGGACACAGGAGCGGTGGCTTCAGTATTAAATTTGTCCATGGCAAGGAGTCTGTTTCCCCACTACCACATAAGTGAATTTTCTACACCCTACTTTGGCTACGGAGGGCTGAAGCTGGCCATTGTGGGGTCTGTGGAGTTAACAGAGAGATACAAGTCAGCAATGATGGCGAGTGTCCACTTTGTGGTGAATGCTACCGGGTCGAACATCAATGGGGTGTGATATGTTTTTTGGCCTGGGGTTTTCAATCGCCTACAGCACCGGAGAGGAGTGGACGGGCTGCAGGCTGTGGGACCGACCTGCTCCGTGTGTGGAGGATGACGCAGTGTGGGACAGTGATTGGCCTGATATTATGGGAGGGGTGCGGGTCCAACATCACGAAGCGTCATCCTAGGATGGGCCCGATGCCAGTGTCCAAGTTGCCTGGGATGTGGGAATTGGACCTCACGGTGGGACCCCCAGGACGGCAGCAGAAGCCAGAGTGTCAGCGACCTCGACTTCCGGAGCTTGTCCTGGCGGGACCAGTGAGCAAGGAGCTGCAGGGGCTGTGCCAGCACTAAAGGAGAAGGAGCATAGATCAAGACCAGTTGGTGTGGTTTTATGGCGCGCTAACAATCAGCGACCTTCAAGGAGAGCTTCGGACCGGGTTGGCAAACCGGTCAGTTCCAGGAAGGAGGCCCATTCACAACATGGTGGTCCGCAGAAGACCAAAGTCAGCGCGGTCGTCTACCAGGAAATTTTAGAGCACTTCATGCTTCCCTCTGCTGACAAGCTTCATGGAGAAGCTGATTTCTTTTTCCAGCAGGACTTGGCACCTGCCCACACTACCAAAAGTATCAAAACCTGGTTTAATGACCATGGCATTACTGTGTTTGATTGGCCAGCAAACTCTCCTGACCTAAACCCCACAGAGAATCTATGGAGTATTGTCAAGAGGAAGATGAGAGACACCAGACCCAACAATGCAGACAAGCTGAAGGTCACTATCAAGGCAATCTGGACCTCCATACCACCTCAGCAGTGCCACAGGCTGATCACCTCCATGCCACGCCATGCCACATTGATACAGTAATTAATCCAAAAGGAGCCCCGACCAAGTATTGAGTGTGTACATGGACATACTTTTCAGCCGATCAACATTTCTATTAAAAAAACATTTTTTTAAATTAATTTTATGAAATATTCTAATTTTTTGAGAAACTGGATTTGGGGTTTTCATGGTCTGTAAACCATAATCATCAAAATTAAAATAAATAAACACTTGAAATACTGTATATCACTCTCTGTGTAATGAATCTATATAATATATGGGTTTCACTTTCTGAAATGAATGACAAAAAATATTGAACTTTTTCATGATATTCTAATTTTTTGAGATGTTCATGATATTCTAATTTTTTGAGATGTATCTGTAAGCATCAATATAGTATGATTGACACACTGATGTAGGCATATCCACTCAGTAAAATGGTATAATATAGCTATAATAAAGCTATAATTCAAGATTCAAAGATTTTATTGTCAGTACTACTATCCGTACAGGACATACAGGAAAAGTGAAATGGCATTTCTTTCTCTCTTCATTGGTGTGCACAATATAAAATGAAAAGGAATAAGGCTGGAAAAAAAGAAAATCCTTCCCCATATGGTGCACTATAGTGAATGTGCAACCAACAGAGCAGTGAGAAGAGCTTCACATCACAACATAAACTAGTTTAAGATAAGATAAGATAAGATAAG
This sequence comes from Pholidichthys leucotaenia, assembly GCA_020510985.1. Taxonomy (NCBI): domain Eukaryota; kingdom Metazoa; phylum Chordata; class Actinopteri; order Cichliformes; family Pholidichthyidae; genus Pholidichthys; species Pholidichthys leucotaenia. The sequence continues at coordinate 322,245,102 of CM035843.1, read as the reverse complement.
ATGAGCCTTTATTAGTCCCACAGTGGGGAAATTCCAGGATTGCAACAGCACAGGGATAGCAACACTCAGAGCAACAATCAGAAGGCAAGAAAAAACAAGAGCAGCGAGTATACATATGTACATATAAACATAAATATATAGACACACAGTGCGGAGCATTGTAGCTAGATGGAATAAATATATAAATATATAAACACAGTGCAGAGCATTGTAGCTAGATGGAATAAATATGTGAATATATAGTCACACACACGGTGTGGAGCGTTGTAGCTAGATGGAATAAATATGTAAATATATAAACACACAGTGCAGAGCATTGTCGCTAGATGGAATAAATATGTAAATATATAAACACACAGTGCGGAGCATTGTAGCTAGATGGAATAAATATGTAAAGATATAAACACACAGTGCGGAGCATTGTAGCTAGATGGAATGAAACAGCATAACCATCTACTTAGTTATCCTACATGGTATGATTATGTACCCATACATATTGTCACCCTCCATAGCTACCAGTATTTTCCTAGTTGTATACCGGAGGGGACCATTGTGTAAGTCTATTGCGTCTTTTGCATTCAATACTATTAGGTTGTCACGTCTTTTTGCTATCTCTGCGAGCAGCCCTGCTTAGGTTGTACAGTCTGACAGCCGTAGGTAGGAAGGACCTGCGAAACCTCTCGGTTGTGCACCTAGGATGATGTAGTCTGCTGCTATATGAGCTCCTTAGTGCATTCAGTGTGTCCTGCATAGGGTGGAACTCCGACTCCAGCAGAGATGACAGTTTAGCCACCATCCTTCTCTCTCCCATCTCCACTGGGTCAAGGCGCTGCCCCAGGACAGAGCTAGCTTTCTTGATCAGTTTGTTTCAGTCTCTTCCTATCGGCTGCTGTAATGCCACTGCCCCAGCAGACCACTCCAAAAGTAATGGCTGATGCCACCACTGTGTAGTAGAATGTCTTCAGCAGCGGCCTTTGTACACCAAAAGACCTGAGTCTCCTCAGTAGGAACAGCCTGCGCTGTCCCTTCTTGTAGAGTGCGTCAGTATTGTGTGACCAGTCTAGTTTATTGTTCAGATGAACACCCAGGTACTTGTAGGATGTCACCATCTCGATGTCTGTTCCCTGTATATTTACTGGTGCTGTGAGGGGTTGTCCTTGCCTGCGGCAGTCCACCACCAGCTCCTTAGTTTTCCTTACGTTGATCTGGAGGCAGTTCCGATGGCACCAGTCCACAAAGTCCTGGATAAGCCCTCTGTACTCAGCTTCATCTCCGTTGGAGATGAGGCCAACGATCGCAGAGTCGTCAGAGAACTTCTGTAGATGGCAGTGTGTTGTGTTGTGTGAGAAGTCTGCAGTATAAAGGGTGAACAGGAAGGGAGCCAGAACCGTTCCCTGGGGGGGCCCTGTGCTACCGATGATCGTGTCGGACACACAGTCCTGGGTTCTCACAAACTGTGGCCAGTTAGTGAGGTAGTCCAGGATCCATGATGACAGGTGCTGGTCCACCCCTGCGCACAGCAGCTTGTCCTTCAGGATCATCGGTTGGATGGTGTTGAAAAGCACTGGAGAAGTCAAAGAACATGATCCTCACCGCATTCCCGGGCTTCTCCAGGTGGAACAGAGAACGGTGAAGGAGGAAGATGACCACATCCTCCACCCCAATGCCATGCTGGTAGGCGAACTGGAGTGGATCCATTCGCTGGTCCCACCAGGGGGCGGAGGTGAGCAAGGAGCAGTCTCTCCAGGGTCTTCATCATGTGGGACGTCAGGGCCACTGGTCTGTAGCTGTTCAGATCTTTGGGGTGGGAAGTCTTTGGTACAGGTACGACACAAGATGTTTTCCACAACTGTGGTACCCTCCCCAGCTTCAGGCTCAGGTTGAAGATGTACTCCACAATCCCACACAGCTGGTCTGCACAGGACTTGAGGAGCTTTGCACTGATGCCGTCCGGTCCCGACGCCTTCCTCGCCTTGATCTTCCTCAGCTCCATCTCACCTGGGTCTTAGTGAGGGTCAGGTTGGGGGACTGTGTGTTGGGAGTGGGGGGGTGATGGTGGAGTGGGGAGTGGGCAGCAAGACTTGATGTCTTCAGTAGCAGCAGTGGTTGTCGTGCAGTCGGGGGGGAGGGCGGTTGGTCAAGCCTATTGAAAAACAGATTCAGATTGTTCGCCCACTCCCTGCCCCCCGTGGCCTGGGGGGAGGTATTCTGGAGCCCAGAGATGGTTTTAAGGTTTCTCCAGACCCCACCAATGTCGCTCTGTTGCAGCTTGTCCTCCATCTTCTTCCTGAAGCTGTCCTTGCCTTCTCTGATCTTCCTCCTCAGCTCCCTCTGTACGGACTTCAGCATCTCCCTGTTCCCTGACCTGAAGATCCTCTTCTTCTCTCTCAGAAGTGTTGGTCTTGGTGGGTACGGTGTTGTCCACACAGAAGCTGATGTAGTCCGTGATGGTGTGAGTGAGGCCATCGATGTCTTCACCATGTGGATCGCAGAGCTGCTCCCAGGCTGTGGTTTCAAAACAGTCCTTTAGAGCGTCCATTGCCTCCTCAGACCATAACTTCACTGTGCGCATGGCCGGAGGTTGTCTGTGCACTAGGGGTTTGTACACCAGCCGGAGATGAACCAAGTTGTGATCCAATCTCCCAAGTGGGGGGAGTGGTGATGAGGTGTACGCCTCCTTAGTGTTTGCGTAGAATAAGTCCAGTGTTTTATTGTCTCTAGTGTGGCATGTGACATACTGGGTGAACGTGGGTAGAATGGGACAGTGAAACATGGTTTGTTAAGGTATTTATATTTAATAATTCAACAAAAACGATTTGATTTAATACATATTTACTACAAATTACATGCAGGTATTCATTTTTTTACTGTTAGTCTGTTACGTTTTACTCTCACGTGATGATGTCATTAACTGTTCCGCGAAAACAAGCCCAGTAGTGTCCAAAAGCGGTTAATTTTAATGTTATATTGTTTACTGTATCCACCTTATTCCTGGGGAATCCGCTGTAGGAACGATTATGGGCGGAGATTCCGGTTTCGGCTGACGTAGTGTTAAATCAATCAGTAAGAGCAGAGTAGCAGGGGCATTTAAAATAGCGTTTTTAAAAGTTTTTCAAATTCATTTTAATGTATAGCCTGCATACGTGTTTTGCACTCAAGTGACAGCTAATTTCAGCACTTGTAGTTTTTGTATTTTTGAATGTTTTTGCATAGTTCTGGTACTTGCTGCTGTTCGTGGTGTGAGGCTCCTCACAGATAAGCACAACTAAATCTGTGGCTTCAACAGCAATGAGTAGATCATGCACTGAAAACTAAAGGATTGTTCGTGTGATCAGTCGTACAGACACAGCCGCACCTAGGACACAGTCCATCCATCCATCCATCCATCCATCCATCCATCCATCCATCCATCTTCTTCCGCTTAATCCTTTTCGGGTCGCGGGAGGGCTGGAGCCTATCCCAGCATCTTTGGGCGAGAGGCAGGGTACACCCTGGACAGATCGCCAGTCCATCGCAGGGCCAACACAGAGAGACAGACAACCATTCACTCTCACATTCATACCTAAGGACAATTTAGAATCCCCAGTTTGAGGCCAATTAACCTAACTTGCATGTTTTTTTGGCATGTGGAAGGAAACCGGAGAAATCCCGGAGTAAACCCACGCAGACACGGGGAGAACATGCACCCAAGGACAGCTAATTTTTTCCACACGTAAGTTGTTCAGAACTCCTTATACAAAGATATAGAGTGATGATATCCAAGTCAGTGGCAGTAATGCACCTGTAGGCTGGTTGCTAACCGCCAATCAAATCTAAAAGAAGAAGAAAAGCAGCACCAGGTATGTTTTCACTTGTATGAATGTCACAGATCTTCTTCTTTTAGATTTGATTGGTGGTTGGCAACCAGCTCACAGGTGCACTACCACCACGCACATCATCTTCTTCTTCTTTTAGATTTGATTGGCAGTTGGCAACCAGCTTACAGGTGCATTACCGCCACTGACTTGATTATCATCACTCTACAGCCCCATACAAGGAGTTCTTACTCCTTATGTGTGAAAAAATTATCCGTCCTTGGACTGCTGTCATGGACTTCATCCTTGGACTGTGAGAGAGGACAAGCCCCTTCTGCCCAGGCCTTTTCCACACATCTGATGTTTTACACCAAATCTAAAACGCCCAAGCACGGTGTTGTGGTTTTTTGTGGCTCTGACTAGACTCTACATCTGCTCTTAGGTGTCTTCTTCTTCTTTTAGATTTGATTGGTGGTTGGCAACCAGCCCACAGGTGCATTACCGCCACTGACTTGATTATCATCACTCTATATCCCCGTATAAGGAGTTCTTACAAGGAGTTATAAACAACTCCCCATGTGTGAAAAAAAATATCCATCCCTGGACTGTATCCTGCCATTCTTCTTCTTCCAGATTTGATTGGCTGCTGGCAATCAGCCTACAGGTGCGTCACCACCACACGCCTTACTCTGTATCATCACTCCTGCCATCCTTCTTTTTTTTCTTCTTTTAGATTTGATTGGCGGTTGGCAGGGGAGATTTCTTGAGACAGCTCGCTGGAAGGCAGGAGGACCGGGAGCTCTTCAGCAGCTCCTAGGACACAGTCCAAGGACGGATGGTTCTTTCACACATGGGGAGTTGTTCAGAAGTCGTTATGCAGAGATGTGGAGTCATGATGGTCGGGTCGTGGTGCACCTGTGGACTGGTTGCCAACTGCCAGTCAGGAGGAGGAGGAGGAGGAGGAGAAATTTCTTGAATTGTACATATAGAGAGGGTGATGGTATGGAGTGAAGTGCATGGCATAAGTGCACCTGTGGGCTGGTTGCCAACCGCTGGTCGAGTCTAGAAGAAGAAGAAGGACATATAAAGTGAAGTACGTGGCGAAAGAAGACTAATCAAGTCAGTAAGTACGTGATGGAGTGATGATGTAGAATGTCCAACATATAATCATCACTATATATAATCCGAGAAATCTCTGTCTGTCACAACCATAGGACTCGCTAAAAGATCATAGGATCGCCTATGATGTTCCTATGATCTCTACATGATGTCTAAATGATGTTATATATAGACATCATAGTATAGAGTGATTCAAGAAAATCTGTGTGTGTCTGTGTGTGATCAAAGGCAGGCATCACTCACAATCATAGGACTCACTATGACATCATCAAAGATCAAAGGCAGGCATTACTCATGCTCACTCACAATCATAGGCCATCAAAGATCAAACCCAGGCATCACTTACGATCATAGGACTCAGTATGACATCAAACATCACAGGACTCGCAATGCCTTCAGCCTATGGTGTCTATATGACATCATATAGACACCATAGGCACAAAGCGCTAAGATTAAAGGACTCACTATGACATCATCAAAGATCATAGGACTCTCTCTCTCTCTCTCTCTCTCATTCTCGCTCTCTCTCTCTCTCTCTCTCTCTCTCTATATATATATATATATATACTGTATATACTGTATATATACTGTATATACTGTGTATATATATATATATATATATATATATATATATATATATATATATACTGTATATACACTACTGTTCAAAAGTTTGGGGTCACAGAAATTTCCTTATTTTTGAAAGAAAAGCACTTTTTTTTCAATGAAGATAACTTTAAACTAATCAGAAATACACTCTATACATTGCTAATGTGGTAAATGACTATTCTAGCTGCAAATGTCTGATTTGTGGTGCAATATCTAGATAGGTGTATAGAGGCCCATTTCCAGCAACTATCACTCCATTGTTCTAATGGTACAATGTGTTTGCTCATTGTGTCAGAAGGCTAATGGATGATTAGAAAACCCTTGTGCAATCATATTAGGTCTGCAATGCTGTAATTGCTGCAAAAGGAGGATTCTTTGACAAAAGCAAAGTTTGAAGGAAAAAAATATTATTTCAAATACAAGTCATTATTTCTAACCTTGTCAATGTCTTGACTATATTTTCTATTCATTTTACAACTCATGGTGGTAAATAAGTGTGACTTTTCATGGAAAACACAAAATAATTGTCTGGGTGACCCCAAACTTTTGAACGGTAGTGTATATATACTGTATATATATATATATAGTGTCTATGACTAAAAATCTATTGCAATAAAGAATTTCATAACAAACAAAAGGAGGAAAGACATCATTATGGCAAGACTCAGACTGGATCACACATGTTTAAATGGCACTTTATTCACCATGGGGAAAAGCGAAAGTGACAAATGTAGAGAATGTGGAGTAAAAGAAAATGTTGAGCACATCTTATCACACTGTCACAATACGGAAATGAAAGACAGATAATGGAAAATGAAGTTTGAGAAGCCGGTAGGGAATGGGATTTAACTGGGATTCTGGGAACAGATGGAGATGGAGAGGCAATAAGAAGCACAAGAAGGGCTCTTTTCTCTTTTTTAAATAACACAGGATTAAGTCATAGAATTTAGAGGTCGGGCTCAGATGACATAATGTTGCACACTCTTGTACAGTAGGTGGCGGTATGTACCTTTCAGTTGTTTGCTATCTGCCAGTAACCGAGAGAAGAAGAAGAAGAAGAAGATGGTATCTATAGGGAGTTCCAGTCCAGGACTGGTGGTGGTAGGATGCGAAAGAGGACAGCTCCTGAAAATCTGGAAGAAGTGGATATAATTCAACTAGTTTCATGAAATGGTCAGTCAGAAAGCAACTCATATCGGCTCGGACATCGCCCGGGTTAACAAGGTCAGGAGTTTCTGGCAGCGGAGGGCGAAGGACAGAGCTGCATGGAGGAATCTGATCAGACCTAAATGAAACAGTCATTGTCACCCCCAACAGACTGCTATGATGATGATGATGAGGAGGAATGGAGGTGGGAAGTGGGAAAGAGGAAGTTTGGAGCACGGTGGAGTCACGGTGGAGAAGTTTTAAATGCAAGGGTTCTTTGTAGTGGTTCATTGCTGGTTACATGTAAAGATAGTGTTCAACAAGGAAAAGCAATCAGTCACTAAGATGGAGGGAAAAAATGTGCAGTGTTCAGTATTGGAAGGAAATAAGGCAATGAAAGGAGTGATGTCGGGCATTTCAACAGCTGTCTCAAATGATGAAATAATGAGGAACTTAATTGGAGCAAAAGTGGCGGAGGTATGGAGACTGAAAGCTAATAGAAATGGCGAAAAATGTGATAGTCTGTCAGTAATGTTAAAATTTGATGAAACAAGACTGCCAAGTAAGCTGTATATTGGCTGCATGAGCTATGAAGTCAGACTTTACTGTATGTTCCTCATCCACTCAGATGTTTCAAATGTCAAAAGTTTGGTCATGTAGCAGCGATATGCAAAGGTAGACAACGATGTGCCGGATGCACCGGTGAACATGAATATGCAAGTGTGAAAGAGGAGCCAAATTAAAAGTGCTGTAACTGCGGTGGTGAACACAGTTCTACATATCGAGATTGTGAAGCCAGCAGAAGTGCAGCAGAAATTCAGCAGATAAAAGTCTCCCAGGGATTAACATATGAAGAAGCTGCAAAAAAGGTGCCAGCTAAAAAAGTGGGAGTGGACTCGAACAGGAAAAGTGTGCAGACTTGCAGTGAATGCAGTAGAATTAAGGAAGATACTCTGGTTTTGAATGAAAATAATTTTATCTTGTGGTAGATATGATAAACTGCGCTGCGCAGACTTCCAAGAAAACAGAAAAAATCAAAATCATTGTGAAAGAAGAAAAATATCTTGGCATTAAGGGGCTACATTGGGAAGCAGTTGAGGACTTGTTAAGTGGGGGATCTTTAAGTTCAAAGACATCATGGGCTGATGGATCAACTGCCAATCAAGTGTAAAGGAAGAAGAAGAAGAATGAGATGAGCCGCAGATACGGACTACAGAGACCCAGATACGAGAGTAAAGAAAAAGAACGTCACAAAGCTAGGAGGAAGACATCACTAAGCTACTGTATGAGGAAAACGTCACAAAGCTATGAGGAAAATGTCACAAAGCTCTGAGGAAATGTCACAAAGTGATGAGGAAAACATCATAAAGCTACTGTATGAGGAAAACGTCACAAAGCTATGAGGAACATGCCATATAGTTATGGGGGACAACAGACACACAGGAAGACGGTCACATATAAAGAGTGTGGCGGTAACGCACATGTAGGCTGGTTGCCAACTGCCAATCAAATCTAAAAGAAGAAGGTGTCTATAGTGGGAGTTGGACTCAAGTCACTGGACAAGGCGAATGTGCAAGAGGACAGCTCCTGAAAATCTGGAAGAAGTGGATATAATTCAGCTAGGAGGAATGGAGGTGGGAAGCGAGGAAGAGGAAGTTTGGAGCATGGTGGAGTCTAAAAGAAACAAACGTAGACGTCAAGAAACTCAATCGAGACCATTATCAAGTGCTGAGAAATCAGGGGATGAACAATCCCAGAATGAACAGAAGGAGTGGAAAATAATCATTAAACTCACTCAGGAAGGGGCATCATTTCGTGAGTGGAACTCAATTAAGCTCACAAATGCAATTAATGGGTTACTTGGGAGAAGTTTTAAATGCAAGGGTTCTTCGTAGTGGTTCGTTGCTGGTTACATGTAAAGATAAGTGTTCAACAAGGGAAAGCAATCAGAGTCAAAGCAATCAGAAAAATGTGCAGTGTTCAGCACTGGAAGGAAATAATGCAATGAGAGGAGTGATAATGGGCATTTCAACGGCTGTCTCAGCTGATGAAATAATGAGGAACTTAACTGAAGCAAAAGTGACAGAGGTACGGAGATTGAAAGCTAATAGAAATAGCAAAAAATGTGATTGTCAGTAATGTTAAAATTTGATGAAACAAGACTGCCAAGTAAGGTGTTGATTGGCTACATGAGCTATGAAGTCAGACTTTATGTTCCTCCTCCATTCAGATGTTCAGAAATTCAGCAGATACTGTAAAAGTCTCCCAGGGATTAACATATGCAGAAGCTGCGAAAAAGGTGCCAGTTAAAAAGTGAGAGTGGACTTGAACAGGGAAAGTGTGCAGACTTGCAGTGAATGCAGTAGAATTAAGGAAGATACTCTGGTTTATAGATGTGATAAACTGCACTGCACAGACTTCCAAGAAAACAGAAAAAATCAAAATCATTGTGAAAGAAGCTTATCTTGGCATTAAGAGGCTACATTGGGAAGCAGTTGAGGACTTAAGTGGGGAATCTTTAAGCTCAAAGACATTATGGGCTGGTGGGTCAACCACCAATCAAGTCTAAAGAATGAGATGAGATGCAGATACGAACTACAGCTAGAAGAATAATGAGATGAGACGCAGATATGAGATTAAAGAAGAACGTCACAAAGCTATGAGGAAAACATCACAAAGCTCTGAGGAAAATGTCACAAAGCAATGAGGAAAATGTCACAAAGTGATAAGGAAAACGTCACAAAACTATGAGGAAAACGCTATAAAGCTATGAGGAAAACGTCACAAAGCTATGAGGAGTTATGAGGAAAAATGGACACACAGAAGGACAGACATATATGGAGTGTGTGGAGGGCAGCTGTGCACATTGTGGTTCTCCGGAAACAGTTCAGCATGTTTTATTGGAATGTCAAGGATACCAGGAACAAAGGAAACATATGACTGCAGTAATGGAGAGGGCTAATTTGGGTTTTGCTTTAGAAAACATGTTAGGAACCTCAAAGAAATATATGTAGCTCTATGTAGGTATTTAAGTGCAACTGGATTAATTAAAAGAATTTAGCTTTTTTTTTTCCTGCCATTCTCTTGTCCACACTCCAACCCGGTGGGTGGCAATGTGCACCTGCGGGCTGGTTGCCAGCCGGCAATCAGATCTAGATGAAGAAGGACAAAAGTGATATAAACAGTGATGCGGGTGACAACAACAAAATCTGAGTTTTAGAGCAGTTGATCGCAGTAGAGATGATTTAGAGTGAAGTACGTGGCAGTAATGCACCTGTAAACTGGTTGCCAACCGCCAATCAAATTTAAAAGAAGAAGTAGGCAACAAAACCTGGAATGCTGCTGACTGTTATGACGTGAACTGTGAAGTCAAAACGTCACAAAGCTATGAGGAAAACATCATAAAGCTAAAGGAAAGGGTCACAAAGCAATGAGTTTAACGTCACAAGGCTATGAGGATTACATCGAAAAGCTATGAGGAAAACATCATAAAGCTATGAGGAGATCGTCACAAATTGATGAGGACAACATCATCACAAGCGATAGGAAAATGTCACAAAACTATGAGTAAGACATCACAAAGCTATGGAGGACGTCACAAAGCTATGAGGAAAACATAATCAAGTCTGTGGGGGTAATGCACTTTTGAGCTGGTTGCCAACCGCCAATCAAATCTAAGAGAAGAAGAAGAAGAAGAATGGTTATGAACAGGACAACCATGGGAAGTAATGACTTCCCAATACTTAGTCATTAAAACTGAAGTATGTATATAAGAGGGAAGGTGTTTTACAAGATGGTGTTTTGACAAGGCAGATTAGGGAAAATTTAGGCAATACTCTGTACAATCATGTCATTTGGTAACATGAGAAGGTGGCATAGAGTGTTCAAGTCAGATAACCAATCATATTCTGAATGCTGCAATAGCAAGTATACCTAAGAAAACAATACAGGGTAGGAAGAAGGTTGTACCCTGGTGGAATGAGAAATGTAGTATTGCAGTAAAAGAGCGAAACAAGGCATTCAGAGAGCTGAGGAAGAATATGAATAGTGAAAATTTAATAGATTATAAAAAGAAAAGGGCAGTAGCTCGAAGGATTATTAAAAACAGGAACAGGTCAACATGGAGAGAATTTTGTTCCACCCTTGGTAGGAAAGCGGAACTAGGTGATGTCTGGGGTATGTTTAAAAAATGAGTGGGAAAAGGGTATCAGTTAAAAGTCCCAGCTCTAGTGGATGGAGTCAAGATGGCTGTATCAGACATCTAAGGGAAAGACAGAAGTCCTAGGTAGAGCATTTGCAGCAGTGTATAGAGGAGAACATCTTGGTGAGAGTCATAGACAGCAAAGGGAGTATAAACTCAGAGAAAATGCAAACTTTAAAAAGGAAGTGAAAGAAGATGTGACTGCGTTAGACCTCGAGCTCACAATGTCGGAGCTCAAGAGAGCTTTGCAAGATAGTGGATACACAGCTCCAGGATATGATCAGTTAAGCTATGCTATGTTCTGGCAGTTGCCTATGCAATCAATGGAACTGGTGCTGAAATTGTTTAACAGAATATGGAAGGAGGGGGTTATCCCAAGTGGGTGGAAAAAGGCTGTAATTTTACCATTTAATAAGCTAGGGAAAGATCCAGCACATCCAGGAAACTACAGGCCAATGGCATTAATGTCACACTTAGGGGAATGGATGGAGAAGTTGTTAGTTTACAGACTCCCATGTATTAGAACAAAGACGATTAATAAAAACTATCAGAATGGTTTTAGAAGAGGAAGATCCACAGTGGATGTGCTAGTTAGGGTAAGTAATGATATTGAAAAACCTCAAAATGAAAAAAGTAATGGTTATCATTTATCTGGAAATTGAAAAGGCTATGCCAATGTGAGTGACAGTGGCTCAGGAGGTACAGCGGGTCGTCTAATAACCAGAGGGCTGGCAGCTCGAATTCCGCCATTGTGTCCCTGGGCAAGACACTTTACCCACCTTGCCTCCAGTGTCCATGACACTGGGCATGAATGTGTATAAATGTTCAGTAGTGGCTGGAGAGGCCGCTGGCGTGGATTTGCAGCCATGTTTTTGTCAGTCTGCCCTGGAACAGCTCTGACTACAGTAGTATCTTACCACTACTATTGTCTGTGGAGTGAATGAATAATGTATCCATTGTAAAGCATCTTTGAGTGTCGATGAAAAGTGCTGTGATGAAAGTGATATGATGCATTATTATTATTAAACTTTTGTGTCTCTGAACTACTACGCATCCATGCAGATATAAATTATTCTTTCGCAGCCCACCTTTTTTCATTTGGTCCACACAAAAATGTAGATGACTAACTTACCCACTGGGAATCTCTCCAACCACATCAATGAAGTATTTACTGGTGAGTCCACAGAAATGAGTAATGATTGTAGCTGCAATAATCTGTTGGGGAAAAAATACCAATAAGCTCATTGTAAAGTCAGTGATTGGCTATTGGAACACAGGCCATAAAACATGCTAGTTATAGTCTTCAGTGTTACTGTGAGGAACAGGAACATTACAGTGGTGTGAAAAAGTGTTTGCCCCCTTCCTGATTTCTCATTTTTTTTGTATGTTCGTCACATTAAATGTTTCAGATCATCAAACAAACTTAAATTTTAGACAAAGATAATACAAGTAAACACAAAATGCAGTTTTTAAATGAAGGTGTTTTTTTAACAAGGGTTAAAAAAAAATCCAAACCTACATGGCCCTGTGTGAAAAAGTGATATCTCACCCCCCCCCCCCCAATAAAACATAGATTAACTGTGGGTTATCACAGCTTTGGAAAGCTGAGTTCAATTTCTCTAGCCACACCCAGGCCTGATTATGGCCATACCTGTTCTCAATCAAGAAATCATTTAAATAGGACCTACCTGACAAAGTGAAGTAGACCAAAAAGATCCTCAAAAGCCAGACATCAGGCTGTGATCCAAAGAAATTCAGGAACAAATGAAAAAAGAAGTAACTAAGATCTGTGTCTGGAAAAGGCTATGAAGCCATTTCTAAAGCTTTGGGACTCCAGCGAACCACAGTGAGAGCCATTATCCACAAATGGCGAAAACATGGAACAGTGGTGAATCTTCCCAGGAGTGGCCGGCGGACAAAAATTACCCCAAGAGTGCAGCGACGACTCATCCAAGAGGTCACAAAAGACCCCACAACAACATCCAAAGAACTGCAGCCCTCACTTGCCTCAGTTAAGGTCAGTGTTCATGACTCCACCATAAGAAACACACTGGGCAAAAATGGCCTGCATGGCAGAGTTCCAAGATGAAAACCACTGATGAGCAAAAAGAACATAAACTTGTCTCAGTTTTGCCAGAAAGCATCCTGATGATCCTCAAGACTTTGGGGAAAATACTCTGTGGACTGATGAGACAAAAGTTGAGCTTTTTGGAAGGTGTGTGTCCCATTACATCCGGCATAAAAGTAACAGCATTTCAGAAAGGGAACATCATACCAACAGTAAAATATGGTGGTGGTAGTGTGCTGGTCTGGGACTGTTTTGCTGCTTCAGGACCTGGAAGACTTGCTGTGGTAAATGGAACCATGAATTCTGCTGTCTAGCAAAAAATCCTGAAGGAGAATGTCCGGCCATCTGTTCGTGGCCTCAAGCTGAAGTGCACTTGGGTTCTGCAGCAGGACAATGATCCAAAGCACACCCGCAAGTACACCTCTGAATGGCTTAAGAAAAACAAAATGAAGACTTTGGCGTGGCCTAATCAAAGTCCAGACCTGAATCCGATTGAGATGCTGTGGCCTGACCTTAAAAAGATGGTTCATGTTCGAAAATCCTCCAGTGTGGCTGAATTACAACAATTCTGCAAAGATGAGTGGGCCAAAATTCCTCCACAGCGCTGTAAAAGACTTATTGCCAGTTATCGCAAATACTTGATTGCAGTTGTTGCTGCGAAGTGTGGCCCAACCAGTTATTAGGTTTAGGGGGCAATCACTTTTTCCACACAGGACCATGTAAGTTTGGATTAAAAACTGCATTTTTGTGTTTACTTGTGTAATCTTTGACTAGTATTTAAATTTGATGATCTGAAACATTTAAGTGTGACAAACATACAAAAAAATGAGAAATCCGGAAGGGGCAAACACTTTTTCACACCACTGTATACAGCACTGCTTTAATACACCTGCTGAAAGGTGAAAGAAAACAAGCAGAGCGAGGACTCACAACTATGAGCTCTATAGGGATAGGCAGAGGCAGCTTCTGTCTGTAGCAGTCGTTGATCTCCTTGGCCACAATTAGAACTGTGAGAGCCACCAGGCTGACCACCAGCTCTGGGATCTTAGTCTGAGGAAGCAGTTTACAAATGTCCACCAGAGTCTGCCAGTAAAACAGCAAAAGGGAGATATCTAACTAACTAAATAAAGCAAACTAGAAAAGCACTCGGAGAGCACAGACCTCCGCCAGGCGCCACAATTCCCCCCATACAGTGTTTGTGTGTACGTTTTCACATTCCTTGAGCATGTAAACATATGACTAGCAATTGGATTCACAATGATTATTTGTTTATTTGACAGGGACAGTGCAATAAACACACAATTAATCAATGACAATCAATCTGATAGTGATAGGATTAGTGGTTCAGTTGTAAAAGCATTGCCTCCTTGGCGGAGGTAATAAACTGAAGTGTTGCTGTTGTGTCCATCTCCTCCACTGACGGATGCAAATTGGGTAGACAGGTTGCCGTGGGTTTTATATTATATTGTAACGTGCTGCTCGACATGGCGACGTCCCACCGGGAGGTTCAAACTCCCGCCTCCCGCTCCGGAGTCCCGCACTCTACCTGTGTCGCCAATAGGGTCAACCCACTTGGCAAGCCAAATAGGGTGCTCATATTGAGTTTGCTACAATATTATTGTTTTGGGGGTTGCGCTCCGCGGCAAACGACAATTTAGAAGCTTGGCCGGCAGAGAGCTCGTTTTTGCGCAGCGCCTATGGCTGGCCGGTGAATTTCTGCCAAATGCGCAGCTCCTATGGCTGGCCGGTGAATTTCTGCCAAATGCGCAGCTCCTATGGCTGGCCGGGGAATTTCTGGCAAAGAATCCGTTGGCGGACAGCTGCCCGTGTGAGGTTTTGCAGTTGCACGCTGGCGGGCCCAGGCCAGCAGTGTTTTCCGCGTCCTTTTGTGCCTAAAACGTTGAAGAACGCAGAGTTTGTGTTGCAGACACGACGACCAGCGCCCTCCATTGCGCCTGCACACATGTTGAAAATGGCTGTATGTCACAGTGTTGAATGAAAAATGCTTTAAAAAATTCCTGTATCCAGACGGTGAACCGGATCACCCCCAAAATTTAATCAGTTCTTCCTTGTACCATTTCCAACAACGCCTGAAAGTTTCATGGAAATCCGTCCAAGATTTTTTGAGTTATCTTGCTAACCAACAGACAGACAGACAGACAAACAAACAGACAAACCCCGGCAAAAACATAACCTCCTCCTGGCCTTTCGGCCTGGCGGAGGTAATAAGGTAGACTCAAGGTCATGTACAAAAGTTGACAAGACACAGTTGTAGAACAATGCCAAATTTCCCTGCAGTAAATCTAAATCTGGCAACATTGCCCATGTGTTTTGCCGCCCATGTTTTTGCTAATTTAACGTGTTAATTTTGAGTATTATAGTGCTTCTGGAAAGTATTCACAGCGCTTCACTTTTTCCACATTTTGTTATGTTACAGCCTTATTCAAAAATGGATAAAAATAATTTTTCCCTCAACACACAATACCTCATAATGACAATGTGAAAAAAAGTTTTTTTGAGATTTTTGCAAATTTATTAAAAAAAAAACAACAACTAAGAAATCACATGTACATAAGTATTCACAGCCTTTGCCATGAAGCTCATGAAGCTCAAAATTGAGCAAAATTGAGCTCAGGTGTATCCTTTTTCCACTGATCATCCTTGAGATGTTTCTGCAGCTTAAATGGAGTCCTCCTGTGGTAAATTCAGTTGACTGGACATGATTTGGAAAGGCACACACCTGTCTATATAAGGTCACAAGGACAGTTGACAGTGCATGTCACTCCATGTCAAAGCGCAAACCAAGTATGAAGTCAAAGGAATTGTCTGGAGACCTCCGAGACAGGGTTGTCTCGAGGCACAAATCTGGGGAAGGGTACAGAAAAATTTCTGCTGCTCTGAAGGTCCCAATAAGCACAGTGGCCTCCATCATCTGTAAATGGAAGAAGTTAACCACCAGGACTCTTCCTAGAGCTGCCTGGCGGTCTAAACTGAGGGATCGGGGGAGAAGGGTCTTTGTCAGAGAGGTGACCAAGAACCTGATGGTCACTCTGTCAGAGCTCCAGCATTCCTCTGTGGAGAGGGGAGAATGTTCCAGAAGGACAACCATCTCTGCAGCAATCCACCAATTAGACCTGCATGTTAGAGTGGCCAGTCGGAAGCCACTTCTTAGTAAAAAGGCACATGGCAGCCCACCTGAATTTGCCAAAAGGCACCTGAAGGACTCTCAGACCATGAGAAACAAAACTCGCGCAGCCAGAACCGGAGCTGGAGGAGAGGGAGCCCGGGTCTAACGAGACAAACGCCAGCGAGGTAATACAGAATAGCACCGATGACACACCATCCACCCCATGCACTCAGGAGGAGAGCTGCCCGGGAGGGGGGCAGCTGGGCTCACCTCCATCCCTCGCTCAGCCAGAACCGGAGCTGGAGGAGAGGGAACCCGAGCATGCAGAGAGCCCCGAAGCACAGCAACATCAACCAGGCACAAATACAGCTCACGACACAGCACAGCAGAGCACTTCAGACCTGAGATAGGAGGAACTGGACTGCTTCCGTACTCACGCTCAACAAGCTACGTAGGTTACAGCCGAGCTAATGGGGGAAGAGTCCGCTTCAACGAGTGACACTGGAGAGACACCAGACACCTTCCGTACCCACGACGAACTTCAAGCTACGGCAACAACAACGGAGAAAATGGGTGAAGGGTCCACGACAAACACGGTGACAACGGAACCGCCACAGCATGATGGCGGTCCCAAACTGGATGAGCATGCAGAGCCACCGGGATCACACAGACGCATGAAACCGAGCAAGGCGCCAGTCCATGTCATGAACTGGGTTCTGGTTCGCATCGGCGAGAGACTGGGACGGCGACTGACTGGGCCACAGCTGACAAGATGACGGGCGCTGCTGAGGATCATGGCGAAACTGGGATCGACGTGCTTTTGGCTGACAGACGGTTCAGTTCGGCACACAAACCAACTACGGCATGTCCAGGTGGCTGCTATAGACGGCAAAGTTTCACAGGAGTCAGCTACCACAGTGTCGGACCTGGGCCCCAGCATCATGAAAACTGGCCCTGGCCCCGGGGGTCCGACAGCTCCAGGGATGCTGCCACCACAGGCCTGCTACAAAGCACCTCAGGAAGAACTGCTTTCCCTGTGGAAGACTATTAAGAAAAAGAGAAAACAGACTGTTCAGGTAGGAGCACGGCAGAGACAGCAGCAGAATAACCCAACCAGCCATGTTGGGTCCCACAGTGGTCTACCCGTGGACCCTAGTCATTAGGTGTTCTGGGTTCTTGAAAAAAACCCCCACAAGAGTGTGTATTCTTTATAATGAAAGACAAGTGTTCTTTACAATTAATACACATATGAAAATAAGAGTTCTTTGAAATATAATAGCAAATAACTGTTGGTATACTTACCTGAATAGTAATGTTCACTGTTTTTCCGATAATACTGAATAAGAACGTTTAATATGTGGTATTGGTAAATGTTGAAGAAATGTGTATTTGATTAGTAATAAGATGTGTTAGTATTAAGGGGGAATTTTTATTTAAATTAAATTGGGGAGGGTGAATCTGCTAATGCCATTCTTAAATTTTTGCAAAGGAGGGTGTAGTGTATAAATATAGAGTATATTGGGAGTGGTATGCGGCCTGCGGCTGACGTCACCACGCCACTATATATTGGGCGGTCCGTCATCTCAGGGCAGTCTGACATGAGGTCTGATGAATTTGGGAGCCGGCTATATTGAGACACACTACACACATACTTTGTATTATTGACTTTATTGTAATCATGTTCAGTTCAATGGCACCATCCTCACTGGTCGTCATTGCCAGGTTTGTGGACATAACAGTCATGTTTGGGGGAAACCAGCACCACCATGCCAATACCATCCCTACAGTGAAGCATGGTGGTGGCAGCATCATGCTTTGGAGATGTTTTTCAGTGGCAGGAACTGAGAGACTAGTCAGGATAGAGGGAAAGATGAATGCAGCAATGTGCAGAGACATCCTGGATAAAAACCTGCTCCAGAGCGCTCTTGACCTCAAACTGGGGTGATGGTTCACCTTTCAGCAGGACAACGACCCTAAGCACACAGCCAAGGTATCAAAGGAAAGGCTTCAGGACAAATCTGTGAATGTCCTTGAGTGGCCCAGCCAGAGCCCAGACTTGAATCCAATTGAACATCTCTGGAGAGATCTGAAAATGGCTGTGCACTGACACCTCCCATCCAACCTGATGGAGCTTGAGAGGTGCTGCGGAGAGGAATGAGCGAAACTGCCCAAAGATAGGTGTGCCAAGCTTGTGGTGTCATTTTCAAAAGGACTTAAGGCTGTAATTGCTACCAAAGGTCTATCAACAAAGTACTGAGCAAAGGCTGTGAATACTTATGTACATGTGATTTCTAAGTTTTATGTTTTAAATAAATTTGCAAAAATCTAAAAAAAAAAATTGTTTTTCACATTGCCATTAAGGGGTATTATGTGTAGAATTTTGAAGAAAAAATGAACTTATTTTATTTTGAAATAAGGCTGTAACATAAAATGTGGAAAAAGTGAAGAGCTGTGCATATTTTGCAGATGCACTGTAATACTTTGTAGCGTTGTGAGCTACAAAAACATGTTATTTACCTATGTCACCTTGGAGTTTTCTTTCTTTAAATTATGGTTTTGCTGCATTTGTTACAAATGCTATGTCAAGAATTTGGCTTTCTGCACAATGGCTAATTATCCACAATTGATAAGAGCAAATTCATCATATACAGTCCTGTACTGAAATCTCATATGGCTACTGGAGCTACAATTTGAGGAACTTTTGAGTATAAAGCCAGTGCGAATGAAATGAAATGTTAATAGATGTCTTGTACATTGCCTGAATGACAAATTTGTGAACACTAATTGTCTTAATGCCAAGCATGGGGGGAGTACTGTGCTCATGCTTTCAGTTTGTTTTGATTATGTTTCTGTATTTCCTCATCTTAGTTGTATGATTGACTTCGTTCTTGGGTTTGGATGTATTATGTCATTTGAGTTTGCCATTTGTTTCCATTTATGAAAGTTCTGTTCTTAGTTTAGTATTATTATTTGGTCATTTATATGATGCATCAATGACCATCTAGTTTTATATTATAAATGTTATCTGCCCTGTTTAGACATGAGCCTATCCTCACCTTTACTCTCAGTCCTCTTTTTGTAATTTTGATATGAGTATTCCAGTATTTGCATTTCTTGTTTTGTATTTATCTCATCCTCGCCTTTATGGTTCATTTCTCCCTGTTAGTTTTATCTGGTCTGTTTCTCATTCTGTATTCACTTCATATTTATAGTCGGTTACCTTTTTTCCATATTCCCGGTCTGTGCGTTTACCTTGACAGTGTGTGTTATTTCCTCTGTAGCTCAAATTCCCAGGCTGTCACAGCTGTCGGTTCTTTGTTGGATTATCCTCGGTCCTGTCACCCACACCTGTTATCATTTATATTTGTTTCCCTGTGACCTATTTAAAGGCAGTTGCAATGCAGTCCGTTGCAGCATCCTTGCCAGTGTTCAGATGGGAGTCCCCCGTCTTATTTATCATTTGTCTCCAGATCTGAGTCCCGCGTCTATCCAATTCTACCCGGCGTGTGCTTCACGCCTCAGCCTGGCTGTTCGTATTTTCCTAATTTGGCGAATTGGTCATGCCGGCGTGTGCTCCACGCTTCAGCCTTATTTGTCATCCTGCCTTATCCTGTAAGTTACCTTTGTTATATTTTGTATTTTGTTATTAAATGTCTTTGCAACTCACAGTCCAGCGTTTGGGTCTTCGTCCTGCCCTGAGGGGCGGTATATGACAACTAATATGATGCATATACAGTGTGTGGGTAGATTTTTGTGATAGTAGTGTTGTGTGGAGATTTGGCCCTTGAGGCTTGCCGTAGCCTGTGCCAGGGGGTTGGGGTAGTGATGTCAGGCGGACTACGGTCAGTGAATATATTGTACAGTGGTGTGAAAAAGTGTTTGCCCCCTTCCTGATTTCTCTTTTTTTTTGCATGTTTGTCACACTTAAATGTTTCAGATTATCAAACAAATTTATGTTTTAGACAAAGATAACACAAGTAAACACAAAATACGCTTTTTAATTGAAGGTGTTTATTATTAACCACTTGCGCTCCGTTGTTCCGCGGGCGGGCAAGTCTCTGCGTCCTATGACGCACGAGGGCGCACGAGAGCGCCCTCATGCGCGCTTGGACGCATGACGCATGATGGTGGTGATGGTGATGTAGTAGCGTCCAAGCGCCACTCAAAAAAAAACTGCAGAGACAGCCGCGAACAGATTAGTTCATCTGATTGACCTCTCATTCGACTAATAAGAGCCTTGAATTGGGTTTCTGAAACCTTGAGGAGCCAATGAATGAAAATCTAGGAAGGAGGACCCGCCTACTGTGAACGCAGGAGCCAATTGAAGCACAGAAATTCAGGCAGGGTGAAGAGAGATTTACTGTTGCCACAGATGAAAACAAAGGATGCTGGACGAATCTAATACAGACCCAGCAGCATGGAGAACACCCACAAGTGGGACCTGCACTCATTCCAGCAGAATAGATGGAGGCCGACGACAAAAGTCGTAAATCATTCGCCAAAACGGCAACAATGGAATTATGTTGATCGGGATCCACGAGCGGAGCAGCGTCGCGTTTGTCTGACGCGTGGGAAGAGATGTTCGCCACGACTCTGCTGCTTTGAAGAGGTAAGGTGAGGTAAGAGGTAAGCTAAATTATTATTTATCCCTGAAAACTGTAATCCAAAAATGACTTTTGACCGATCGGTAAATTACAACTGTACTGCGCACAAAGTACGAAGTGCGTGCGCCGCGATAAACGGTTCATTTGCCGTGTTCGGACCGTGAACGCCCCCCCCCCCCGCTGCAGAAGAGGAGGGGGGGGGGCGTTCACGGTCCGAACGCCCCCCGGTCCGCAGGGGGAAGCATATCAGTCTATTCCATCATGTAGCGATGGCCCTCTTCTGTAGCGAGGGGGGGGGGCGTTCACGGTCCATTCACGGTTCCCCCCCCACACACACACACAGTAGCGAGGGGGGGGGGGGAGCCGCTGTGAAAACATGCAAGGAGTGTAATCCGTCTGTAGCGAGGGCCGAAGTCGGTCCTTGGTAGCGGGGGGGGGGGGGGAACGACCCCCCGCCCACACACACACACACAGACACAGCCCTGAGTGTGACCTTTCCTTTGAGCCTAAAATGAAGATTCTACATTGAATTATTCAAAAGTTACAGACGTTTTTCCAAACTGTGCCATTTGGCACAATTTGGCACAGTTCCAAAACGCCTGGGAACAGCCTGAGAACAAAGCTGTGTAAAATATTCATTTTTTGTGGTATTGTTACCAAATTTGGATCTCAGCTGGATAACACTTGGTTCTACATTTCTGTTGCATTTTCCAGCCGGATCGGACAGCTGTGTGTTATTTACAAGCATTTGTATCCAAAAAAACACTGTGTCCAATTTTTTTTTCTTCAAGTTCAGTATGTTTAGATGACTGTAACTCAGTGGCCGGAGCACGTAGAGAGATTATGTTTTTTTTGCCAAAAAATTCAAAGTGTTTTCTTTTAAATGAGACCAACCCCATGAAGATGCTGCAAAGGGTTGAATAACAGCTTTCGATTTACTTTGGGCACGTTATTTTTTGGCATTTTTAGGAAAATTGCCCGGAGTGCAAGTGGTTAAGGGTAAAAAAAATTCCAAACCTACATGGCCCTGTATGAAAAAGTGATTGCCCTCCTGTTAAAACATAAATTACCTGTGGTTTATCACATCTTTGAAAGCTGAGTTCAATTTTCTAGCCATTTCCAAAGCTTTGGGACTCCAGCGAACCACGGTGAGAGCCAATATCCACAAATCGCAAAAAACATGAAACAGTGGTGAACCTTCCCAGGAGTGGCCGGCTGACAAAAATTACCCCAAGAGCGCAACAACGACCCATCCAAGAGGTCACAAAAGACCCCACAACAACATCCAAAGAACTGCAGGCCTCACTTGCTTCAGTTATGATCAGTGTTCATGATTCCACCATAAGAAACACACTGGGCAAAAATGGCCTGCATGGCAGAGTTCCAAGACGAAAACCACTGATGAGCAAAAAGAACATAAAGGATCATCTCAGTTTTGCCAGAAAACGTCTTGATGATCCCCAAGACTTTTGGGAAAATACTCCGTGGACTGACGAGACAAAAGTTGAGCTTTTTGGAAGGTGTGTGTCCCATTACATCCAACGTACTGTAAAAGTAACAGCATTTCAGAAAGGGAACATCATACCAACAGTAAAATATGGTGGTGGTAGTGTGCTGGTCTGGGGCTGTTTTGCTGCTTCAGGACCTGGAAGACTTGTTGTGGTAAATGGAACCATGAATTCTGCTGTCTAGCAAAAACTCCTGAAGGAGAATGTAAAGCTATCTGTTCGTGGCCTCAAGCTGAAGCGCACTTGGGTTCTGCAACAGGACAATGATCCAAAACACATCAGCAAGTCCACCTCTGAATGGCTTAACAAAAGCAAAATGAAGACTTTGGCGTGGCCTAATCAAAGTCCAGACCTGAATCCTATTGAAATACTGTAGCATGACCTTGTAAAGGCAGCTCATGCTTGAAAACCCCCCAATGTGGCCGAATTACAACAATTCTGAAGAGATGAATGGGCCAAAATTCCTCCACAGTGCCGTAAAAAACTCATTGCCAGTTATCGCAAACGCTTGATTGCAGTTGTTGCTGCTAAGGGTGGCCCAACCAGTTACTAGGTTTAGGGGGCAATCACTTTTTTCACACAGGACCATGTAGGTTTGGATTTTTTCCCCCTTAGTCATAAACACCTTCATTTAAAAACTGCATTTTATCTTTACTTGTGTTATCTTTGACTAATATTTAAATTTGTTTGATGATCTGAAACATTTAAGTGTGACAAACATACAAAAAAATGAGAAATCAGGAAGAGGGCAAACACTTTTCACACCACTGTATTGTGCCTGTGTTCCATAATAAAGTTCAATTTGTTGCTCAGTTCAACACGCTCCGGTTATTGAGACAACATTTTGGCGACGAGAATAAAGCATGGGAGTGTACATTAAACCGACACCTCCATTTTTACAGTCTCTGAGTACGCCAAGTATACCATGATGCTGCTGGCGGGAGGCATTCGAGGTATATGTTACTGTGGCCAGTCTGGGAGACACCGACGAAGAGAGACGGAGGAGCCTACTCGTTCACTACCTCGGTGAGGAGGGCCAACGAATATTTTTTGCACTGGGTGGCAAGGGCTCACTGAAGGAATGTCTGGACTTAATGGACTATTTCTTTATGGACCATTCCAGCATCACGGCGTGAAGATATAAATTCTTCGACCACCAACAAAAAGCTAGCAAGTCCACCCAACACTTCATTATGGAACCCTGTAGCTTAGCAAGAAAGTGCACCTTCGGGAAGAGGAAGAGCTAGTCCAGGACAAGCTAGCACACGGTGCGAGCAACGAGTGGCTAAAAGACAAGCTAACGCTGACTACGGACGTCCTCGTGCTGGAGAAAGTGGTTGAATTGATCAGCCAGATAAAGTCCACTGCCCAGCTAGGTCTACCAGTGCTAGCTAAGGAGAACCTGGCCACCCAAGTTTCCCATCCACATCTGGCCGCTAACAACACAGCTAACACTTTGGGAGGACCCCTAAAAGGCAGTGGACCGTGGCACGGGCAGGAGTGGGGGCTAGGGGTCTGTGTGACGGCTGTCACTACCCTTGTCACTGGGCAGGCTCGTTCACCTGCCCCACCAGAGGGAAGAAGTGTCATAACTGCAGCTGTTCTAATCACTGGCCAGGGCCTGCACCACCACTATTAAACCATCGGCGGCAGAGCCTGAAAGCGTGATGCGGGTGTGTGTGGTGGGCGCCAAGAAGGAACTGTTAAAGTGGTACGTCTTGCAGCTAGACAGGGTTGATGTGCCATTTATGGTGGACTCAGGAGCTGGTAAGTCCATACTGAGTATGGCTAAAATGAAAAGACTTTTCCCGGGCAAAACCATGGAGGACCTTACCGCAACATTCAGCGGCTTAAGGATGTTCACAAAGCTAGATTTCCACCAGGGTTACCTACAGGTGCCTCTTCACCCAGACAGGAGGGACCTGATGACGTTCGTAACCCACATGGGCATTTTCAGGTACATCCGCATGCCTTTTGGTCTGAGCTCAGCACCTAGCTGTTTTCAAAATATCATGTCCACGATTTTGGCTGGCCTCAAGGGTGTAGTGGTGTGCCTGGATGACATTGTGGTCCACGGCGTGTCGCGGGAAGAGCACAATGGTCATTTGGAACGGGTGATGGAGGTGCTACAGGAGCATGGGAATTACAATGAACGGGGAGAAGTGCATTTTCACGGTGGACTCCATTGAGTTTATGGGATTCCGGCTGACGGACAAGGGTCTGAGGCCCCTGCACTTGAACATGGAGGTGGTCCTGCCTGCGTCTCCCAGATCCCACAACACCTGCACAGATCTCCTCGTTCTTGGGCATGGTGAACTTTTACGGGTGCTTTATTCCCCACTATTCAGAGACTATCGAACCACTCCGGGCCCTTCTGAAGCAGGATGCACCGTGGCAGTGGACCCCGGCTTGCTCAGCGGCAGTTGTTAGGCTGAAGTCCCAACTCACCTCCCCTCTAGTATTGACCCACTTTGATCCACCTTGAGCCGACTTGAGCCGACTTTTGTGACTTGTGATGCATCTGGTTTGGTGGTGGGAGTGGTTATGTCTCAAGTGCAAGACGGTATCGAGCACTCAGTGGCGTTCGCGTTGAGGTCTCATTCAGCGGCAGAACAGAAATATGCCGTGGGTGAGAGGGAGGCACTTGCCTGTGTCTGGGCATGTGAACAGTGGCACATCTATCTCTATGGGTGCCACTTCACCCTGTGAACGGACCACTGGGCGCTGACGACACTGCTGGAGACGACGGGCTTGGGACACTGACCCCTATGGATCCACAAGTGGACTGAGTGGCTGAGGGCCTATGACTTTACTATCCAGTTCACTCCTGGAAAAGAGAACATAGTGGAGGACCTCCTGTCCTGTGCCACGGCCAACACCACACAACCGGACGGCGATGACCCCACAAAGGCCGATCTGCTCAACACGCGGCACAGACCTCTCCGGGGCATGGTATCCCTCCAGGAGCTCCAGGCAGAGTCAGTACAGGACCCCACATTGTCACAACTGTGCTCGGTCATCAGGGAGGGTTGGCCCCTGAAAGTACAGGGCAATCTGGCCCATTTTCACTGGTTTAGGGACAAACTGAGCTGTTGGAATGGTGTGTGTGGCAAGGGGACACTGCACGTTGATCCCGGTGTCTCTGAGATCACGAGTTCTGGTGATGCTCCACGAGGGTCACCTGGGCGTGGTTAGGGCAAAGCAGCATTGCAGGGATTCAGTTTGGTGGCCTGTTATCGATAAGGACATTGAAACCATGGTGAAGAACTGTGTCCTGTGCTTGGAGAGCGGAAAGACCGGCGGACCCCCCCCCAACCTATGTGACCGTTACCGTACCCAGAGGGCCTTTGGAAGCACATCCAATTAGACATCTGCGGCGAACTACATACAGCACCCCCGAACAGCCACTTTTTGCTTGTGGTCTACGATCTGTTCTCTAAATGGCCAGAGGTGTTGCCCACTAATTCCGTCATGACAGAGGTGGTTACGGGTTTCCTCTTGTCACTGTTCACCAGATGGGGGGTCCTGGATGCCATCACTATGGGCAATGACCCATAGTTCACCTCTGGGGGGTTTGAGGAGTTTTTGGGTGTTAAGGGTTGTGGAACACATCAAAACCGTGTTCTACCACCCCCAAGCCAATGGGGGCATGAAGCGTTTCAACAAAACTCTGAAAAACGGTCTGAGAGCCCATTTGGCGGATGGCTGCACATTCCCTGACGCCCTCCAGAGCACACCTCCACTACAGGGTAGCGGCCCACGACAGGGTGCTCCCCGGTGAAACTCATGCTGGGGCGTGAACTCCACCTGTCCCTGGACCAACTGAGGCCCCCCATGACCTCCTCTCTGAAGAACATAGACCCTCCATGAGACCGGGTCGTTGCCCAGCAGCCGAAGGAAGCACAGGGAGAAAGCCCACGGACTCGATGTGTCGGACCAGGTCTGGATTAAACACCTCAACCACACGCATAAACTGCAGCCTTTCTGGATGAGGCCCCTACAGATCGTGAGGCAGCAGGGCCAGGACATGTTTGACCTCTTGGACAGGTCATAGTGGCACTCCAGCCGACTCAGGAAGTCATTTCCTGCACAGAGTCCGGGAACAGCGGAAGAGCGGACTGATGTGGGTTGGGACTCTTCTGGTGAGGGTGTTAGGGACTCGCAGGTATGGCCGACGGAGCCTGGAGCAGGTTGCCCTTCAGTGGGGCGCTCGGCTAGGACACGTTAGAGGCCTAAATACCTTGATGACTTTGTCCTGAAAGTAGCTTTTGCCATTGTGTGTTGGGAATGAGTGGCAGAAGAATCCACCCCAACACGGGAGGGTGTCTTGGTAGTCTACCCAGGTGCCCATTTAGTTTACTAGTTTTGATGTTCTGTGTGTTTAAAAAAATACTATATTGCATGTGTTCTAAGGGGTCCATCTTATATATAGTTGGGGCAGCTGTGGCTCAGGAGGTAAAGCAGGTCGTCCAATAACCGGATGGTTGGCAGTTTGAATCCCACTCTCCCCTGATGTCTTGCTGTTGTGTCCCTGGGCAAGATACTCTATCCACCTTGCCTCCAGTGTCCATAACACTGGGCATGAATGTGTATAAATGTTTGGTAGTGGCCGGAGAGGCTGTTGGCGCGGCTTGGCAGCCACATTTACATCAGCCTGGCCCAGGGCAGCTGTGGCTGCAGTAGTGGCTTGCGGCTACCATTGTCTGTCTGGAGTGAATGAATAATGTATCTATTTGTAAAGTGTCTTTGAGTGTCTATGATAGAGTGCTGTATAAATCTGATGCATTATTATTATTATTATTATTACTATATGTGAGTTATCTATGGGGTTTTGGCCCTTGGGGCTTGTCGTAGTCTGTGCCGGAGTATGGGGTGGTCACGTTAGGCGGGCTTTGGCCAGTGAATATATCTGCCTGTGCTCCATAATAAAGTTCAGTTCGTTGCTCAGTTCAACACGGCTCCGGTCTCGCGTTATTGAGACATAACAAGTAGTGCTGTGTGTCAGCAGATTAAATAGCAACTATTGACCAGAATCCTATGAAATTCAGTACAAGGGTGGCGCTTAGGCAACAGAAAATTCATAGATTTTGGACATGACTGGCGTCACTGGCAGATCCAGAATTTTTTCCTACTGCTTTAAAGTTGCCAGATAAGCATTTTTGAGATTTTCTTAAATTGTGCATTAAACATGATGAAAAAATAAGTTGTGTAAATGAGATGGATATGTCAAATAAAGGACTGATCGAGGATTTTTTTCCCCCCACTTTTTTTTTAACATTGCTATATACTGGTCTTTTTTTTTTTTTTCTAGTGTCATTTTGATTAAAGCTCCAATACGTAATGTGCTCTCGCCAGCATGAGAAGTCCTAACATGCCTACTTCAACTGCACAAATATGGAGTGGTTCTGATTGAAAAACGGCTGTACTCATGGGCAGGCCGTTTGAAAATTTCTGCATTTTGTCTAAGATGGTGACTCGGCAATAAACCTGCACTGATATCTTGAAAACAAGTAAAAAGTCTTTCTGAGAACCCTTGAGGTGAGAATAAAGTTGTTTAATCACTGAATCTATTTAGATTCTACATCGCTAACTGCTGGTTTAAATGTAATTTAAGAATCATGCTGCAATGCATCTATTACAATGCATTCTGCTACGTTGGAAAACATACACTCATATTTCCATACCATATCAACTCACTTTTGGTTTGTTCCATTTCACATCTGCCCAGCTGCATCCACTCATGATTCAGATGTCTCACCAGCTAAACAGATTGAATCAATTAAGCAGATTAAATAGTTTTTTTTTCTTTCCCACGACTTTTGGTCAGGTGATCCAGGGGTTTGTGGTCAGGAATTTTAATAAATATTTTTTTTGTAAATGAACTGACTTTGTGTGGGGAAAAACTTGTTCCTTGTGGAGGAACAAAATAAGTTCAGGGGAGACACGGCGAGCTGAAGGTTTAAGTTTTATTCCTCCATCATCATGAGACACACTGCAGCACTGTGTGCTGTGTGTGCACTGTTGTGAGTGCGCTTTCCTGAGGTATGTAAAGTCAGCTCTTTTATACAGACAAGAGAGAATGCATGGCACAGTTACATATTGATATACATATCAGTCAGTACATATCAATCACGTGATTAACTGGTTGTCCCCCAAGGGGATCTCTGTCCGTATGCAATCCCTGCTGAGCGTGAATATTATCAGTCTGCATTGTGCTGGTTGCCCACATTCTTGTATTTAAATATTTTTGTGTAAAATATATTGTAACGTCGGGGCTGTGTTAAGGGGGCGGGGATTTTTCCCGGCATGCTTGGAAAGGGTGTTATCATTCGTGTGTTCTAAAGTGTTATTGTTGTGTTATAATGACACAGCAGTGTTATAAGAAGAGTCAGAGCAGTGACTGATCATGCGTTTGTGTCACCCTTAGTGAGACGGAGGTCTGTGTGAATGACCTCCCCTCCTGTCTGTGTTGAGGGAGTGTGTTTCAAATAAAGCCTGTTTCGTCACAGTCATCTCTCCTTTCTTGTGTGAACCCCCACTACATCACAATATATTGGAAGATGGTGCATTGTAAACTGTTTTTATAGAAATATTTATTGAAGTATGTTTTTCCCATGACTAATACGCCCAGTGGGAGGGGCTTGGTCTTGAAAATGGGGTTGTTATGGGGATGGTCAGTCAGTCTAAAGTTTGTTGCAGAGGAGGTTGTTATGTATGAATAACAGGAGTTGGAGTCACTCTTCATGCAGCAAACAACTCTTCTTTATTACACAGAACATGGGACTATATACACAGTGGGCCGTGCCCACCTGACGTAACCCTGAGGGCGGGTACGGCATCACACACACACAACATTCTCCACGCCTTTAGAAAAGTGTAAAACCACACACACAATCGAAAACTTCCCAAATTTAGGACCCGAGTCACCCACTAAGAACAGGAAATAACTAACTCTAATAAAACATCTTATCACATTCACCCAAAAGAATAACACAAAAATCTGACTTGTCTCTAAGGGTGGCCCAACCAGTTATTAGGTTTAGGGGGGCAATCATTTTTTCACACAGGGCCATGTAGGTTTGGATTTTTTTTACCCTTAATAAAAAACGCCTTCAATTAAAAACTGCATTTTGTGTTTACTTGTGTTATCTTTGTCTAATATTTAAATTTGTCTGATGACCTGAAACATTTTGTTACAACTCGCTCTCGCCTGTCTCCCGCTCCAGCTGCGCGCACACCTGTGCCTCATCAGTCTCGGGCTATATAGCCCGCTCCGCCTGGAGCCTCGGCCTGGAGCCGTCTGCTGCTCAACGTTCTTCGCACGCCAACCTTCTGATTCCCGGCGCTCTTTGGATAGCTCCCCGATATCACGTAAGCTCATCATCCTCTTACCTTTTCCAGTCTCTCCCTGTGGATTCCTTGGCGGCAGATTTCCTCCCTCATCCTCGCCGTCTTTCTCCTCACCGTGCCGAGCGCGCTCAAGGACGCTGTCTTCCAGGCAGGAGACCTGCGGCTCAAGCCAACGCCAGCCACTGTACCATCTGCAAGTGAGCATTAGACTGTGCGTTAATTCCGCTGGGTGTGCACCAGCAGCTAATCTCTGTTCTGTTCTGCCCTTAGGATTGCCTGGCTGTACGGCGCTCTGCTTCGCCCTCGACGCATCCTGTTCACCCGTAACACTTTCCACCCCGCAAACACGCACCCACACACCTGCTGTCTCCACAATAAAATTATTGAATCACACTCGAGCCTGTGTGTGTGTTCCCTGGGTCAGACCTCATGTCAGTACGGCTCCAGCAGAGCGACCCAGCAAACAGCGGGCTCGCACTTAACACTCTCGAGGCTCGAGTGGATCAAATCACTCACCAGCGGCAAGTAATCCTGAATCAGTTGACTCTGATAAACTGCCGGTTGGACCGTCTGGATCCTCAGCAGACGTTCCCTCCGGCCCAGCGTAGCGGGCCAACTCCCGTTGGCCTCCCAGCTAGCCAGGCTAGCCTGGGGCCACCCACTCGTCTCACTCCCATCCCCACCCCCACGCACTTCAGCGGGAAGCTTGGAGAGGCTCGGGGGTTCATCCTACAGTGTGAGTCGGTGTTCCAGCGCATCCCCGGGGACTTCCCGACTGATCCCAGCCAAATCGGGCATGTGGCAAACCTCCTGGAAGGGCGAGTGTTAGCTTGGGCCTACGCCATAATGGCGAGGCCCAGCTACGCGAACCTGACCTATGCCCAGTTCGTGCACGATTTCCATGAAGTATTCGATCATTCGGACCGTGATAGTGTGCTAACCACACGGCTGCTAAACTTCCGCCAGGGTAGTCGGTCGGCGGCCGATTACGCTGTTGACTTCCGGGTGGTAGCGGCGGAAGTTGGGTGGGAGGATGCTGCCCTCTGCAGCATTTTCGCCCGTAGCCTGAGCCCTAGCCTCCAGGATGAACTGGCCTGCCGGGATCAGCCGGAATGGCTTTCTGACCTAATTTCCCTTGCAATCAGTTTAGATAACAGGTTGAGAGAACGGGCCGCCAAGCGGAAATCGTTCGGCCGCTCGAGCGAAGTGTCTCCTCACACCTCTCAACCTCGCCCCCTGGCGTTGCCCGCGCCGGAGTCCGCCGACGAACCGGAGGCGATGCTGATTGGGCGGGTCAAGCTTCCGCTGGCTGAGAAACAGCGCTGTAGGGAGCTGGGCCTTTGCATGTATTGAGGAGACGATCAGCACCCCGTGGAGTCCTGTCCAGTTAAGCCAAAAGGAGGGGTTTGCGAGTCGCTGTAGGGGGCCTCGCGGACTCGTCTCGGCTGAACTCCCTATCAAAATGCCTCTTGCCAATCAGGTTCTGTCACAACCGCACCGAACACCTCACTCACGCACTGGTGGACTCGGGGGTGGAACAGAGCTTTATTTCTAAGAGCCTGGCAACCCGCCTGGGCATCCCCTGCCAAGCTCTGCTGGCCCCTCTCAACCTTGTCACCCTCTCCAAAACTCCCCTGGAGAGGGTTATGCACCGGACAGCCCCAGTCGCCGTCATTGTCTCCGGGAATCACCGGGAGGACCTCAGCCTGTTCGTTCTGCCCACCTCAGCTACCCCATTCTGGGTATTCTGGGTACCTCGTTCTGGGTTACCCCTGGCTGCACCTCCACAACCCAGCCTTCGACTGGCAATCCGGAAGTGTCCTCTCCTGGAGCTCCTTTTGTTTAAGCGCCTGCCTCCAGTCCGCTGCCTGTGCCCCATCGCTTCCCCTGTCCTCCGCCGACTCCTCCCCTCCGGACCTCTCCAAGGTACCTCCGGAGTTCCATGACCTCGGGGCAGTTTTCAGCAAATCCAAGGCGCTGTCTCTTTCCCCCCACCACCTGTATGACTGCGCCATTAACCTCCGTCCAGGGGCGCCCTTACCATCGAGCCGCTTGTACAGCTTATCGGCTCCGGAGCGGGAGGCCATGGATACTTACATAAAGGAGTCGCTCAGTGCTGGCATCATTCGACCCTCCTCATCCTCAGTCGGAGCTGGGTTTTTCTTCGTCGGTAAGAAGGATGGGTCCCTCCGGCCATGCATCGACTTCCGAGCCCTGAATGACATCACTATAAAGGATAAGTACACGCTGCCGCTGATGCATTCCGCCTTCGACTCTCTCCAGGGGGCCTCCTGGTTTACGAAGCTGGTCCTCCGCAGCGCGTACCATCTCGTTCTGATCCGGGAGGGCGATGAATGGAAGACGGGTTTCTGGACCCCCAGTGGCCATTTTGAATACCTTGTTATGCCGTTTGGGCTCACCAATGCTCCGGCCATTTTCCAGCGGCTGATTAACGACGTCCTTCGAGACTTCCTGGGGGCTTTCGTTTTTGTCTACCTGGACAACATCCTGATTTTCTCCCGGTCTCGGGAGGAGCATCAGGTCCATGTGAGGTGGGTCCTCCAACGTCTTCTGGAGAACAGGCTCTACGTGAAAGCGGAGAAGTGTGAATTTTACACTGACAAGACCTCCTTCTTGGGCTTTATTGTATCTCATAATCAGGTCATCCCGGATCCTGGTAGTCGATTGGCCCCCTCCTTCGACCAGGAAACAACTCCAACAGTTCCTGGGGTTTGCTAACTTCTACAGCCGCTTCGTTCCCAAGTTCAGCTCCATTGCTTCTCCCCTGAATCGCCTCACCTCCCCCAAGGTGCCGTTCCGGTTGACAGAGGAGGCTGCGTCTGCCTTCACAGCCCTGAAGATGGAGTTCTCCTCCTCCCGGGTCCTGACTCAGGTGGACCCCGTGCTACAGTGCCTCGTCGAGGTGGACGCCTCCGACACAGGGGTGGGGGCGGTGCTGTCTCAACGTTCTCTGGTGGATGGGATGGTCCACCCCTGTGCCTTCTTCTCCCGACGCCTGTCTTCCACGGAGAGGAACTACGACGTCGGTGATAGAGAACTCCTAGCGGTGAAGCTTGCGCTGCAGGAGTGGCGTTACTGGCTGGAGGGCGCAGCACAACCTTTTGTGGTCTGGACGGATCATAAGAACCTGGAGTACCTGAGGTTGGCCAAGCGCCTGAATGCCCACCAGGGGCACTGGACCCTGTTCTTTGGCCGCTTCAGGTTCACTATCATCTTTCGCCCCGGCTCTAAGAACGCCAATCCGGATGCGCTGTCCAGGCAGTTTGCCAGGGAGGTCCCCGAAGAACAGGAACACACTGTCCTGCCGGCCTCGTGCATCATGGGTGCCGTCTTGTGGTCCATCACGGATAAGGTCCGGAGGGCGCAGGAGGCCGAACTGGATCCTGGCGGCGGTCCAGCGGGGAGGTTGTTTGTGCCATCATCCGTCTGGGGTGACGTCATCCATTGGGCTCATACTTCTAAGTTCACCTGTCACCCTGGGATCTCCCGACTGGTGGAGCTCCTCAGAGGTCCTTTTGGTGGCCGGGCCTCCGGGACGACGTCACCAACTACGTCCGTGCCTGCCCCCAGTGTGCTACTGGAAAGATGTCAACCTCTCCTCCAGCAGGGCTCCTCCATCCCCTGCCGGTCCCTGGAAGGCCTTGGTCCCACGTAGCCTTGGACTTTGTCACCGGCCTCCCGACGTCTAACACCTTCAACACCATCCTGACCATCGTGGACTGGTTTTCGAAGGCCGCCCACTTCGTGCCTCTCCACGGCCTCCCTACGGCGCGGCAGACGGCAGACTTGTTGGTCCAGCACGTCGTGAGGTTACATGGGATTCCGGTAGACATCGTCTCTGACCGGGGTCCCCAGTTCGTGTCCAGGGTCTGGAGGTGCTTCTGCAATGCCTCAGGGGCTACGGTGAGCCTGTCATCCGGTCATCATCCCCAATCCAACGGGCAGTGCGAGCGAGCTAATCAAGAGCTGGAGGCTGCGCTGCACTGCGTCGCTGCCTCCAGTCCGTCCTCCTGGAGCACCCATCTGCCTTGGATAGAATATGCCCACAATTCGACTCTGTCATCAGCCATTGGGATGTCTCCTTTCTGGGCGTCTCTGGGATACGACCCTCCGCTGTTCCCTGAAGAGGAGGGGGAGGTGGCAGTACCGTCTATCCAGGCTCATCTGAGGCGCTGCCGATGCCTTTGGACGGCGACCCGCCAGGCCCTTTAAATGCACGGTGGAGCGCAACTCCAAGACTGTGAACCGTCGCAGGAGAGCCGCTCCCCACTATCAGGTGGGCCAACAGGCCAACAGGCCAACGACAATATATATATATATATATACAGTATATATATATATATATATATATATATATATATATATATATATATATATATATATATATATATATTTGTGTGTACATATGTATATTCACTGCTCTTATTTTCTTATATATATATATATATATATACTGTATATACAGTATATATATATATATAAAGTATTTATATATATTAAAAAAAAGTATTTAGTCAGCCACCAATTGTGCAAGTTCTCCCACTTAAAAGATGAGAGAGGTCTCCAATTTTCATCATAGGTATACCTCAACTATGAGAGACAAAATCAGAAAAAAAAAAATCCAGAAAATCACATTGAAGGATTTTTAATGAATTAATTGGTAAATTCCTCGGTAAAATAAGTATTTGGTCAATAGCAAAAGTTCATCTCAATACTTTGTTATATACCCTTTGTTGGCAATGACAGAGGTCAAACGTTTTCTCTAAGTTTTCACAAGGTTTTCACACACTGTTGCTGGTATTTTGGCCCATTTCTCCATGCAGATCTCCTCTAGAGCAGTGATGTTTTGGGGCTGTCGCTGGGCAACACGGACTTTCAACTCCCTCCAAAGATTTTCTATGGGGTTGAGATCTGGAGACTGGCTAGGCCACTCCAGGACCTTGAAATGCTTCTTACGAAGCCACTCCTTCGTTGCCCGGGCTGTGTGTTTGGGATCATTGTCATGCTGAAAGACCCAGCCACGTTTCATCTTCAATGCCCTTGCTGGTGGAAGGAGGTTTTCACTCAAAATCTCATGATACATGGCCCCATTCATTCTTTCCTTTACACGGATCAGTCGTCCTGGTCCCTTTGCAGAAAAACAGCCCCAAAGTATGATGTTTCCACCCCTATGCTTCACATTAGGTATGGTGTTCTTTCTCCTCCAAACACGACAAGTTGAGTTTTTACCAAAAAGTTCTGTTTTGGTTTCATCTGACCATATGACATTCTCCCAATCCTCTTCTGGATCATCCAAATGCTCTCTAGAAAACTTCAGACGGGCCTGGACATGTACTGGCTTAAGCAGGGGGACACGTCTGGCACTGCAGGATTTGAGTCCCTGGCGGCGTAGTGTGTTTCTGATGTAGCCTTTGTTACTTTGGTCCCAGCTCTCTGCAGGTCATTCACTAGGTCCCCCCATGTGGTTCTGGGATTTTTGCTCACCGTTCTCGTGATCATTTTGACCCCACGGGGTGAGATCTTGCGTGGAGCCCCAGATTGAGGGAGATTATCAGTGGTCTTGTATGTCTTCCATTTTCTAATAATTTGCTCCCACAGTTGATTTCTTCACACCAAGCTGCTTACCTATTGCAGATTCAGTCT
Organism: Pholidichthys leucotaenia; assembly: GCA_020510985.1. Classification (NCBI taxonomy): domain Eukaryota; kingdom Metazoa; phylum Chordata; class Actinopteri; order Cichliformes; family Pholidichthyidae; genus Pholidichthys; species Pholidichthys leucotaenia. The sequence continues at coordinate 322,209,912 of CM035843.1, read as the reverse complement.
TCCCAGCCTGGTGCAGGTCTACAATTTTGTTTCTGGTGTCCTTTGACAGCTCTTTGGTCTTGGCCATAGAGGAGTTTGGAGTCTGACTGTTTGAGGTTGTGGACAGGTGTCTTTTATATTGATAACGAGTTCAAACATATGCCATTAATACAGGTAACAAGTGGAGGACAGAGGAGCCTCTTAAAGAAGAAGTTACAGGTCTGTGAGAGCCAGAAATCTTGCTTGTTTGTAGGTGACCAAATACTTATTTTACCTAGGAATTTACCAATTAATTGATTAAAAATCCTTCAATGTGATTTTCTGGATTTTTTTTTCTCATTTTGTCTCTCATAGTTGAGGTATACCTATGATGAAAATTGGAGACCTCTTTCATCTTTTAAGTGGGAGAACTTGCACAATTGGTGGCTGACTAAATACTTTTTTACCCCACTGTATGTACATATATATATATAAAAATAATATACACAGTGCGGAGCATTGTAGTTAGATGGACTAAACAGCATAACCGTCTATTTAGTTACCCTACATGGTATGAATATGTACCCATACATATTGTCACCCTCCATAGCGACTGATATTGTCCTAGTTGTATACTGGAGGGGACCATTTGTGTAAGTCTGTTGCGTCTTTTGCATTCAATACTATTAGGTCGTCACATTTTTTTTTTTTGCTATCTCTGCGAGCAGCCCTGCTTAGGTTATACAGTTTGACAGACGTAGGTAGGAAGGACCTGCGAAACCTCTCGGTCACGCATCTAGGATGATCTAGTCTACTGCTAAATGAGCTCCTCAGTGTGTTCAGTATGTCCTGCGTAGGGTGGGACTCGGTCTCCAGCAGAGATGACCGTTTAGCCACCATCCTTCTCTCTCCTATCTCCTCCACTGGGTCAAGGCGCTGCCCCAGGACAGAGCTAGCTTTTTTGATTAGTTTGTTCAGTCTCTTCCTATTGGCTGCTGTAATGCCGTTGCCGTTGTTTTCTGTGGAGGTTCAGTCTCAGACTCTGGAGTTTTCCTCAGCTCTCCCTCACTCTTGAAGCAAAATCTTCCACATTGCAAATTTTCTTATTTTTTTTTTCATCCGTCTTCTACCGCTTTTCCGGAGATCCAGGTTGCGGAGTTAGCAGTTCAAGCAGAGAATCCAGACTTTCCTCTCCCCAGCCACCTGCTCCAGCTCTTCAGAGAGGATACCAAGGCGTTCCCAGACCAGCTGGGAGGCATAGTCTCTCCAGTGAGTCCTGGGTCTGCCCCAGGGTCTCCTCCCAGTGGGACGTGCCGGAAATACATCAAGTGGGAGGCATCCAGGAGGTATCCTGATCAGATGCCCATACCACCCCAACTGGCTCCTTTCAATGTGGAGGAGCAGCGGTTCTACTCTGAGCCTCTCCCGGATCACTGAGCTCCTCACCTTATCTCTGAGGGTGAGTCCAGCAATCCTACAAAGAAAGCTCATTTCAGCCGCTTGTATCCACGATCTCATTCTTTTGGTCATTACCCAAAGCTCATGACCATAGGTGAGGGTAGGAACATAGACTGACTGGTAAATCGACAACTTTGTCTTAGAGCTTAGCTGCCTCTTCACCACAACAGACCAGTACAATATCTGCATCACTGCAGATGCTGCTCCGATCCGTCTGTCAATCTCTCGTTCCATTCTCCCCTCACTCATGAATAAGACCCCAAGAAACTTAAACTCCTCCACTTGGGGCAGGAGTTTATCCCCAACCCAGAGAGAACAATTCACCTTTTTCCGGCTGAGGACCATGGACTCGGACTTTGAGGTACTAATTCTCATCCCAGCCACTTCATACTCAGTGGCAAACCGTCCCATTAAGACCTGTTGGGTCATTGCTGGATGAAGCCAGCAGGACAACATCATCTGCAAACAACAGAGATGAGATCCTATGGTCACCAAGCATGACACCCTCTGTTCCCTGGCTGCGCCTAGAAATCCTGTCCATAAAAATTCTGAACGGGATCGGTGACAAAGGGCAGCCCTGGCAGAGTTCAACTCTCACTGGGAATGAGTCTGACCAAGTGATGGCAATACAACACCAAACTCTCACAACAGTCATACAGAGACTAAATAGATCATAACAACAAGCCTGATACCCCATACTCCTGAAGCACCCCCTCCCCCACAAAAAACCACGAGGGACGTAGTCGAATGCCTTCTCCAAGTCCACAAAACACATGTAATCTGATTGGGCAAAATCCCACAAACCCTTGAGGATTCTCGAGAGGGTAAAGAGCTGGTTCGATGTGACACGGCCAGGACGAAAACCACATTCCTCCTCCTGAATCTGAGGTTCAATCAACGGCCGGACTTTCCTCTCCAGTACCTTGGCATAGACCTTCCCAGGGAGACTGAGGAGTGTGATCCCTCTAAAATTGGAGCACACCCTCTGGTCCCCTTTTTTGAAGAGAGGAACCATCACCCCGGTTTGCCGTGCCAAAGGCACTGCCCCCAACCTCCACGCGATGTTGCAGAGGCGTGCCATGACTGCACTACAATATCCAGGGTCTTGAGGTACTCAGGGCGAATGCCGTCCACCCCCGGGGCCCGGCCACCAAAGAGATTTTTAGCCACCTTAGTGATCTCAGCCCATGTGATAGGTGAGTCGTCCCCCTATCCACAAGCCCTGCTTCCTCTGTGGAAGGCGTGTCAGTGGGATTGAGGAGATCCTCGAAGTATTCCTTCCACTGCCTGACAATATCCCCAGTCAAAGTCAGCAGTGCCCCATCTGCACCATACACAATGTGGACAGGGAGCCGCTTCCCACTTCTGAGCCTCTGGACAGTTTGGCAGAATCTCTTCGAGGCCGACCGAAAGTCTTGTTCTGTGGACTCACCGAACTCTTCCCATACCCAAGTTTTTGCTTCAGCAGCCACTCGAGCTGCTCTCTGCTTAGCCTGCTGGTACACCTCAGCTGTTTCAGGAGTCCCACAAGCCAACCAAGCTTGATAGAACTCCTTCTTCAGCTTAATGGCCTCCCTCACCACTGGTATCCACCACTTGGTTCGGGGGTTGCCACCACGAGATGCCCCAACAACCTTGCGGCCACAGCTCTGGGCAGCCGCTTCAACAATGGAGGTGGAGAACATGGCCCATTCAGGCTTCATGTCTCCAGACTCCCTCGGAATGTGGTTGAAGTTCTTCTGGAGGTGGGAGTTGAAGACCTCCCGGACAGGGTCCTCAGCCAGATGTTCCCAGTACACCCTCACTATATGTTTGGGTCTACCAGGTCTGAATGGCATCCTCCCTTGCCATCGGATCCAACTCACCACCAGGTGGCCACAGCTCTGCACCTCTCTTTACCCGAGTGTCCAAGACATACGGTCACAGGTCTGATGACACGATAACAAAATTGATCATCGACCTGTGACCTAGGGTGTCCTGGTGCCAGGTGCACATATGGACACCCTTATGCTTGGACATAGTGTTCGTTATGGACAAACTGTGGTTAGCACAGAAGCCCAATAACTGAACACCACTCGGGTTCAGATCGGGCAGGCAGTTCCTTCCAATCACCCCCCTCCAGGTTTCACTGTTGTTGCCTACGTGTGCATTGAAGTCCCCCAGTAGGACAATGGAGTCTCCAAGAGGAGCACTCTCCAGCACCCCAGTCAAAGACTCCAAAAAGGGTGAGTACTCTGAACCATCATTTGGTGCATAGGCACAAATGATGGTCAGGACCTGTTTCCCAACCCGAAGGTGCAGGGAAACAACCCTTTCGTCCACCGGGGAAAACTCCAATATAGAAGCAGCAAGGTGGGGGCATACAAGAATACCCACCCCTGCTTGTCACCTCTTGCCCGGGGCAACTCCAGAGTAGGCCAAGCTCCAGCCCCTGTCCAGGAGACTGGTTCCGGAACCGGAGCTGTGTGTTGAGGTGAGGCCAACTATATCTTGCCGGTATCTCTCAACCTCATGCACAAGCACAGGCTCCTTTCCCTCCAGGGAGGTGACATTCCACATCCCAAAATCCAGTTTAGGAAGCTTGGGATCAGACTGCCAAGATCTCCGCCTTTGACCGCCACCTGATCCACATAACACCGGACCCCCATGGTCCCTCCTGCAGGTGGTGAGCCCACTTGAGGGCAGACTCATGTAATTCCTTCGGACTGAGCCCGGCTGTGTCCCATGGGCAGAAACCCGGCCACCAGACGCTAGCCATCGAGCCCCTCCCCCAGGCCTGGCTCCAGGGTGGGGGCCTGGTAGCCCCATACCGGGCGGGGTACACTGAATCCTTGTTCGAGAATTCATCATGAGAGTCTTTTGGATCGTTCTTAGTCTGGCCCTTCACCTAGGACCAGTTTGTCTTGGGTGACCCTACCAGAGGCCAACTGCCCCAGATAGCATAGCTCCTGGGATCACTAGGGCATGCAAATCCCTCACCATGATAAGGTGACGATCCATGAGGGGTGTTTTTTTTTCTCTATCCCTCTATAGCTATTGTTTTATTTTCCCTCTATCCATATTTCTATATTTACAATATTTCTTCTTTCTGTTCATAAAATGGTTATTCAGTTCCATCTTCTCTGTATTTCTCTCTCCCAGTTCAGGATACACAATATGGAAAACAACGATGAGATTATTAACAAAAAGAGCGTACAGATCCATAGAAACATCCCCCAAAATTGCAACACCATAACTCAATGGCCTTTAAAAAAAGTTGTGAACTGGGAGATTTGTAGATTTTTTTTTAAAAAAAAAGTTATTCACATAATAAAACCCCAGTGTCTCCATCAGACCATCTTGATGGTTCTTGCATTAATAAAATAAACGCATTGGTCAATAATCAGTTTATTAATGAGTAGTCCTTAATTTATACATAGTAAACAAAGGAGTCTGCCTTGTGAAATGAAAATCAAAATTTTGATACATGACGAACAAATATAAACTATTTTACAGGGGGTTTGCGCTTAAACAAAAACTTAAAAAAGCTTTTCAAAAACTATATTATGCTCCTCCATACTGGCTGTGCCTGTGTTGATGACCCGCTTCCTAATCAGATGTGCCTGTACGCAATTTTACGTGTTCTGGGTGGATGGGCATTATTGAAATGAAGTGACTGCGTCTGTGTTCATAATTTTGCCTGTAGATCACTGGCAAAAATTGGCCACTCTCTTAGCCGCTCTGTCTAATTTGCGTACTCACTAATTTGCACTGCCTTCGTAAATCTGCCCCTCGATTTAAAAAAATGTGAGTGGATGGTGCAATAATTTCTCTGTGTATTTTACATGAAATTTAATAACAACAAAAAAGGCTCACATGGGAGTTGGTTATGTGAGTGAATAGAATTAAGCAATAATATGTGATAATGTATGTCAATAATAACTGGTGCAGACCGGGACATATCATGGTTAAACAACAACACTGCAACAAAGACATGGAGTTGCTAGCTGTTAGCATGCGGCCTACCTGTCTCCCGAGGGAATACTCCCACGTGATCTGCATTGTTATTTATGCAAAACCGACGGCGAACGCTGGGACAGTGCGTGACTTCATCCACTCAGTAACTGGCAGGCTGCAGACAGAACACCCAGATGCTCTTCTCATCTCAGGCGACTTCAACCATATTTCACTGTCTCCCATTCTACCCACATTCACCCAGTATGTCACATGCCACACTAGAGACAATAAAACACTGGACTTATTCTACGCAAACACTAAGGAGGCGTACACCTCATCTCCACTCCCCCCACTCGGGAGATCGGATCACAACTTGGTTCATCTCCTGCCGGTGTACAAACCCCTAGTGCACAGACAACCTCCGGTCATGCGCACAGTGAAGTTATGGTCCAAGGAGGCAATGGACGCTCTAAAGGACTGTTTTGAAACCACTGCCTGGGAGCAGCTCTGGGATCCACATGGTGAGGGCATCGATGGCCTCACTCACACCATCACGGACTACATCAGCTTCTGTGTGGACAACACCGTACCCACCAAGACCATACGGTGTTGCTCGAACAACAAACCCTGGATCAACCCTGAGATAAAAACACTTCTGAGAGAGAAGAAGAGGATCTTCAGGTCGGGGAATAGGGAGATGCTGAAGACCGTACAGAGGGAGCTGAGGAGGGGTCTGGACAAACCTTAAAACCATCTCTGGGCTCCAGAATACCTCCCCCCAGGCCACGGGGGGCAGGGAGTGGGCGAACAATCTGAACCTGTTTTTTAATAGGTTTGACCAACTGCCCTCCCCCCCCCGACTGCACAACAACCACTGCTGCCTCTGAAGACATTGAGTCCTGCTGCCCACACCCCACTCCACCATCACCCCCCCCACTCCCAACACACAGCCCCCCAACCTGACCCTCACTAAGACCCAGGTGAGGACGGAGCTGAGGAAGATCAAGGCGAGAAGGCGTCAGGACCGGACGGCATCAGCGCAAAGCTCCTCAAGTCCTGTGCAGACCAGCTGTGTGGGATTGTGGAGCACATCTTCAACCTGAGCCTGAAGCTGGGGAGGGTACCACAGTTGTGGAAAATATCTTGTGTGGTACCTGTACCAAAGACTTCCCACCCCAAAGATCTGAACAGCTACAGACCAGTGGCCCTGACGTCCCACATGATGAAGACACTGGAGAGACTGCTCCTTGCTCACCTCCGCCCCCTGGTGGGACCAGCGATGGATCCACTCCAGTTTGCTTACCAGCATGGCATTGGGGTGGAGGATGCGGTGATCTTCCTCCTTCACCGTACTCTGTCCCACCTGGAGAAAACCGGGAATGCGGTGAGGATCATGTTTTTTGACTTATCCAGTGCTTTCAACACCATCCAACCAATGATCCTGAAGGACAAGCTGCTGTGCGCAGGGGTGGACCAGCACCTGTCATCATGGACCCTGGACTACCTCACTAACCGACCACAGTTTGTGAGAACCCGGAACTGTGTGTCCGACACGATCATCGGTAGCACGGGGGCCCCCCAGGGAATGGTTTTGGCTCCCTTCCTGTTCACCCTTTATACTGCGGACTTCTCGCACAACACAACACACTGCCATCTACAGAAGTTCTCTGATGACTCTGCGATCATCGGCCTCATCTCCAACGGAGATGAAGCTGAGTACAGAGGACTTATCCAGGACTTCGTGGACTGGTGCCATCGGAACTGCCTCCAGATCAACGCGAGGAAAACTAAGGAGCTGGTGGTGGACTGCCGCAGGCAAGGACAACCCCTCACAGCACCAGAAAAACATACAGGGAACAGACATCGAGATGGTGACATCCTACAAGTACCTGGGTGCTCATCTGAACAATAAACTAGACTGGTCACACAATACTGACGCACTCTACAAGAAGGGACAGCATAGGTTGTTCCTACTGAGGAGACTCAGGTCTTTTGGTGTACAAGGGGTGCTGCTGAAGACATTCTACGACACGGTGGTGGCATCAGCCATCACTTTTGGAGTGGTCTGCTGGGGCAGTGGCGTTACAGCAGCCGATAGGAAGAGACTGAACAAACTGATCAAGAAAGCTAGCTCTGTCCTGGGGCAACGCCTTGACCCAGTGGAGGAGATGGGAGAGAGAAGGATGGTGGCTAAACTGTCATCTCTGCTGGAGTCCGAGTCCCACCCTATGCAGGACATGCTGAACGCACTGAGGAGCTCATTTAGCAGCAGACTACATCATCCTGGGTGCGCAACCGATAGGTTTCGCAGGTCCTTCCTACCTACGGCTGTCAGACTGTATAACCTAAGCAGGGCTGCTCGCAGAGATAGCAAAAAAACATGACGACCTAATAGTATTGAATGCAAAAGACGCAATAGGCTTACACAATGGTCCCCTCCGGTATACAACTAGGAAAATACCGGTCGCTACGGAGGGTGACAATATGTATGGGTACATAATCATACCATGTAGGACAACTAAGTAGACTTATGCTGTTCATTCCATCTAGCTACAATGCTCCGCACTGGGTGTGTTTATATATTTATATATTTATTCCATCTAGCTACAATGCTCCGCACTGTGTTTATATATTTATATATTTATATGTACATATGTATATTCTCTGCTCTTGTTTTTTCTTGTCTTCTGATTGTTGCTCTGAGTGTTGCTATCCCTGTGCTGTTGCAATCCTGGAATTTCCCCATTGTGGGACTAATAAAGGCTTATCTTATCTTATCTTATCTTATCTTATCTTAATATTACACAAGAGGGAATGGTATTATTAGTGCTAATGCACCGTCTGCCTGCTAACTAGCTACCTAGCTTGAATGAAGCCATAATATTGTTATCACTACATTCTCTAGGTCAGTTTTCTGCAACCATGTGTCATGGGTGGCCCTCACGAGCCACCATAAGACGCCAACAAGTCACCGGTGAGTTTGCAATGATGTTTATTAAGGGACAGAGGAACAGAAGGATAACACAAAGTGACAAAGTAATAAGCCACGGTGGGCTAAAACACACTACAAGGGAACAGAGGCTGTAAGGCTGAACGAGCTCACTTACAATACCGGATAAAGACAAGGGATGATCGTAGGCGAGGAATCAAATGAGGAATATTGATGTCCGAGATGAGGAGCGCTCGCTCGACGTCTAAACGCAGGGGAGTTTTGATGGAGACTGCTGCATTGGGCTGCATTCAGCGTCCGCTTAAATGCTGGCTGCTAATGAGCCGAGAATGCAGCACAGCTGGCAGGCTTTGACAGCAGGACGCTCCTCCGAGCGCTGTCACAATAAGAGCTCGGGGAGCTAGAAGGAAATCACTGCTGTCAAGCCTGCAGGGGATGACGTATGACCCGAGCGCTGACGAGATCGGCGCTCGGATCATAACAGTACCTCCCCCCCAAGGGCGGGCTCCGAACACCCAGAGACACCCCCCCCCCCCCCCAGGGTGGGCGGATGGGGGGACAGGCCAGGGGGGAGAGGACCAGCACAGACCAAAAAAACATAATAACAGAAGTGCGCAGACAGACAGAAAAAAAAAAAAAAACGACACTCCCATGCCCAAATCAAAACTAAGGCAGATCACAAATGAAGGGGAGAAAAAAAAACATGTGGGAGCAGGGGATAAACAAGACAATCAGAGTACGGCTAACGAAAAATGCTACACTCCAAAAAGCACACAGGATAATTAGGACAGGGAAAAACAAAACACCAAGAGTTACGCACATTACATCCCTCAGACAGAAGAGGGGAAAAGAAAAAAAAACACGCTAAACAGCGGTGAATACATGGATCAAAAAAAAAGGGCAAAAGACGACACACATAAGTGACCTTAACATTCAGAGAAAACAAGGGACACACAGGGACGACAGCAGGCAGAGTTCAAAGAGAGGAAAACAGCAAGTTCAGGCGGCCTGCCCGCGTCCAATGTCCAGATAACCAAATGGGGAAAAGGGAAGCGTCCGGGCGGCCTACCCCAGTCCCAGACCCGGAAAAACAGGATCCTTGGCGGCCGGACCAGGTCGCCAAGCAGACAGTCCAGTGGGTTGGGTGGCCGACCCAGAATGCCAAATGGACGAGGCAGTCCTTCAGGCGGCCGACCTGCATCGCTCAGCCACCAGAACCACAGGGGAGAGAACGACAACAGCTTCCCTGCAGAGGGGGATAGCGAGGGCAAGCCGGGCCGAAAATGAGGAACCCCAACGGCCCCCGGTGGAGATGAGCTGTGATGATGATCCTGAGGATGAGGGTGAAGAAGATGAGCCAGTCCAGTGTCCGGTGGCAGGGGATCTGCAGCTCCCTCACCGACCTTGGATTCTGCTGGTGCTGCATCTGCGATGGACCCCGATTGGGTCACTGCTGCACCCGCGATGGACCCCAATTGGGTCACGGCCGCACCCACGATGGACCCCAATTGGGCCTTGGCTGCACCCGCGTTGGACCCCGACTGGGTAGGCGTCGGTACCGCACTGGGTCGGAGGTCAGTACTACACCGGGTTCTGGTTCCTTCTCCCGGTGACCCTGGGAGAAGGCTCAGGAGAGAGAAAAGAACCGGGATCAGGATCACCGGTAGCAACAGAGCCCAGCAAGACGAGTTCAGGCGCAGCGGATGGCTGCCCCTGGCTCGTCTTTCCGAGAGACAGGCAAATGTGCTCCAGAATAGAAAGGAGAAAAACAAAGTAGAGCACTTGCCTGTACTCGGGTTCTGTCACTGTCCAGGACTCCAACGATCCGGGCTCAGACAGAAGGAGATCGTCTTCTGGCTCCCACCCAGCTACGTCGGGCTCCGCAGCTTGCATGATGGCTTCCGCAGCCTAAGGACCCTCCGGCACAGACGCCCACGCCGACGACCCGCACGGCGTGGTGGCTGGGGACCCTCGATCCGCTGGATCGGACCGCTCATCTGTGGAGACCCGGGGACGCTTCGTTGTCGGCGCAGGCTCCACGCTGCAGTCTGCTCTCCTCCTCTGCCCACAACATGGCTGTGGGGCTGGAACCAGGCTCTCCAGAACCGCAGCCCCCCCCCCCCCCATCCGGCGACGCTGGCCTGGCGTCAAGGACTGCTCAGCGGATGGAGACACAGAGAAAGCGGGTTTAATAATAGAAGCTACAGCAGGTGGCGGGAGCTCGGGGGACTGCAAACCCCGAACTCCATCCCCAGGAGTCAGACAAGGCAAATCACAATAATGAGGAGATGAGTGAACTTGTACTTGCCTGTCTCCCTGTGGCAGGATGGTGCCTGCTGTAGCAGATGTTGCTCCTCCCTTTCCCCCCGGATGGTGACAGAGGGCCCCCTGGGAGGACGAGGGGGAGCCACTCGCGATGGATCTGGGACGGGGCTCGCCAAAACAGGACTCTGGGCACACACAGCAGCCAGGGGAGGCGTCGAGGAGGAGGGGGCGACAGCCAGGACGCAAGGAGGAGTGCTCTCCCCAACACTCTTCCTTGTATTCATCAAGGACATCATCCAGAGTTTGCCAAGGAATGTACAAGGTGCCATCTACGCCGATGACCTAGCCCTCTGGTGCAGTGAGGAAAGCATCGCGACTGCAAACTACAGACTGCAGCAAGTTCTCCAGCTGATAGAGGCATGGACCAAGTCATGGCTTGTGAGCTTAAATGAGAGGAAGACTACATACACCGTCTTCACCCTGTCCACCCAACCCCAGAAGGTGAAACTGCAGATCAACTCCCATGAGCTCCAGGCTGAATATGCACCCACATACCTCGAGATTACCATGGATCGCAGACTGACTTGGAAGAACCAGCTGCACAAGAACCAGGCAAGAGCAAAGATCAGGATGGCCCTAATGAAGAAACTGTCAGGAACAGACTGGGGTGCAGACCAGGGTGTCCTGAAGAAGCTCTATGTGGGGAGGATTCTGCCTGTTCTGGAGTATGGCATGGCAGCAACCTCAACAGCTGCCAAAAGCAACACTGAGAAGCTGGAAAGACTCCAAAACCAAGCCATGCGAATGATGACAGGAGCCATGCGCAGTACCCCTATCAAAGCGCTGGAGACAACAACAGGCCTTGCACCACTGGAAGGCAGAAGAAACGTCAAGGTACTGACCCAGGCCGCCAAATTCAAAAGACTGGAAAACCATCCCATGAAGGACAGACTGAGCAAGCCAACAAAAGGGAGACTTAAGAGATCGAGCTTCATCCACCAGAGCAGGACACTTGAAAGGAGAGACCCAGAACTGATGGACCACATACCCACACCAATACCACCCATAGCATCTGTTCCCTCCTGGAACCAACAGAACTTCCCAGCCATACGCACAGGCATATCGGGCATTGGGAAGAAAGGAACACAGTCAGATCAAGAGAGGAAGTCGCTGGCCCTGGAGTTCATTCGGTCTGCCTACCCTGAAGAGCAGTGGACTCACGTCTACACAGACGGCTCTGCCATGGAAGCAACCAGGAATGGAGGAGGCGGCGCGTACATCAGGTACACTGATGAGGAGACCCACATTCCCATTGCGACTGGAAAGTACTCCACCAATTTCAGGGCTGAGGCAGAGGCCCTGAGAACAGCAGCGGCCCACGTCAGGGAACATCAAGACAAGGCACACAAGCAGGTCGTCATCTTCACTGATGTCCTCTCTGTCTTGGATGCACTTCAGGACCCCCGACGCAAAGAACTGAATGAACTCGCCCTCACTCTGTCTCAACTAGCAACACAGGTGAACATATCACTCCAGTGGATTCCTGCCCACTGTGGAGTCTATGGAAATGAGACGGCTGACAGACTTGCTAAGGAGGGTGGGCAGCAAGACCAGGAAGACAGGCAGGTATCTTACAGTGAGGAGAAAACCATTATTAAGGCCCTGTCTCACAAGAAGTGGCAGCAGCAACACCCAAACTTCTGCAAGGATGACAACTACTACAGTCTGAGCAGGGCTGACCAAGTCGTTCTGTTCAGACTCTGAACTGGACATAACAGAATGCATGCTCACATGCACCAGAAACTTAAAGTTGGACAATTGGACAGATGCCAATGTGGTACTGCCCAAATGACCAGCGAACACCTCCTACAAGACTGCCCAGACCACGCTGCACTCAGACGAGCTACGTGGCCTGACCCCACATCGTTGAACCAAAAGCTGCACGGGGACCTCAGGGACCTCCGCAGGATGGCAGCATTCGTTAGGGCAGCTGGTGTGACCATCTAGCGATCGACGAAGAAGAAGAAGAAGAAGCCGGGACGAACTGGGCACAGAGCGCTGACAGGACAGCAGGAGAAGATGACCCGGGGGAAGAGGCTGCGGGGATTCCCTCCTGGCGAGACGCCGAGGAAACAGCTGACTGTGGGATTGAGTCTCTCTGGCGGCCCGGAACAGGATCCAGACGGGTTTCTGGCTGAGGTCTATAGCTGGTGTGACGACGGTTTCTTGCAGGGGGCGAGGTGAAGGTGAGGTCCAGGAATCGCCGCTCCTGTGCGGAAACAGAAGCGAGCAGGTTGGCGTACTCAGGGAAGTCACTCAACTCTGGGTTCCTCTCCACCAGTCTGACTGCCGCCGTCACATGCTTAATTATCTGCGTGGGGTGAACAGCGGAACGAGCTGCCCCCACTCGGTCCCGGATAGAAGCAGCTGCGAGTTGTAGCTTCTCCGGGGGATTCCCGAATGACGACGCACTCCGGCCGGGATCACCCCTGGGTGGTGCAAACTCCTGGACCAGAATAGAGACAGGAATGGGATCCGGACGTGAGGAGCGAGGATGCCTCCTCTTCGGCTTCCTGCCGGGGTTCCCCTCCAGCCCACGGAGTATCTCGCGCTGTGCAGCGATGTCATCCCTCCTCGCGCTGACTTCGGGGTGGTCAGCGTAGCGGGGAAGATGATTCAAAACGTCCTCAGCACAGTCCAGGTACCAGTGCACGTCGCTGTGATAGTCGAGGAGGGAGGCAGAGATGAGCGTTTCATCAACGTATTCCAGGGCGTCCGCCAGCTCGTAGCTCTGACTCCGAGCGTGACCCCTCCGCGACGGCATGCTTCCAGCACGCAGTACCCAGACAGAAAAGAGCAAAGTCCAAATGCAAACTCACTGGGAACGGCGTCTCGGTGTGGCGCCTCCGTTTAGGCACCTTGGCAGCAGTCTACTGTCATGGGTGGTCCTCACGAGCCACCATAAGACGCCAACAAGTCACCGGTGAGTTTGCAATGATGTTTATTAAGGGACAGAGGAACAGAAGAATAACACAAAGTGACAAAGTAATAAGCCACGATGGGCTAAAACACACTACAAGGGAACAGAGGCTGTAAGGCTGAACGAGCTCACTTACAATACCGGATAAAGACAAGGGATGATCGTAGGTGAGGAATCAAATGAGGAATATTGACATCCAAGATGAGGAGCGCTCGCTCGACGTCTAAACAAGGGGAGTTTCGATGGAGACTGCTGCATTGGGCTGCATTCAGCGTCCGCTTAAATGCCAGCCGCTAATGAGCCACGAATGCAGCACAGCTGGCAGGCTTTGACAGCAGGAAGCTCCTCCGAGCGCTGTCACAATAAGAGCTCGGGGAGCTAGAAGGAAATCACTGCTGTCAAGCCTGCAGGAGATGACGTATGACCCGAGCGCAGACGAGATCGGTGCTCAGATCATAACACCATGTGCCATGGTGGCCCAAGACCCTGCAGGTTTTCTCTTCCACCCAGTCTCTTCAACAGGTGTTTTCACTGATCAGCAATCAGTAGGAAGAAATTCATTGAAAGCACCTGCCGAAGACACTGGTTGGAGGTAAAACTGGCGAGGTCTTGGGCTACCATGGGACATGGTTGGGAACCACTGTGGAGGTATTAAGAGTGTCTGACTGGAATAATAAATCCAACTTCATCTCATTCATTTTGTTGACAAAAGAGATGACATTTGCAGGAGTGTAACTGTCTGTTTTGTCCGCTGCTTAGCCTAGAATCATTTCCACTTTAGTTAACGTGCACATTACCAGCTTCTTCAGAAGCATGTTTTATGACATGAGGCGAGGCTTTAAAAGAAGCTAAGAAGCTATACCCTGTGAGGCTTTGACATAAAATTTTACAGTAACTCATTTTAAAAGCATTCTACAGGAGACAGTGCCAAGGAGGCTAACTCTGACACAAGCACACACATCTGGTTTGGGAAGACTGTTTGACTGTACGTCAAACTCACTCCCCACTGTGGAAAACAAGGTGCAGTGTACAGCATGGTATTAAAATCCAGACATTATTATCAGTAAATGCCAATTATGTAGGTGAAATTAATGCTCATTAAGACATCAGTGAAGCAAAGTGATACGGACATTGGGTCATCAGCACTTATGGAATGCCTTTGTCCAATCAAATTGCTCAGCTGGAACTACCTGGTATATAAGGTGATGTGGATCCAAACAAAAATCTGGATATAACACATAAGTGTTAGTGGAAATCTGTTCTCTTTCCAGTTTACTAATACTAACACAGACTTTAAAAAAGTCTTAGTTTTCCAGTTGAAAATGAAATGGATAATACATGAAACACTCACATATATGAGGGACAGAGGACCAGTAAAGCGAGATGGTTTGACTCCAAACAAGTACTTGAGCTGTGAGACACACACATGACATGCTGATCCTGTTGTGTAGCCTCGAACTAGTGGCTCAGACAGATAGGTGACCACAAAGCCAAACTTCACCACACCCAGCAGGATCTAAGGATGGAATGTTAGAGAATGGGTTGATTTTCATGATAAAAAGGAGTTTCTCTGCACTTCACATCACTGGAAGTTGTCAAAATGAACACTCACCTGAAAGATTCCTACCAGCACTGTGAGGGCACATGCTATCTGGACTCTGTATGCATCCCTTTCATCAATGTCCTCACTGTCTGTACCATTAGTCCCATTTCCAATAAAGTCATTGTCTGGTGCCAGCCTCTCTGTCACAGTGCCAACCATGATGCTGACCACAGCAAATGTACCTGGCCACACAAAAATTTTGAAAAAAAATGAATTTAGTGTATAGAAATTATTAGCTTATTCATGTAAACATTATTTTGGATTATTACGTCATTTATTTTGAACATCATACATCTCTACTCACCAATAGAGATGTGTCTGGAAGTACCAAAGATGAAGTAGACCAGCACTGGGTAGAGGGAGGTGTAGAGACCAAACACTGGTCTCAAGGAAGCCAAAAGAGCATATGCCATTCCTTGTGGAAGATGTGAAAAAACAAAATAGAATTATTTTTAACAAAAGTTGAAGTTAACATGATTTCTTCTTCTTTTTTAAGAAGCCTATCCCAGCAAGGGGCATGGCACTGTGGTGGTTTGGGCTGGGTCTGACCAGGCCACACTTGGTTGTCTTCTATATTTATTATTCGGTCTTTATTATTATCTTCCTTGGGGCTTTATTTCCATCTTGGTCTTGTTATTATTATCATTATTATTATTATTATTATTATTATTATTATCCCTCACAGTTACATTTGTACGTTTGGTTTTCCTGTTAATCATTTGTTTCAGACTGGGCTTTTATTTTGACAGTGTTTGTTTACTTCCCATTGAGCACAGCTTGTCATTCATTATTGGTCAGGGCCGTTGTCCATTAGTGTCATTATGTTAATTCCTATTTACTGGGTTTGACTCCCTCATTCCTTTGTTGGGTCCTCATCGTCAGCATCGTCACCATCGTTATCATCGTACTTTCCCGTCATTATCTACCTGTTATTACCTTCAGTCTTGAGTATCATTGTCTCTACCATGCTGCAGTTTTTCCTATTAAAATATGCTTCAACTTCACCCCGCGAGTGAGTCTGTTCATCTGCCCGTGAGGGCCATCCGTGACAGTAGGACCCAAACAAAACAAGACAGCAGGAGAAGTGAAGCACGACCAGGAGGAGGCAGAGGGGAGGAGAGTGATTGGCTATCAACAGACTGTGGAGGTTTGTTTTATCAGGCTGCAGTTCCCTGGGGGCTTGCCTACATCGGTACTCTCTTCCCTGGCCGGGGGGGCTTTCTTACCCCACCGTGTTATCATCACCAGCCTTCTCCTCGTCACCTGCCGGGCTGAGGACTACAGGGGTGGAGGAGGAATTCACCTAAGACTCCGGAGGTTGTGCCGACGATGTCAGCGTCCCCTGCCTCCGTTTGTCATCGTGCCTCCTCGCCAGCCTGGGCACCTCGGAACCCTGAGCCGACGATTCAGCATCCCCTGGCTTCCATGTGCCTTCTCACCAGTCCCGGCACCCCGGAAGCTTGTGCCGACAATTCCAGCGTCCCCTGGCTTCCACAATTCCCCTCCCCTTCACATCAGCATCTCGCCACCGTGCAACGGCCCTTGGCTAGATGGACACAGCTGCCCCAGGAGCATCCGTCTGGTTCACCAGTGGGGTGTTCTTCAGCAGCTTCAGCGACAACGGAGCGGGGGGCAAGGCAAGTGCTTTCTTTCTCATTTTTGTTTTTATTTAATAATGAGAGGCGCTGCCTTGTCCCCGGGGAGGGGACTCAGCAGCCGTTTCCTTTGCTGCTGAACTTTTATTCTGTTTCCTGCTGTTTGAGGTGGTGTGGCCTTCCCTGCCGTATCATCTGCAGCCACCTTTTTCCATATGCCGGGCTGAGGATTACGGGTGGACGAGGAATTTACTCGGGACTCCAGAGACTGTGCCGACGATTCCAGCGTCCCCTGTCTCCATTGTTCATCGTGCTTCCTCGCCAGCCCCGGCACCTCGGAGACCTGCGCTGATGATTCAGCGTCCCCTGGCTTCCATGTGCCTCCTTGCCAGTCCCAGTACCCCAGAGGCTTGTGCCGACGATTCAGCGTCCCCTGGCTTCCACACTTCCCCTTCCCTCTACATCTGCACCCCGCCACCGTACTAGACTGTCACCGCTGGTCCGGGAACATTCGTCTGGTCCTCCGGCTGCGGACCTTTTTAGTGGCTTCAGCAATGACGGAGCAGGGGGCAAGGCAAGTACTCTCTTTTTTCCTTTTTACCTTTAATAATGAGAGGTGCTGCCTTGTCCCCAGTGAAGGGACTCAGCAGTGTTTTTTTACTGCTAAGTTTTCATGTACTTTTTTTTTACTGACCGTGGTGATGTTTTTTTCCTTCCACCTGCTCCTCTCCTCCCTGTCTGGGGCACTGGGGTGGAGAGGGATTGCTGGGCATTTGGGCCTGATGTGTTCCAGCCGTCTCTTCAAGAGGTCAGCACGCTCCTACCTCCAGCGCTCAAGCTCATCACACCCCAGTCATTGACAGCCAGAGGTCGGCGCTCTCCTACCGTTCCCTTTCGGGGGTCAGCGCGCCTCAATGTTTTGTTTTGTTTTGTTTTTTTTCTCATCAGGCTATAGTTTGGATGTTTCTCCCTAGTTGTATCATAAGTCCAGCTCAGCTGGGAATTCGTAGTTTGTATTTCTCCCTCCTTGTATGTCCAGGTCTGCTGGGAGTTCGTAGCTTATTTGTCTGTTCTGCAGTTCAGGTTCAGGTTCAGGTTACTTTATTTGTACCCGTAGGTAGATTTGTTTTGCAGTCTGGTGACATCCATATTTACAAGCCACAAATTACATTCAACATAGACACAAACACAGGCACACATGAAGCTGACTATAAACATGATAAGAATACTCAAGGCTCCATCAATCAGGGTATAAAAGGACAAAGAGATGGGAGAAAAAACAGAGGTAAGAGAGAAGGGTCATATTAGAAGTTAAAAACTAGTCAAAGAGGTTAAAAACTCAAAGGTCTAAAACCCAATAAAATATTTAGAACCCAAGTGACATCCTACAAAAATAAGTAAATATAAAATGGAGTTAATAAATAGGTACCTAAATTATGTGCAATATATTTTTACAGCTTGTTCAACTCTTTGACAGCAGCAGGGACAAAGCTGTTTTTGTAGCGCTGGGTTCTACTTTTTGGGACAGCAAACCTCCGTCTTGAGAGAAGAAGCTGAAAGTGGCAGTGCAAAGGGTGGGAGTCATCATTTAAAATGGAGGTAGCCATCCTCTGTACTTGTCTGGTGTACAGGGATGTCAGGCTCAGCTGTGGCTCACCAAGCAAACGACTGGACCATCTGACTACCTGATCCAAGGATTTCCTCTGTTTCAGTTTTATCTGACCAAACCATGACACTAAAGAAAAGGATAAAACAGATTCAATAAAAGCCCGATAAAACATTGTCATTATGGTTCGGTCAACTTGGAAGCGTGCAAGTTTTTTTCAAGCAATGCAAATGTTGCTGACCCTTTTTGCACACCCTTTCACAGTTCTCTTCAAAGTTTAAATTACTATCAATAATCGTCCCGAGATATTTGTAGGATTGTACACATTCAGTGGTCTGGCCTTTTAGTACGGTGACTTTGTGCCTGGGATTTTTCCTCCTAAAGTCAATAATCATGTCTTTAGTTTTTGTCGTATTCAACTGTAGGTAGGAATCCTCACACCAGTGAACAAAATCATCAGCTAGTGGGCCATGGCCACTCTCACCATCCTGGAGGAGACTGACAATAACTGAGTCATCAGCATACTTTATAATGTGTCTGTTGTCATGTCTGCTCCGACACATGTTTGTGTACAGGATGAAGAGTAGTGGTGACAACACACACCCCTGAGGAGAGCCAGTAGAAGAGCACTTTAGGTCAGACAATGTACCATTGACCCTTACTCTCTGCGTCCTGTTGGTTAAGAAATCCAGAATCCAGACCACCAGATTATTGCTCAAATCAAATTGCTGCAGGAGCCTTTCAACTAAGATATGAGGTTGGATTGTATTAAAGGCGGAGGAAAAGTCCACAAATAAAAGTCTGGCGTGTGTCCCATTAAAATCCAGATGTTTAAAAAGTATGTTAAACAGAGTGACAGTGGCATCCTCCACTCCTCTGTGAGGCCTATAGGCAAACTGCAGAGGATCCAATGCATGCTCAGTCTGCTTTAGGACCTCACATCTGGCCAGTTTTTCAAAAATTTTCATTAAAATTGAAGTCAAAGCAACTGGTCTAAAGTTGTTTACCGTTTTAGGACAGCTGGATTTTGGAACGGGAACAACCACGGCTTCTTTCCAGATCTTAGGCACATGTTGTGTCTGTAAGGACTTATTGAAAATGTAATGAAATATAGGACTCAGTTCATGTGCACAGGACTTTACCAAGCGCCCACATATATTATCAGGGCCCTGACTTTTGTTCACTTTTACAGCGCAGAACTCCCTTTTAACATCCTGCACCTCAATATTAAAGTGCTGATTGTCTTTGAGTTTCTGTTTCAAATCTTAGGTTTCTGTGCTAAAATCAAAGGAGTCAAAACGACCATAAAAACAATTTAGAGCATTAGCCAGCTCTATGTCTGAATTAAAACCATCTAAAAACACACGATTACTGTGCTCTGTGCTCTGAAGGCCTGCAATAGTTTTCATACTGGCCCAGGCTGAACCAAGTTTCTTTGTTGCCATCTTACTTTCCAACTCTGATTTATAATTCTGTTTTGCTCTTAAAATTTCGGCCTTCAGCTCTTCTGTGGCAACCTGTAGCTCAGAAACAGACCCCTGTTTAAAGGCAAGTGCTTTCCACTGTAAGCAGGATTTAACTGATTTTGTAACCCATGGCTTGTTGTTGGGATATATTTTGACACGTTTACGTGGAACAATCTTATTTTTACAGAAAGCCATGTATGAGCATGTGACGTCCACCAAAGAGTCCAAATCATCCCCGCAGGCCAGTGTGAACATCTCCCAGTCTGTACAATCAAAGCATTCCTCGAGGCTGTGCACTGAATCTTCTGTCCACACATCAATGTCTCTCGTTTCCACCTTGCCTCTTCTGAGAGCAGTTTTATATGTGGGCAGTAAATGTACACAGTTGTGATCTGAGGATCCTACAGGAGGAAGGGGGAGTGATTTATAGGTCCTCTCTATGGATCCATAGCACAGATCCAATGTCTTTTTTCGCCTGGTTGGACAGGAGACATACTGATAAAAGTTTTTAAGTGTCTTCTTTAAAGAAACATGGTTGAAATCCCCAAGAATGAAGTTTGGCGCCTCTGGAGAAATTGATTGCAGTTGCTGGATCACATCAAAGATAGTGCTACAGGCGGAGTCAGCGTCTGCCCTCGGATGAATGTACACAATTGAGATGAAAAGTTGGGGGAATTCGCGAGGCAAATAAAAGGGGCGTAGTGACACAGACAGCAGCTCCACATCTGGTGTACAGATGCGCTCTCTGACCGTGACAGATGTGCAGTACTGCTTATTAATATATAAACATACGCTGCCCCCCTGACGCTTCCCCGTTACCTCTTCCTGCCGATCCGAGTGCAGCGGGGCTCCAAAGCCGTCAATCCACAGGTCTGCATCTCGATCATGCACAGTAAGCCAAGATTCCATGAAAGCCATGACACAGCAGTTCTTAAAGTCCATCTGGTAGTGTACATTCCCTTGAATTTCATCCACCTTGTTTCTCAGAGACTGTACGTTCCCAAAAATCATTGAAGGAAGAGAAATGTTACCAAACTGACGTCTCCTCAGGCGCAATTTCACACCTCCACGCCTTCCGCGCTTCCTTCTGCCGTCTCTCTTTTCACCGCTATGTCCGTCTCTCAAAATAAAGTCCGGCAGTTGAGTCTTAGGCTCAATCACAGCCGCTGCATCAACTGTGTTTAAATGCAACAACATGTCCCTGGAATAATGTATTCTGTCCGCCATGGTGCCGAACGCGTTTACCTCATAGACAAAGAGCCGGAGGAAAAGTAGCAGTTTATGTTTTTGTACGTGTGTCACTTATCAGAGCATAGGTATGTTTCACTGTTTTTTTTTTTTTTGTTTTTTTTTTTTGTTACTTATTTGTACCCGTAGGTAGACTTGGTTTGCAGTCTGGTGACAAGCCACTGGCTGCTGGTCGCTGCGTGCGCGAGCGCCCTAAACCTACATGTTTTTGGTATGCGGGAGGAAACCGGAGAAATCCCGGAGTAAACCCGCGCAACACGGGGAGAACATGCAAACTCCACACAGCTCACTGTTGGTCGGGGGCTGGGATCGAACCCATGATCTCATGATCCCCGCGGTCCCCCGGCCGAGGGTAAAACTGTGCTGCCACAGTGCTAAACCACTGCGCCACCGTGCAGCCACTGTTATGTGTACCTTTATGTTTTCAAGTGCTCACCTTGTCTTTTGTATTTTTTGAGATGTACTTTTGAGGTTTCCTTACCTGCTCAGTCTAGAGTGTTCATGCTGTTTTCCTGAGGTTGGAGCACATTATTTTTTGTCGTGGGGTTCTGTTGTGAATTTTAGTTTTTGTGAGTAGGGAGCTCCTGGCATATTCTGCTCTATGGGCTCTTATTTACATTTTTTTTTTCTCCATCTCCCTAGGCTGTAGGTTTGTGTGCTGTTTCTCTCCTGAGGTTGGAGCACATTATTTTTAGTCCTGGGGTTCTATTGTGAATTTTGTTAGTTTTTTTTTTTGTTTGTTTTTTTTTAATTCTTTTCCTGCCCTCTAGGATGTGGGTTTTCATATTTCTCCTCTAAGGTTGGGGCACCTGTATTTTCTATCCTAGATTCTTATGTGGTATTGTGTTGGTAGGGGGTCTGTTTTGGCCCTCCTGGCCTATTTGCCCCCACCCACCACCCTGTTAGGATTTGTTTTTTTTTTTCCTCTCCTTTTCTTTTTTTTTCCTTTTCTGATGTTCCCTGGGGTTGTCTAGAATCCGACCTTAAAGGCGGGGGGGTACTGTGGTGGTTTGGGCTGGGTCTGACCAGGCCACACTTGGTTGTCTTCTGTATTTATTATTCGGTCTTTATTATTATCTTCCTTGGGGCTTTATTTCCATCTTGGTCTTGTTATTATTATTATTATTATTATTATTATTATTATTATGATCCCTCACAGTTACATTTGTACGTTTGATTTTCCTGTTAATCATTTGTTTCGGATTGGGCTTTTATTTTGACAGTGTTTGTTTATTTCCCATTGAGCACAGCTTGTCATTCATTATTGGTCAGGGCCGTTGCTCATTAGTGTCATTATGTTAATTCCTGTTTATTGGGTTTGACTCCCTCATTCCTTTGTTGGGTCCTCATCGTCAGCATCATCACCATCGTCATCATCTTACTTTCCCATCATTATCTACCTGTCATTACCTTCGGTCGTGAGTATCATTGTCTCTACCATGCTGCAGTTTTTCCTATTAAAATATGCTTCAACTTCACCCCGCGAGTGAGTCTGTTCATCTGCCTGTGAGGGCCATCCGTGACAGGTACTGGACAGATCGCCAGTCCATCACAGAGCCAACACAGAGAGACAGACAGCCATTCACTCGAATTCATACCAAAAAAAAATGTATCCTCAGTTGATGCCAATTAACCTAAAGTACATGTCTTTGATTGTGGGAGGAAACCAGAGTACCTAACAAAAACCCATGCAGAAATGGGAAGAAACATGCAAACTCCACATAGAAAGGTCATCCACTGGTAAGGGGTGGGATCGAACCCATCTTGCTGGGCTACGACATTGCTAACCACTGAAAGAAAAAAAAAATTATGTTTTATAAAAAGAAAAGTAGTTTTATGAAAAGAAAAGTAGCATATTGCAAATTTATCTGAACCAGTAAAGGGATGGAGACGCTGTAGACGGTGTGAGCGGCAACAAAAAAGAAGTAAACGTGGAGGCATCTGAACAAAGCTAGCTGCTAGCCCACACAGACTCTCGATTCCTTCCCTCATTCTGGACAACGTACACTCAGTAGACAACAAAATAGACCACATACAGGTCCTGAGAACTACACAACATGATGCGTGGAAATGCTGTGTTTTTATCTTTATGAAATGTGGTTAAATGACAATATCCCGGACTCTGCCATTCAGTTAGCAGGGCTAACATGTTATCGTGCTGATAGGGTGTTCATGGAAGGATGCAGTCACTTCAGCAACACCAGAGATGCAAATTCCCTCTGGCGTGGCATACAGACCCTTACCAACTGCAAACATCCACCTTAGACTTGTGCGAGTGATATCACACTACTTACTGTAACAACCTAAATGACTTCTTTGGCCGCTTTGAAACATAAAACAGCACATCAGCAGAGAAGATCACTCCTCCTCCAGACGAGGAGGCCATAAGTCTGGATCCGGCTAGTGTGAAGAGGGCCCTCTTCACACACATGCGACCCTCAACCAGGTCGCATTCTGAAAAACTGAGCAGATTTGCTCAAGAATGTCCTGGCCCACATCTTCAACATCTCACTGAGTCAAGCTGTTGCCCCTACGTGTTTCAAAACTGCTACCATAATACCAGTCCTAAAGAAGCCCGTCCCATCCAGCTACAATGATTACCGGCCTGTAGCACTGACCCCCATCATAATGAAGTGCTTCGAGTGGCTGGTCATTCAGAACATCAAGTCCATCCTCCATCCCTCCCATGACCCATCTCAGTTTGCATACAGGTCAAACAAATCCACAAAAGATGCCATCTCTGCTGCTCTCCATCCAGCCTTCACCCACCTGGACTCAAAGAACTCCAATGTGCGAATGCTGTTCTTGAACTTCAGTTCAGTATTCAACACAGTCATCCCCCAGCACCTAATGCAAAAACTCAGACACTTGGGACTCAAAACCTCTCTCTGCAAATGGGTGCTGGACTTTCTCACAGGGAGGCCACAGAATGTGCAGGTTGGCAGCAACATCTCCAAGATCATCACACTGAGCAAAGTGGCCCCGCAAGGGTGCGTGCTCAGCCCACTGCTCTTCACCCTGCTGACCCATGACTGTGTACCAGCCTACAGCACCAACCACATCATCAAGTTTGCGGACAACACAACAGTGGTGGGCCTCATCACCAACAATGAGGAAGCCAACTACAGAAATAAGGTGAGCCAACTGGTCCAGTGGTGTAAAGACAATAATCTCTTCTTGAACATGGGGAAAAACCAAGGAGACTGTGGTCAACTTCAGGAGGGGATACACCCAGCATCCCTCTCTGATCATCGATGGAGCAGCTGTGGAGAGGGTGAGCAGCCCCAAGTTCCTGGGGGTGCACATCTTTGAGGACCTCTCCTGGTCAAACAATACCACATCACTGGCCAAGAAGGCTCAAACTCACCTCCATTTCTTCCACAAACTGAGGTGAGCAGGAGTCTCACTCCCCATCATGTGCTCATTCTACTGGGGCACCATTGAGACCATCCTCTCCAGCTGCATCATGGTGTGGTATGGAAGCTGCACCACCTCCTGCCGGAAGACATTACAACACACAGTGAAAGCAGCCAGCAAGATCATCGGTGCCCCTCTGCCCCACCCCCAGACATCTACCTCACCCGCAGAGCCATCAGCATTGCAGGCGACACCTCCCACCCCTCACACTCCCTCTTCAGCTCCCTGCCCTCAGGGAAAAGGTACCGGAGTCTCCGGGCCCGCTCCACAAGACTGCTAAACAGCTTTGTACACCAGGCCATCAGGACCTTGAACTCTGTCCACTCCCCCCCCCCCCCTTCCCTGGACCATAACGCACTCACCCGCACAATAACTACCTCATCTGTTGGCACAGAAAGACTGGCACACCAACAGTAATACATCTGCTGTTGTATGTCTCTGCACTTTACTGCAACCATTTGTGCAAATGCCTTATCTGCTGCTGTCTGTTATTGCAATACTGATCATGTGCAGTCCAATCTGTCACTGTCTGCATCTACACTACCGCATCGAACTTGCAACTACGAGTATTACTGCTCTACATTTTCTGTATATAGGATTGTTGGGTTTTATTGTTTTATCTTTATTTGCACTACGGGTAGCATTACTGTACATAGACTGCTGTTGTTGTTTTTCCAGCCTTATTCTTTTTTTATATTGCGCACACCACTGAAGAGAGAGAAACACCATTTCAATTCTCCTGTATGTCCTGTACGTAAAATAGTATTGACAAATAAAATCTTTGAATCTTGAATAATCTCCTATAACTGGCATTATATTAGGTCCAAACCTTGCGGCAGATGCATGATGCCAACGCTGCAGCCAGAGACCAGGTCCCCTATGGCATTTTCTCTGATGGAGTAACGAGGCAACCAGGCAAGAACAGGCACCCAAGTCAGAAGGAAGTTCTTCAGCCTGGGCACCGAGCAGCTACAACAGTCAACACATAATCATTGACAAGATACATTTAAACAAAACTGCATTTGTTATTTACGTTGCAGAAGTGGAAATGAACACTGTAAAATCATAAAGTCATACATATGATAAATAAATACACCAGTGAGATCTGTGAATTGTAACACATGCTGCAGGTTTATCAGCTTGTAGAACAGTGAGTGGCATTGACATGCTTCAGTTCAGTCCACTATAGCTGCCCATAAGGGCTTTTAGTTTTATTTGCCTTTATCCATGTGCCAACGTTTGAAATTATTGTTCCATCACCTTTATTTATTCTGCTTATTGAATTATAAACAGCATCCACTTCTACTTGAATGATGGATAATGTAAAGCATCAGAATGCAATATCATATTTGTGCCATTTTTAGCTGTTAACTATGAACTCAATAAATTGTTGGGCTTCTCTAATCAACAATCATGCTGCTTTGAATGATAAGAACTCACCATGGCAGGCTACTTTTGTGACTCATTAACACAATCAATAACTCAGGCTAAATCATCCATAAAGAAGACAGCAATAAATTTGTCCAAATTTGTCTGAAATACCCCCTCCTCGGTGTCTGCTCTCCTTCATGTTTACCTCAGGGACTCCTTCACTCGTTCACCCAGGGTTGGTTCAGTGGACCAATTCCCCTTTTGTGCCACTTTGTCCAGTAGATCCTCATTCAGAATTTCCCTCTTCACAAAATGCTCCTCAGAAGACACATCTCTCTCCTCCATGTCTGTCCACAGAACTTTGCAAAGCTCGGAGCTGTTCCTGCTTTCTGTTCCGAGGGTTCTCTTGATCAAAGAGATAGTCACAACTCTGTAATAATGAAGGTGACGCTTCCTCTCCTGTAGGTGTCCTTTACTGATTGACAGAGCTTTAGTACCTTGCCTGGTATTGGACTGTGGGAGTGAGTGTCTATCCTTATAAGAGGGCCACCTGCTAGTGTGTGTGCGTGTGTCTGCTAGTGTGTGTGAACTTATTTTCTGAAAACAAGTTGAAGGCTGGACTTTGGCCTATTTTTCCAAAACCGTGAAAATGGAAAACTTTGATACTGAGAGGCACAAGCTGAACATTATCTGGATGATGTGATGCATGAATGTTCTCAGTCCTATGACAAAGAGTACACTTTGTGATGTTCCTTCAAAAAAGCAAATGCGGCTTACCTCTTTCCTCCATTAAAATTCTTATCTTTATAGTCCAACTTTGATCACTCAGGAGATTATATTTTAAAAAAACATATTTTCAGTAATAACCTTTTCAGTTTCTTAATAAACTGGCTTTAGTATTTCTATTTCAAGTGCACATTTTTCATGTCTTTTTTGTGCATCATGAATACAGTGACCACAATTACAAAGTAGAATGAATGTCACTAGCAATAGCAACTAACAATATGATGAAAAATTGGTTAGTTGGGATATTTTACTTTTTAAATGGTAAATGGCATTCACTTATATTACACTTTTTCTCATCTCTAGATAACCAAAGTGCTTTATAGATCCTGCTATCCACCCATTCACACACACATTCACACAGTGATGGAGGCGGAGCTGCCATACACAGGCACTGGCCTGACTCACCAGGAGCAACTTTTTTTAAAAAAACAAACAACATATACACTTTTCTGCTTATGCACCTTTTTTGTACCATCTGTACTTAAAAGGGGTGAACAAGAAGCATATAGAAACTTTTTCAAATAAAATAGCATTTACCTTTAACTTAGATGAAATAAAAACAAAAATTAGTCAGCCTGCTGACAGAGCTCTATTGAATCTTCTATATGATTTTTAAGCTATGGTAGTTAATCTTTAATATATTCTTTGTCAAAATGACTTCTAGTACAGATTGAAGCTTGCTTTCTTCTCAACTGAATGGAAAGGGCAAGACTGCACCATAAAATTTATGTATAGTTCATGGAGACTTTGATATTGAGAGGGATCCCCTTGAAAGTTACAGTAGATGCTACATCTCAAGGGGGTTATAAATTTTCAGGATATTTAAGATGATATAAGTAAACTACAAAAAAAAAGCCTGATAATGGAAATGATCTTGTGAAGTGTACTAATAATTTCATTTCATCTTGTACATTCTTGTCTATATTACAAATATGGTCTACTCAAAAGTACAATGTCAAAAGCATAAACATCTTTTGTGGACATGTGCAAGTCTAATCTGCTATTGTAATGGCAGGGGGAAAAACAGATTTTGTGCCAGCAAAAAGGTTTTCTTGACTTTCTTAATTATTCACAGGTCTGTTTTGGGTTTAACACGCTGTAAACCAATCAGAATGGCTCACCACCTCACCTTAAAAAGGCAGGGATGCGTGATCTATGGTGGATTGCTATTACAATGGTGTGCTTACCTATGAGAACTGATCACTTTTCCACCAAAGAATTTTACATGCTCATGTGAAAAAAAAAAAAAACAAAAAACAAGATGGCGCCCACAGCGGCCGCCGTGGTGTATCGCTGCCCTTTAATTTTTATAATTTGTCTGTTTTTGTTCACTGATTGTGCATCTGCCGGTTCATACACCCGTGAAGAACTACTAAATATCAGGACTCTCACCCCCATGGACCTTCTTCCAGTTTTTTTAGCTCCTGCCGCTGATCTGATCCATTGTTTGGCCAAAAAAGCAAGACGGCGGAAAAGAGGGAAGAGAGGAGGGATTCTCGCTCGGCTACGAAAAAGAGGCTCGCGAACAGCCTTGCCTGGCATATTTCTATCCAATGCCAATTCTCTCCTGAACAAGGTAGAAGAATTAAGACTGCTGATGCGTTTCAAGGACCTCGCTTCCTCGTCTGTCATCTGCTTCTCTGAGACCTGGCTTAATGAGAACATTCCAGATAGCGCGATCAGCCTCGAGGGTTTCCAGCTGATTCGTGCTGACCGCGTCACAGAGCTGTCCGGTAAGTCTATTGGAGGAGGAGTGTGCTTCTATATTAACAACAGCTGGTGCTCTGATGTAACGGTGATTTCCAAACACTGTTCTCCCGCCCTGGAATTTCTTTTCATTAACTGCAAGCCATTTTATTCCCCGCGGGAGTTTGCCTCATTCATTCTCGTCGCTGTGTACGCCCCTCCTGACGCGGACACGCGCGAAGCTCAGCGCGTGCTCGCAGATCACATCCAACTTACGGAGCGGAACTTTCCAGACTCCCTGGTTATCGTGGTGGGCGATTTTAACCAGAGCAATCTGAGTCACGAGCTCCCCCGCTACAAACAGTGTATTAAATGTCCAACCAGAGGAAATAACACGCTAGATCACTGTTATACTTCAGTAAAGGACGCATATCGCGCTGTTCCCCTGATCTGATCACGTGATGGTTCACCTCATCCCCACATACAAACAAAGACTGAAACTCACTAAACCTGTTGTGACCACCACAAAGAAATTGACCAGTGAAGCTGGAGAGAAACTGAACACATGCATGGAAATAACTGACTGGGACATGTTTAAAAGAGCCACACATGATCTTAATAAGTACACAGACACTGTGAACTCATATATCAACTTCTGTGAAGAGCACATTCTCCCATCGCGCACCAGGATAAGATATTCTAATGACAAGCCTTGGTTCACAGCTAAGCTCAGACGGATCAGGAAGGAGAAGGAAGCAGCGTTGAAAAGTGGAGACAGGGACTGCTACAGGGAGGTCAAATATCGGTTTAACAGAGAGCTGAGGAGAGCTAAATCTGTGTATTCTGAGAGACTCCAGCAGTAGTTCACTGCTAATGACTCGGCTTCTGTGTGGAGAGGACTGAGGCAAATCACCAACTATCGGCCTCAGGCTTCTAAAGGTCAGGATGACAAAGCCCTTTGTCAAAGACTGTCCCAACACTATGCCCGTTTTGACACCTCGTCAGCTGTGTCCAACTCACCCACTCCACCCAGCTCCCTGCCTCCTCAGCCCCTAATTCATCAAGAGCGGTCCCCCCCTCCTCCTCCTCCTCCTCCCCCCCTCCCCTTGTCATCAGTGAGCAGGACGTGCACAGACAGTTCTCCAGACTGAACCCGCGCAAGGCCCCCGGGCCGGACGGTGTGTCTCCCTCCACCCTGAGACACTGTGCGAAAGAGCTGGCTCCTGTCTTCACAGACATTTTTAACACCTCCCTTAAGCAATGTCACGTGCCGACCTGCCACAAATCCTCCACCATCATCCCTGTCCCCAAGAAGCCACGGATTACTGGACTTAACGACTACAGACCTGTAGCGCTCACCTCTGTAGTCATGAAGTCCTTTGAGCGCCTGGTCCTGTCTCACCTCAAGTCCATCACCACACCCCTCCTAGACCCGCTGCAGTTTGCCTACCGTGCTAACAGGTCTGTGGACGACGTAGTCAACCTGGCCCTCCACTCCATCCTGCAGCACCTGGACTCCCCGGGAACCTACGCCAGGATTCTGTTTGTGGACTTCAGCTCCGCATTCAACACCATCCGCCCCGATCTGCTCCAGGACAAGCTGTCCCTGCTCAACGTGCCTGACTCCCTCTGCAGGTGGATCACCGACTTCCTGACGGACCGGAGACAGCATGTGCGGCTGGGGAAGTCTGTCTCAGACTCTGTTAGCATCAGCATTGGATCACCCCAGGGCTGTGTACTTTCCCCCCTACTCTTCTCCCTTTATACCAACTCCTGCACCTCCTCCCACCAGTCTGTTAAGCTGATTAAGTTTGCGGACGACACCACCCTCATCGGGCTCATCTCCAACGGTGACGAGTCCGCCTACAGGGAAGAGGTGGCCCAGCTGGTGTCCTGGTGCAGCCACAACAACCTGCAGCTGAATGCTCTGAAGACAGCGGAGATGATTGTGGACTTCAGGAAAGTCACATCCCCCCTGCCCCCCCTCACCATCACAGGCTCTCCCATCACCTTTGCAGATTCCTTCCGCTTCTTGGGCACCACCATCACCCGAGACCTCAAATGGGAGCCAACCATCAGCTCCCTCATCAAAAAGGCCCAGTAGAGGATGTTCTTTCTGCGGCAGCTGAGGAAGCTCAAGCTACCCACCAAGATGTTAGTGCAGTTCTACACGGCCATCATCGAGTCCATCCTCACCTCCTCCATAACTGTGTGGTACGCAGGAGCCACTGCCAGGGACAGACTAAGCCTGCAGCGCGTCGTGCGCACTGCTGAGAAGGTGATAGGCTGCAAGCTCCCATCTCTCCAGGACCTGTACATCTCCAGGACCCGGAGGCGTGCTGGCCGGATCATAGCCGATCCTTCACATCCTGGTCACGTGCTGTTTGCCCCCCTCCCCTCAGGTAGAAGGCTTCGGTCCATTCGGACTAAAACCTCCCGGCACATGAACAGCTTTTTCCCCTCTGCCATCAGACTGCTGAACACTAAGTGACTTTTGACTCTCGTGCACTATGTACAGCAGCTCAACCAGACTCATGTCAATCATCACTGTTTTTCTGTTGCATTATTGACTGCACTATGTGGTACTTCACATTATCTGCTACATGCTAATTTTTTAAAACTGCCTTGACTAGTACTACTCATTATTACTAGTATTATTATTATTATTACTTATTATTACTTATTTTTCTACACTTATTGCACGTTTCTAGTCCTTTAGTTTTTTAGTTTATCCCTTTTTCTCATTATGTTTTTAATGTTGCAGCATGGCACCGAGACAAATTCCTAGTTTGTGTATCACATGAACAATGGCAATGAATCTGATTCTGATTCTGATTCTGATTCTGATTCTGGATAGTGAAAATGTATAAGAATATCATTTACAGGAGCATTGTGGGGTGAAGAAATGACAAGTGTGTCCTTGTTCTCTGGCACCTTCATTTAAAAAAAAAATAAAAAGCGTCACTTTAATAGTAATTGACAATGCACCACTGACCTTATACATGGGTTGTGTTTGTCAAAAGAGCAATGTTAATGTGCTGCCATAATGTAGCATTGCACCTACTTTGCACCCTTTTAAAAAGCCACCACTCCTTCAAGCACAAAGCACTTACAGTGTCTTTTGGAAAATGAGGGTGCAAAGTTTCAAAATGGGCAATGCAACACCGTGAATTAGCACAACTACTGGCAGGCGGTGCAAATTTGTGCTGTAGATAGTTGTAATGGGGCCCTCAGACTTTCCCTCAGAAAACTAGAATTGCACTTAACAGCGATACAGACCCATGCCCTGGAGCCCTATCCTAACTGGGGCGGAAGTCAAAGGTAAATTGTATCTCACTCTCTATTCTTATGGGAATGGCCAAATTAATTAGACAGACCCTACTAATCTTCAGGGTCAAAGGCAGGGCCAAGGTCATTTGATGTTTGGATGGTGTAAGATATTATTGCTTATATTCAAATTCTGCTAGCACTTAACTTGATAATAAAGGCACCATAAGGCAAGTTTAAAGGTTATAAGCCAAAATGTATGTATGTATAATGTGAAACTTGGTGACCCAGTTAACTAATTTCTGACGCTATCGATCCTCAAGGTCAAAGCCAAGGTCAAGGTCATTTGACATTTGTTATGTGCCCAAGACACTGCTCTAACATGTGCACAAATGTCTTGCCCTGAGCTCTAATAATAAAGTCACTGTTGGCTAAACCCTATTTTGACCTTTTGTGACTCTGTGACCTTCACCTTGTAACCCCCAAAACAAAGAAGCACATGCTATGTCTGAGGTTCACCCATATACCAATTTTGGTGACCCTAACTTTATTCTTCCTCAATTTACAGTCCGGACAAATGGACAGATGGAAGCAACCGCCCAACCCACACCTGCGCTGACAGAATCAAGCCATGGGTTAATATAACAAGCTTTAAAATTTTGCTACAAACAAAGACTGAAAAATAATGCACAGTGGCACTCAGTGTAGTTGCAGATCCACTCCGACACTGTGCGCTTTTGACAGCATGCACTATTCCTGCACAAAGAACCTGTTTTATACAGTCCAGAAAAACAAGCACTTGGTGATCCTGCAATCATGAACGTTGTCCTAAAAATCACAGCCACAGGTGCTAGTCCAAAGGTTGATCTGTGTACCCTACCTTGGTGACCCTAGCTTCATTTCTTCCCAAGTAAGATCGCAGGAAGCAGCTGACCTACCCACACTGGACCCCAAGGGATTATTTAGTTAATTAGTGTTGAAAAAGCAAGGTAAATTTTGCAACATGCTCACACTGCGTGTTTGTAGTGGGATTAAATTGTTAATGTATTAGTACTGTGTTTTTAGAACAGGTGCACAGATGTATTATCAATATTGACCTTATTTAATCATATTGACTATCAGCGAACACAACATCGGCTTTGGCTGATATTTTTCTGATGTGTCCCACATGTGTGTCATTGATCTTACCCTGAAACAGGCAGCAAGAGACAATACCTGGAAATTCAGAAAATATCCAGCACTGAACCATTTTGAAGTATATCATTTCAGTATTTTTTTTTTGTTTCCCTGACAATGAAGATGGAATAGATGAAAACAAAAGAAACAGAAGGTGTTGACTACTGGCGAGCAGCCATTTTATTATTTTCAACATCTGTACTGATATCAGCTTAAAATTTTACAGTCACTGCATCCCTAGTTTTTACCATCCTGATTTTCCTCAACAATAAGTAATGCAAGAGTTTTGTTTATTGTTTTGGATTTTTCTAAATAGTTTTTTTCATTACATGTTTTACTAATAGGATGTGATCCAGGACAGACATTCATCAGCGGAGACTAAAATTATACAACCTATTGCATTTTTCATTGATTTTGCCCAACAATAAAGTGTGTATCTTTTTGCTTTTGCAGAACCACTGCTTCAAATGCCTTTCTTTGTCTTTCATATACTTCATTTTGTGTTATCTGATTTTTGATGTGATATTTGTCATGTTATCTGATAACTACTGACAAAATACTCGCTTTCCAAGGATTCACTGAAAGGAACAATTGGCTCACAGGAGGACACTTTGCAGCTTTAACTGAAACAACAGCAATAGATAAGCACCAGGAAGCATTCTTACACTTATTAACCCTGGCCACTGTCACACGTGTGAATGTTACGATATGTGAACAGTTTGCTGACCCAGCGCAGATAAACGAGCACGTTCAACAAACATCTGAAAGTCTTTGCTCAAACATTGAACATAGGTTTGTAGAGAAAAAAAAAGTTTTGTGCATTTTTCTTTTGGATTCAAACAGGCTCAGTTTGTTTAGTTTTAAAATCTTGTATAATGCTCCTTCTTTTTTCAGTGTTTATCCTGTTCAAGCATGCACCTTTACAAGTTGAATGAATGTTTCTGTAATAGTGAAAGAATGGTCAGCTCACATGCAGGGTGCAACACCAGAGAAAACACACACGACACAGAGAAGCTAAGTTTAGACAATTTATTAATCCAAAAAGTCTGCACGGTTAGGGGAAAAACGTTACTCACCAGAGGAAGACTCAGCCTGTGGGGAGGAAACGAGAGCTGATTAATAGGAGGAGGGAGATTGGGAAGAGTGGAAAACAAACTGCCACTTACGTGAGTTGAGCAGAGTACCCGACAGAGAAATCCAGCCGAAATAGATGAACCAGCGGGATGAGGCTGGCAGTGAGTAGGGAAGGAGAGGAGCTGGAGATGGTGTCTGACCGGGTGGAGACAGGTAGCTGAAGCAGAGGTAAGGATGATGGGGCAGGTGAGCGCACAACAGTCCCGGAGACGCACCACACGGATGGCAGCAACCTGAGAGAAGAAAAGGAGAGAGGAATTAATTTCATTTTCCTCAAGTTTTAGTACAAAGGCACTCATTTGTTCACAGGCAGTATACCCAACGAGCCAGCGCTGAAGCATTCACATGATGGTCCTTTTATGCGCTGGCAAGGCGGAGGCAGCAGGTGCGTCCACTCACGCAGATGTAGTGATTACCTGCGGAGTTGGGGAATCTCTCACAGGAAAGGAGGGGGCGTGCGCTCACCTTAACATTGACAGTGCCCCCCCCCCCCTCGCTTTGTCGTGGAAATGGGACCTGGGGATCCATGACCTTTCTTCGGGACCGTAGCCCTTCCAGTGGACAAGGTATTGGAAGCCCCGGCGGCGAACGTCCAGAGTCCTCTGGACGGTGTAGGTGGTCTGGCCATCGAGGATCCGAGGAGGAGGAGGTGGCTTTTGGGCGGGGGGGGCAAAGAGGACTGGTGGAGAGGGGTTTGATTTGGCAGATGTGGAACATTGGGTGGATGCGGAGAGTCCGTGGGAGCTGCAGGCGGACCGTAACATCGTTGACTATTTTGGAGATGGTTAACGAGCCCAAGAAGCAAGGTGATAGCTTCTTAGACTCAGTCTTCAAGGGCACCTGGTCCTCCGATAGCTACACGTGCTGCCCAACTACATATTTGGGAGCTGGGGCCCGCTTTCTGTCTGCATACTGGCGGTTTCGCTCCATAGAGCAGAGGAAGGTGGCTCTGGTGGCCCTCCAGAGCTGAAGGCAACGGCGGATGTGAGCGCCCACGGATGGCACAGCGACTTCCCTCTCCGCCATAGGCAGCAGGGTGGGGGGGGGGTATACCTCATGGAGGCCTCGAAGGGTGTGAGTCCAGTAGGAGCAGAGACTGCCGAGTTGTGGACATATTCTACCCAGGTCAGATGGGTGCTTCATGTGGAGGGGTTTTCAGATGCTTTGCATCTGAGGGCAGCCTCCAGGGACTGGTTGGTACGCTCAGCCTGCCTGTTACTCTGTGGGTGGTATCCAGATGTGAGGCTGACCATAGGTCCCGGTGATCGGCAGAAGGATTTCCAGACATGTGACGTAAATTTTGAACCCCAATCAGGCACAATGTCCAAAGTAATCCCATGTGGACGGATGACATGAGTGGTTAGAAGGTTGGCAGTTTCAGAGGCGGAGGGTAGGTTGGGGATGGGTACCAAATGAGTCGCCTTGGAGTAACGGTCAACAATGGTGAGTATAACAGTGTTACCTTGAGAAGGGGGAAGTCCTGTGACAAAATCCAAGACAATGTGGGACCAAGGTCAACTGGGAACAGGTAAAGGGTGAAGCAGACCAGCAGGAGGTGAGGAGTCAGATTTGTTGCGGGTACAGATCTGGCATGCTTTCACATAATCCCAGATGTCCGTCCGCAGGGTGGGCCATCAGAACACCCATCGAATGAGATTTGTAGTCCAGGAAACCCCAGGGTGATAGGCAAAGTGGCTGGAGTGGCCCCACTGGATGACAGTGCTGCGGAGAGCGGCTGGAACAAACAGGCGATTCCTTGGCCCCCCTACCGATTTGGGCTCCATGGACTGGGCCTGCCGGACCCTCTGCTCAATCTCCCAGGTAAGGGCTCCGATGATGCACAAAGGCAGCACAATAGGCTGGGAGAGGGAAGAGGGGTCTGGAGAGTTAGGGCTGAATTGGCGGGAGAAAGCATCTGGTTTAACATTACGGGAGCCAGACCTGTAGGTGATGGTAAAATTGAACCTAAGAAAAAATAAAGCCCAGCGGGCCTGCCTGGCATTGAGTATGTGGGCCGACTATAGATACTCTAGATTTTTATGGTCGGTCCACACAACGATGGGATGGATCGCTCCCTCCAGCCAGTGTCGCCACTCCTCCAGGGCCAACTTAATGGCCAGGAGCTCTCGATCTCCTTTGTTGTAATTCCTTTTGGCTGGGGTGAGCTGCCGAGAGAAATACACGCATGGGTGGAGCTTCTGGTTGAAGGCCGAGCACTGTGAGAGGACAGCGCCCACCCCCGAATCAGAAACGTCCACCTCCAGGGTGAACTGGAGCTGAGGGTAAACTTGGGCCAAGATGGGGATATTAGAGAACAGACCCTTTAATTTGAAAAAGGCCAGTTCGGCTGCCTCGGACCAATAGAAGGGCACCTAAACTGAGGTCAGCTGTGTGAGATGCTATGCTACCCTACTGTAATTCTTGATGAAACTGCGATAAAAATTTGCAAACCCCAAGAAGCGTTGAAGCTCTTTGCGGGAATGGGGCGCTGGTCAATCCAGCACAGCCTTCACCTTGGCCGGAATGGCTCTCAGCTCCCCTTCAGCCACAATAAACCCCAGGAAGGAAGTGGAGGAGGTGGAAAACTCACACTTCTCAGCCTTCACAAAGAGATGGTTTTCCAGGAGTCGTAACACGGCCCTGACATGGACTGTGTTCCTCTGGTATGCAGGAAAAAAATCAAAACGTCATCCAAGTAGACAAAAACAAATTGATTTACCATATCATGGAGGACATCGTTAATGAAGTGTTGGAAGATGACGGGGGCGTTGGTGAGCCCAAAAGGCATCACTAGGTATTCGAATTGCCCCAAGTGTGTTTTAAAGGCCATTTTCCACCCATCCCCCTCACAAATACAGACCAAATGGTACGTGTTGTGTAGGTCCAGTTTGGAGAACACCTGGGCATGCTGAAGGAGCTCAAATGCTGAATTAATTAGGGGCAGAGGATATTTATCTTTGACGGTTATGGTGTTAAGTTTCCGGTAGTCTATACATGGGCGCAGAGATCCGTCCTTAACGACAAAAAAACATTGCTCCAAGAGGAGCCGAAGAAGGCCAAATGAGGCCGGCGTTCAGAGAGTCCTTAATATAACTCTCCATCACCTCGCTCTCCGGCATGGAGATGTTATAGAGCCGATTGGACGGCAGCCGCGCACCCAGGAGGAGATCTATGGCACAGTCATATGAGCGATGAGGAGGTAATGAGAGCGCACTCGACTTGCTTAAGACCTCCCCAAGGTCATGATAGACCTAGGGTACGAGGCTGAGGTCCGGTGGCTCCAACGGAGTTGGAGGAGATGGGTAAGGACGGGGAACACTCGGCCGAACCAAGGCAAGATGCCAAACAAAAGGGGCTCCAGGAAGAAACTGAGTTTTGAGACCAATTAATAATTGGGTTGTGCTTCTGGAGCCAAAGGTACCCCAGAACCACCGGGGAGGATGAATTTGGGAGAATAAAGAATGATAAAACCTCCCAGTGGTTCCCGGAAAGGACGGATATCGGCGCCATGGATTCAGTGATTGAAGCCACATTGCCGCCAGATAAGGTCGTGACGTTCAATGGGGTGGATAATTTGGTGACGGGAATGCCCATTTCCCACACGAGCCATGAGGAAACAAAATTTTGTTCCGCCCCAGAATCAATTAAGGCCATAACCCTCCTCTCGATCCCCGGCAGCTGGATTGGGGCCGAAATAGAAAAGTTACCGGGGGGAGGAATAAGAGTCCCGCCCGTCAGACCCCCACGGCTACTGATGGGCTGCGTCTTAAATGCGCCAGCTCTCCTCTGTCGCTGATGCTCTTCCGGAGCCAGATGGGCCCGGCTGAGCATCATCGCTTTGGAGGAGGAGTCCGCTCCACCTGTGTCCATAGCCGAGGAAGACACACGTGCAATGGGCGGGTGAAAGAAGGATTTGCACTCCTTCGAGCACTTGCGGTATCGGTTGTCCAAACTGACAGCCTGATCGATAAGACAGAGAGAGGGAACAGCATGAACCACCAGGTCATCGCGGAGGTTGGCATTTAAACACTGGAGGAAGACGTTGGGTAACGCAACATCATTCCAGCCAGAGTCCGCCACTATGACCCGAAACTCCACAGAGAAGTCAGTGGCAGACCGGCTTCCCTGGCGGAGATACATGTGGCGGCTCATGATATTGCCCTCACTCTCTGTTTGGTCAAACATACGGGAGAATTCACCTGAGAATCTATCAAATGTGTAATTAGGACCCTCCGGACTATCGAGAATGCACTGAGCCCAACTAAGGGCTCGATCTCGCAGCAGGAGGGTCATGAAAAGAATTTTGGATGTGTCGTCTGGATACTCTCCGCCCACCTGGCCCAAATAAAGCCAAACATGACAAAGGAAACCCTTGCATTTCCCCACTTCTCCTGCGTATGGAGCAGGTGAAGGAACAGAGGTTGTTCGGCAGATGGTGGAAGAAACAGGGGTAGCAAGTGGAGAGGGAGGACCCAGACGAGACATATGAGCCAAATGATCGGTGACCATGCTCAGCTGCTGCGTAATAATCTGCAGCTGCTGTGTGAGTGCGGCCACCTGCCTCTCTGCGGCATTAAGGAGGTACAATGTGGAGTGTTCCGCTGATGCAGCCCCCACTGAACTCACGTTCTGTCTGGCTCATTCTGTCATAGTGAAAGAATGGTCAGCTCATGTGCAGGGTGCAAGCATTCACATGATGGTCCTTTTATGCGCTGGCAAGGCAGAGGCAGCAGATGTGTCAACTCACGCAGGTGTAGTGATTACCTGGGGAGTCTCTCACAGGAATCTCTTACAGGAGGCCTGCGCTCACCTGAACATGACAGTTTCATCTATTGTCTAATTATTTATACAGCAAATATTTGAACTCAGTCAGTGGAGTGAAAACTGGATCCTATGTGGTCTGTCTCATGATTTGCCTTCTGAGACAAATAGAATGCATTACTCTTACTCAGTGTTGTGTATTTTCTTTAAAAAGCATTTTCTTAGTCAGAAGAACACATTTTCCAAACCACCTCTGTAAAATCTTTTTCTCTTCCCCACCTGGTCTGAAGTTCAGTTTTTCAAATCAATTTCTTTTTGCAAAGTGATTATATATATATATATATATATATAGTATATATACTGTATATATATACACTACCGTTCAAAAGTTTGGGGTCACTTAGAAATTTCCTTATTTTTGAAAGAAAAGCACTTTTTTTCAATGAAGATAACTTTAAACTAATCAGAAATACACTCTATACATTGCTAATGTGGTAAATGACTATTCTAGCTGCAAATGTCTGGTTTTTGGTGCATTATCTACATAGGTGTATAGAGGCCCATTTCCAGCAACTATCACTACAGTGTTCTAATGGTACAATGTGTTTGCTCATTGTGTCAGAAGGCTAATGGATGATTAGAAAACCCTTGTGCAATCATGTTAGGTCTGCAATGCTGTAATTGCTGCAAATGGAGGATTCTTTGACAAAAGCAAAGTTTGAATGAAATTATTTCAAATACAAATCATTATTTCTAACCTTGTCAATGTCTTGACTATATTTTCTATTCATTTTACAACTCATGGTGGTAAATAAAAGTGTGACTTTTCATGGAAAACACAAAATTGTCTGAGGTGACCCCAAACTTTTGAACGGTAGTGTATATATATATATATATATATATATATATATATATATATATATATATATATATATATATATATACTGTATATATATATATATATTTATTTATTTATTTATTTTGTTTACTTTATTGATCCCCAGAGGGGAAATTCAGGGCATCCACCTGGATGGATGAAGCAGCCACGATATGGTGCCAATCCCTTCACCATTCACACACACATTTACACCTAGGGCCACTTTGGAGTCTCCAATTAACCAAACCTGCATGTTTCTGGCCTGTGGGAGGAAACCGGAGAAATCTTGGAGTAAACCCATGCAGACACGGGGAGAACATGCAAACTCTACACAGATCACCGTTGGTCAGGGGGTGGGATCGAACCCGGGATCCCATGGACAAGGGTGAGTTGCTGTGCTGCCACAGTGCTAACCACTGCACCACCGCACCGCCCCACCGTGGTGGATTATATAAGTAATCTTGAAGCGCTTTCACACAATAAAGCAATGTTTATACAAATATGGAGAGAAATACACCAATCCGACTGAATAAACACTTGATGGCTGAGGAGTAAAATTAAAGAATCAGGTAGGATGGGCTGCACTGTCCCTACACACTGCCTGCAGTTTAGAGGAGAATTTAGACCAGGAGTGTCCAATCATGTGCCATGAAGGGCCAAGACCCTGCAGGCTTTACCTCCAACCAGTGTCTTCAACAGTAGATTTCACTGAATTTCTTCCCACTGATTGCTGATAAGTGAAAACACCTGCTGAAGAGACTGGGTAGAAGAGAAAACTTGCAGGGTCTTGGCCCTCTATGGCACATGATTGGACACCTCTGATTTAGACTGTCGCCCATTCTCTAGTCACACGACACAGTGAATTTAAATAATGGGGAATTTATAATGTACTCAATAGAACACTGAAAAAAGTGCTCTTTCACCACAGTTTGTTTGATGCATAATGCATGATGGCATACAGTGGATAATGATGAAGACCCTGGAGAGACTGCTCCTTGCTCACCTACGCCCCCTGGTGGGACCAGCGATGGATCCACTCCAGTTCGCCTGCCAGCATGGCATTGGGGTGGAGGATGCAGTGATCTTCCTCCTTCACCGTTCCCTGTCTCACGTGGAGAAGCCCGGGAACGCGGTGAGGATCATGTTCTTTGACTTCTCCAGTGCTTTCAACACCATCCAACCGATGATCCTGAAGGACAAGCTGCTGTGCGCAGGGGTGGACCAGCACCTCTCATCATGGATCCTGGACTACCTCACTAACCGGCCACAGTTTGTGAGAACCCGGGATTGTGTGTCCAACACAATCATCGGTAGCACGGGAGCCCCCCAGGGAACAGTTTTGGCTCCTTTCCTGTTCACCCTTTATACTGCGGACTTCTCGCACAACACAACACACTGCCATCTACAGAAGTTCTCTGATGACTCTGCGATCATCGGCCTCATCTCCAACGGAGATAAGATAAGATAAGATAAGATAAGATAAGCCTTTATTAGTCCCACAACGGGGAAATTCCAGGATTGCAACAGCACAGGGATAGCAACACTCAGAGCAACAATCAGAAGGCAAGAAAAAAAACAAGCAAGCAAGAGCAGCTAATATACATATGTACATATTACTATAAAATATATATATACACACACACACACACACACAGACACACAGTGCAGAGCATTGTAGCTGGATGGAATAAATATATGAATATATGAACACACAGTGCAGAGCATTGTAGCTAGATGGAATAAATATGTAAATATATAAACACCCACAGTACGGAGCATTGCAGCTAGGTGGAATAAATATGCAAGTATATAAACACACACAGTGCGGAGCAATGTAGCTAGATGGAATAATATGTAGATATATAAAAACAGTGCGGAGCATTGTAGCTAGATGGAATAATATGTAGATATATAAAAACACAGTGCGGAGCATTGTAGCTAGATGGAATAAATATATAGATATATAAATATAAACACACCCAGTGCTGAGCATTGTAGCTAGATGGAATAAATATGTAAATATATAAACACACACAGTGCAGAGCATTGTTGCTAGGTGGGATGAAACAGCATAACCGTCTATTTAGTTATCCTACATGGTATGATTATGTGCCCATACATATTCTCACCCTCCATAGCGACCGGTATGTTCCTAGTTGTATGCCGGAGAGGACCATTGTGTAAGTCTATTGCATCTTTTGCATTCAAAAAAAAAAACTATTAGTTTGTTACGTCTTTTTGCTATCTCTGCGAGCAGCCCTGCTTAGGTTGTACAGTCTGACAGCCGTTGGTAGGAAGGACCTACGAAACCTCTCGGTTGTGCACCTGGGATGATGTAGTCTGCTGCTAAATGAGCTCCTCAGTGCATCCAGTATGTCCTGCATAGGGTGGAACTCGGACTCCAGCAGAGATGACAGTTTAGCCACCGTCCTTCTCTCTCCTATCTCCTCCATCGGATCAAGGCGCTGCCCCAGGACAGAGCTAGCTTTCTTAATCAGTTTGTTCAGTCTCTTCCTATCGGCTGCAGTAATGCCACTGCCCCAGCAGACCACTCC
Source organism: Pholidichthys leucotaenia (assembly GCA_020510985.1). Taxonomy (NCBI): domain Eukaryota; kingdom Metazoa; phylum Chordata; class Actinopteri; order Cichliformes; family Pholidichthyidae; genus Pholidichthys; species Pholidichthys leucotaenia. The sequence goes on along the minus strand of CM035843.1, from coordinate 322,167,817 downwards.
AAAAGTGATGGCTGATGCCACCACCGTGTCATAGAATGACTTCAGCAGCGCCCCTTGTACACCAAAAGACCTGAGTCTCCTCAGCAGGAACAGCCTGCGCTGTCCCTTCTTGTAGAGTGCGTCAGTATTGTGTGACCAGTCTAGTTTATTGTTCAGATGAATACCCAGGTACTTGTAGGATGTCACCATCTCGATGTCTGTTCCCTGTATATTTACTGGTGCTGTGAGGGGTTGTCCTTGCCTGCGACAGTCCACCACCAGCTCCTTAGTTTTCCTCGCGTTGATCTGGAGGCAGTTCCGATGGCACCAGTCCACAAAGTCCTGGATAAGCCCTCTGTAGTCAGCTTCATCTCCGCTGGAGATGAGACCAACGATCGCAGAGTCATCAGAGAACTTCTGTAGATGGCAATGTGTTGTGTTGTGTGAGAAGTCCGCAGTATAAAGAGTGAACAGGAAGGGAGCCAGCACCGTTCCCTGGGGGGGGCCCCGTGCTACTGATGATCGTGTCGGAAACACAGTCCCGGGTTCTCACAAACTGAGGCCGGTTCGTGAGGTAGTCCAGGATCCATGATGACAGGTGCTGGTCCACCCCTGCGCGCAGCAGCTTGTCCTTCAGGATCATCGGTTGGATGGTGTTGAAAGCACTGGAGAAGTCAAAAAACATGATCCTCACCATATTCCCGGGCTTCTCCAGGTGGGACAGAGAACGGTGAAGGAGGAAGATCACCGCATCCTCCACCCCAATGCCATGCTGGTAGGCGAACTGGAGTGGATCCATCGCTGGTTCCACCAGGGGGCGGAGATGAGCAAGGAGCAGTCTCTCCAGGGTCTTCATCAAGTGGGACGTCAAGGCCACCGGTCTGAAGCTGTTCAGGTCTTTGGGGTGGGAAGTTTTTGGTACAGGTACCACACAAGATGTTTTCCACAGCTGTGGTACCCTCCCCACTTTCAGGCTCATGTTGAAGATATACGTCACAATCCCACACAGCTGGTCTGCACAGGACTTGAGGAGCTTTGCGCTGATGCCGTCCGGTCCCGACGCCTTCCTCGCCTTGATCTTCCTCAGCTCCGTCCTCACCTGGGTCTTGGTCAGGGTCAGGATGGGGGGCTGTGTGTTGGGAGTGGGGGGGGGGTGTCGGTGGAGTGGGGAGTGGGCAGCAGGACTTGATTTCTTAGAGGCAGCAGTGGTTGTTGTGCAGACAGGGGGGAGGGCGGTTGGTCAAATCTATTGAAAAACAGATTCAGGTTGTTCGCCCACTCCCTGCCCCCCGTGGCCTGGGGGGAGGTACTCTGGAGCCCCGAGATGGTTTTGAGGTTTCTCCAGACCCCGCTGATGTCGCTCTGTTGCAGCTTGTCCTCCATCTTCTTCCTGAAGCTGTCCTTGCCTTCTCTGATCTTTCTCCTCAGCTCCCTCTGTACGGACTTCAGCATCTCCCTGTTCCCCGACCTGAAGATCCTCTTCTTCTCTCTCAGAAGTGTTTTTATCTCAGGGTTGATCCAGGGTTTGTTGTTTGAGTGACGCCGTATGGTCTTGGTGGGAACGGATTTGTCCACACAGAAGCTGAGGTAGCCCGTGAAGGTGTGAATGAGGCCATCGATGTCCTCACCATGTGGATCGCAGAGCTGCTTCCAGGCAGTGGCTTCAAAACAGCCCTTTAGAGTGTCCATTGTCTCCTCAGACCATAACTCCACAGTGTGCACGGCCGGAGGTTGTCTGTGCACTAGGGGTTTGTACACCGGTCGGAGATGAACCAAGTTGTGATCCGATCTCCCAAGTGGGGGGAGTTGTGATGAGGTGTACGCCTCCTTAGTGTTTGCGTAGATGAAGCTGAATACAGAGGACTTATCCAGGACTTCGTGGACTGGTGCCATCGGAAGTACCTCCAGATCAACACGAGGAAAACTAAGGAGCTGGTGGTGGACTGCCGCAGGCAAGAACAAACCCTCACAGCACCAGTAAACATACAGGGAACAGACATTGAGATGGTGACATCCTACAAGTACCTGGGTGTTCATCTGAACAATAAACTAGACTGGTCACACAATACCGACGCACTCTACAAGAAGGGACAGCGCAGGCTGTTCCTACTGAGGAGGCTCAGGTCTTTTGGTGTACAAGGGGCGCTGCTGAAGACATTCTATGACACGGTGGTGGCATCAGCCATCACTTTTGGAGTGGTCTGCTGGGGCAGTGGCATTACAGTAACCGACAGGAAGAGACTGAACAAACTAATCAAGAAAGCTAGTTCTGTCCTGGGGCAACGCCTTGACCCAGTGGAGGAGATAGGAGAGAGAAGGATGGTGGCTAAACTGTCATCTCTGCTGGAGTCCGAGTCCCACCCTATGCAGGACATACTGAACGCACTGAGGAGCTCATTTAGCAGTAGACTACATCATCCTAGGTACGCGACGGAGAGGTTTCGCAGGTCCTTCCTACCTACGGCTGTCAGACTGTATAACCTAAGCAGGGCTGCTTGCAGAGATAGCAAAAAGACGTGACGACCTAATAGTATTGAATGCAAAACACGCAATAGACTTACACAAATGGTCCCCTCCAGTATACAACTAGGACAATATCAGTCGCTACGGAGGGTGACAATATGTATGGGTACATATTCACACCATGTGGGGTAACTAAATAGACGGTTATGCTGTTTATTCCATCTAGTTACAATGCTCTGCACTGTGTATATATATATTTATATATTTATGTGTACACATGTATATTCACTGCTCTTATTTTCTTATCTTCTTAATTATTGCTCTGAGTGTTGCTATCCCTGTGCTGTTGCAATCCTGAAATTTCCCCATTGTGGGACTAATAAAGGCTTATCTTATCTTATTTTATCTTATAATCTAGTGACCATCAGTTGGACACGACTTTTCAATATGCATTGTGGGTTATTTTGAGTGCACTATATAGGGATACAGTAACTTTATAATCACTAGACATTCGGACACTAGTGGGAAACACCCTTTGTGCATTACATAGTGAGTAGAGCAGCTTTTTTATGCCTTGGTGAAACAGAGGCATACCGTAATCAGTTAGTGTGTCTGTTTGTGGCTGTGTGTATCTGTCTGCCGCCTCTCTGTTTCAGCTCGCCCAATCAAAATCAAGTGGAACTAAAGGCTTATATCATTGTATTGCCATATTTTCTTGACTTTTAATTCGCCAGAATTGTGAGATAAGGCTTTGTTTTCAAAATAAACACAAATTTAACTCACCATTTCTGTCAATGCAGCCTCACAAACAGGAAATGTAATAACAATGCCAGGCCAATAAAGGTCAGAGTGCCTTTTTTGTACAGCCGCCCATATTACCATGCCACAGGCACCGAGGCACAGCACCTTGGTGCTTTTTATTTATCCTTTTTTTTGAGCCAAGGAACCTTTTTTTACATTGAAAAAATTTTGGGGAACCCCCACCAACCATAAATGTTACAGACACATTGTAGCAGCATACGTATGTAATGACAATTTTGTGTTATACTCCGTGTTAAACTTTGGTCTGTTTATGTCATGAATTCCTGCCTATCTGAGGCAGGAAGAATTAAAACCCACTCGCAGGAGGATGTTGTGTGTATTTTATTATGTGAAAAGAGATTTAACAGTCCAGTCAAACAATAAACGGGATTGCACAGGATGAACAGGGAGAAATCTCCAGGATGCTCTACAGCACTCGAGTAAGTAACACAGGGACACATATACATATACATGTTTGTATACACAGGCAGGCAGAACTGCAGCTGGGAATGAATGAGAAAGCCCCAGGGAAAGAACCTCTAGACGGGATTGGATGGCAGTGGCAAAGCAAATGGTATTCAAGGGGCTGGAGCAGTCTGAGAAAGTCCGAGCACGATCCACGGTGCAGGAAACAATAAACAGTACGTTTAAACACACAGTTCAAACAACAATCACCCGACAGTTCTCTCAAGCAGGCACAGGGCATAAATACTGCCAAGCATAATGAGGGAAATGAATGCTGGTGCGTGAGGGCGTGGGCTGAACTGAATACACACAGATGCGTAAGTGAATATAGTAGAGCATGAGAATGGGGATGAGTGTGTGTGGGTAGTGAGTGAGTGCAAAAGTGCTAAGTGGATGCAGGTGTGAACAATTGCATGTGTGTGTGTATGTGTGGAGAGGGAGAGCAGCAGGAGATGACAGTCAGCTGGGAAGAGCTGGCAGGAGGGGGCATGGCTGTCAGCTGTCAGATGGCAGTAGAGGAACCCGAAATAAACAGAAGGCTAGACAGCCATCGTGCCATGAGACTGGGCTGGAAATCCACCCCAGTCCATGACAGTTTAGATGAACACAAAGCTGATATTCTGGCAGGAACATGTCAAGGTTGGCACTTTCCTAATGTTTTTGCCAGAGGTGTACCTTTGAATGGTTCCAAGGTTGTCATAGCCAGGAGCGGCACTAGGGTTAAGCTCCCAGTGCTCATAAAATGCTCCTTATGGTGTGCGTCTCGAAAAGCCTCTGACAACTAAGTCCAACTCCTAGCCTGCCCGTGTGGTTTAGTCTCTAAGCCCGGCGGAACTGCTTTTACTAATAGGAGAAGGGGCGAGGGCGGATCTCTGGCGCCTTAAAACCAGATGCTTCGGGTAGATGGTGGCTCGTCAACCTGGGAAGGTAGCCCATCTAAGGGAAGGTAAACCCTGATTTCAAACCTCCGCTGCCTTGCGGCATACCCAGTCACGGGAAAGGCTTCGGGAGTCAACCCTGAGGAAAATCCGGAGTCGGAGCCCCTAAGGCAGTTCTATGTTGTGCTCAACATCGTTCTGGCAGCTCCTGCAAAGGCGCTGGTGCCAAACTGTAGCAGCCCTGCTGTTCCTTTGGATTCATCAGTGACGTGGAGAGGGGGGACATGCTGCATTGGCAACATCTTGTCCTCCATATCTTCCTGCCCAGGCTTGAATCCTATCAACGCCCAACGCTGGAAGGTAGAACACCAGATCACTGGAGAGGACACTCCAGCTTCGCCTTTGGCGTAGACAAAACATGGGGAATGACAGTTACCGGTTATAAGCCACCGCTCAATTGGCGTAGAGCGCGGCGCCAGGGGTTGTTCCCGACGGTGGGAGGGATCATCGGATCTCACTGGACAGCTACCGCCCGCCTCAAGCTGGGCAGCCCCCAGCCAATAAGGTGTTGTCCCGCCACAGCTTGCTTTCCTCATTGGGTGCATGGGGATGAGGAGAAGTCCGAACGGCAGGCTGAGAACCTTCGCACCAGGCAAGACAATAAAACAAAAGAGACCAACTCTAAAACTGGGTACTTGGAACGTCCACACTATGATGACAGGACTCGCTGCTAACCTCAAGGACCTCAAGGACATCAACGACACCAGGAAGACTGCCATCATCAATAATGAGCTGAAAAGACTGGGAGTGGATATCGCCACTCTCCAGGAAACACGGTTGGCTGATGCAGGCACACTGAGAGAGAAGGACTACACATTCTACTGGCAGGGAAAGGGCAGTGACGAACACAGGGAACACGGAGTGGGCTTCGCAGTGAACAACACCTTGCTGAAGATGGTGGAACCGGGCAGCACTGGCTCTGCACGAGTCCTCACCCTCCGCCTGAACACCACTCAAGGCCCAGTCACCCTCGTCAGTGTGTATGCCCCAACACTGACAGCCACACCAGAGGCAAAAGACGAGTTCTACGAGAATCTCGCAACAACTGTCAGGATCATCCCCAACTCTGAACAACTCATTCTCCTTGGAGACTTCAATGCCAGAGTGGGTGCTGACCACGACTCCTGGCCCTCCTGTCTTGGACCTTCTGGCGTGGGCAGAATGAACGACAATGGACAGCGGCTGCTCGAGTTCTGCACATATCACGATCTGTGCATCACAAACTCTTTCTTCAAGACCAAGCCCCAACACAAGGTTTCCTGGCAACATCCGCGCTCAAAGCACTGGCACCAGCTGGACTTGATCCTGACCAGGCGCACCTCACTGAAGAACGTGCTAATCACCCGTTCGTTCCAGAGTGCAGATTGTGGCACAGACCATTCATTGGTGTGTTGCAAGGTCAAGCTGCAGCTGAAGAAATTCCATCATGCTAGACAGCCTGGAAAGGCACGGATTGACACCAGCAAGATGGCTCAACCACAACTTGTTGAGCAGTTTGCCTCCACCTTTGAGAAGGAACTTGGTGTACCACAAGAAGGAGAATCTGCAAAACAGAAGTGGGAAGAGCTGCGAAACACCATCCACCGCACAGCCTTGGCTACCTTTGGGAGGAAGACCTCGAAGTCACAGGACTGGTTTGATGCCAAGTTGACCGAGATGACCCCCGTCATTGAAGCCAAGCGCTCAGCACTTGCTGAGTACAAGAAGTACCCAAACGAGAAGAATCTCCACATTCTCAGGGCTGCGAGAAGCAAAGTTCAGCAGACTGCTCGGCGCTGTGCCAACGAATACTGGACTCAGCTCAGCCAAGACATTCAAACTGCTGCCATAACAGGGAACATCCGTGGTATGTACGATGGCATCAAGAAAGCACTTGGTCCGGCTCAGAGCAAGACGGCCCCCCTCAAATCCTCCACTAGGGAGATGATCACAGAAAAGAACAAGCAGATGGAGAGATGGGTGGAACACTACTCTGACCTCTACTCCAGACACAACACCGTGACACCGTCAGCCCTTGATGCCATTGACTGTCTGCCATCCATGGACGAACTTGACGCTGAGCCAACCATCGACGAACTCAGCAAGGCCATTGATAGCTTGGCCGCTGGCAAGGCACCCGGCAACGACGGCATACCCCCTGACCTGATCAAGCACTGCAAGACCGTCCTACTGCTGCCGTTGCATGACGTCCTCTGCCAGTGTTGGAAGGAAGGTGCCATACCACAGGACATGAGGGACGCCAAGATCATCACCCTCTACAAAAACAAAGGGGAGAGAAGCAACTGCAACAACTACAGGGGCATCTCCCTCCTCAGCGTTGTTGGCAAAGTCTACGCATGAGTTGTTCTCGTTCGTCTACAGAAGCTTGCCGAACATGTCTACCCCGAGTCTCAGTGTGGCTTCCGCGCTGAGCGATTGATGGTAGACATGATATTCTCCATCCGCCAACTCCAGGAGAAATGCAGAGAACAGAACATGCCCCTGTACGTCGCCTTCATTGACCTCACCAAAGCGTTCGATCTGGTCAGCAGAGAGGGCCTTTTCAAGATCCTGCCAAAGATAGGATGCCTACCAAAGTTGCAAAGCCTCATCGAATCGTTTCACACCAACATGCAGGGGATAGTGCAGCACGACGGCAACGTCTCAGAGCCATTCAACATACGCAGCGGAGTGAAACAGGGCTGTGTACTTGCGCCAACCCTCTTTGGGATTTTCTTTGCTATGCTCCTGAGGCATGCCTTCAGCACAGCAACAGAGGGAATCTACCTGCACACAAGATCTGACGGCAGGCTTTTCAACCTCGCCCGCCTGAAAGCCAGAACCAAAGAACGTGAGGCTCTAATCAGAGACATGCTGTTCGCAGACGACGCTGCAGTCGCAACCCACACACAGCAGGAGCTTCAGACCCTGATGGACCGCTTCTCCCAGGCATGCAAGGACTTCGGGCTTACCATCAGCCTGAAGAAGACTAACGTCTTGGCGCAAGGCACAGAAGCACCACCAACCATCACCATCGACGACTACGAGCTGGAGGTCGTGAATCAGTTCACGTACCTGGGGTCCACGATCAGCAACAACCTCTCCCTTGATACAGAGATCAACAAGAGGATTGGAAAATCAGCCTTCACACTCGCTCGCCTCACCACACGAGTGTGGGAGAATCCCAAACTCTCTGTCAAGACGAAGATGGCAGTGTACAATGCCTGCGTCATCAGCACACTGCTCTATGGGAGTGAGACGTGGACAACATACGCCCAGCAGGAAAAGAGACTGAACTCCTTCCACTTGCGCTGCATTCACCACATCCTGGTCATATCCTGGCAGGACAAAGTGCCCAACACAGAAGTTCTGTCCCGCGCCGGCCTTCCCTCCATGTTCACTCTACTCAGGCAGCGCAGGCTCCGCTGGCTAGGCCACGTTCACCGTATGGAGGATGGTAGAATCCCCAAAGACGTCCTCTACGGAGAACTGGCAACTGGCAGGAGAGATGTTGGCTGCCCACAGCTGCGCTTTAGAGACGTCTGCAAGAGAGACATGAAGGCACTGGAGATCAACACAGAGCGCTGGGAGGACCTTGCAATGGACCGCTCCAAATGGAGAGGCACCCTGACCAGACAGCTCAAGGCGGGTGAAGAGAGACTGACTGCTGCAGCAGATGAAAAAAGGACCCGCAGGAAGAACCGCCACAGACCCAGCAGCACGGAGACCACCCACAAGTGTGACCTGTGTGACAGGGACTGCCATTCGTGCATCGGCCTGTTCAGCCACAGGCGGTGCTGTTCCAGCAGAGTAGACGTTTAGGATTCTCTTCCATGGTCATCATAGACCGACTGAGGCCGACGATATGACCTTTGAATAGAATCAATTTATTTTATCTGTGCTTGTGAGCAGGTTTTCATCTTTGCCTTGCATTCATGTGTTCATCGAGATCCTGAAATCTATTTGTCATGTATGCCAGTTTTGTACATCACTCATCACTTGCAAGCAGCTTTGCATCATCACACCTCTCAAATGCTTTTAATTCCTCTCAGAGCTCATACACACAGGCCAGTACTTTGCCAGGTAAAAACCATCGGACCTCAGGATGGAGCAATAAGGTTTTATGCTCTGCTCTCATTTTGACAAGGTTTATTGACTTAGACCCAAGAGCAACAAGGGTGGAGTCAGCAACTTAAGTGACAATAATCTTTATTACAGTAAGTGCTTGAGGGAGACATTCCCCAGGTTCTTCCTACCTACAGCTGTCAGACTTTATAATGTAACCGGTGCTGCTCATAGAGGTCGTATTAATTGTACTTTGGATGGTGCTTCTCATTTATCTAACAATCTGGCATCTTTTTTATCCAAATTTCCAAAACCCTGACTACTCAGAGTTGGGACCAGGAAGCAGAGTCGCAGTCCTACATGCCTCTCTGCAGCTCCTCTTCATCCGCCACCCCTCAGCTTAGCCCCTGTCTTCCCCATCAGAGAATCGTTGTCTGCTCCCTCCAAAGTAAATAAAAATATAATGTATAAGCGTCCCAAAGTGATAAAGCAAAATATTGGTAAAACTCAAATTAAACATAAAGCCTCTAAATTGAATGATTTGGCCTCTGTTCCTCCTCATAATTTAAAAATTAAATGTGGTTTATTAAATATTAGGTCTCTAACTCCCAAGTCTCTGTTAGTCCATGATCTGTTAATTGATCATCAGATTGACTTAATTTCCCTTACAGAGACTTGGTTAGGGCAAGAGGATTATGTTGGTTTAAATGAATCAACTCCCTCTGGTTATTTAAACTGTCAAAATCCCAGAAGTTCTGGTCGTGGAGGAGGAGTAGCAACAATTTACCATTCCAAATTACTAGTTAATGTAAAGCAAAAAACATGTTATAATTCCTTTGAGGGCCTGGTCCTCAGTGTTGGGCACTTTAGCAATTTCAGGTTAAACCCAATTTTATTTGCCATAGTTTATCGTCCCCCATCAACCTATTCAGAATTTTTATCCGAATTTGCTGATTTCTTAGCTGATTTAGTGCTGAAATCTGATAGAATAATTATAGTAGGGGACTTTAATATACATGTGGATGTAGATAGTGACTGCCTTAATGTGGCTTTTAATTCAATATTAGACTGGATTGGGTTTTCTCAGAAAGTAGGAAATTCTACTCATTACCTCCACCATACATTGGACCTTGTTCTGACATATGGCATAGAAATAGAAAATCTTGTAGTGTCTCCTCATAACCCTGTACTGTCAGACCATTGTCTGTTAACCTTTGATTTTACTATTTCTGACTATTTGGCTCCTAAAGAAAAATATTATCACAGTAGATGCCTCTCAGATGATGCTGTTTCCAAATTTATGCAGATTGTTTCCTCTATGCCATGTGTCAACACAACGGAAATAAGCTATAGACAGCTTGCTCCTTCTGTAATTGATAACATGGTGGATAGTGTTTCAGCTTCTCTGCATCAGGCTCTAGACTTGGTGGCCCCCTTAAAAAAGAAAAAGTCTAATCAGAGATTTTTAACTCCTTGGTTCAACACAGAAACTCGTAGCTTAAAACAGAAGACTCGTCAATTAGAAAGAAAATGGTGCTCTACTAATTTAGATGAAATCTATTTAGCTTGGAGAAATCATCTTTTAATTTATAAAAAATCTCTTAGAAAAGCTAGAACGAGTTATTACTCTGCATTAATAGAAGAAAACAAGAATAATCCCAGGTTTCTTTTCAGTACTGTAGCCAGGTTGACAAAGAGTCACGACTCTGTCAATCCTAGCATCCCCTTAGAGCTTACTAGTCAGGACTTTATGAACTTTTTCAATAATAAAATTTCATCCATCAGAGATAAAATCAATCAGATTCTTCCCACAGTTAACTTAAATACTGTAACTACTACAACTCCTTCTATTGATGTCTGCCTTGATGAGTTTACTCCAATCGACCTTTGTGAGTTAGACAAAATAGTTTCCTCATCCAAACCTTCAACTTGTCTTTTAGACCCTATTCCTACCAGGTTATTTAAAGAAGTCTTCCCACTTATTGGTAGCTTTATTCTTCATATAATCAATTCTTCATTAACTTTAGGCCATGTACCGCAGGCTTTTAAAACGGCTGTAATTAAACCCTTACTCAAAAAGCCAACGTTAGATCCAGGAGCTTTAGCTAACTATAGACCAATCTCTAATCTCCCTTTCATTTCAAAAATCTTAGAAAGAGTTGTTGCTACGCAATTATTTGACCACCTGCAGGGAAATGGTTTACTTGAAGAGTTTCAATCTGGGTTTAGAATCCATCAGAGTACTGAAACAGCCTTAGCGAAGGTCACTAACGACCTCCTCATTGCATCTGATAATGGACTAGTTTCTGTACTTGTCCTTTTAGATCTTAGTGCAGCTTTTGATACTATTGATCATAATATTCTAGATTAGAACACTATGTTGGACTTAATGGAACTTCGTTGCAGTGGTTTAGATCTTATTTATCTGATAGGTTCCAGTTTGTTCATGTAAATGATGAGTTTTCTTTCAGCTCAAAGCTTAGTCATGGAGTTCCACAGGGATCTGTGCTAGGCCCTACTCTTTTTAGTTTATATATGCTTCCGTTAGGCAACATTATTAGAAAGCACTGTATACATTTTCATTGTTATGCAGATGACACACAATTATACCTGTCAATGAAGCCAGATGATACTAATCAATTAGCCAAGTTAGAAGCCTGTCTTAAGGAAATCAAAGCTTGGATGACTTGTAATTTCCTGCTGTTAAATTCAGATAAGACTGAAGTCATTCTTGTTGGTCCAAAAAACCTTAGAAATTCCTTTCCAAATCAAACTTTCAGTTTGGATGCAGTTACTCTTTCTCTTAATAGCTCTGTGAGGAACCTTGGAGTTATTTTTGATCAGGATTTGTCCTTCAATTCACATATTAAATTTGTTTCTAAGACTGCCTTCTATCATTTGTGTAATATTGCCAAGATTAGGAGCATCTTGTCTCAGAGTGATGCTGAGAAGCTGATCCACGCTTTTGTTAGCTCGAGATTAGATTATTGTAATTCTTTATTATCAGGCTGTCCTAAAACATCTTTAAAAAGTCTTCAGCTGATCCAAAATGCTGCAGCAAGAGTTTTAACAGGTACTAGAAAGAGAGATCATATCTCTCCGGTTCTGGCCTCCCTTCGTTGGCTTCCCATAGAGTTTAGAATTAAGTTTAAAATCCTTCTTCTTACTTACAAAGCTCTAAACAATCAGGCTCCTTTTTATTTAAAAGATCTGATACTACCGTATCATCCTAACAGAGCACTACGCTCCCAAAATGCAGGATTACTTTTAATACCTAGAATCTCCAAAAGTACAATGGGAGGCAGAGCCTTCAGTTATCAAGCTCCTCTCCTGTGGAATCAGCTGCCAATCTGGATTCGGGAGTCAGACTCGATCTCTGTTTTTAAGAATAGGGCTAAAACCTACCTTTTTGATATAGCCTACAATTAGGGAGGGATCATGTGTTTCTGAACCCTCCCTTAGTTATGCTGCTAATAGGTTTAGTCAGCCGGGGGACCTCCAGTAATGCACTGGGCCTCACTCCTTTCCTCACTCTCTATGAAATATTTTTTTTTTTTTTTTTGCTGGTCATTAACATTTGTTTGTTCTCTCCCATAGATTGAGTCCCCATCATGCTGTTTGCTCTCTACATGTCTGTTCTTTTCTTCTTCTCTATCCCCTCACCCCCCAGCCAGTCGCAGCAGATGACTGCCCCTCCCTGAGCCTGGTTCTGCTGGAGGTTTCTTCCTGTTAAAAGGGAGTTTTTCCTCTCCACCGTCGCCAAGTGCTTGCTCACAGGGGATCGCCTGATTGCTGGGGTCTTTCTGCAACTGTGGGGGTCCCCCCTACAGTTGATAGTGCTATGAGATGACTGTTGTTGTGAAATGGCGCTATATAAATAAAGTTGAATTGAATTGAATTGAATTACTAAACGTCACAACTTTGCACAATAGAGATCATCCCCTTCAATACACAACTAAGTCAATTACAATTATTATTGAGGGTGACCACAACACTTTTGATTCAAATGTGAAATATACTGTCTGGGTACATATTTATATTCTGCGGGGTAATTTAACTAACCCTAATGCTGTTGATACCATCTAGCTGCAATGTTCCTGCACTGTGTATATAACTGTACATATAGTGGTGTGAAAAAGTGTTTGCCCCCTTCCTAATTTTTTTTGCTTTTGATTTTTTTTGCTTTTTTTTGCTTTTTTGCTTTTCCTGACTTTTTTTTTCATTTTTTTGCATGTTTGTCACACTTAAATGTATGGCCCTGTGTGAAAAAGTGATTGCCCCCTAAACCTAATACAGACGTGGACAAAATTGTTGGTACTCCTCTGTTAATGAAAGAAAAACCCACAATGGTCACAGAAATAACTTGAATCTGATAAAAGTGGTAATAAATAAAAATTCTATGGAAATTAACCAATAAAAATCAGACAGTGCTTTTGAATTGTGGTTCAACAGAATTATTTAAAAAAAAACAAACTCATGAAACAGGCCTGGACAAAAATGATGGTACCCCTAGAAAAGATTGAAAATAATGTGACCATAGGGACATGTTCAACCAAGATGTGCCCTCTAATTAACATCACAGGTGTCTACAAACTTGTAATCAGTCAGTCGGCCTATTTAAAGGGTGACAAGTAGTCACTGTGCTGTTTGTTGACATGGTGTGTACCACACTAAACATGGACCAGAGGAAGCAAAGGAGAGAGTTGTCTCAGGAGATTAGAAAGAAAAATATAGACAAGCATGTTAAAGGTAAAGGCTATTAGACCATCTCCAAGCAGCTTGATGTTCCTGTGACTGCAGTTGCACATATTATTCAGAAATTTGAGATCCACGGGACTGTAGCCAACCTCCCTGGACGTGGCCGCAGGAGGAGATGAATAATACAAATGGTAACAAAAGAGCCCAGAACAACCTCTAAACACATTCTTGGTGAACTCCAAGGTCAAGGTACATCAGTGTCAGATCGCACCATCCGTTGTTGTTTGAGCTAAAGTGGACTTCATGGGAGACGACCAAGGAGGACACCTCTGTTGAAAACAAATCATAAAAAAGCCAGACTGGAATTTGCGAAACTGCATGTTGACAAGCCACAAAGCTTCTGGGAGAATGTGCTATGGACAGACAAGACGAAACTGGAACTTTTTGGCAAGGCACATCAGCTCTATGTTCACAGACGCAAAAATGAAGCACATCAAGAAAAGAACACTGTCCCTACTGTAAAACATGGAGGAGGTTCTGTTATGTTCTGGGGCTGCTTTGCTGCATCTGGCACAGGGTGTCTTGAATCTGTGCAGGGTACAATGAAATCTCAAGACTATCAAGGAATTCTAGAGAGAAATTTGCTGCCCAGTGTCAGACAGCTTGGTCTCAGTCGCAGGTCATGGGTCTTGCAACAGGATAATGACCCAAAACACACAGCTAAAAACACCTAAGAATGGCTAAGAGTGAAACATTGGTCTATTCTAAAGTGGCCTTCTATGAGCCCTGATCTAAATCTTATTGAACATCTGTGGAAGGAGCTGAAACATGCCGTCTGGAGAAGGCACCCTTCAAACCTGAGACAGCTGGAGCAGTTTGCTCATGGGGAGTGCGCCAAAATACCTGCTGAGAGGTGCAGAAGTCTCATTGACAGTTATAGAAATCGTTTGATTGCAGTGATTGCCTCAAAAGGTTGTGCAACAAAATATTAAGTTAAGGGTACTGTGGAAGATGTGAAAATGACGAGGCAGCGTTCTTTCTCAGAGTCAGCTTTATTCACATCTCCATCAATTCAAAGCAGAAAAAAGAGAGAGTATGAAACAGTAACTCTCGTCCTTAAATATCAGGGACTTCACACCTCATAGATCACATGTCCCACAGACCACCTTGCATAATAAAGACAGTCACAATGCATTGCCCTCCATGATATCATTTCCATTGTTTCCCACGCATCCTTAATCGACCCCCCACAGTCTCCAGCTTTGCATAACAAGGCTAAGCTTCCTGCCTTTGTTCTGACCTGAAATGCGAGTCACAGAACCGGTCCAACAGGTCCATTGAGTGTTCACCACACAAGCCCCCCCAGCATTTTAGAAAAACAGAACAACAAGAAAATAACCACATGCATGCCGTGATAACATCAATACACATCAGTCCACATGCTGGATAGGCTTCAGCCTCCTGCCGAATCTGCTGTAGCTGGGGTTCACAGTCTCTGCGACGCTGTCCTGCCGGGGATTTGCCGTCTGGGGGCGGAAACCCTTCGTCAGTCTCTGCAGGTGTTCTGGGGAAACATTACTTTGGGAAACATTACTGTGTGAAACCCTCCGTGGTGGTCTACCTCGCCGCGGGGCCTTTGCCAACAGCACTTCCTCCTCTGCCACCACAAAAGCGGGTTTAAGTCTGTGTATGCCAATTTTCTCTTCTCTACCCCCCAAATCTAGCAAAAACTGCTTGTCCCCTGTTTCTAGCACTCTGAATTGTCCGTCATAAGGTCGCAGCGGTGTTCGATGCGCATCGTGTCTAACAAAAACAAACTCTGCGTTCTTCAAAGTTTTAGGCACAAAAAAGCGCGGAAAACTGTGGTGCGCGGGGCCGGGCAGCGTGCTTGATTCTATGTTACTCCGCAACAGCTGAGACGGGGAGGCGTTTGGCGCAGGGTTATCTGGGAGAAACTCCCCAGGCAGCCGGAGTGGCTGCGCAAACACGAGCTCCGCTGGGGAGGCTTCTAGATCCTCTTTAGGTGCAGAACGCAACCCCAATAACACCCATGGTAACTTGTCAACCCAATTTGTATCCGTCAGTGCTGCTCTGAGAGCCGCTTTCAATGACCTATGAAAACGTTCGCATAACCCATTAGCCTGCGGATTGTACACGGTTGTGCGGTGAATTGTGACACCCAGGCTGCGGGCCATTGTCGACCAAAGCTCGGAAACAAATTGAGGGCCTCTGTCGGACGTAATGTCCGACGGAATGCTGAAGCGCGCCACCCAAGCTGTTAAAAACGCACGCGCCACTTCCTCGGCCGTGGTTGATGCCAGCGGGACCACTTCAGGCCAGCGCGTGGTGCGGTCCACCATTGTCAGAAGATGTGTGCACCCCTGTGACAGCGGGAGGGGTCCAACGAGGTCCACATGAACGTGATCGAACCTCTTGGCCGGAATGTGAAACGGTTTCAAAGCAGCTCTCGTGTGCCTGTGTACTTTGGCTCGTTGACACGCCGTGCAGGCTGCTGCCCACTCTTTGACCTGTTTGCGGAGGCTCGGCCAAACAAATTTCTCTCCCACCATTTTCATCGACGCGCGCCCTCCAGGGTGCGCCAAAGAATGAACCGAGTCAAAAACGCGGCGGCGCCACGCGGCCGGTACCACTGGAGACATCGCAGATTAGGGGGGGCATACCATCTTGCAGCACCCTGCTCTCCAGCCTTAACCCTGTTGGTCCAGACTGGAGCGCGCACACGTCCACGTCATTAACCTGCTCTGCGGCCATGGCTGCATAATCTAACCCTACGCTGACTGGGGCCGCCACAGCGCGCGAGAGGCAATCTGCCACTACATTGAGTTTGCCCGCCACATGCTGAATATCAGTGGTAAACTCTGATATCGCGGCCAGCTGTCTCTGCTGCCGGCCTGACCACGGTTCCGAGACCTTGGCCATCGCGAATGTTAGCGGTTTGTGATCAACGAACGCGGTGAAAGCGCATCCTTCCAGCCAGAACTGAAAGTGGCGGATGGCCAAATGGAGAGCGAGCAGCTCCCTGTCAAACGCGCTGTATTTACGTTCGCTATCACGCAAGGTCCTGCTGAAAAATGCGAGGGGCTGCCAAACCCCAGCTACATGTTGCTCCATGACCGCCCCTATGGCCACATCTGATGCGTCAGTGGTGAGCGCTATGCGGGCCGTTGGGTCTGGGTGTGCCAACAACGCAGCCTTTGCCAAGGCTGCTTTAACCTCCGAGAACGCTTGGTTCCGCTCCGGGGACCACTCGATCTTATCCACGGGTTTCTTTTTTTTGAGCGCGGCATACAGGGGCTGCATGAGTTGCGCCGCGCGGGGGAGAAAACTGTTATAAAAATTCACCATTCCCAAAAACTCCTGCAACGCCCTGACTGTCTGCGGCCGGGGAAAATCTGCCACAGCGCGCACTTTGTCAGGCAGCAGAACTGCTCCTTTGGGGGAGACGTGGTGTCCTAAAAAATCGATCTGCGCCACCCCGAACTGACACTTCGCTGGGTTGATTATTAACCCATGATCTCCCAACCTTCGGAAAACTGTGGCCAGGTGTTTTTCATGTTCGTCTTCGGACGCGCTGGCTACTAAAATATCGTCCAGGTAGACGAACATGAAAGGGAGATCGTGAAGCACCGCGTCCATCATGCATTGGAACATCTGAGCAGCCCCTTTAAGTCCGAATGGCATGCGTAAAAACTCGAATAAACCAAACGGAGTTATTACCGCTGTTTTGGGTATGTCCTCAGCACGCACTGGGACTTGGTGGTAACCGCGGACCAAGTCTATTTTAGAAAAAATGCGCGCCCCTGCCAAATGAACCGAGAAATCTTGGATATGTGGGACTGGGTAGTGGTCATGCGCTGTAGCGTTGTTTAACCTGCGAAAATCCCCGCAAGGGCGCCATGATCCGTCAGCTTTTGGGACCATATGTAGGGGGGAAGCCCACGGACTGTTTGAACGTCTGATAATGCCCAACCTCTCCAGGTTGGTGAACTCCTCGCACGCTATGGCCAGCTTAACTGCGTCCAAGTGCCGAGCTTTTGCAAAAACGGGCAGTCTGGTAGTGGTAATAAAATGCTCCACCCCGTGCTTAGCAACTGTTACCGAAAATGTGGGAACCGTGAGTACTGGGAACTGAGTGAGCAGTGTGTGGAACTTACCGCCTGCTGTTGTGACGTTGGCTTGTGCTGTAGGTGGGGCCACTCGCGCTGCACAGGGGACAGAATCAAAAGAAAATGCATTAACCAGGCGCCTGTTAGCGAGATCAACCAACAACCCATGTGAGCACAAAAAATCAGCCCCCAACATATTGAAATTTACTGTTGCTACAACAAAAGTCCACTCATATGCACGGCTGTGTAGAGACAGAAGCAGAGTCTTCTCACCAAAGGTCTTAATCTCCGAGCCGTTCGCCGCTGTCACCAGGGGACCTCCGGAACCCGCCAGTCTGTCCGCGTAGGAAGGAGTGATGAAACTCAACTGGGAGCCTGTGTCGACAAGGAACTGCCTCCCGGAGCGTGCGTCCGACAAGTAGAGCAGCTTGTTCTCTTCCTCGAGGGCCGCAGCTGCTACCGACCCCCGGTCTTGGCGTTTCCCGAACGCCCGAACTGGCACGGCGGTACACACTTGCGTGCCCTCTCTGCGAAGCAGCGATGGTAGAAACAAAAGACGTCCGGTCCACACTCCCTGGCCCTTGCCGCCGCCGTTGTCGGTGAGTCTGGCACCGCTGTCTCTGGCCTCCTGTCGTCTGCGGTCGTCGCGCCAAGTTCTGCTGCAGCAGCCGTGGCTGCGCGCCGCTTGGTGGCGTTGACAATCCGCTGCGCCTCTCGGCCCAGCACGCGGTAGTCCCGTAGGGCCAACAGTGGCGAACTGGCCAGAGCCACTCTCGCTGCTGACAGTAGGGTCCTGAGGAAGAGGTGGGTGAAAATGAAGTGATCATCGTCGGAGTCTTTCAACCTCAACAACTTCTCCATCAGGCTCGTGGGCATGTCATTTTCCCCCTCCGTCAGCGCCAGGAGCTTCTCTGCTTGCTCCTCCGCTGAGGGGGTGAATTGCTAGATGAGTGCAGCCTTCGACGCGCCATATTTGTCGCTCTCCGGCAGCTGGTCGATCAGGCTGTCCACATGCTGGGCCGTGTTGTTGTCCAGCTTTGCGACTACGTGGTAGAATTTTGTGACATCTACCGATATCCCCCGGAGGTTGAACTGCGCCTCAACTGCGTTGAACCAGGAGCGCAGATTGTTCTGCCGGAAGTCCGGTAGCTGGACTGTAGCGGCGTTCGCTTGGCTGGGGGCTCCTGACGCGGCTGGCCAGGGGGAATTTCTTTCTTCCATGATACGTCTCAGGGTCACCAGTGTGGAAGATGTGAAAATGACGAGGCAGGGTTCTTTCTCAGAGACAGCTTTATTCACATCTCCATCAATTCAAAGCAGAAAAAAGACAGAGTGTGAAACAATAACTCTCGTCCTTAAATATCAGGGACTTCACACCTCATAGATCACATGTCCCACAGACCACTTTGCATAATAAAGACAGTCACAATGCATTTCCCTCCATGATATCACTTCCACTGTTTCCCAAGCATCCTTTAATCGACCCCCCACAGTCTCCAGCTTTGCATAACAAGGCTAAGCTTCCTGCCTTTGTTCTGACCTGAAATGTGAGTCACAGAACCGGTCCAACAGGTCCATTGAGTGTTCACCACAGTACCATCATTTTTGTCCAGGCCTGTTTCATGAGTTTGTTTTTTAAAATAATTCTGTTTAACAACAATTCAAAAGCATTGTCTGATTTTCATTGGTTAATTTTCATAGAATTTTTATTTATTACTGTGGGTGACCCCCACAACAGACTGGGACAAGCAGAGCTCTCAGCTGGAGCAATTGGCAGAACAATGAGATGTGTGTATTGATATCAATAGGCAGCCTCCCTTTGTCTAGCGCTTTCCTGCCAGTAATCTTCCTATTGTTATGTGTGACTCTCAAATGCAAATGTCTTCCTGTCAGTAATCATCCTATTGATGTGGGTGACTCTCAAATGCAAATGTCCATGCCTACTGCTGTGAATGCATTGTCTGTAGTGGGGTATTTAAACTGCATCGCTCTGTAACTCTTTCTCTCTCTCTGACCACTGCTTCTGACCCACGCATTCCGTGTCTCCTGACGAGAGCCTCCGGGCCCGCTCCGGCGCGCCTGCACGGCGCTGGAGTGGGTGTTGTGATGGCGGTATGATTAATAAACTCCCTCAAAAACTCTCAGTTCGCCGCTTATTATTTCATACCGCCACACTGGTGACCCCGAGAAAGCACACGCTTTGTGCAACGCAACCTTCTGGTCTGGACAGCCACACTGGTGACCCGACCAAGAAAAGAACACGCTGGCAGCCCTCGGCGTTGACTCTCCGATGACAAGCGAACGCAGCAGCCTGACGCAAACGATCTGCCCTCCCTTCTGCTACAGGGAGACCTCGACACAGAGCCACCACCAGGCGAACTCCCTCGGAGATCACCCACGACCAGGAAGGCTGCAAAAAGCGTCATGGTGCAAGGCAACCTTCTGATCTGGACATCCATGCTGGGACCGGCCGCTCTCACAGCTTCTCCACACGAGAGCGCACGCACCTCGTCCTCTCTCCACGACGGCGACCTCAAGGGCCGACGGAGAATGCAGCGCGTGGACCTGAACGCACCACGACCGAACTACAGCAACAGCTCAACAGGGATGACCATCGGCGCCGACGATGCTGATCTCCATCAAGCTCCCTGACCCTGACTCGCCTCTACAGCGGACTTGCCAAGCACCGAACCCCGCACGCACACCGGGGGGTTACGAGGACAGCGCACCATGCACGGGACATTAACGGCTCCACAGACCGCCATCGTCCTTCGCCGCTGCACACAGAACCTTCAGGGCTGCTCACACACCTGATGCATGCACGCAGCCCGCTCACAGGATTTTGTACAGGTCTCAGCCACGGCGCACAAGGGAATTCAGCCGTCAGCTGTCCCCGATGACTTTAGGACTGCGCGCGCACCTAAAGTCAACACGCCAAGTCCCTCACACTGCTGCAGCTCCTTTTTTCTTCATGACCGCGAGAGGAGTCAGAGACTAATTTTTCTTCTTACAGCTGCTGTGGACCTCTGCACGTTCAATGGGACAGCCCCTCAACATCGCGGAGCCACAGGAAATTTTTGCGCGACCCAGACAATTCCGCCGTCCCAGGCCGGCACTTGCTACCCCCACCCCCTCCCTCCACCGCTGCCTGCAGCGAGCTCCCCCCGCAGCTCACTCCCAAAGCCGGACTATCGAGGCCTCAGTTTCCCGCTGAGCCCTCTGGGGGGAGTACTGTGGGTGACCCCCACAACATACTGGGACAAGCAGAGCGCTCAGCTGGAGCAATTGGCAGAACAATGAGATGTGTGTATTGATATCAATAGGCAGCCTCCCTTTGTCTAGCTCTTTCCTGCCAGTAATCTTCCTATTGTTATGGGTGACTCTCAAATGCAAATGTCTTCCTGTCAGTAATCCTCCTATTGATGTGGGTGACTCTCAAATGCAAATATCCATGCCTACTGCTGTGAATGCATTGTCTGTAGTGGGGTATTTAAACTGCATCGCTCTGTAACTCTTTCTTTCTCTCTGACCACTGCTTCTGACCCACGCATTCTGTGTCTCCTGACGAGAGCCTCCGGGCCTGCTCCAGCGCGCCTGCACGGTGCTGGAGTGGGTGTTGTGATGGCGGTATGATTAATAAACTCCCTCAAAAACTCTCAGTTCGCCACTTATTATTTCATACTGCCACATTACCACTTTTATCAGATTCAAGTTATTTCTGTGACCATTGTGGGTTTTTCTTTCATTAACAGAGGGGTACCAACAATTTTGTCCACGTCTGTAATTGGTTGGGCCACCCTTAGCAGCAACAACTGCAATCAAGTGTTTGCGATAACTGGCAATGAGTCTTTTACAGTGCTGTGGAGGAATTTTGGCCCACTCATCTTTGCACAATTGTTGTAATTCAGCCACATTGGAGAGTTTTCGTGCATGAGCCGCCTTTTTAAGGTCATGCCACAGTAGTTCAGTCAGATTCAGGTCTGGACTTTAATTAGGCCACTCCAAAGTCTTCATTTAGTTTTTCACTGGTTTATTTGTGATCATTGTCCTGCTGCAGAACCCAATTGCGCTTCAGCTTGAGGTCCCAAACAGATGGCCGGACATTCTCCTTCAGGATTTTTTGCTAGACAGCAGAATTCATGGTTCCATTTACCACAGCAAGTCTTCCAGGTCCTGAAGCAGCAAAAACAGCCCCAGACCATCACACTACCACCACCATATTTTACTCTTGGTATGATGTTCCTTTTCTGAAATGCTGTGTTACTTTTACACCAGATGTAATGGGACACACACCTTCCAAAAAGTTCAGCTTTTGTCTCGTCAGTCCACAGAGAATTTTTCCAAAAGTCTTGGGGATCATCGAGACGTTTTCTGGCAAAACTGAAACGAGCCTTTATATTCTTTTTGCTCAGCAGTGGTTTTCATCTTGGAAGTTTGCCACAATTTTGTTTTTCTTTAGCCATTCAGAGATGGACTTGCTGGTGTGTTTTGGATTATTGTCCTGCTGCAGAACCTAAGTTCGCTTCAGCTTGAGGTCACAAACAGATGGCCTGACATTCTCCTTCAGCATTTTTTGGTAGACAGCAGAATCCATGGTTCCATTTACTACAGCAAGTCTTCCAGGTCCTGAAGCAGCAATACAGCCCCAGACCATCACACTACCATCACCAGTGGTATTGTATTTGTGTGAGTATTTTCCCAAAAGTCTTGCGGATCATCAAGATGTTTTCTGGCAAAACTGACACAAGCCTTTATGTTCTTTTTGCTCAACAGTGGTTTTTGTCTTGGAACTCTCCCATGCAGGCCATTTTTGCCCAGTCTCTTTCTTATGGTGGAGTCATGAACACTGACCTTAACTGAGGTAAGTGAGGCCTGCAGTTCTTTGGATGTTGTTGTGGGGTCTTTTGTGACCTCTTGGATGAGTTGTCGCTGCGCCTTGGGGTGATTTTGGTCAGCCGGCCACTCCTGGGAAGGTTCATCACTCTTGATTGTTTTTTTTCCATTTGTGGATATTGGCTCTCAATATGGTTTGCTGGAGTCCCAAAGCTTTAGAAATAGCTAGAAAATTGAACTCAACTTTCCAAAGATGTGATAAACCACAGTTAATTTATGTTTTAACCGGGGGGGGGGGGTGTCACTTTTTCATACAGGGCCATGTAGGTTTGGATTTTTTACCCTTAATAATAAACACCTTCAATTAAAAGCTGCATTTTGTGTTTACTTGTGTTATCTTTGTCTAATATTTAAATTTGTTTGATGATCTGAAACATTTAAGTGTGACAAACATACAAAAAAATGAGAAATCAGGAAGGGGCAAACACTTTTTCACACCACTGTATGCATATTTATTTACTGCTTTGGCTAACCAGTTCTCATCTTATTATCTTATTTACTATTGTGCTGAATGCTGCTATCCCTTCTGCTGCAATCCTGGAATTTCCTCATTATGGGACTGATAAAGGCTTATCTTATCTTATTTTATAATTGTGCAATGATGATGGTGAATATGTGCGATGAGAATCTGGAAACCCTGTAGGGGAGAGCAGAGGTGAGAATGAGTAACACTGGATGGGAAAATAAGAAGAATGTAAAACTGATTATGCTTACAGGGTCATCCGGGGAATCTGCCAGAACAGGGTGAGGAGCTTCCAGGCTGGGGAGCTGGTTGCCAACAGAGAGAGTGCAGAGGTGCAGCGGGGAGGTGCTGGTGACAGGCTGACCAGGCCTGAATACTGAGGAGATGGTGCGGGGAGTTGTGATATACAGTATACAAGGTGGTAAATTGGCTTACTTGTGGGGAAGGATGATGTGCACAAATCCAAGAATGTCTGAGATCCAAGGTCAAAGTCCAAAGGCAGGCTGGGGTCAAAGCATGGCTGAAGGGTAGCAGGTAAGCAGAGGCACGAAGGCAGGAGTCAGGTGGCAGGGTCTAGGGCAAACAGAGGTCAAACACAACAGGCAAGACAGAGTACAATAATTCTTGGTAGAGCAAGGGTACAGATGGGTGCAGAATCTGATGCAACCAGGCAGAAAAGTGGAAGAGTCTCCCTTATGAAAGGCTCCTCTAATAAGCAACAGGTGAGGATCAGGGCTGCAGAGAGGATGCTAATCAGCAGGTAGACAAGGAGACAAACACAACAGAGCAGACAGGGATCCTTACAGTCCCCCCCTATCCCCCCACGAATGCCTCCTGGCAGAACACAGGGCTTGGCAGGATGACGTTGGTAGAACTCCGTGATGAGGGAGTTGTCCATAATAAAGGACCTAGGGATCCAGTATTGTTCTTCTGGCCCATACCCCTGCCAATCAACCAGGAACTGGGTGCCACACCCCCTGCCACAGGCATCCAAGATGTGGGTGACTGCGTAAACTAGTCCGCCATCAACCATCTTGGGTGGTGGCAGTGGCTTGGAAGTTAGACAGAAGATGCTGGTGAACACGGGCTTAATATGGGACACATGAAACGATGGGTTGACTTTGAGGGAGGCAGATAGGTTAAGCTTTCCTGAGACGGATTTGATGATGGATGAAATGGTGAATGGACCGACAAACCAAGGAACCAGCTTCCTGGAGTCAGTTTTAAGAGGAAAATTCCTGGTGGATAGCCACACCCTCTGGCTGACCTTGTACGCCGGGGCTGGGCGCCTCTTCCTGTTTGCCCACCTAGAGTTCTCCTCCGAAGAGCGAAGCAGCACTGCCTTAGTGCCCCTCCAGAAAGACTTGCACCACACCATGTGGGCAGAGATGGATGGAACTGCCACCTTTCCTTCAAAGATGGAGAGAAGAGGGGGGTTGTACCTGAGGGAGGCCTTGAAGGAGGAGAACCCAGTGGTTGCAGAAGTGAATGAATTCTAGGCATATTCTACCCATGGGAGGAAAGTATTCCGGAAGGATGGATCTGACACTGTGGCACAATGCAGCATGGCCTTTAGCTCCTGATTAGCCTGCTCGCACTGCCCATTGCTCTACGGGTGATAGCCAGAGGAGAGGTTGACCGTGGCCCCAATAGACTTACAAAAGGCCCGCCCGCCACACCTTAGAGATTTATTGGGGCCCACAGTCAGACACAATGTCCATAGGAATGCCATGATGTCTGACTACATGGGTCGTCAAGAGCTGGGCCATCTCCAAGGCTGATGGGAGTCTCTTGAGTGGCACAAAGTGCGCCACCTTGGAGATCCTGTCAACAATTGTGAGGATAACTGTGTGCCCATTGAAAAGGGGTAATCCCGTCATGAAGTCTAGGGTGATGTTGGCCCAAGGTGACTGGGAATGGGGAGGGGCTGGAGCAGGCCAGCGGGGGAGAGATAGGGGTCTTGCCTGTGGAGCACTCAGAACATGCCCTGATGTATTCGTGGACGTCCTTGTTTATGGAGGGCCACCGAAAGGTGTGGCGGAGGGTGGAGAGGGTCCTGGTGACCAATGAATAACCTCTCCTTTCACGGCAGCTGGGACGAATAGGCAGCCTGGTGGGGCAGCCCGGTGCCCCCCCCTCCCCCCAGGGTCTGGATCAGTGACCTGTGCCTCCCTGACTCACCACTCGATCTCCCAGGAGAGTGTCCCCATGATGACCTTATCAGGTAGGATGATGTCCTCCTTAGAGGCTGATGGTTTGGTCGTGAACTGGCAGGAGAGGGTGTCCGGTTTCTGGTTCTTAGAGCCAGGTCTGAGGGTGAAGTGAAACCTGGCAAAGAACAGGGCCCATCTGGCTTGGCGTGGGTTGAGTCGCTTGGCCGACCTGATGTATTGCAGATTCTTGTGGTCAGTCCAAACCACAAGAGGCAGCTCCTTCCAGCCAGTGATGCCCCCCCTCCAAGGCCAACTTCACTGCGAGCAGCTCCCGGTCACCGATATCATAATTTCTCTCGGCTGAAGACAAGCACCAAGAGAAATATGCACAAGGGTGCAGTTTGTCAGCGGCGGCCGAGCGCTGTGAGAGGACGGCTCCCACCCCAATGCTGGAGGCATCCACCTCCGCTACAAACTGGCAAGCCAGATCAGGCTGGAGTGGGATGGGAGATTCAGTAAAGCATGACTTCAACTGTGAGAATGGTTCATTAGCCTCTGGTGTCCCTCGAAAAAGGGGTCTTGGCGGACGTGAGGGAGATGAGTGGGTGGGCGATGGAGCTGTAGTTCCTCACAAAGTGCCGGTAGAAGTTTGCAAACCCAAGGAACTGCTGAGGTTGCTTCTGGATTGAGGGGGTGGCCCAATCTTAACAGCCTTGATCTTCTTTGGGTCAGGTTCAATCTGGCCCTTGGAAATAATGAATCCCAAAAAGGTGGTTTTGGGGGTGTGGAACTCACATTTCTCTGCTTTAACATAGAGCTGATTTTCTAGCAGATGCTAGAGGACCAATAGAACATGTACCTTGTGCTCTGCAGGGGACTGGGAGAAATCAGGATATCATCTAGGTAGGCGAACACAAAGGAGCCCAGAAAGTCCAGTAATACATTGTTAATGAGGCGTTGGAAAACAGCGGGGGCATTGGTGAGGCCGAAAGGCATGACACAATATTCAAAGTGTTCGCTAGAGGTAAGGAACCTTGTTTTCTATTCGTCGCCCTCCTGAATACGGATGAGGTGGTAGGCGTTATGAAGGTCAAGCTTAGGGTAGATCACGGAGCCTTGGAGTTGATCAAACACCGAGTTAATTAGGGGAAGTGTGTACTTGTCCTTAATGGTGATGTTATTTAGCTCATAGTAATCAATACAGGAACTAGCAAGCCATCCTTCTTCCCCACAAAGAAAAGCCCCACACCCATAGCCGATGAAGAGGGGCAAATGTTGCCGGCATTGACTGACTCCTTGATGTATTTGTCCATGGCCTCTTGTTCAGGGGTGGACAGACTGTACAAAAACAGTAAGTAACAGCAACAGCAACCCTGTACTGCTCTATCAATACAGGGCCCAGCTCAAAGTCTGCACGGCTCAGCACGGTTTTGTTTCCATTACAGCAGAGTCCCACTTGGGGTGGGTATGATTTTTTTTACAAGGCGGTGCCACACTCCTGAGACGTAAAACACGCGACACAAGAAAAACACAAGATGGCAGCTTAGGAGGTGACTGCATGGTGTCTGGCTTTTGTCAGAGTAAAG
This sequence comes from Pholidichthys leucotaenia, assembly GCA_020510985.1. Classification (NCBI taxonomy): domain Eukaryota; kingdom Metazoa; phylum Chordata; class Actinopteri; order Cichliformes; family Pholidichthyidae; genus Pholidichthys; species Pholidichthys leucotaenia. Next base: position 322,141,207 of record CM035843.1, on the reverse strand, counting down.
GCAAAAAATGAGAGCCAGACAAGGGTACAGGCAGCGAGACAAAACACCCTGGAAAAGTACTGGAGTGTTTAGGAAGCCATAAAGCCAAAAACGTGAGGATACGAACTAGATCACATATGAAGGTAAGCTAACGATTGCTAATGCTAGTTTGCTTTAAGTCTGCCGTACTGCATTGCAATGTCTGCAAGTAATCGCTATTAGGTACTAAAATGTGTATGCTGTGTGTGTGTTTCAGATGGCTCTCTTGTGGGAAAATCACTGCTTCAAACTGGGGGTCTGGCGTTCAATACAGCCTCTCACTGATGTCACCCCAGCTTCACAAACGATCAGTGGTCATAGACCTGTTATAATCTCTGTGTGCTTTTACGCAGCGCATGGAGGAAAGAATTAAAACCCACGTGCAGGAGTAAGTTGTGCTTATTTATTGACAAACGTAATAAAACAATCCAAAACAATAGATGAGGAGCACAGGATATACAAGGACACTTCCAGGACACTCTACAAAACACTGGTGAGTAAAAACAGGGAAAATGTTCCAGAGCACAAACAGGCAGAACTGCGGCAGGGGAACAGAATGAGAGAGCCCGGGAAAGGAACCGCCAGACGGAACTGGACGGCAGGGGCAAAGGAGATTGTACTCACGGGGCTGGAGCAGTCCAAGTTAGTCCAAGCAATAGTCCTGGCGAAACAAAACCAAACAGCAGAAAACAATTAACGTTATCCAGAGCGATGTGGTGCAGAACAGCAGGCAGGGCATCTAGTCATGGATAATGCAGCAAAAACACTGAATAGAACAAACCCATTGGGACAATGATCCGGCAATCTCTTCCAGTAGACACAGTGCTTAAATAATGCCAAACCTAATGAGGAAAGAGATTGCTGGTGTGTGTAGCGTGGGTGAGAGTAAAACCCACTAATGAGGCACAGCTGATACCACTGACAGGAGAGGGAGGCGTGGCTGAGCTGTCAGGGAGCCGAGCAAGCCCCTGAGGCTCCCTGAAAGCGCCTGATGGAAAATAGGGCACAAAAACACAAAAAAGCAAGCAGCCACCGCGTCATATCAACCCCAGTTCATGACAAAAACTTAAGAATGTCTGTAGAAATGTTTAGCTTCCTGTGCAACAAATTGCTCCAATTTGTGTGAAAATCATGGAGAGACTGTTGAGACATCATGGCATGTACCTGTTCCAGCAGCATTGAGTCTGTGGTGGTGTCATGGCAAAAACTGTTCAGCTGCCAAAACTTGATCGCCAGGTTGTAGTTATGGGTTATATTAGCCATACAATATATATTTCAACAGGTAAACAGTACTGAGTTAGGTATAATAAGATATATTTAACAATTATGATGCATTTTAGGCAAAAACAAACTTGATCTAGGATTAAAAGCAATTAAAATAATGCAGTCACAAGGTTACATGGAAAATACTTTATTTACTAGATACATGTAGATACTGTAGAAATATATATTCTCTGCATCAACAATGTACTATACATGTATTCATGTAGTATTGCACTGGGAATTTTGACAATAAACTTTTGTACTTTTGCAGATCAGTCTCCACTTTTCTTGTATGTCTGAAGGTTACCATCAAGAGATATAAATTAAATACAAAAAGATTGGAAAAGCTGTCTAAGAACAATCCAGCAGTTTGAGAAATCACTTTTGGTTTGGTGTATGTCTGTCAACAGAATTATGAACCATAAAGCAGTTTGTGTTAAAATGTTAAATCCCATTAAACCCTAACCCAGGGGTGTCCAATCATGTGCCATGGAGGGCCAAGACCCTACAGGTTCTCTCTTCTATCCAGTCTCTTCAGCAGGTGTTCTCACTGATCAGCAGTTAGTGGAAGAAATTCGGTGGAATCTGCTGTTGAAGATACTGGTTGGAGGTAAAGCCTGCAGGGTCTTGGCCCTCTATGGCACATGATTAGACACCCCCGCCCTAACCCATTATTAAAAAGTACAGATGCTATTATGGCCCAGAATTCGTCCATATACTGGTACTATCACTAAAGTGTGCAGTGTCTTCTGCACTGGCACATCCAACAATATAGTCTTCAGTTAACCCCTTGCACTCCGGTCAGTTTCCCTAAAAACGCTAAAAAATAACATGCCCAAAGTAAATCGAAAGCTGTTCTTCAACCCTTTGCAGCATCTTCATGGGGTTGGTCTCATTTAAAAGAAAACACTTTGAATTTTTTGGCAAAATAGTCATAATCTTTCTAAGTGCTCCGGCCACTGAGTTACAGTCATCTAAACATAGTGAACTTGAAGAAAATAAATTTGGCCTGGGTGTTTTTCCGGATACAAATGCTTGCAAATAACACACAGTTTCAGATCCGGGCTGGAAAATGCAACAGAAATGTAGAACCAAGTGTTATCCAGCTGAGGTCCAAATTTTGTAACAATACCACAAAAAATGAATATATTACACAGTTTTTTCCTCAGGTAGTTCCCAGGCGTTTTTGAACTGTGCCAAATTGTGCCAAATGGCACAGTTTGGAAAAACATCTGTAACTTTTGAATGATTCAATATAGAAGCTTCATCTTGGGCTCTAATGAAAGGTGACACTCAGGACTGTGTGTGTGTGGGGGGGGGTTGTCCCCTCCCCCCCGCTACAGAGGACGGACATCGCCCGTTGCGCCACGGTCCGTCATGCAGCGATGACACACAGCTGTAATTTACCGATCGGTCAAAAGTCATTTTGATTACAATTTTCAGGGATAAAGAATAATTTAGCTTAACACTTACCTCTTCACAGCAGAAGCGGAGCTGGCGAACTTCTTCCTCATTGTCAGACGAACGTGACGCTGGTCTCGCGACCCGATCAAAACATAATTCCATTATTGCGGTTTTGCGCTTCCATGATTGCGGTTTTTGGCGAACGATTTTTCAAAACAAATAACAATAGTAATTAAAAATAGACTGGCGAATGCATGTGTGTCACTCAGCCTTCGTCGTCGGCCTCCGTCGGTCTATGATGGCCATGGAAGAGAATCCTAAACGTCTACTCTGCTGGGACAGCACCGCCTGTGGCCGAACATGCCGATGCACGAATGGCAGTCCCTGTCACACAGGTTGCACTTGTGGGTGGTCTCCGTGCTGCTGGGTCTGTGGGGTTCTTCCTGCGGGTCCTTTTTTCATCTGCTGCAGCAGTCTCTCTTCACCCAGCCTTACATAAAAAAGCTCGCAAACTTCTGTGCTTCAATTGGCTTGCTGCATTCACAGCGTTGGTAGGCGGGTCCTTCTTGCTAGGTTTTCAGTCATTGGTTCTTCAAGGTTTCAGAAACCCATTTCAAGGCTCTTATTAGTCGAATGAGAGGCCAATCATATCTGATCTGTTCGCGGCGGTGTCTGTAGTGGAAGAACTTTTTTTTTTTTTTTCAGTGTGCGCTTGGAGGCAGCGCCCTCGTGTGTCCTAGAGCGCCCTCGTGCGTCCTAGAACACACGAGAGCACCATCGTGCGCTCTGGGACACAGAGACTTGCCCGCCCGCGGTACAACGGAGTGCAAGAGGTTAATAAAATAATTGTTTTGGTTACTTTTTCTTAAAAATGAGCCATTATTTTCAAAGTCACTGATAAATGGTTTGTACTGCTGACTCTTTTCCCACTGGTGTCTTAACAGAAAAAATAGAAAATCATGATGCAAACACATAAGTCACTAAATTGTTTATTACAATCAGCAGTAAATTCCAGATTATTCAGAATGTGCAAAATTCAAACTGTAAAAAAACCCACCAAAACGTAGAATGGGTCACAGACGCCGGCCACGCTGCTTCACTGAGAAGCAACTGGATGTGCCGCTCACGCTGGTCCTGGTTCAGCAGATCTTCAGCCTACATCTCTGTAAATAGTGACGCAAGGTCCAGTTTGGGGTGGATCATTTTCCTCTTGCCTAGACGAAAAGAGAGAAAAGGGTGGTGGTTAATTAAAGCAAGTTTAAAGTAGAACTGAACCCACCTTTTTGCCGAAAAAGTAGAATAGCAGATTAATTCCTTATTACCTATTGTATTTTTCAACACATAAAAGAAATTTTTAGGCCCTGCGATGGCCAAGCTATAAGCCGATAAACTTTTGCCTCTGGCTGGCAGTGCCAAACAAACCGGAAGTAGTGCAGACGACGCTGCGTGACGTCACGAGTGTGACCCTTATCAAAACAACAATGGCAGATGATAGCAGTTCCAGCAGTCAAGAACACCAGAGTTTTCAGAGTGAAGAGGCATTCAGGATTGGTGACGAGACAGAGGAGGATGCAGGAGTGTCAAGTGAACAGGAAGAGAGCGAGGGAGGCATCGAACCGTACAGATTAGAGCCAGAATTTTGGGGGGATTCCGGCACCGACTCAGACCGCAGCAGTGATGGGGAGGAGAGTCGCTTATTGAATACAGAATGGTGAGTCTTTACTTTGGCATGTTTGGGGTGTCAGGATAAGGAAAATTAACAATAAAAAAGAAAGGAAAAAAAAACCATCAGCATTTTTCCAACTTATTACAGTGATCCCTCACTAATCGCGTTTAATGGGGACCAGAACCAACCGCGAAAAGTGAAAAACCGCGAAGTAGCGTCACCCCCCCCCCCCCAAGGGCGTCACAAGCACTATTTTGCACAAAAAGGCACAAGAGAACAGCGAAAAGTGCCACTAAGCAACACGAGCGATAAAGAACAATGAATGCGGTCTTCCTTCGCTGGGTATGGGCGCTCTGCAGGGAGCGAAGCTGGGTAAAACGTCTCGGCCAATCAGCTTGCGAGGTAAAACGTCTCGGCCAATCAGCTTGCGAGATTCCCGAGCGGTGAAGAGGTGGGCGGAGAGGAGTGGAGCGGTGGTCAGAGAGGTGGATTTTGAGTTGTGCGGGCTCTCCGTGTTGATACCTGATGTTCTAATGTAGTCTCCCTGCCTTCTACATTAGAACATCAGGTATCAACACGGAGAGCCCGCACAACTCAAAATCCACCTCTCTGACCACCGCTCCACTCCTCTCCGCCCACCTCTTCACCGCTCGGGAATCTCGCAAGCTGATTGGCCGAGACGTTTTACCCAGCGAAGGAAGACCGTATTCATTGTTCTTTATCGCTCGTGTTGCTTAGTGGCAATTTTCACTGTTCTCTTGTGCCTTTTTGTGCAAAATAGTGCTTGTGACGCCCTTGGGGGTGGTGGGTGACGTTACTTCGCGGTTTTTCACTTTTCGCGGTCAGTTCTGGTCCCCATTAAACGCGATAAGTGAGGGATCACTGTATATCTAGAAACGCATCGCTTCCCGGTCGCTTTTCCTCCCCCTTTCTTTTCTTTCATCGCCATGACAGCTTTCCTTGGCCACTGAACAGATCTTCCCAGGTGTTGGAAGTGTTTTGTAGTCGACTATCACGACAAAATGCACCAAAAACAACCAGTGTCGACGTGCTCGCAATGGTAAACATGAGGACTGGGTCACACTCGTGACGTCACGCAGAACTCCGGCTGCACTTCCGGTTAATCGGCGGATTCGTCTGATTTTTCAGGGCGGGAAATTCAAAATCGCGATTTTCTCCAAGATTCTGGGATTTGTGGAGGGGGTGCCAATGATAAATTATCTTTATAATTGTATGTACTATCACCCAGTGCCGTTCAATGCCGTTCAGTTCAGTTCACCTTTAAAGCATATTTGGGAAATACACTTGTTACTAAAGCCAGTGGTGGAATGTGACAAAAACAAGTGCTTCTTTGTTGTATTTAACCACAATTTTCATGTAGCTGGGCTTCAGTAAAGGAGATTTTACAAAGGCTGGGTTACGTTTAAAATCATTTGTTTTTACTGTGACATCAGGAATCAGAATGAGTTAATACATTCACTTGAATGTATTAACTAGTTTAACTATTACAGTTTAACTGTAATTAACTAGTACTTTAACTGAGGGTGTGAATCCCCGAGTACGGAGTCGCTCAGTCAAAATATGTAATTTTTATCAATAAACATTTAGCCACCGCTTTGTCACTGCTGTGTTGCCCTGGCTTCAAGTGTGGCCAGTGTTTTATACTTGCATCGCTAAAATATAAAAGAATGCACTACAATGGGTCTCATATTTGTAATGTGTTGTTATTTGTAGTGTAGACTGGCATTCGTCAAGTTTACACATTTGCCATCATGTAGGCATCGTGAGTCATCCTATGATGCCTGAGTTCATAGGACGTCCTATGATGATGAGGCAGAGATCATAGGCCGTCCTATGATGTCCTATAAACGTGCTTTAATCCTTTAACTGCCCATATTAAATGGACGGGTCACGCGCCCCCAGTGGCACAGCGCAGCACGTATCAACTTATTGATGTCCCCTGGCTATACTGAGAATTTGTACTAATCTCTGTTGATCTGACAGTTTAGAAGGTGGCAGACACACGCCGAAGGAATCATGGCTGACATGGAATATAGCAAAGAAGAAGAAATCCTCATTATTATTCTTCCTTTTTCTGCTTTGAGCTCACACACCAATGTGGATGCCGCCATGTTTGGTCATCGCTGCCGTGATGATGACTGAAACTGCATGAAACGGAGAAAGGAGCCACGTAATACAAACTAAACTCACGTGGAATAATCATAAGAGTTTATAGATGTGGTACACGGGTGTAAATTACTAAGTAAACATGTTACATCGATCACGATGGACGAAAAACTGGGCTACCAGTACCAAGATGGCGGCGCCCACGGGCGGCATGGACTCCCACAGGAATAATGCACCAAACAGAAAAAAATAGCCGCATAATACAAACAAAATTCACGTGGGATAATCATAAGGGTTTGTAGATGTGTAAGCGGGTGTAAATTACTAAGTAAATGCGAAACATTGGCAATAATGGAGGAAAACGGGCCGGTCACGTGGGCAAGCAAGCCCCTCCACCCGGCAACCGGTAAGAAAAATATATGTTTTGTTTTGTTTTTGACATTTTATTGATTTTCTGGTTCATATACTTTGAAGATTAGATAAAAACATACCCCTGTAGACAAATTGGCGTAAAAAAAGGACCATTCTTTATGTAAATGTGTCCAAAGTCCACTTTTGACTGAGTTATGTAATTTATATAGCTGCCGTGACATTATGCAAATTAGATGCGTAAATTTATTCCTATCTGAAACTTTGGATCATATTCTACATCTTTCTAATTGACAGTAAGCCATTATCTCTTGTAACTTTCAAGTTATAGCCTTGGAAATCTGAACTATTTTATTGAGAAAATTTTTTACCACTCTTGACCACTGGGGGGGGGGCTTGAGTTCCCTTGCGTTGCCCCAGGTGCCACATGACACCTAGGGTAGTTAAAGGGTTAACCCTTTAACTGCCCTAGGTGCCACATTTGACGGCACATTTGTCTATGTGCCATCATACATGCATCGCGAGTTGTCCTGTGATGCTTGAGTTCATAGGATGTCCTATGATGTTCAGGCAGAGATCATAGGCCGTCCTATGATGTCCTATAAACGTGACAGACAGACAGACACACACACAGATTTCTTGCTTTAATAGAGTGATACTGCATGCGTTTATTGACGATAGACTATAAACTACACATATAAACTAAATTATATTGGTGACTGAACAACTCCCATTCCCCAAAGTGCAACATACACTCTTATGAATATAACTCACAAAGGATCACACAAGTGATCTAACAAAAAATAAATAAATACACAAACAACCGGTTTATTTTACAGTGGATGTGCCATTCATTTCCAGTTATTCTGTAATTAATATTTACACTGTGGTGACCCACCACAATCTACAGGAACATTCCGCACACTCAGCAGGTCTGGAGAAAGCAGAGGACAATTTGCATACGGACAGAGAGCCCCTGGGGGACAACCAGAACAATGGACTATTGTTTATAAATCCCCGGATTAAGGAGAGGACGTCCAGGCGCCAGTTGGTCACGCGAATGATATGTATTGACTGATATGTATATCAATATGCTAATATGCCAAGCATTCTCTCTGCTTGTATATCAATATATAAAAGGGCTTGTGTGACATGCCTCAGGAGCACAATACAGCACAGTAGCGCACAGAGCTACAAGTGCTTCTCATTATGTTGGAGGAAAATAAAATTCTGCAACCTTCCAGCTTGTCGCATCTCACCTGATCCTTTATACCTCCACAACACAATCAAATCTGTTTAGTCCCTGTAGCTGTCACAGTGAAAAGGTTTATGTATCTTTGGTTCTTTTTCTGAAATAATGTTTGTTTATGGGTGTGTGCGCCAGTGTTGCGGACATTAGCGGTGTCCTTTTCTCCACCTTCAGTCCCTCCATATCGCGGCGCATATGCGCTCGTGCTGCCGAGCTCACGGGTGAGTCGGAGAGCTCGTGAAGGGGGCTCGTGCAGGTATCTCACCCCGCCTATCAGCGCCATTGTGCAAGCGAGTGTCGGGAGATAGGACGGAGTGTTTTCCTGCAGGCAGCCGGATTGTTAAATGGCCTCCATGTTTGTGAGGAAACCAGCGGCGGACCTGGACCTGATATGGTGCAAAAATGGGTGGTAGGCATGCGCTGTTCACATGCCTGATTAGAAGAGTCACATGGCCGCTGGAGGCTGTCCACAATCAGATGCGGAGAGAGGACTTTGTTTGGGAAATTTGAGACATGACTAACAACTCCTAAATTCTAGGCAGAAGGCACACACGGTATGTGATTATTTTTGTTTATGAACATTTGTTAAGTGTTATAATTCATTTGTATTCATGTTTCTTATGTCTGTATTTTTAGTTTTTCACGGTGTTTAAGGGCGAAGATTTGCTGTGGCAAAATAAACAAAAAACTTGTCAACATCAGTTGGAGCGTGGTTTTCTGACCTAGAAGAAGACTTTGGGAGCGGTTACAGTCCCTTTCATATTAAGTGGAAATTGTGCTACTTTAGTTTTGGCACTTTATCTATACTTTAACTTAAAAAGCAAAGGATTTCAGTACTTTCCACAGTGGCAAGGTCTGTTGTGGGGTGGCTCCTTTTCCGCTTGCCTAGATGAAAGACAGAAATGAATGGTGGTTAGTTAAAGCAAGTTCAAAACATATATTAGGGGAATACACTTGTGAAAGCCAGTGGTGGGATGTGACAAAAATGCTTTGTTTCCCTGGCAACTGAGCACCCCAGGATCCACTCTGTACATGTAAAAGTACATTTTCAATCCAGGGATTTATGGTGGAAAAGAAACAGCACGACAACACTGTTACAACACTGTTTTTGGAAAATCCACAGAATAGGTATGTGGGTCTATTATGAGGCTTTAGGAAATTATATGAATCACTTTATAAATCATTTTATAAATCACTGGTTTGAAAATGCACTTGTATATGTTGAGATTTTGGAGCCTGGGGTCCTCTTGACCTGTATCCATATCAACACAACATGCTGAGGGAGGTGGACCCCTGGTATGTGGAAACAGATTCTAGAAAGAAAATACACACAACTTAATGCACAGCACCAAAGTGCAACATGTACACAAACCAGGATTTTAACCAGGATTAACATATTTCATCGTTTTGCTCTCACGAGTGAATACTTCACACAACGCAAGCGCAAATCAGCAGAGTTGGCTACTAGCTAGCTAGCTCTCCTTGCTAACACTCGTTAGCCAGAAGAGAACGGCGTTGTATTGCTCAAAAAAAGTGAGCTTGCCACCAATAGGATAAATAAGTGAAAAGATGCACAGTATCACAAAATACTCACTATCCATAGTTCTCTCACTTTCGTCTTCAGCTTCTCCCTAGTCCAGTTGTATCCTGGGTTGCCATCTGTTTTGTTGCGGGTCACTCTGGATGCTATCAGCCACCAAGCACAGAAAAGTCCACACCTCTTTGTTGGACCACCACGGTGTAGATCTCCGTGAAACCTGTGAAGCCATCTCTATTAATATCGTCTTTACTCGCTGAACTATTTCAAAATGGTGGTTGTAAATTCTGCAGAAGACGGGCTCTGATGATGTTACACCCTGACCAATCAGTGGCTTGCAGTCTGTTGATGTCACATTTTCAGCCTGACTCAGCCTGGTTAGTACCCGCCCCCCCAACCCCCGGAATAAGTATGAAAAAAGTACCTGGTGTGGTTACCCAGCACACTGTGGACGGACATTATCTCACACCCATCAGGGCTGGAGGAAGGGTAGGACAATTGACATACGGACAAAGAGCCCCGGGGGCAGTCAGACTGGACTGTTAATTATGTGCCCCCCGAGGACAGAGACCAGAAGCAGCAGTCAAAGCGACGCCAGCTGTTGTCATGCTAATGATGTGTATTGGCTGACAATCAGTATGCTAATGTGCCATGCATTCTCTCTGTCTGTATAACATGTATAAAAGAGCTTGTTACACATGCCTCAGCAGCGCAGTAGCTCACACGAGCTATGAAGCGTGTTTTAGTATGTTGGAGGAATAAAACCTTGTGTCCTTCCAGCTCGTTGCCTCTCACCTGTTCTATTTCCTCCACACTGGTATCAGGTACCAGGTACGAATGGAAAACCCTACAAACTGGGTAGAGTAGGGCTGAGTGGGTACTAGTCGAAAAGGACTTTAAATGACTCCCTGGGGTCCTAGCATCCCTAGTTAAAAAACAAGGGAGAAGTGAGTGATAGGGAATTTTATTAAAGGCCCTACTGTATATTGTGCAAAATTGTATTTTCGTGGATTTTAACCTTTTAAAATATGACCATGTGTCACATGTACAAAACATATGCTAGTAAAATATCAAATTATTCACTTCACACTGAAAAATACACTGTTTTAAAAGAAAATTCTGTAATTCTGCAATTATTTAGGTGCCTTCAGACCAAACACGAATGGGTGGTGCAAATACATACAGTCAATGGAAAGAGGCACCCACGTAAATCTTGCACATTCGTGCTTTCATGTTCGAGGGATAGCGCTAGCTAGTAATGGCCTTCAGATTCTGCCATCACCGGAGTAAAAGTATCAACACTGGAGAGTAAACTAGTTTGAAAATAAGACTCACACTCACCTGGAGACAGAAGGACTGGGAGCTCTGCAGCTGAATCCGACTCTCAGAGTTTTTTTTTACCCACGGACTCATGCCACGGGCATGCTAACAAGGCTAGCAATGTAACCAGCACATCATCCAGGTGAAATTTTGGAGGCAGGGACAATTTTTTCAGGTGAGACCCCATCGGAGAATGTAAACCTAAGCATGACAGTGTTTTTGGAATTTCCACAGCAGATTGAACACAGCTGCAGAAGTTATAAAGGCAATTTTGCCTGTCTGCAACTCACTCAGATGATGAATTCATGTCTATTCGTGTGTTTACATTGAGTTAAAATGTAATAAGGGTGCGCAAAAAATTCACCCCTTCATGTTTAGTCTGAGCACACCTTAAGAATGCACTTACCAGTGTTGGCTGTAGCGCGTTGCGTTACAATGTAACACGTTACTGTAACGCCACTACCTTTGCAGTAACATACTGTGTAATGAAATTGCTGTTTAAAAATTCAATAATGCATTACAGTTGCTGAAATTTGATCAGATGTGTGACTTGTTACTCAAGTATTAATATGGACAGATATTTTTGGCGCAAAACATACAAACTGACACTACCGTAGCTGACACAGCCGTCAGCCATTCTCTAAAAACCAATTGGCTGAATTCAATTCTCTCTGGTCCCCACTTATTAATTCTGTAACCTCAGGGGTGGCGGGTGGCGGCTCGCTCTCCCTGGCACCACCACGAGGGGTTTCTGTGACCCACTAGGGCCGGTGTCAAGGGAGCCTGTTCCGTGGTGGCTGTGCATCTGGCCTGGGGGGGCTGGGGGGGCTGGTGGGGAAAGGGATGGGTGGGGCTGCGGGGTGGGCAGGGGGGTGGGCCATGGCCCCGGGGTGGCCGACCTTGCCTCTCAGGTGGGACTGAATCTGCCCTTGGGTCCCTGGTCCTGGGGGGGGGGGGGGCATTCCCCCTCTGGGCCAGGGTTGGGTGTACACCGGTGGTGTTGGCCAGCCCAGGTGCATCCCTGGGCGGTGGGGTAATGCCCTCCCTGGGGCCCTTGCAGCGCTCCGGGGGCTGGTGCCTGTGTCCCTGGAAATCCCCGCCCCCATTCTCATTCTCCGGGGCCTATGGGTGTAAGTGTGCGTGTGTATATGTGTGTGTGTGTGTGTGTGTGTGTGTGTGTGTGTGTGTGCATGCGCGTGAGTATGGGTGTGTGTGGGTTCATGTGTATATGTGTAGGTGTGGATACATATGGGTGCGTGCACGTGTGGGTGAACGTGTGGGTATGTGTGCTATGTGTAAACGTTCAAGGTTGTGTGTGGGGGTAGGTGGACATACAGTATGTGATTGTGAGCATATGTGTGTACACATAAGAGTGGGCGTGTGTGTGTGTGTGGGTGTGTGTGGGTGCAAGTACCTGTGGGTGGACATGCAGAGGTGAAGCGTGTGTATGTGGACAGGAAGACCTCGTTGGGTGGCGGCATCTGGTGGATGGCCTGATCTGGTGATTCAGGACCTGCCATGCTGTCCTGCCGTTGTGTCATGGGGCAGGGTGCTTTGTCGCCGGTCTTTGTGGCGCCAGGTGTGGGTGTGTGTGGGTGCTCAGGGGTAGCCGGGGGAAGCCATTGGCGCGGGTTGGCGGCCGCATTTCTGTTGGTTTGCCCCGGGGCAGCTGTGGCTGCAAGGTAGTCTGCCGCTGTCGATGTATGTCTGGGTTGGATGGTTGGTGGGCTCTCTGTGGTGTCGCTTGGCATGTGGAGCGCTATTATTATTATTATTATTATGTTTGTGTGTATAAGATGTGTAAGATTAAGTGTGAGTGTGGCTACTCCATCATGCCTGTGGTGCTGGGGAGCACCAGGGTGCAATGCTAGCGGGTCCTAAGCTGCTCGGCCTGGCAGCCCTCGCCCTGGGATTGGATCTCGGTTCAGTGGGTGGCCTCCAGAGCCAGTTTGGGAGCTGGCTTCTGGGGTTGATGGGCTCTCTTTTGGACTGTCTCCCTCCCAGTCTTACCTCTTCCCCCTTCCCCCAATTCTGGGTGGAACATACATCTTATTGGATACACTTAGGATGTTGGGGTGGGGGGGGTGCTGTATTGTGTCGGTGAAGAGTACTCCTCTGTCTGCTGTGCAGTGGGGCCATCCTCACCTCAATTTTAATTGCACTGTAGAGATGGACTGGCAATCTGTCCAGGGTGTACCCTGCCTCTTGCCCAAAGATGCTGGGATAGGCTCCAGCCCCCCAGCGACCCGAAAAGGATTAAGCGGAAGAAGATGGATGGATGGATGGATGGATGGATGGAGACACTGAGGGCTTGGGGGGATGGGAGCCCCACTGCCTATAGCAGTGGCTAGCGGTGCTCCAACACACCATCCCCCCAATTTTAACTGCGGTTTGGAAGTTCACACACCTGCACACAATCACACCACAAAACTAACACTCACCCATCACGATTGATGTATGGGGGATGGGGGAGTGGGGGTCTTCCCCCACCCCCTGCTGCCCTCCTTCTGTCAGGGGCCTGGGGGCCGGGTTGGTGACCTGGGGCCCATCATGTTGTCAACATCCCCGGGTGCTGCAGAATGAATTGGTGTGAGCAAGGGAGTGAGAGAGTGAGTGAACAAGTGAGTAAAAGTGAGGGAGTGATGAGTGGAGATTGTGATGATGGTGGTGGGTCGGATTTGTGTGGCGCTTTGTGTGTCGTGTGGCATCTCAGAGTGTTTCCAGTGGTCCATTGATCAGTCGCTCCAGGTGGGCGTTGGGGGTGGTGGTCTGCTTCTGTGGCCGTGGCTGCCCAAGGGTGGCTTGGCGGGGGTGTGGCTGCTGGTCTTCCCCGGCTGTCTTCCCGGCCGCTGCTGAGTGTTGGTGTGCATTCATGCCTGCTACATCTGTACCATGGCTGCCCCAAATGATAAGGGTGAATGAGTGTGGTCGAGTGTGTGGGGGAGAGCACCAGTGAATGTGAGTGTGTCGGAGGATGAGTGAGAGTGTGTGTATGGGTGAGAGGGAGTGAGTGCGGGCGACTCTGAGGGTGAGTGGGAGTGGGAGCGAGATTGAGCAGGTATGGAAGTGGATGAGAGTGGGTGTATCTGGGAGTGCAAGTGTGGGATTGTGTAGGGGAGATGGCGAGTGAGAGTGGGTGCGTGCGAGTGGGTGTGTATGGGAGCATGAGGGTGTGAGTGCATGGGAATTGGTGTGTGTGCTGGTCGGGAGATGTTGGATTGAGGGGGTGGCAACTCCTGGTACCTCCTGGCTGTGTGGGCTGTTTTGGACGAGGCGGCTGGCCCGCTGTGTGGCTCCTGTGCCTTGCTGCTGCCTCCATGGGTGCAGGAGCGTGGGGGTTCCCAGGGTGTGTGTTGATGGCGCTGGGGTGGTTGCAGGCCCGCTGTGGGGGAAACTGGCCTTCCAGCACCTGGGACCCGGGGGCTGGTGTTGGCCTCGCTGGGGGAGCAGGACCTGGCCGGTCCAGGGGCAGGGGTGCACTCCGCCAGCCACTTGGCACCCCGGTCTCCCTCGGCTGTCCCTCCTGGGGTGGATGCCTGGCTGCCTTGCCATTTGTCATTTGTGCTCTGTGGGGGTGTTGCTGTTACCTGCCACCCTCTTCGTATGTTTCCTGGCAAACCACTCACACATACACACTTATTTTGTGCATGCTCTCATACACATACACACGCATGCACACGCAAGTACAGTGGTGTGAAAAACTGTTTCCCCCCTTTCTGATTTCTCATTTTTTTGTATGTTTGTCACGTTTCAGATCATCAAACAAATTTAAATATTAGACAAAGATAACACAAATAAACACAAAATGCAGATTTAATTGAAGGTGTTTATTATCAAGGGTAAAAAAAATCCAAACCTGCATGGCCCTGTGTGAAAAAGTGATTACCCCCCTGTTAAAACATAAATTCACTGTGGTTTATCACATCTTTAAAAAGCTGAGTTCAATTTTCTAGCAATTTCTAAGACTTTGGTACTCCAGCGAACCACAGTGAGAGTCATGATCCACAAATGGTGAACACAAGGAACAGTGATGAACCTTCCCAGGAGTGGCCAGCCGACCAAAATCACCCCAAGGCACTGTGACGACTCATCCAAGAGGTCACAAAAGACCCCACAACAACATCCAAAGAACTGCAGGCCTCAATTGCCTCTGTTAAGGTCAGTGGTTATCACTCCACCAGAAGAAAGAGACTGGGCAAAAATGGCCTGCATGGCAGAGTTCCAAGACAAAAACCATTGCTGAGCAAAAAAAGAATATAAAGACTCGTCTCAGTTTTATCAGAAAACCTCTTGATGATCCAAGACTTTTGGGAAAATATTCTATGGACTGTCAAGACAAAAGTTGAACTTTTTAGAAGGTGTGTGTCCCATTACAGCCGGCGTAAAATTAGAATCAGAATCAGAATCAGAATCAGCTTTATTGGCCAAGTATGCACAACACATACAAGGAATTTGACTTTGGCTAAAAACTTGCTCTCGTTGTTCAGGTGGAGGATTTAAATAAGATTTAAATAAGGATTCAATGACAACAGAGTATGTACAGTAAATTACAGTCTGTCCATGTTTCTATAAAAGGATGCAAATATATACAGGAATATATGCAGTTATTTACTCAGACTATCCACACTTTGCAGAAATATATGAAAAAAATATACAGTCATACAGTATTCAATGTGAACTCAGATTCAGTGATATAATGTGAATGAAGTAAAATGCAGTGTGAGAGTTATGTGCAATGTAAGAATGGATGAAAAGTCATGAGTACAGCAAACAGGTAGGACTAGGTGAATGTTAGGAGTTCATCAGAGTGAGGGCTTGAGGAAAGAAACTGTTCCTGTGACGGGTGGTTTTGACCTTCAGTGATCTGTAACGACGACCAGAAGATAGAAGTTCAAACAGTTTGTGGCCGGGGTGTGACGGGTCAGCACAGATGTTTCCCGCCCGTTTCCTGGTTATGGACCGATATAAGTTCTCAATGGAGGGTAGGTCGGTACCAATGATCCTCTCCGCAAACTTAATGATCCACTGCAGTCTGGTCTGTTTAGTGGCAGATCCAAACCAGACAGTGACGGAAAAGCAGAGGACAGATTGGATGATGGCGGTGTAGAAGACAACCAGCAGCTCCTGAGGCAAATCAAACTTCTTGAGCTGACTCAGAAAAAAACAACCTCTGCTGGGCCTTTTTCCGGACAGTGTCTATATGGGAGGACCACTTCAGGGAGATTGTGGTACCCAGAAACTTGAAGGAGTCCACAGTGGACACTGTGCTGTTGAGGATGGTGAGTGGGGGGAATGAAGGAGGGTGTCGCCTGAAATCCACAGTCATCTCCACCGTTTTGGCTGGGTTAAATTCAAGATGGTTCTGGCCACACCAGAGGATCAGCTGCTCCACCTCCCGCCTGTATGCAGACTCATCACCATCCCGGATCAAACCGATGACTGTGGTGTTGTCCGCAAACTTCAGGAGCTTCACCGAAGGGTCCTCTGAGGTGTAGTCGTTGGAGTAGAGGGAGAAGAGCAGTGGGGAAAGGACACACCCTTGGGGGGCGCCAGTACTAAAAGGAACATCATACCAACAGTAAAATATGGTGGTGGTAGTGTGATGGTCTGGTGCTGTTTTGCTGCTTCAGGACCTGGAAGACTTGCTGTGGTAAATGGAACCATGAATTCTGCTGTCTACCAAAAAATCCTGAAGGAGAATGTTCGACCATCTGTCCGTGACCTCAAGCTGAAGCGCACTTGGGTTCTGCAGCAGGACAATGATCCAAAACACACCAGCAAGTCCACTTCTGAATGGCTTAAGAAAAACAAAATGAAGACTTTGGAGTGGTCTAGTCAAAAGTCCTGACCTGAGTCCGATTGAGATGCTGTGCCATGACCTTAAAAAGGCGGTTCATGCTTGAAAACCCTCCAATGTGGCTGAATTACAACAATTCTGCAAAGATAAGTAGCCCAAAATTCCTCCACAGCGCTGTGAAAGACTCACTGGCAGTTATCGCAAATGCTTGATTGCAGTTGTTGCTGCTAAGGGTGGCCCAACCAATTATTAGGTTTAGGGGACAATCACTTTTTCCACACAGGGCCATTTAGGTTTGGATTTTTTTTACCCTTAATCATAAAGACTTTCATTTAAAAACTGCATTTTGTGTTTACTTGTGTTAGCGCTGTCTAATATTTAAATTTTTTTGAAGATCTGAAGCATTTCAGTGTGACACATACCAAAAAATGAGAAATTAGGAAAAAATGAGAAATCAGGAAGGGGGAAAACACTTTTTCACACCACTCTGTGTGTGTGTGGGGGGGGGGGTGTGTGTGTGACTTTGATTTTTAAATGTGTATTTTAAATGCCCATCCTACTTATGTGTTCAGAGTCTTAGCTTCTTTATGTTCATTAACACATGGTGCATACATTGGTAACTGTAAGGTGTCATTATGTAAATATCTGACACTGGACAGTAAAACATTTAATTGAACTCATATCTACAAAAAGAATAAAGCTCAGTATGGGCGAAAGGCCCCCATGTGACGAAAGAGCTGCAGGTTGAGGACACCTGTACTGGGGTTTATAACTAAACACCAAATTGCTTTCGACCCCCCTTACAAAAGGATGAATATTACAAAATGTACATGAAAATTTTAGTAATCATGGTTACCTAGACTTTAGATTCAAGATTGCAAAGATTCAAAGATTCAAGATTCAAAGATTTTGTCATTACTACTGTGCGTACAGGACATACTGTACATGGTGTTTCTCTCTCTCTTGAGTGGTGTGCACAATATAAAAAAAAGAAAAGGAATAAGCTTAGAAAAACAACAACAGCAGTCTATGTACAGTATTGCTACCCATAGTGCAAATGGCGACACAAGATAGACCCAGACGTCCCATAGTGCAAATAATGATAAACGATAAATTATGAGACCCAGCAATCCTATATACAGAAAAGTAGAGCATTAATACTCATAGTAGCAAGTTCAATTTGGTATTGCAGGTGCAGACAGTGACAGATAGGACTGCACATGATCAATATTGCAATAACAGACAGCAGCAAATATGGCATTTGTGCAAATGATTGCAGTAAAGTGCAGAGACATGCAGCAGCAAATGTATTACTGTTGGTGTGCCAGTCTTTCTGTGCCAACAGCTGAGGAAGTTATTGTGCGGGTGAGTGCCTTACGGTCCGGGAGCAGGTGGTGGGTGGTCAGAGTTCAGAGTTCAGGGCCCTGATGGCCTGATGAACAAAGCTGTTTAGCAGTCTTGTGGAGTGGGCCTGGAGGCTCCGGTGCCTTTTCCCCGAGGGCAGAGGGCTAAAGAGGAAGTGTGAAGGGTGGGAGGTGTCGACTGCAATGTTGATGGCTCTGCAGGTGAGGCGGGTGAGGTAGATGTCCGAGAGGGGGGTCAGAGGGGCACCGAATGATCTTGCTGGCTGCTTTCACTATGAGTTGTAGTGTCTTCCAGCAGGAGGCGGTGCAGCTTCTATACCACATTGTGATGCAGCTAGTGAGGATGCTTTCAACAGTGCCCTGGTAAGAAGGAACACATGATGGGGGTGGGACTCGTGCTCTCCTCAGTTTGTGGAGGAAATGGAAGTGAGTTTGAGCCTTCTTGGCCAGTGATGTGGTGTTGTTGGACCAGGAGAGGTCCTCAGAGATGTGGACGAACTTGATGCTGCTCACTCTCTCCACAGCTGCTCCATCGATGATCACAGGGGGATGCTGTGTGTGTCCCTTCCTGAAGTTGACCACAATCTCCTTGGCTTTTCCCACGTTCATGAAGAAGTTATTGTCTTTCCACCAATGAACCAGTTGGCTCACCTCATTTCTGTAGTTGGCCTCCTCGTTGTTGGTGATGAGGCCCACCACCGTCATGTCATTCTCAAACTTGATGATGTGGTTGGTCTTGTAGGCTGGTACACAGTCATGGGTCAGCAGGGTGAAGAGCAGTGGGCTGAGCATGCACCCTTGTAGGGTCCCTGTGCTGAGTGTGATGATCTTGGATATGTTGCTGCCAACCTGCACATTCTGTGGCCTCCCTGTGAGAAAGTCCAGCACCCAATTACAGAGAGAGGTTTTGAGTCCCAAGTGTCTGAGTTTTTGTATTAGGTGCTGGGGGATGATTGTATTAAATGCTGAACTGAAGTCCAAGAACAGCATTCGCATGTAGGAGTTCTTTGAGTACAGGTGGGTGAGGGCTGGATGGAAAGCAGCAGAGACGGCATCTTTTGTGGATCTGTTTGACCTGTATGCAAACTGAGATGGGTCATGGGAGGGAGGGAGGATAGACTTGATGTTCTGCATGACCAGCCGCTTGAAGCACTTCATTATGATGGGGGTCAGTGCTATGGGCTGGTAATCATTGTAGTCGGATGGGACAGGCTTCTTTGGGACTGGTATTACGGTGGCAGTTTTGAAACATATGTATGGGGACAACAGCTTGAGTAAGGGAGATGTTGAAGGTGTCGGCCAGGACATTCTTGAGCTCCTCTGCACAGACCTTCAGAACGTGACCCAGTATGTTGTCTGGACCAGATGCCACTGCCTTTAGCAACGCCATCATACATATACGAATAAATCAGGGCTTTTCTATGCAAATCATTAAGCCAAAGGCAATAATAAGAGCTGAAATCTGAGCTGGCATATTGACAGTAATGTCCTATAAACATGCAAGACATCACGTTTTACATGCTTCACAGCTTTATGCGTACAAGAACAAATGTCACTGATTAATCTGAACTGCCTCTAAACTACTGTCACTGTTATGCAACTCATTGTGCAGTTAAAGAACAACTAATGTTGTATGTAGACATCTACTGTGAATAATTTGCTGTCTTCATCACTCAGCCAAAGGCCCCTAAAATTAACCACAAAGGTTTTAGCAGTCATTTATATTAGCAGAATGTCTGACATCCATTTCATAACAGCCATTAAGACTTTCACTGCTACAAAATGGATGAAGTGGGTTTTTATTAGGAGATTTTGCATTTCAGGTATTTTGGTTGTGACCCCACCACCGCTCATGGAAGACTTCCAGACCCCTTTGACAGGTGTTGTGGAAGAAACAGAATTTAATAAAAAGACATCCTGGCTCTAATAAAATCAGATGTTGTGTACAGTAGGTACAGTAGTCTTATGTTGGACTCATAAGACATCTTAATTCTCTAATTTGTTTCCTTTTCAATTTTTCTGTCTTCTTTCTTTCCCCCAGGAATAGTTACTCTGCAGAACTGTTACAATTAAAGCCATTCATACACATTTTTTCAGAATGAAGAATGTCAACTCATCTAATCTTTACAGATCATCTAATAAGGGCATTGTCGCTTTTGGCAGTTTGTAGTAAAACATCTATGGCTTCTTCCTTGCAAGTCAATGTAATATTATGACTCTCGAGCAGTACTGGACAAGACAACACAAAGCAATGCCGTCGTCGAAAGGTAAGAACAGCAATAAGCCACGACAACAAAACGCTGAGACCACAGCTACGCCATTAGTCCAACACGGCTGCGAACAAGATCAAGATGAAGATGAGATGGAATTGGACCCTAGGCTCGCTAAAGCATTTGAGCTTATGACCAGTAAGATAATGAAGGCTATTGACGATAAACTGGAACCGTTAGCCATGACTGTTCTCTCTCATGCCAACGAGCTGAAAGCGGTCATTAACCGGCTGGACGAGCTAGAAGCTAGGACGCTACAGATGGAAATGGCTAACGAGCCATTGGCTAACATGGTCCCAGCTTTGGAGAAGAAAATAAAATCCCTCTCTGAACATATAGACGACCTGGAGAACAGAGGGCAGTGAAAGAATATACACATCGTCAATTTGCCAGAGAGCATGGAAGGCGGGAATGCTTTGGGCTTCTTTGAGCACTGGCTTCCAGATTTTCTTAATATGGATACGAAGGACGGCTGGGTTAAGCTAGAGAGGGCTCACCGCAACCTTGCACAGGCACCCGGCTCTAATCAGCGACCTCGCCCAGTCATCATCAGATTCCACTTGTTTCGTGACAAGCAGAGAGTGATGGCGGGAGCGCGACATAAAGCAGGCAACGGCAACATTACCTTGGAAAAGAGAGAAAAATATCCTTTTATCACGATCTTTCTGCTGACGTTCTTTGTAGATGAAAGGAGTTTAACGAAGCCAAGCAGCACCTGAGAGGAATTGGAGCAGAATATTCCATGCTGTTCCCCGCAAGGCTGCAATTATCCTTTAACGGCACAAAGAAAACTTTTCTCTCCCCGACAGAAGTAATGTCTTTCGTATCCAGTGTGACAAATCAGGGAAGATGAGAAAGTGGACCTTAAGGTTGGACAGTGTATTTATTATTATCCATCTCTGTGCCTTATTATGACTCTCTGTGTGTGATATGTGGTTTAAATAATGGACATGACTCTTTGTGTTTAATACATATGTTAATACGCTAATCCAACTATTTAAGGAGAAAACTCTGTATTGAATATGGCTTAAGATGGCTTGGAACCTTTCTGTATGGAGTTTGCATGTTCTCCCTGTGCTGCGTGGGTTTACTCCGGGGGCTCTGGTTTCCTCCCACAATCCAAAGACGTGCATGTTAGGTTAATTGGTTGTTCTAAATTGTCCCTAGATATTTGTTTCCTATAGGCCCTTAGAATAGAGGGTTAGTACTAGTAAAAGCGCTTTGAGTGGTCTTTGTGACTAGAAAAGCGCTATATAAGTGCAGGTTAGTTAGTAGTAGTTAGTTAAGCTTAAGTTTAAATGCATTGCTTGTTCTTAATATTAAGGGGTGTTCCAGTAGCTCCCTGCCATCTGGATTATCACTTACCCCCTCTTCCTTTTTTTTTCCCTGTTTTTTTTTTTTTTTTTTTTTTGCACTCGTGTAAAGGAGGGAATTAGGCTCTGCCTACTTCCCCTTTTTTATTTAATTTTTTTTAATTTTTAATTATTTTTTTTTTACTATTTATTCAATTCATTTTTTTGGGGGGGGGGGGGTTGCAGGTTTTTTTTGTTTTTGCATTGCCCCCCCTCTTCTTGCTTTTCTTGTGAAGTGTTTTGGCCTTTAGTAAGTGCCTTGAAGAATAACAATCCTCATGCGATCTGGGGAAGGAGCCTACTTATTATTTATTGGTTTTGTGTATTTTTTGTTTTGGGTTTGTGTTTGAGTGCATGTTTTATGCTCAGCAGTGGTCTACTGTATCAGTATTTATATTATTTGTATATTACATTATGCCAAATGCATAAGAGTCTCACATGTACAAAATGGGGTGCTGGAGGCATATTTATTAGTCTTTATAGGGTACATACAGTAAATCCTACATAAATCCTAATGTCTTCTTCCAATAGGATTAAACTTTGTTCTTGGAACGTGAGGGGCTTGAAGAGGAATGTGAAGCAAAGAAAGGTTTATGCTTTATTGAAAAGAGAGAGAGTAGAGATAGCTCTATGACAGGAAACACACCTGGACGATAATGGACATCATAAACTTAAATATGGTTGGGTTGGCCAGGTTTATTCCTCCTCTTTTACCACCAGCAGCAGGGGCGTAGTTATATTAATACATAAAAATCTCCCATTTCAGCTGGTGAAGTACGTTAAAGATACGCATGGAGGATATGTGATTATTAAAGGGGTTTATATGGTGAAGAGATTGCTATTATAGATCTTTATTGTCCACCGAATTATTCACCTAGCTTCTTGGTTAAGGCCTTCTCTGAATTTGCAGAGCTTTCCCCAGCAATAGTTTTAGCAGGAGGAGACTTTAACTGTTTACTTAACCCCCTGCTTGATAGACACCCTCCTCGGAATACATCTTTAACAACTCAGGCTGATGCTCTTTATGCTATCTGTGAAGAAATGAATTTAGTAGATGCATGGCGAACTTTCCACCCATCTGCTAAAGAATTTACTTTTTATTCCCCCCCTCATAAGTGTCATACAAGGATTGATTACTTTTTCATTTCTAAACTCTTGGTACAGTCGGTGTCTTCGTGTACAATAGGAAACATCATTGTTAGTGACCATGCAACAGTATTAATAGATTTATCTGTTGGTTTAGGGCAGGTTAAGAGTAGACGATGGCGATTTGATACATGCCTTCTAAAAGATGAAAAGTTTACTACTTACTTGAGAGATGATTTTAAAAATATTTTTTGCTATCAACTCTCAATCTACCAATGACTCATCCTTATTATGGGAAACATCTAAAGTCTTTATCAGAGGCCTAATCATAGCATATTATGTATAGTGTATAGCATATATGTATATATGCATAGTATATAGCGTACTGTGGGTGTTTATATATTTACATATTTATTCCATCTAGCTACAATGCTCTGCACTGTGTGTTCATATATTCATATATTTATTCCATCCAGCTACAATGCTCTGCACTGTGTGTCTGTGTGTGTGTGTATATATATATATTTTATAGTAATACGTACATATGTATATTAGCTGCTCTTGCTTGCTTGTTTTTTTTTTTTTTTTTTTTTTTTTTTTTTTCTTGCCTTCTGATTGTTGCTCTGAGTGTTGCTATCCCTGTGCTGTTGCAATCCTGGAATTTCCCCGTTGTGGGACTAATAAAGGCTTATCTTATCTTATCTTATCTTATATTTAGCCTCAAAAAAATGAAAGGAAAAACAACAGCAATCTAAATTTGAAAAGGAACTGGAAGAAATTAAGAGAGTACTTGGTTCATCATCATTATCAGATCCTATATTATTGCAGAGCAAGTGTGCCACACAAGCTGCACTAGATGCATCATTAACTCAACAAACTAAGAATGCTCTTTTTTTTTTTCCTTCAAAACAGAGGTTATATGAATTTGGAGACAAACCTAGTAAGTATTTGTCTTGTTTAACAAAAATCAGAACAAATTCCCAACTGATTCTTTCAGTTGTAGGTCTAAATGACACTCGTTATTTTGATAACAAAAATATTAATAATACCTTTAAGCAGTTTTATTTTCAGCTATATACAGCGGACCAGACAGTAGGGGCCTCAAGCTCTCCCTACTATTTCTGATACTCAGAGACATGATTTAAATTCTCCCATCTCTAGAGAAGAGGCTATATTAGCGATTAACAGTTTACAATCAGGTAAAGCACCGGGGCCAGACGGCATGAGCAGTGAATTTTACAAAGAATTTCAGGATATACTTGTGGATCCATTTTTGGAGATGATAGAACACTCCTTTACCTCTGAGAGCTTACCTCAGTCTTTAAAACCCTTGTGTTGTCTTGCGGGTCAAAAGTGACCCACTACCATGTTTAGCTGTAGAAAAAATACCTTAAACTATCTTTTTCCAACTTGAAATATTGTGACTTTTCCTAAAGGGACCCCATCATTAGAAAAAGTGATATTTTGTTTTTGTTTATGTTTCCATGTGGGCTGTACACTACTAGGGTACAAAGATTGTCTTATGGGTCATTTTTGACCCGTGAATTATAAAAGCATTTAAACACCAGAAAAAAGTTCAAAGGCCACACGCAAACTCTCTCCAATACACACACACACACACACACACACACACACACACACACACACACACAGACACACACACCAAAGAATCTGGATTGATGTACAAATTGAACTTCATTTGACCTGCACCTGCACTTTTGATCTGCAGCTAACCCCTCACATCACACAAGCTCCCAAACAAAACAAAAAAACAATCTCAAACATAATAAAAACAAATTCAGTATAGAGGATATAAAGGTACCCTGAATCAAAGGACCCCTAGTTGGCTCCTTGTTGAAGCCATGAGTAGACGTTTCACTGTCCAACAGGTCCTGGATGAGATATTTTCAGGAGCTCAGGAGGAACAAGAGGATGAAGATGTATCTGAAGAGGAAGATGGGTAGGAATGCAACCCAGAGGATGATGCATCTTCAGATGAAGAAGAAGAGGAAATCCCTCAAGCTGACAGAGAGACATTTTTGTCAAAGAACAGCAAAATTGCATGGTCCTCATCAAATTCAGACAGCAAGCAGGGAAGAACAGCAGCACCAAACATCATAAGGATGACTCCAGGGCCAGCAAGGTATTCAGCTGCCCATGTCCAGGACATTTCATCCACCTTTCTCCTGTTCATCACACCAGCTGTACTGTTATCCCTACGTGTTATATACACAGTGTATGTCAATGCAGATCAACAGCAAGCCAAACTCGTTTTTCACAAGCCAGAAAACCGAGCGTCCTGCTCCTTTATTCAGGTCTTCTAGACAGCTTACAGTTGTTTATAACTGTGGCTCGAAGCTCAATGAAAAGCCCGAGTGAAACTAAAAAATAAAACAGAAAACAAATACATTTAGTAAGCTAGTGGGCCCCTGGGATAGGACTAATTCCTGGAACAACATATTAACAATACATTTAACAAGCTAGCGGGCCCCTGGGATAGGACTAATTCCTGGAACAACACATTCTTAAAAGGGATCTCAAGTTTACGTCTAACAAAACTTATAAAATTAACAAAACACTAATTAGACTTACAGCCATTGCTTTCGAAGGTGTAGAAAGGGGTTTAACACACAGGAGGAGCGTTTCAGACATTCATAGGCAGGTTATGCTCTCTGCCTTTTTTTCCTTTCTCTCTTACCAATGTCTGCTTCTTCTACCCATAAATCACAGCGGCTACTGACTGCGCTTTCAACGTAAAATACAGGTGAATTGCTACTAACTATATAAAAATTACTTTTAACACAATACCTGTTTTTAACATGACTTACTACAAATGAACTATGATATTTATTATGAACTTATGAACTATTTTTAACTTTATAAAACTCACTCTACTGAGGGCAGAACACTCCCCGCCTGGCATTACTAATGCCACTACTTCCTTTTATCTAAACTTCATTCTCTAAGACAGTGCTTCTCAATTATTTTTTGCAAAGCCCCCCCTAGGAAAGAGAAAATATTTCGCGCCCCCCAACTCGCCGCAGTGACTATAAATAAGATCATTATCTATAAAAATTGTATAAGTATACCTAAAATTGTATCCTTTTTAACATTAACAAAAGAAAAAAGCAATATAAATCAACTTTCAACAAATATTAACTTTATTTTGCCACACAGAAACCCTGTTATAGTCTAAAACAGAAAAAAAAACCTTAAAGTGCATCAAAGTGCCTGAAATAAAAAATATGTCAATCCTTATTTAAACTAGAAACATTTTTGACCAACTGAACCATTTGATGCTGAGAAAAATAATTCAATCAATAAATAATATTAAATGTAAATTGATCTGGAACATTAACACAGGAGTACCAATATATTTAACATTTTAGTCTGAAGAAAAAGGTAGAAAAAGGCAGTATCAACTCCTCTGCAATTGTGTGGGGGTTTTGCACTGCGCAATTTGGTACGCCACTTTAAATGATGCTGAAAGTGCTCGCTGGTTTACTGATGTAGCGTTCACAAAGTGGGATGATTGTTGGCCGTACTCCGCACGTTTTCGCTGAAAAAAATCAAGCGGCTTATCAACGTGTTGAGGATGTAATGTCTGTAGGTGACGTCTTAATTTATTTGGCTTCATGCTGTCCGCTGCCAACACTTTCAGACACAGTAAACACACCGGTCTTTCCTCGTCTCCCACCGTAGTCCCAGTGAAGCCAAGCGCTAGATAAGCTTCGTCATATTTCCTCGTCTTAGCTTTTGGGAGACATTCATTTGTCTCTTTACCTGTGTCTCTCTCCGCCTTTCTTTTCGTTACTGTTAAATATTTCTCCATGGTGTCTCTCGAGGGGTTTGTTGACAGCAATTTAAAAAGTTTTAAACTCCCGCACAGACTTTGACAATGAGAGCGCCACTGCACCACCTGCTGCCGTGGATGTGCAATTACACTTTACACGGCAAAAGCAAAGCCTGTTCCCCGGGGTCATACGCACCCCCCCCCCCCCCGGCATCGCATCTGCTCTAAGAGCATAACAACGTCTGAGATAGGACATAAGTAAGTCTTTGAAACACCCTGGGATGATGTCCTCACTTCGACCTTTCTGACCTTCCCGTCGCTGCTTGGAAAGGTGGATGTGATGATGGCCATTGTCCATTCATTTCTGGGTGCTTGGTCCTGTTTCAACAGCACTATGTCGCCTGTCTGTAGGTTGCGGTGTGTTGTATGCCACTTGCGCCTTGATTGGAGGGTGTTGAGATATTCGTTTCTCCAGCAGCTCCAAAATTCATTGGCGAGTGCTTGCACTTGTTTCTACTGGTTTTTGAGCAGGCCTTTTCCACAAAAGTCTCCTGGTGGAGGGGGAACATGCTGCTTTTGGGTCAAGATCATTGCGGGACAGAGTAGGAATGGTGAGGAAGGGTCTGTTGAGATGGGAACTAAGGGCCTTGCGTTGATTATAGACGTTACCTCAGCCATTAAAGTACAAAGCACCTCATGCGTCAAACGAGTGTGTTTGTTTTGCAAAAGCATAGAGTCCAGTATTCTGCGAGTGACCCCAATCAGTCTTTCCCAGACGCCTCCCATGTGAGAGGCATGCAGGGGATTGAACTCCCATGTGCAACCATTGACATGAAGATAGTTGACGATGTTGGGAGGGTTCTTGTTTGGTTGTGCCATGCCTAACTCCACACTCGCTGCAATGAAGTTAGTGCCTCTGTCAGATCGCATTTGCTTTGCTGGGCCTCGTATTGCGAAGAATCTGCGTATTACATTTATGTAGCTGCAAACGTCCATAGATTCAATGACTTCAATATGCACACCTCTTGTGGTCATACACGTGAAGAGTATTGCCCACCTTTTTCCTTGTGCAGCTCCACCTCGTGTGTGTCACGTGACTACTGACCATGGACCGAATACATCCAACCCGATGTATGAAAATGGAGGGCATGTTTTGAGTCTCTCAGGTGGGAGATCTGCCATTTTCTGAGTCTCTAGTTTTCCCCTGAGTTTCCTGCACGTTACACAATGGTGGATAATGGACGAGACCAGTCTTTTGCAACCTACAATCCACAGTCCGGCTTGCCTTATTACGCTTTCCGTGAACTGCCTTCCTTGATGCACAACTTTGGCATGATAGTGACGGACAAGCAGTTGAGTCACGTGATGCTTGTTTGGGAGAATGGTTGGATTCTTGGATGCTGTGTTCAATGAAGCATGTTTGAGGCGACCTCCAACCTTGATGATGCTTTCACTCATATAGGGATCAAGAGCTGCGATGGGACTTGAACTGCGGACGGTTTGGTTGGCATGGAGAGCAGCATACTCGTCGGGAAAAGCGTCTTTTTGAACAGACTGGAGGATGAGGTTACTGGCAGCATCCAGCTCCTCTGGAGTGTGTGGCTTGCTACATCGATGCCAGCCCCTGCATGAATGATCTGACAGGTTGCTTGATGAGTGAGAACGAGCTTGGTGAATTAGGAATGCAATGGCACGTACTAATGAGTTCCAACTTGAAAAGCGCTGGAAGCATGCTGGTAAGGGCCCGTTCTTCTGAATGTGAGTAGAAAAGGTAGCGACTTTTCTGATTTCAGAGTCTACTTCAGGCTCGATTAACTCAAAGGATTCAGATGTCCCGGATTCAGGTGGTTTGTAAAGGAAGTCTGGTCCCTTAAACCACATAGTGTCCATGAGCTGTGATGCAGGTATTGACCTGGTGGCTAGATCAGCTGGGTTTTGCTCTGATGTGACGTAGTGCCATTGTTCATGGTTTTTCGTTAAGTTGCGTCTTAGTGAGCTGAGTCTAGACAATGCTTGGTCCCTGTTATTTGGGAGCGGCAAGCGAGGAAACTTGAATGGCAGAGGAGCGATCCAGTTGTTGTTTCCATCCTGATGGACTTCTTCCTCCATTATCTTTATGAAGGGCTCATCCTCGAAGGACACGGCACACTTGTTATCGTTCTCTGTGCACTCAAAAACTTTGTCCCCAAGCCTTTCTTCCGCTGCGTTGGGTTTTGAGCTGCGTTTGGTTTTGAGCTGCGTTTGGAGAGGCTGTCCTTGTGCTCCCCGCCGTAGCATGGTTTCTCTTTGATGTTGATGCTGTTAGGACAAGGAGTGAAGAAGGATAAGCGTCCGTTGGAGAGCATGTATGTTTTATAAACGTTGACGGTTGGCTTATGAGCGTTTAGGCACACCTCCCCCACAATTACCCAGCCTAGGTCCAGGCGTTGAGCAAAGGGAGCATTGTGGGGTCCGTTGACTTGTTGCCTTACTTTGTGGACTCGTAGGATGTCTCTGCCCAGTAAAATTGCCATCTGAGCATCTGGGTCATACTTGGGGATGAGAGGAGCGAGGTGTTTCAAGTGGGCGTGAGCAAGAGCGACTTCGGGCGTAGGTATTTCATCCCTACTGAACATTATCTTGTCGCATTCAAAGAGAGGAGGGAGGTCTAAGCGTGGGCCTCCACCTACTGGCTCGATTCGGAACCTCACTGCTTCCCTGACAAGCATTTCAGTCAAACCAGCACATGTTCTCATGTGGTATGTCAGAGGGCTACCTTTGATCCCAAACAGCTCGAAGAATTCAGGACGGGCCAGCGATTTATTACTCTGATCGTCAAGGATTGCATACATCTTAACGGAGCATTCTGGTTGGCTTTTGGGGAAAACTCGAACTAGACATACCTTTGAGCAAGAACGTGGGGGATTACCTTCGCCGCAGATCTCAGTGCACCGTGACGTTACCTCGGGTGGCGTGTTGTCTCGGGGCTGAGGCTCTGGTTCAGGTGTGTTTTCTGGCTGGGGTTGCTGACTTGAATCGGGATGCATGGCAGAGCAATGTCTTTCACTTTGGCACTCCTCGCACTTGAGTTTCATGTCACAGTCCTTTATTACGTGCATGGGAGAGCAGCAGCGAAAACATCGTTTGTATGTTTCGCCTTTCTTGTAGCTATTTATTTCGAAAAGCTCTACATTTGGCTAGAGGATGCAATTTCTTATGGACTGGACAGTAGCGTGTTAAATCGTCCTCTTTAGTACTAGCGGGAGCAGTTGTGTCGACCTCTGTTTTGTTTACAGTTAGAGGCGTTCTGTAGCTAGTTTGTTTGAATGGTGGTCTCTCACCTTTGCTGAAGGGTTGGCTGCTGCATGTCGTAAAACTTGGGTCATTTCTTGCTTTAGCCTCGTCTTGGACAAACTTTACAAAATATGAGAAGGGAGGGAAGGTTACATCATATTTTTGTTTGTATTTTGAGCCCGCGTGCAGCCATTTATCTTGTAAACTTGGAGGCAACTTTTCAGCTATGGGCTTAACCCCACGGGGTGTGTCGAGGTAGGTGAGACCTGGGAGATAAGCTTCATCTTTAGTGACCCGCAGCTCTAAGAGTAAATCTCCAAGTTCCCTGAGTTTTACATTGTCTCTGTTTGTAAGGCGAGGGAAGTTATCTAGTTTTTTGAACAAGGCGTTTTCTACTACTTCTGCTGTATTATAACATTCTTCTAACCTGTCCCATGACAATTGGAGAGCAGCTTTGGGGTTAGTGGCATAGACAGCTCTGATTCTTTTAACGTGCTCTGAGGACTCTTTACCAAGCCACTTGACTAGGAGATCTAACTCCTGGCTATATGTGAGACCAACGTCTTCAGTTGCATTTGTAAATGACGACTGCCATGCTCTGAAGTTTTCGGGGGTGTCGTCAAACTTAAAGAGTCCGGTTGTGATTAGCTCTCTACGCGCGAGGAACCTAGCAAAGTCTGCCATAGGTGGGTCACCATTGTGGGAAGCATGGTAGCTGTTTGGCTTGACATAGTCTCTTGGTATGTCGATGGATTCATTTTTCACGTACATTTTCTTGAATGCTGGTGGAGAGAGAGTTTGATCGGGTCTCCTCGGAGTGAATGATTGCGCCCTTTGTGCAGGTTCGATTTGAGGTGTTTCTTCTTCAACTGGTCGTGCCTGTGACTTTAGCTGGATTTGGTGGTGCACATACTCCATAGTTCTCTGTCTGACAACTTGTGATGGAATTGCGCTCCTTACACTCTCTCCTTCGTCCAGCTCGGCAGCTGCAGCAGCCTCTAGAACTTCTGTTTTTGCTGTGGCGGCCGCTGTTTCCTTTTATATCTCCAGCATCCCCAGATCCAGCTCCAGCTTTGCTTGTTGCTTTGCTTGTTCTTGTTCTAGCTTCGCTTGTTGCTTCGCTTGTTCTAGCTTTGCTTGTTGTTTAATTTGTTCTTGTTCTAGCTTTGCTTGTTTAATTTCTAATTGTTTCTTACTGTACAAGGCTCTAGCATTCGCAGCTTCAGCGGAGGCTCGTGCCATGATGGCTGCTTCCAGCACGCCGGACCTCGAGGACAACCTGGAGCTAGAACGTCTGGAGCTGGAGCTAGCGTTGTGTGATGATTTGGCTTCGGAGTTCGCTTTTTCTTCTGCCCTCTTCTCTTGAGTGTAGTCCATCGCTGTGTCGTGAATCTTATCTTCACCAACTGCTGACGTGGCTTTTCACTGTACTGTTATCCCTACGTGTTATATACACAGTGTATGTCAACGCAGATCAACAGCAAGCCAAACTCGTTTTTCACGAGCCAGGAAACCGAGCGTCCTGCTCCTTTATTCAGGTCTTCCAGACAGCTTACGGTTGTTTATAACTGTGGCTCGAAGCTCAATGAAAAGCCAGAGTGAAACTAAAAAATAAAACAGAAAACAAATACATTTAGTAAGCTAGCGGGCCCCTGGGATAGGACTAATTCCTGGAACAACACATTAACAATACATTTAACAAGCTAGCGGGCCCCTGGGATAGGACTAATTCCTGGAACAACGCATTCTTAAAAACGATCTCAAGTTTACGTCTAACAAAACTTATAAAATTAACAAAACACTAATTAGACTTACAGCCATTGCTTTCGAAGGTGTAGAAAGGGGTTTAACACACAGGAGGAGCGTTTCAGACATTCATAGGCAGGTTATGCTCTCTGCCTTTTTTTCCTTTCTCTCTTACCAATGTCCGCTTCTTCTACCCATAAATCACAGCGGCTACTGACTGTGCTTTCAACGTAAAATACAGGTGAATTGCTACTAACTATATAAAAATTACTTTTAACACAATACCTGTTTTTAACATGACTTACTACAAATGAACTATGATATTTATTATGAACTTATGAACTATTTTTAACTTTATAAAACTCACTCTACTGAGGGCAGAACACCAGCCATCGAAAAAATCATCCTGGAGAATACAAATTTGGAGGGTTTCCGGAAATATGGAGAAAACTGGAAAAATATGGATGAGATTGGCCTGCGTGGCTACATAGGGCTTTTGATATTAGCAGGTGTATATACTGTAGGTCCCGTGGCGAGGCTACATATAGTCTCTGGGATGCAGAGAGTGGAAGGGCAATTTTTCGTGTCACAATGCCGCTGAAAATCTTTCACACTTTCTCAAGAATGCTGAGATTTGACAACTGTGAGTCAAGACCAGCAAGGCGTGTGACGGTCAAACTGGCAGCCATCAGAGAGGTCTGGGACAAGTGGGTTGAGCGTCTGCCATACCTCTACAACCCTGGGCCTGAAGTCACAGTAGATGAACAGTTGGTTCAATTCAAAGGTAATTTTTTTATTTTCATATATGCAATGTTACTTACCTGAAATATTTTTTATTTTATTGTGATGTAACATCCTTGATTCATGCAATTTTCTGTGACACTCACACTCAGTGATTGTAATCTCTTTTTTTATAATCAACAGGTTGCTGTCCTTTCCGGCAGTATATGCCAAGCAAGCCAGCAAAATATGGCATCAAAATATGGGTGGCCTGTGATGCAAAATCCAGCTATGCATGGAATATGCAAGTGTACACAGGGAAGCTGCCGAGTGGAGCACCAGAGAAGAACCAGGGGATGCGGATTGTGCTTGAATTGACAGATGGACTGAGGGGGCACAATGTCACATGTGACAGTTTTTTCACCTCCTATGAACTCAGCCAGCAGCTCCTGAAAAGGAAGATGACCATGGTTGGCACTGTTCGGAAGAATAAGCCTGAACTCCCCCCTGCACTCCTCGCAACAAGAGGCAGAGCGGTCTTCTCATCAAAGTTTGCCTTCACTCCCACCACCACTCTTGTTTCTTATCTTCCAAAACGGAGCAAGAACGTGGCCCTGCTGAGCATACTGCACAAGACAGCTGAAATCAGTGATCATGAGGACAGGAAGCCAGCCATCATCCTCGACTATAACTGCAATAAAGGAGGCATGGACAACCTCAACAAGGTCATTGGAACGTACAGCTGCAGAAGGATGACTGCACGCTGGCTCCTGGTCATCTTCCATAACATCATTGATGTGTCCTCATATAATGCCTTTGTGATATGGCAGGAGATCAACCCAACCTGGATGTCAGGGAAGAAAAACAAGAGAAGGATGTTCCTTGAGCAGTTGGGAAAGGCTCTTGTCACCCTGTGCATTGAGAGAAGGGAGCGCCTGCCCCGCACAGAAGCCTCTGCAGCCATTGTGGAAGCTGTTCAGGGAGCTGAATCTTGTCCTGATCCACCTGAGGCTGCAGCTGGGTCAGTCAAAAGAAAAGGTGCCAGTTCTGCCCCTGGAAGAAGGATTGCAAGACAAAAGCTGTGTGCTGCACATGTGAGAAATACATCTGCAAAGCCCATTCTCACATTCGCACATACTGTCCTACATGTGCCAAATAGAGCTGATGTTGAAAATTGTTCACAAAGTCAAGCAACATTTTGTTGTTTTGTTGTGTTATGAGAGAAGTATTTTTATAATTCACTTCCTAAAAAATATAAAAGAATAAATTGTTGGCAAAAAAGTTCCAGATTGTTGACTGTTTTTTTTTACCTTTCAATATAATTAATTCAGAAGTAATTACTTCATATTTATATAATACTATAATATAATATAATTTTACTGTGTAAAAGAAAAGTGTTATGACAGTTGGTTTGTGGTAAAAAAAAAAGTGTAATAATGGTCACTGGTGATCGTCTTTTTGTGTTGTGCAGTGATCCCTCGCTACTTCGCGCTTCACCTTTCGCGCCCTCAGTGCATCGCGGATTTTTCAAAAATATTCATCAAAAATTCAAAATTGAGAAATAACGGGCGGGCGCTAGCAGAAGGCAGGGAGACTACATTAGACCATCAGGTATCAACACGGAGAGCCCGCACAACTCAAAAAATCCACCTCTCTGTTCGCTGTTCTCGGCTTGGAAATCTCGCAAGCTGATTGGCCGAGACGTTTCACCCCGCAAGCTGATTGGCCGAGACGTTTCACCCACCTCCTCTCCCTGCCGAGCGCCCATGAAGGAAGGAAGACCGCATTCATTGCTCTTTATCGCTCGTGTTACGTAGTCTCGCAGCGTGGAACTTTTTGCTGTTCTCTTGTGCCATTTTGTGCGAAATAGTCTTCCCGTCGAGCCACTACGCCGCCTCCTGCAGCTTCTCCAGCTGCCCTCGATGATCCTGCGCTTCTAGCACCTGACGATGAGGCGTCACCTGATGAGCAGTAAAGCTCTCATTAACCTGTGAAGTAAATCATCTTCATCTTGAGTTACGTATCTTGTTATAAGAATAAAAGAGTTCTAAAAACATATTTATGTACACTTTATTTACATCTACGTATGTATGTACACGTACACACACACACACACACGTATCATATGAGAGAGAGAGCGTGAGAGAATGAACGTACATATTATTTATGGATGACGTCATTTGGGTGACGCTACTTCGCGGTTTTTCACTTTTCGCGGTCGGTTCTGGAACCCATTAACCGCGATAAGTGAGGGATCACTGTGTAACAAAAAATACATGATAAAAAATGAATTCAATTGAGTTGAATTGATAAATAACAGGTTGTTTCATCATGCAAAATAGATTTTGGATTTAAAATTCAATTAAGCTGCTTTATTTCGGGGCTTTGGTAGGGCGGGTCATTTTTGACCCGTAGGACAAGGGGAGTAAATAGAATTTTAAGATCGCACAAGGGTCAAGCTGACATCTCTCTAATTCTTAAAAAAGGCAAGTGTCCTGAAGATTGCTCAGGAATCAAGATGTTAAACTGTTATCTAAGATCCTGGCTCTGCGATTAGAGAAGGTTTTGCCTTTTATCATTAAGGAGGACCAGACAGGTTTTATTAAAGGCAGAAGCTCTAGTCACAACATTAGGAGGCTTTTAAATATTGTTCATTTCTGTCAATCACAAGAAAATGACACTGTAATCATCTCACTGGATGCAGAGAAAGCCTTCGACCGAGTTGAGTGGCCTTATCTATTTAGAGTATTACAAAAAATTAATCTGGGGGATAACTTTATCAAATGGATCAAACTTTTGTATAATAAACCCTTGGCATCAGTAATAACAAATGGTTATAAATCGGATAATTTCCCAATTTATCGCTCAACACGTCAAGACTGCCCCTTAAGCCCTGCACTTTTTGCCCTTGTGGTAGAACCTTTAGCTGAAGCCATCAGACAGGATCCAGCTGTCAGGGGTATAGATGTAGGGGAGACGCAACATAAAATTTCCCTTTATGCGAATGACGTTTTTGTTGTATGTAGCAGAGCCAGCTACCTCTGTTCCGCGACTGGTTGATATCATTAATTATTTTGGGTCTTTTTCTGGTTATAAAATTAATTTCTCTAAATCTTTAGCTATGCCCATGGAAAGCCTCAGAAATAGAATGAACTCCCTTATATCATTTCCATTTCGCTGGTCTATGTCAGGTTTTGTGTACTTGGGTCTTCAGATTACTCCTATGTTCCATCAGATGTTTAAAGCCAATTTTAACCCTCTCCTAGAACCTATAAAGAAATACTTAAACAGGTGGTGTTCACTTCCCCATCATTACTCGGCAGAGTGTCTATCATCAAAATGAATGTCCTGCCTAGGTTATTGTACCCCCTACAGATGGTTCCAATATTTATAACTAATAAGGTTTTGAAGTTACTCAATGGTTGGTTGAGTGATTTTATTTGGAGCAAAAGTAAGCCAAGATTAAAAATGGTAAAATTACAACTTCCAAGTTCAATGGGAGGTTTGGATGGTCCTAACATTAAATGGTACCAAATAGCATCTCAACTAAGGTTTATAGCAGAATGGGTTAAAGATGATTCTACCTCTGTTTGGTTGGGCCTTGAAAAGTCACAGGCCTCCTGTTCATTGTTGGGCCTTTTGTCTCGTAAGAATTTAAAGTCAGCTAGAAATCTGTGTGATAATAACCCCATAATTTGCAACACTCTAAAGGCCTGGTTTATGACCCGAAAGCTTGAAGGAAGATCAGATTTGACTACTTTATTAATTCCCATTCAAGGCAATCCAGACTTTGTTCCTGGTATGATGGACAGTGGTTAGAATATATGGACAGTTTAAGGGTTAAAGAAAATTTTTGATTGTTTTGATGGTGCATTGTTATCATTTGAACAGCTTCAGGAGAAATTTGGTCTTTCTAAACAGAATTTTTTTAGATACCTTCAGATCCAAGATTTCATCACTAGAAAGACCACACTCAATGTAAATGGCACAGTGTCTGCAGTTGAGCGGTTACTTCTTTTAGGCCCAACCAAAAAATTTAGAACTCGCTGTTATAATGCCTTAACCTGTTGCACTCCGGTGTACCGCGGGCGGACACGTCTCTGTGTCCTAGAGCGCACGAGGGCGCTGCGTCCTAGAGCGCACTGAAAAAAAAAGCTGCATTTACGTTCTTCCACTACAGACACAGCCGCGAACAGAAAGCCAAAGGAGTGCTTTGATTGGTTTAGATGTGATTGACCTCTCATTCGACTAATAAGAGCCTTGAATTGGGTTTCTGAAACCTTGAAGAATCAATGACTGAAAACCTAGCAAGAAGGACCCGCCTACCAATACAGCCAATACCCGCCTGCGAATACAGCCAGCCAATTGAAGTACAGAAGTTCGAAAGCTGTTTTGTGTAAGGCTGGGTGACACACAGGCGTTCGCCAGTCTTTTTTTCTTACTACTGTTATTTGTTTTGAAAAATCGTTTGCCAAAACCGCAATCATAGAAGCGCAAAACCGCAATAATGGAATTATGGTTTGACCGGGTCGCGTGACCAGAATCACGAGTCCGTAACAAGCGGACCAGCGTCACGTTCGTCTGACAATGAGGAAGAGAAGTTCACCAGCGACTTTGTTGTTGTGGACAGGTAAGTGTTATAAGCTAAATTATTCTTTATCCCTGAAAATTGTAATCAAAATGACTTTTGACCGATCGGTAAATTACAACTGTGCGTTATCCCAACATGACGGACCCGGACCACTCCGGGTCCGTCATGTTGCAAATGGCCCCCCCGTCATGTTGTGAACACCCCCCCCCCCGCTACTCCTCTGTAGCGGATTGCAGATATATTGCAGATATTTTAGTCCAACTGTGCGTAGTAGACCGCGGCGCACCATGACCACGGCGCACCGGGCAAAGTCCGTCTTCTGTAGCGGGTGGGAGTTGTTATCTTTTACATTACAAACATTTTAGTATAATTTTTAGTGCACTGTAGGTTATTTTTTCTTGTAAAAAAAAAAGCCACACATTTTTTACGTGGCATGCTTCATTGTGTGGGGGCTTGTTTGTTCATTCATTCATTCATGAATGAACAAACAACCCCCCCCCCACACACACACACACAGCCCTTCACCTTTCATTAGAGCCCAAGATGAAGCTTCTATATTGAATCAATCAAAAGTTACAGACGTTTTTCCAAACTGTGCCATTTGGCACAATTTGGCACAGTTCAAAAACGCCTGGGAACAACCTAAGAAAAAAGCTGTGTAATATATTCATTTTTTGTGGTATTGTTACAAAATTTTGACCTCAGCTGGATAACACTTGGTTCTACATTTCTGTTTCTGTTGCATTTTCCAGCCCGGATCTGAAGCTGTGTGTTATTTGCAAGCATTTGTATCCAAAAAAACACCCAGGCGAAATTTATTTTCTTCAAGTTCAGTATGTTTAGATGACTGTTACTCAGCGGCAGGAGCACTTAGAGAGATTATGACTGCTTTGCCAAAAAATTCAAAGTGTTTTCTTTTAAATGAGACCAACCCCATGAAGATGCTGCAAAGGGTTGAAGAACAGCTTTTGATTTACTTTGGGTATGTTATCTTTTGGCGTTTTTAGGGAAATTGACCAGAGTGCAAGGGGTTAAGTCAGTCAGATGTGATATGGGTGTCAATTATGCAGGATCTTAAACAGAAATGGCAAATTGAACTTGGTGTAAATATTTGTGAGGATTCATGGGATACAATCTGGGAGTGTGCCAAGAAGATTTCAATATGCAATCGTGCAAGACTATTGCAATGCAAAATCTTACATCGCTTACAAATCTCTCCCAGTAAAAGATCCAACATGAATCCCCAGCTTTCACCCATGTGTCTGAAATGTAAAATTTCAGTTGGTACCTATACTCATTGTGTTTGGTCTTGTCCTAAAATCCAAGCATACTGGCTAGACGTTGTACAAGACGTGAGTCAGATATTTGGCGTGAATGTAGACATGGATTCTCGCTCTCTGCTACTGGGACACCCAAACCAGGACTTACTTTTTGGAAGCTCTGTAAGACTGTACAATATCCTTACATACGTGGCAAGAAGGAATATTTTTTTGTCATGGATATGTGACAAACCACCAACTAAAACAAAGTGGCATAAAATCATCATGGAGTGTTTCCCTTTGGAATATTTAACATGTTTACTTCACTCAACAAAGAGATATTTTATGAAAATATGACCCCATATCTCAAATTCTCTAATCTTACGGTGGCTTTGATTCTTGGGAGCGTTAACTTGGATTAAATATGACTTATTTTTTCTTGGACCTTGTTTGTGGTGCCATGATGGTTACGCTCTTCTGTACAAGTGCTGGTTTATGTATGTACATGTATGAGTTTGTAGCGGTGAAGTATATTCCCCCCCCTTTTTTTTTAATTTCAATCTCTAATTTTGTGTAGATCAATGTTGTGCTGAGCTGTTTTTCACGTTTTGATTGTTGGGGGGGGGGGGTTGTGTCTGTGTGTGTGCAAAACAAAAAAATTCAATAAATACAATTTGAAAAAAAATAAAATAAAAAACTTACAATAACCTAGTTGCATAAATATGCACACCCTGTTATAACTGGGGATGTGGCTGTGTTCAGAATTAACCAATCACATTTAAACTCATGTTAAATGGGAGTCAGCACACATAGTCCATGGGCCCAGACCAGATTTTTGGGTTATTGGTACCACTCAAAGGGACAAATTCTAGTGATGCATTTTGGAATGGCCTATATCTGTGGATGATATTTTGCCATGATAGCAATTCCAAAGTCGTAGCTTAGTCATAGCTATCAGGCATTGAATATGATTCCCCATAAATCACAAAATCTGAGGCTGCGAATTTTTGGAATGATAATGCCAACACATATTTACCCTATTAATGAGCAGTTACTTGTTATTACAGCATATCTGAGATACAAATAAAGCACAAAAAACAATTTTGACACTTGGTATTGTAATACTGTGGCATTGCAAAGCACTTCCAATAGAGTACTATAGCGGCTAGTATTAGTCTGTGTCCGAATCATCTACTGCAGCTTCTTCATAATTGCAGAAGTGAATGTTATTAGAGGATATCTGAGATACAAATGGAGCACAGTAAACAGTTTTAACAGTAGATTAATACATAATTATTGTAGGATTACAAAGTAGCCTCCTAGCAAAAGAGTAGTATTCCATTACAGTACTGTAACAGGTAACTAGAAGATCTATTCGTCTGTGTCCGAATCATCTGCTACTTCATAAGCTTCGCCATCTTCATCTTCTTCCCTCTGGTTGCTGCAGGTCTGCAGTTTACACATGTATGTGCATTTCAGTTGGTTCACCAGGCACACACAGTCTGGAAGTTTACAGACGCGGACACATTTGCATGACAGCAACTGCAACACGGCCTCTGGCGCGGGTGATCCACGCATCCACTCAATGGTCAGGTTGCCTTCCTCATCATTCTGTTGGCTTCACCTTACCATTGGTAATGGCATATACCAAGTCCTGGCCAAATGAGCTGCAGAGACGCTGGATTCTGTCAGATGGGTTTGAGCGGTCTGTTGAGCCTGTCAGCAGTGTGTTCAGGAACCTGGTCACTGAAGAAGGAATGACCGCATCCTCCGACATCTGAGGTGGCCATGACTGTCTGTAGTCTTGCTTCTTGATGTCACCTCTCATCTGCAGTGCTGCCTTGTCGATGATGTCCTCACTCCTGTCTGATTCCATGAGTTGCACCTTTCTCTGGAGTATTTGGTATGCCTTAACAAGCTCTGGCATAGAAAGGCTGTTGGGATACACAAGTAGTTTCCCATTGTCATCTTGAGTGATTTGCAGGGCTTCTCCAAACTCAGCTACCAGTTTACGTCAGATGTGTTTCTTGGTCGAGGCTTTCACTGTTTCCACTCCAAGAGTTACCATGCCCTCGACCAGTCTGGCTATGAGGTTGGTCATTGGCACCACATCAGGGTTGACAAACAGTTCTTCTCTTACGTAAGAGAAAAGGCCATTGTATGACTGTTGCTTTGCAGCTTCATACTCAGCATCAGTATCAGTTGGAGCAGCACTGGCACCTTTTCCACTGTCTTGTGTGGTGGTGCTTGAATCCTGTGTGTACTCACGATAGCAAGTCCGGTGGTAATGACCTTCCGCTGCCACGAGGTCTCTGCTGACGATGGCAAGCATTCTGTTGTCCAGTTTACTGACAGCAGCCTTTCGGACTTTCTCATCGGCACGCAGTTCAGTGCACTGGACCAGAGGATCTCTAGTCCTATCTCCTTTCAAGTACTTGCTGGTCTTCTCACAGAAGATGCACTCTGCCTCATAAACCCTTGACTGAGATGGTGCTGGCCTCTGTGACTTTTTTCTTTCCGTTGAGCTTTTGTTTTCTTCTGTGCGCCTCTGCTTGGAAATTATAGCATCGAGGTCCCTTTTCATGGTGAAAATGCTTCGGCATTTCCGGTGGTAGGCCACAGCTGGTATGGCATCATCTGGCAATCCTTTTGCTAGGTCCAGGATCAGCGCATGCTGTCTTATTTCAGCGGCTCTCAGCAGGGTTTTCCAGGAGTTGATGTCCTTTGGAGATACTAGTTCTTCATCTGAAGATGAGCAATGGATTATGCAATCAAGGCGTGCGCGCTTGGGTGCCGTGCCACTCCCTGCTTCTTGGGTGGAATCCATTTTCAGTTAGGTACATTCATCCAGACCTGCAATGACACCAGGTATTGGTAAATTATCTCATGTAATTAATTGCATCAATTGAAATTGGCATTGAAATTACTCATTCTTGTCTATAAAGTTGTACACTATTATTCTGTTTTCGTTTTTAATAAAATGTTGCGATCCTCCAGAACTCCAGTTTCTTTTGGCACGCTATAAAAGATAACATTTAATTAATTTTCTTAACTAAGTGATAACCAAAATAAGTCTTAAATAAACATTTATATTGACTTGCCTCGCGGCGCTCCACTGGAATGCGAAAATGTGCTGAAATCAAAAATAAATCGTACCTTCTCCCTCAAAAAAACCCTGAAAAGTAGAAACTGAATAAAAATTAATATTGGAAACTATCCAAGGTCAATTTCTATTAGCATTTTGTACAGTAAAAGGGA
Organism: Pholidichthys leucotaenia; assembly: GCA_020510985.1. Lineage (NCBI taxonomy): Eukaryota > Metazoa > Chordata > Actinopteri > Cichliformes > Pholidichthyidae > Pholidichthys > Pholidichthys leucotaenia. Next base: position 322,099,745 of record CM035843.1, on the reverse strand, counting down.
GAATAATTCAGAAATACCAGCATGTGATATTAGGCGTCATGATAATTTTACTTAAAAAAAGGAGGTGCCGTGTATCATGACTAAGCTACTCATTTGGAAATGCTATCATGCCTTAATACACATATATAGGTCCTACAAACAAAATGGCACCATAGAGGTTTTGTCCCTTTTAGTGGTACCAATATCTGACTCGGCCCATGGACTAACACCTGCCACCATTTAAAGTGTCTGATTAACGCCAAATAAAGTTCAGCTGTTCTAGTAGGTGGCTGTGGCGCAGGTGTAGTGTAGCCGACTACTGCTCGGCGGGTCAGGGGTTCGATTCCCACTCTGTCTGCAGTCTGCATGTCGAAGTGTCCTTGAGCAAGACACTGAATGCCCAGTTGCTCCTGGTGGGTCAGACCAGTGCCTGTGCATCAGTATGTAAAAGTGTGTGTGAATGAGTGGATAGCAGGATCTGTAAAGTGCTTTGGTCATCTACAGATGAGAAGAAGTGCTATACAAGTGAACACCATTTTAGTAGGCTATTCCTGACATTTTTGTGGTCACATCTTGCAGCACAAGTCATGGTCCACAGAGAGCTTCCAAAGAATCAGAGGGATCTCATTGTTTAAAGGTATCAGTCAGGAGAAGGGTATAAAAGAATTTCCAAGGTATTAAATATACCATGGGACATGTAGGATCGTAGTATAGTTATTATATATTAGTATGACGGTGCCCTAGGCTTGGAGGAGTGATGCCCCGCCTTTGGGGGGTGGCGTCACCTGGATATAAGCCTGGTGCAGGAGACATATTGTCTCCTTGCCGTTACTCCTGTACTCGTGGTAGGGTCTCCCCACGTGTATATTAGTTCTTGGAATAAACATTATAAAACGTCACCTCGCCTCCTTGCTTATTCAGACACTACATTTGGCAACGGGGACAATCAGAGATGGAGAAGGCTGCAGCCACGTTAAGTCCTTTTTTGGAGGCTCCGGGAGAGCTGCTGGTCCCTTGGGCGACCTGGACAAATTACAAGCGAGGGCAATTCTGGTCCATAACCTGGGCATGGAGGGCCAGAAAATCCTCAGCACCTTAGGAGAGGGTGATAGCTATGACGATGTTGTGAGGCTCATGGCCGGCTACTTCCACACCCCCGAAAATATCATCATGCGGCGCCTCCAATTCCGACAACGGTGCCAGTGACCCAGAGAATCAGTTCAGCAGTTTGTGGCAGACCTCTGACAGCTGGCGGGTGAGTGCAGGTTTGGGGCCCTAGAGGAGGAGATGGTCCAAGACCAGTTGGCTGAGCACATGACCTACTCCTCGACGAGGGCTCACCTGCTGACTCACACTGGAGAGCTAACTTTGCTAGCGGCCATGGAGCTATCGCAACAGCACGAGGCAGCAGAGCGGCTGATGAAACACCTCGGCAACGACAACACTCCACAGAAGAGCGAGACACTTGGGAAGACCCTGGCCTTGGATTCGGACGATGGCAGCAACGACGATTACGCGGCCATTGTCAAGATACGGTCCACCCCAGGGACACCACGATGCTACGGCTGAGGATCCAGCAGGCACTGCAATTGAGCCAGGGAGTGTACGGTGAGGGGCAAGTGTTGTGGGCAGTGCAGTCTGATCCATCACTTCGCCAGAGTTTGCCACAATTTTGACAAGGAGGAACAGAGACAGGTAAAGGGAACTGTTAAGAAGAAGGCCCCTACGGTGGTGCACACAGTCTCGCTTGACACGGACGGACGCATTGTTTGTGACATTCTGTTGGACGGGACGGCGATACCATCGTTGGTGGACACGGGGTCAGCCGTCTCCATCTTCAACTTGGCAACTGTAAGTCAGTGTTTTCCCCACTATAGAATAAGTAACACTAATATCACCTGTTTTGGTTATGGTAGCCACCTGCTGGATGTCGTGGGCTCGGTGTGGCTGTCAGTGAGGTACAAAGGGGCCTCCATGTGCGCCAACGAGTTCATGGTGTCGCGGGATTGTAATAACCTAATGTGCTGTGATTTGTTCTACGGGCTCGGTTTTGCCATCACCTGCGGTGAAGTGGAGGAGTGGTCAGTTGGGAGTCTGTGGGACCGGCCTTTCTACATGGGAAGTGGCGATGAAGTATGGGACTTAGGGTGGCCCATTCTGGGTGAAGAGGGACACCGCCAGCACCTTAGTACGCCGACTAGGCAGGGGTCCCGTGCCAGTGTTTGTGGTCCCATGGATGGTGGACACGAATGGCATGGTTTGACCCCTGCGGTGGCGGAAAGGTCCAAAGAGCGTGAGCTACAGGGCTCTGGCAGCCGATGGGTTCTGGCTGCTGAGCCAACAGTGGCTGATGCCGCTCCAACACACCAACATCTGGTATCCGGGGTACCTCCAGATGGCACATACCCTAGCTGTGCCGATACCAAAGGCAAGGGACATGACTCGAGTCAACTTGGCGAACCGCCGAGGGGTCATAAGGGAGCCAGATTGTGGCGCAGACAACGGAGGAAGCCAGTGAGTGCTCCCCTGGGTGAGGGTGATAACGTGCGCCCTCGGGTCGAGCCTCAGCTTGGTCGGGTACACAGTTCCAGGTTAGGGACAGCAGGACAGGATAATCTGCGGGTGGCCCAGTCCAGCGGCGACGGCTACCTGAGTTCGACTGATGGGTCGAGATGGCATCCCAACGAGCTGCGACGTCGGAGCACCAAAGGACGTCCATGCAGTCTGTCTCCGGTCATGAAAAAACAGAGATGTTCTGGAAGTGGGCCGCATGACGGACACTCCTGGGGGGGGAGCTTTCAGGAGACCCGGGTTGAATGTGTGAGAGCTTACGGTGTGTCTGCAGTGTGTACTTATTAATATATGTTATGGTTACGGTTTTATGTTTGATGTATTCTGAATATGCACATGTTGAGGCTGTATGGGAACAGGGTGTAGGGAACCGTGTGAGTTTTGAGCGATATGTGTAAGTTGGTTCCTATGAACATTTACCCTGTTTATGATACATCTTATGCGATTTTAGTTGGTTCTGTAGTCCAAAAAAAAGTGTGTTTAGAGACATGTTTATTGCATTTTGACCTGTTGGTGTGTGCTACCTCTTGGTTCGTATATCTGTTTACAGTATTTTGCAATATTGTATTTTATTTCTATTTCCAGCACGAGGTGCTGTGTCTATTTCCCTGTTTGTGGTGGGGCCTTATGGCAGGTTATGTCATTATTAGTAATGGGGACTATCTACCACTGTAACAGGGTGATTAAGGGATGCAGACCACCGTTGTTGAGTGACTGTTGTTGAATGTGAGGTGCAGTGACACCTATGTGTGAATGGTTTTGTTTACTGCTCTATGGTGTGGATGCGTTTGGGGAGTTCTCTGTGAATGTACCTTGGGTATTCTGTGAGTTTATGGGATTGGGTACCGCCATTGTCTATGTCTATGTCTATTGTCTATGTCTATTTGTTATGTGTTTAGCTTAGGAGGGATTCATTTATTTTGGTGTGTGGCTCATTTTTCTTTCACAGACTGTTTGATTTCATAGTGGAGAGTTCCACTGAGCCAGAGTGCGGTGTGAATGTATAGGCCTGTTCTCCTTTGTATTAGTGTATGATTCAGGTGTAAATTATTTGGTTGGGTAAATCGTGTGCTTGCAATTTTTTTCGGGGGGGGGGTTGTAGGATTGCAGTATAGTTATTATATCCAATTTCCCCTCTGGGGATCAATAAAGTATACAAAATTAAAAATCAAATCAAAAATATATTAGTATGGTGGTGCCCTAGGCTTGGACTGATGATGCCCCGCCTTCGGGGGGTGGCGTCACCTGGGATATATAAGCCTGGTGCAGGAGACATATTGTCTCCTTGCCGTTACTCCTATACTCGCGGTAGGGTCTCCCCACGTGTATATTAGTTCTTGGAATAAACATTATTAAGCGTCACCTCGCCTCCTTGCTTATTCAGACACTACAGAACACAGTGAAGATAGTCATCATCAAGTGGAGAAAATATGGCACAATAGTGACACTACCAAGAACTGGATGTCCCTCCAAAATTGATGAAAAGACTAGAAGAAAACTAGTCAGGGAGGCTGCATGTGACAATAATCTCCCTTCTTCTTCATATGTCTGGGCTATAGGGAAAGGTGGCAAGATGGAAGCCTTATCTTACGAAGAAAAACATCCAGGCTGTGCATATTTATACAACCAGGTTATTGTAAGTTTTTTATTTTTTATTTTTCACCTTAAAAAAATTTCAGTTTGTTTTTCAAATGGGTTGCACAGGTTATTGGTCATATTAATGGTGGAAAAAGTTTAGAAATGATTTATCTTGATCTCATTTTTTTACATCACAAAAACCTGGCATTTGATCAGGGGTGTGTAGACTTTTTATTTCCACTGTATGCAGAATCCCTTGGTTATTGTTGTTACCATTACTGTTATTGATATTAGCTTAGTTAGCTTCCAGTTGCTAGTGTGTTATTTATAAATATGAGAATATATTCTCATAATAAATTTTGACTCACTCCTAGTAACACAGAGCTACCAGAGGACTGACCCCTCTTTCACTACTTTCAGTAGCTGTGTGGCCAAGGGTCATGAAACGGAGATAGGCACCACCCTACGCCATTGGCATGGGAATAACATAACCTAGTAACATTGCATAGACTCAAATGAACGTGAATGAGCTTGTGTAAAGACTTTGCACAATACATATTATTACACAAGCCTATTACAGCCCATGTAGTGGTATTTGGAATGGCAGAGACATAAACAAACATGATAGCTGCTAGCTGCTAAGCTAACTGTGGGAACTATTAAACAGCTCAGTGTGGTTACAAAAACGATCAAAATGTCAAACACGAACTTAATAAAGAAAAAAACGATTTGCCTGCACACTATTTCCAGTATGTATAATATACAGACATGGACAAAATTGTTGGTACCCCTCTGTTAATGAAAGAAAAACCCACAATAGTCACAGAAATAACTTGAATCTGACAAAAGTGGTAATAAATAAAAATTCTATGAAAAATTAACCGATGAAAATCAGACAATGCTTTTGAATTGTGGTTCAACAGAATTATTTTAATAAAACAAACTCATGAAACAGGCCTGGACAAAAATGATGGTACTCCTAGAAAAGATTGAAAATAATGTGACCATAGGGACATGTTCAACCAAGATGTGTCCTCTAATTAACATCACAGGTGTCTACAAACTTGTAATCAGTCAGTTGGCCTATTTAAAGGGTGACAAGTAGTCACTGTGCTGTTTGGTGACATCGTGTGTATCACACTAAACATGGACCAGAGGAAGGAAAGGAAAGAGTTGTCTCAGGAGATTAGAAAGAAAATTAGAGACAAGCATAAAGGTAAAGGCTATAAGACCATCTCCAAGCAGCTTGATGTTCCTATGACTACAGTTGCACATATTATTCAGAAATTTAAGACTCACAGGACTGTAGCCAACCTCCCTGGACATGGCTGCAGGAGGAGATGGATAATACGAATGATAACAAAAGAGCCCAGAACAACCTCTAAGCACATTCATGGTGAACTCCAAGGTCAAGGTACATCAGTGTCAGATCACACCATCCGTCGTTGTTTGAGCCAAAGTAGACTTCATGGGAGATGACCAAGGAGGACACCACTGTTGAAAACAAATCATAAAAAAGCCAGACTGGAATTTGCCAAACTGCATGTTGACAAGCCACAAAGCTTCTGGGAGAATGTCCCATGGACAGACGAGACAAAACTGGAACTTTTTGGCAAGGCACATCAGCTCTGTGTTCACAGACGCAAAAATGAAGCATACCAAGAAAAGAACACTGTTCCTACTGTGAAACATGGAGGAGGTTCTGTTATGTTCTGGGGCTGCTTTGCTGCATCTGGCACAGGGTGTCTTGAATCTGTGCAGGGTACAATGAAATCTCAAGACTATCAAGGTATTCTAGAGAGAAATGTGCTGCCCGGTGTCAGACAGCTTGGTCTCAGTCGCAGGTCATGGGTCTTGCAACAGGATAATGACCCAAAACACAGCTAAAAACACCCAAGAATGGCTAAGAGCGAAACATTGGACTATTCTAAAGTGGCCTTCTATGAGCCTGATCTAAATCCTATTGAATATCTGTGGAAGGAGCTGAAACATACCGTCTGGAGAGGGCACCCTTCAAACCTGAGACAACTGGAGCAGTTTGCTCATGAGGAGTGGGCCATAATACCTGCTGAGAGGTGCAGAAGTCTCATTGACAGTTACAGAAATCGTTTGATTGCAGTGGTTGCCTCAAAAGGTTGTGCAACAAAATATTAAGTTAAGGGTACCATCATTTTTGTCCAGGCCTGTTTCATGAGTTTGTTTTTTAAAATAATTCTGTTGAACCACAATTCAAAAGCATTGTCTGATTTTCATTGGTTAATTTTCATAGAATTTTTATTTATTACCACTTTTGTCAGATTCAAGTTATTTCTGTGACTATTGTGGGTTTTTCTTTCATTAACAGAGGGGAACTAACAATTTTGTCCACGTCTGTACATATAAGTACATAAGTGAAAGTGATAAAATTGAGTCATTGATGAGAAAGCACCAGGGAATAGGAAAATATAATGGAAGCGGAACCGGAAATGCGGGTGGTGTCATGAATCTGGAAATGATCTTGGGATCATGCCCACGCTTTGTTTATTTTCGTTCTCCCTGTGATTATTTATGATTGTTATTTGCATTGTGTGTCTCCTGAGTTTCCCCTGGTCCGCTGTGTTCATTCCCTGTTTGTCTTTGTTGTCATTGTTATGGTTCATGTGCATCCCCTGTCTATACAGCCCTGTCCATCCTGTTCTCTTCACCTGTTGCCACTTCCTTGCTGTCCCTGATTGTTCCCACCTGTTCTGTGATCTGTGATTACTCCAATGTCTATATACAGTGAGGAAAATAAGTATTGAACATGACAACATTTTTCTCATTAAATATATTTCTGATGGAGCCATCAACGTGAGATTTTCACCAGATGTCAGTAACAACCCAAGTGATCCATACATACAAAGAAATCAAGGCAACTGTGTTCACAAAACAAGTTATATTGAATAAAGTGGAATGACACAGGGAATAAGTATTGAACACATGAAGAAAAAGAGGTGCAAAAAGGCATAGAAAGCCAAGAAACCAGAAGAGACCAGACCAGAAAGTCATCCCATCCTGCATCAGTGCAAATTAATTTCATCTGGTTAAGTCAGCCAGGGGACCTCCAGTAATGCACTGGGCCTCACTCCTTTCCTCACTCTCTATGAAATATATATTTTTTTTTTTTGCTGGTCATTAACATTTGTTTGTTCTCTCCCATAGATTGAGTCCCCATCGTGCTGTTTGCTCTCTACATGTCTGTTCTTTTCTTCTTCTCTATCCCCTCACCCCCCAGCCAGTCGCAGCAGATGACTGCCCCTCCCTGAGCCTGGTTCTGCTGGAGGTTTCTTCCTGTTAAAAGGGAGTTTTTCCTCTCCACCGTCGCCAAGTGCTTGCTCACAGGGGATCGCCTGATTGCTGGGGTCTTTCTGCAACTGTGGGGGTCCCCCCTTCAGTTGATAGTGCTATGAGATGACTGTTGTTGTGAAATGGCGCTATATAAATAAAGTTGAATTGAATTGAATTGAAGTCCTGACTGATAGCCTTTAAAAAGGTCTGAGAATATCAGACTGTCACACCACAAAGAACTTATGATGGGTAGAAGCAAAGAGCTCTCTCTAGACCGTTGCAACCTTATTGCTGCAAAACATAGTGATGGCATTGGTTACAGGTGCATTTCTGAACTGCTGAATGTTCCAGTGAGCACTGTTGGCCATCATTCTGAAGTGGAAAGAACATCATTATACCATAAACTGGCCATGACCAGGAGCTTCTCACAAGATTTCTGACAGAGGAGTCAAAAGAATTACCAGAAGAGTTATCCAAGAGCCAAAGACCACTCGTGCAGAGCTCCAGAAAGACCTGGAGTTACCAGGTAATGCCGTTTCAAAAAAAATCCCAATAAAACAATCAGGCCTGTGGCCCGTCATGTTTTCAAAATCCCTGGGTGCTGTCGAATGAATAGGTGTGAGCAAGGGAGTGAGAGAGTGATCGAACAAGAGAGTAAGCAAGAGTAAGGGAGTGATGAGAGGAGATGGTGATGGTGGGTCGGTTTTGTGTGGCTCTTTGCATGTCAGGTGGTGTCTCGGAGGGCTTGCGGTGGTCCGCTGATCAGTTGCTCGGGTGGGCGTTGGTGGTGGTGGTCTGCTTCTGTGCCTGCGGCCGCCCTGGGGTGGGTTGGAGTACGTGTGGCTGCTGGCCTGGGCCAGCGGTCTCCCTGGCCACTGCTGGGTGCTGGTGCGCGTTCATGTTCACTGCATCTGCACCGCGGGCGCCCTAAGAAATAAAGGTGAATGAGTGTGGGTGAGTATGTGGGGAAGAGCACAAGTGGATGTGAATAGGTAGGAGCGTGAGTGAGACTGTGTGTATGGGTGAACGTGAGTGAGTGTGGGTCACTCTGAGGGTGAGTGGGAATGGCAGTGAGATTGAGTGGGTACAGGAATGGGAGAGAGGGCGTGGGTCCGGGATTGCGAGTGTGGGATTGTCTAGAGGTGAGGGCGAGCGGGAGTGAGTGAGTGCATGTGGGTGCAAGTGGGTGTGTATGACAGTATGAGAGTTTGAGAGCGTGGGAATGGGTGTGTGTGCTGGTCGGGAGGTGCTGGATTGAGGGGGTAGTGCCTCTTGGCTTCGTGGGCTCCCCTGAGTGGGGGGGGCACCCCCCCATGAGGCCCTTGTGCCTTGCTGCCACCTTCTTTGGGCGTGGGGTGTGAGGGTCCCCGGGGTGTGCGGTAGTGGTGCTGGGGTGGGGGCAGGCCCGCTGTGGGGTTGTCCGGGGGGGCTCGCGCCAGGGGTGCAGGCTGGTCTCCGACCCAGGAGGTAGAGCTGCTGGCCTCCAAGCACCTGGGGCCCCAAGGCTGCCGTTGGCCTCACTGGGGGGTTGGGGGTTGGTTGGTCTGGGTGCGTGGGTCCGCTGCACTGGCCGCTTGGTGGCCCAGCCTCCATCAGCTGTCCCTCCTGGGGCGGATGCCTGGCTGTTCTGGGGCTTGTTGGCCTCGGGACACTGGTGCCTGGTGAGGGTTGGTGGCATTGTCTTGCTTGCTCGAGGTTTCCGGGGGGGGGGGGAGTTGCTGTGACCAGCCACCCTCTTTGTATGTTCCATGACACACTACTCACATGCACACACTTATTTTGCACACGTGCTCATACACACGCACACATATGCACACACACATACTGTATGTCTCTCCTTTAAAAGGTGCAGATACCAGAATTGTGTTGAGACACAATGAGATTCAGTTTGAGATTCAGTTTGTTTCAGTTGTTAGTTTCTTCTTTGTTTGTTCCTCTTCCTTCTCTTTTCCCCTCCCCACCCCTCCTTTCCCCATCCCCCCCCTGTTGGATCCTTCATGGGTAAAACAATTTAAATGAAGTATTAAAAGTTATTACAAGAGGAGTTTATAAACAATATACAGTACATATACATGTAATGTATAAAGCTCCTTTTGGCAAAGTAAAACTGTTTGGCACAATAAGGGAAGTAGATTTCTGTTCTGCAAAAGCAGGGATGCCGGTCGGGCCTGCTAGCGAGGCTAAAGAGACAGCCGCATAGACCTCCGCTACCCAGCATTTTCCTTTCCAAAGCCAGAAGCATTGTCCACAAGATGGATGATTTAAAGCTACAGCTGGCAACTAGTAAAACTGTGAGAGACTGCTGTGTGCTGTTGTTAACGGAAAGCTGCAGTGCAGCTACCAGGGCGCACACTTCATCGTATGGACCGAACAGAGGAATCCGGGAAACAGAGAGGGGGCGGTCTCTGTATTTTTCTTCACGATTCTTGGACTAATCACAGTCATATTATTAACACTTACTGTTCTCCTGATCTGGAGACAATGTCAGTTTTATGTCGGCCTTTTTATCTTCCGAGGGAGCTGACAGTGGTTGTTATTACAGCGGTCTATATTTCTCCTGATGCAAATACTAAAGCGGCCTTTAGTCATCTGTACAGTGTTATAAATAAACAGCAGCAGGCCTATCCTGAGGGTGTTCACATTATAGCTGGTGATTTTAATCAAGCATGCTTGAAAACTGTGCTGCCTAATTTCACACAGTATGTGAAATGTGCCACTAGGGGAAAGAATTGTCTTGATCGGGTGTATTCAAACCTGAAGCATGCCTACAGAGCTGTGCCGTGTCCACATCTTGGTCTGTCAGACCATCTGTCATTGCTCCTCATTCCAGCATACACCCCCCTCAGGAGAACTGCTAGACCTACTGTAAAGAGCATCACAACATGGCCTGAGGTAACTCTTTCTCAGCTGCAGGACTGTTTTTCAAACACTTTATGGGATTTATTCAAGAATCAGGATCTGGAAATGTACACAAAGACTGCATTATGCTACATCACCTACTGTATCAACCAGGTGACTGTGGAAAAATGCATTAGGGTTTTTCCTAACCAGAAGCCTTGGATGACTAAAGAAGTACAGGCACTCCTCAGAGCCTGTGATACAGCCTTCAGGTCAGGGGATACAGATCTGTATAGCACCGCCCGGGCTAATCTGAAGAAAGGCATGAAGGTGGCCAAACAGGCCTATAAGAGGAAAGTTGAGGACCATTTTTCTGATAATGATTCGAGATGAGTATGGCAAGGCTTTTACCCTATCACAAACTATAAGGGAAGCAGCATCATTTCCAGTGACATCAACGACTCACTGGCAGAAGAATTGAACTGCTTTTTTGCACGGTTTGAGGCAAATACACCTCGCCCGGAGCCATTGACATTATTGAATGCCAGCTCTGATGTGCTTACCCTGCAGGATCATGAGGTGAGACATACACTGAGAGCAGTTCACCCGAGAAAGGCTACTGGTCCCGATGGATTGCCAGGAAAGGTGCTCAGAGCATGTGCACATCAGCTATGCTCTGTTTTGACTGACATTTTTAATTTGTCTCTTAAGGCAGTGTAGCCAAATTTTATCTAAACACTTTAAAAGGTCCTGGAATAAAATAATCAATCGGATCTGTGAGGTGAATCTTCCTTTTATTGTTGCAACAATAAAGAGGTAAGATCAGAAACACAGCTCTAAGGTCAGAATACAGCTTTGCTCTCTCCTGAGGCGAGAGAAACACACATTTTTATAGCTCTACACTGAGGTTACAAAAAAAAAACACATAAGACACACTGTGCAGCTGAGAGACATCGCAGGTGAAGGTTTCAAGGCCATTGAACTGTTTTCCCATGGGAGAAATGAACAGGGAGGAGAGGGAGTGAAAGCATGAATACCTAAGCTGGACACTGTGACTTATGAATTTTATCTTGGGACACAAAGTATTATAAAATCATCAAACAGCTGGTTAATATAGCACAATAAGCAGTTCATATATGGATAAAGTTACAGTCATATGTTGTAACACACACTTATAAAACATGTGATCTCAACAGATAAAAGCATAATAAATGAATTTCTACTACAGTAGCTTTTGTTAAACAGTGTTTAAAATCTGCAGTCATTATTCCTGTGCCTAAAAACATATTTTCAGCAGTCTGAATGACTATCAACCGGTAGCATCAACACCCATTGTTATGAAGTGCTTTGAGCAAATGATATTTAAACATCTTTTGTCCAGTCTCCTCCCAGCCTTTGATCGTTACCAGTTTGGGACAACCCCCCCCCCCCCCACACACACACACAGACAGAGCCCTGAGTGTCACCTTTCATTAGAGCCCAAAATGAAGCTTCTACATTGAATCATTCAAAAGTTACAGACGTTTTTCCAAACTGTGCCATTTGGCACAGTTCCAAAACGCCTGGGAACTACCTGAGAACAAAGCTGTGTAATATATTCATTTTTTGTGGTACTGTTAAAAATTTGGACCTCAGCTTGATAACACTTGGTTCTACATTTCTGTTGCATTTTCCAGCCCGGATCTGAAGCTGTGTGTTATTTGCAAGCATTTGTATCCAAAAAAACACCCAGGCCAAATTTATTTTCTTCAAGTTCACTATGTTTAGATGACTGTAACTCAGTGGACGGAGCACTTAGAGAGATCATGTTTTTTTTGCCAAAAAATTCAAAGTGTTTTCTTTTAAATGAGACCAACCCCATGAAGATGCTGCAAAGGGTTGAAGAACAGCTTTTGATTTAATTTGGGCACATTAATTTTGGGCGTTTTTAGGGAAATTGACCGGAGTGCAAGGGGTTAAGTTTCTGGGTGTTCATATTTCTCACAACCTTACCTGGGCAGTTAACACCATAGCTACGATAAAGAAAGCTCAACGATGTCTACACTTTTTGAGGCTCCTCAAGAGGAATAGCCTGAATGCACAGTTGCTGGTTTTATTTTATCGCTCTGCTATTGAGAACATTTTGTCATATGGCATCACGGTTTGGTATGGGGGCTGTTCAGCCGAAGACCGCAAATCCTTGCAGAGAGTGATCGAGACTGTGCAAAAAATCACTGGCTGTTCTCTTCCTTCTCTGGAAGAGATTTCCAGGACTCGGTACCTCAACAGAACTATTGCCATTATTAAGGACTGCACTCATCCAGGTCATGATTTCTTTCACTTGCTCCCCTCAGGAAAGCGGTACAGATCCCATAAAACCTGGATTACCAGGTTTAATCATAACTTTTTCCCAACAGCAGTATGTATTTTGAACAGATTTATGTAGCACATACAGACTGCTGATGTTATTTTAGATTATTTTGTGGCAGTAACCTTGTGTATAAGCTGGTCTTATTTATTTGTCGCTCAGTATGTTTTTATTATTGCTATGTACATACTGTATTTAACTCTTTAGGTATTATTGTATTAAGCATTATTTATTGTTGTAATTATGAGAATGTTAAATGCATGAGTGAACTGTGAATGTGATAGTTTGTTTTAGGGAGCAGTATCTCAAATTCGTTGTATTGTTTTTTAGCAAAGGAATGACAGTAAAGGCACTTTGACTTTGACTTTGACTTTGCTCACCCAGCTGCCTGACAGGACAAGGGAAAAAAAAAACAAGTATTGCACTCAACTGACATGGGCTGTATACCCACTCACCTCATGAGACTCCATTGCTTAAAACAAAAACATGTTGAAGCTCGTTTAAAGTTTGCTGCACAACATTTGGGCAAGCCAGAAAAAATACTGGGAGAATATAGTCTGGTCAGATGAGACCAAAATTGAATGTTTTGGATACCACAACACTGCATGTTTGGGGAAGAAATGACACTGCACATACCATCATGATGTGGGGGTGTTTAAGCACATGCTACAGGCAGACTTTATATAATTGAAAGGAAGATGGATGGCTAGAACTGCTCAGCAAGTCACCTGACCTGAATCCAATTGAAAATCTTTGGAATGAACTGAAGATCAGAGTTCAGAAGATACCCACGGAACCTTCAAGATTTGAAGACAGTTTGTGTGGAAGAATGGGCTAAAATCACTCCTGAGCAATGTCGGCGCCTAGTTTCTCCACACAGGAGGCATCTGGAAGCCATTATTACCAAGAAAGGCTTTTCTATTAAATGTTAAATGAATTTCACCAACCATGTTCAATACTTATTCCCTGTGTCATTCCACTTTATTAAATATAAAGTGGAGGGCAGCTCAGTGACAAAGTGGTTAGCATTGTGGCAGCACAGCAAGAAGGTCCCAAGATCGAGTCCACCCCTGACCATCATGGGTTCTATCCCACCCCCTGACCACCCTTCTGTGTGGAGTTTACATGTTCTCCCCGTGTCTGCATGGGTTTATCCCGGGTACTTCAATTTCCTCCCACAGGCCAAAAACATGCAAGTTTGGTTAAATGGAGACTCTAAAGTGGCCCTAGGTGTGAATGTGTGTGTGAATGGTGAAGGGATTGGTGCTCCACTGTGGCTGCCGCGTCCATCCAGGTGGATGCCCTGCAATTTCCCTCTGGGATTGATAAAGTATACTAAAAAATAACTTGTTTTGTCAACACAGGTGCCTTGATTTCTTTGTATGTATGGATTACTTGGGTTGTTACTGGTATCTGGTAAAAATCTCAGGTCAATGACTCCATCAGAAAAATGTTTAATGATAAGAATGTTGATGTGTTCAATACTTATTTTTACAAGAGACAAGATGATTCCAGTTTATGGCACTGACTGTCTGCCTCTGACAGCTTGTCTTGTTTTTATACTGTTTTTAACTGTTGACATTCAAGAAATCAAGTCTCTACTGGTGTACAATCACCAAACATTGTTGGATCTTAGACTTCCTGCCGAGGATCTTATTTCGTTTGATTATGGGGGAAAGAAATCCTTGCCTCCACTCCTGTCAGGTATCTCACCTCACTCTCGGGCCTCGGCCCTGCTCTCCAGGCGAAACCGTCACCGTCAGCGTGGGAAACGCAGCGGTTGGCTGGTGAAACTGAATGCCCGCCTGACATATTCTTTCACTGTTCCCCGGACTCTAGACGGATTATATCTCCATGTCTCTGTGTCCTGGCATTCCCTGGATCCTGTTGATGCCTGCTTGGTCCCTGTGACTGGCCTTGGTGAGGTGATCTGGCCCTGGTGCCGCTGATCTCCCCAACCTTGCCAGAGTGGGGTAAATTCCCGGCACCTGAGACCACTGCCTGCGTCTCCTGTTGTGCTGAGGCCCAGGCTCCAGCCAGGATTGGCCTGGCTAATGCCAGATCGCTGGCAAATAAAACCTGCATCCTGAGGGATTTCATCAGCTCCCGTGATCTGGATTTCTTTTTTGTGATGGAGACATAGCAGACTGTGGGTGAATTCACTCTTCTGTCTGAAGTTTTACCTCAAGGTTACTGTTATTTCAATTCCCCATGGACATCAGGACGAGGAGGAGGACCAGCAACGGTCTACAAAAATGACTATAAATGTAAGCAATGCTTTTTTACCCTCTTCATTCTCTAGCTCTGAACTGACTTTCTCTGAGGTGGGTCACTCAAACCCAGTACTATGTGATGTCATACACAGACCACCCAAATATAACAAGGACTTTGCCAATTTCTTGGCTGGCATTGTTTCAAACTATGATCATGTCCTTATTGCTGGAGATTTCAATGTACATATACAGTATGTTGTCCTGATAAGCCACTGGTGAAAGACTTTTTAAATATCATTGATTCCTTTAATCGAGTGCATCCTCTTCTGCTCCTCTGCCATATGGGGTCCCACAGGGGTCAATTTTAGGGCCCATGCTTTTTTTCTTTGTACATACTTCCGCTTGGTTCCATTTTTAAAAAAGCATGGTATCTCCTTCCAGGCAGCATGGTGGAACAGTGGTGAGCACTGTGTCAGCACAGCAAGAAGGTCATGGAATTGATTCCACTCCCAGACCATTGTGGGTTCGATCCCACCTCTGACCATCAGTGACCCTTCTGTGTGGAGTTTGCATGTTCTTCCCGTGTCTGCGTGGGTTTACTCCGGGTACTCTGGTTTCCTCCCACGGGCCAAAGATATACAGGTTAGGTTAATTGGCATCAACTGGGGGTTCTAAATTGACCTTATGTATGAATGTGAGAGTGAATGGTTGTCTGTCTTTCTGTGTTGGCCCTGCAATGGACTGGCGATCTGTCCAGGTTGTACCCTGCCTCTTGCCTCTTGCCCCCCCCCACCCCCCACGACCCGAAAAGGATTAAGTGGTAGAAGATGGATGAACGGATGGATGGATAGTATCTCCTTCCACCTGTATAGAATAGACTAGAATAGGCTTTATTGTCATTGCACAGCTGAACAGCACAACAAAATTGTGGGTGCTCCACCAGGCTACTGCACAATAAAGTAAGTGAGAAGAATTTGAAATAAAACAGTTACAGAACACACAATTAACCATATATGACTGAGGTAAACGTAAAAGTAAAAATAACATAGCCCACTGGTATATACACAGGTACGGTAGTGGTTTTGCGGGTGGAACTATGTACATAGGAGTGCAGAGTGCAGAACACATAATAGAGTAAAATGGGTCAAGGATTATTGAAAATATGTACAGTAGTGATTTCATGGATGGGTCAATATACATGAAAGTGAGCAGTGCAACAACAGGTGAGTTATAGTGGTCATTTAAGGGTCCTCAGTTCTGTGCATGTGAGTGTTCGGTGGGGGGGGGCTCTGACTGTTTGAAGTTCGGATGGGCCAAGGGAAGAAACTGTTTGTCATTCTGGAGGTGTGGGATCTGATCGATCTGAACCGTCGTTCAGAGGGAAGCAGGTCAAACAGGTGGAGGGCAGGATGTGAGGGGTCTCCTCTGATGGCCTTGATCCTTCTGAGACAGGAGGCTCTGGAGATGCCTTCCAGGGAGGACAGAGGGCTTATGATAATTTTTTGGGTGGTGTTGATGACCCTCTGCACAGCCTTCCTGTTCTTGGCTGGGGAGCTGGCGTACCACACACCAAGACAGTAGGTGAGCATGCTCTCCACTGATCAGCAATAGAAGGCCAGCAGCAGCTTCCGGTACAGGTTGTGCTTCCTCAGGACATGGAGGAACTGCAGCCACTGCTGGGCTTTCTTCATCAGGGCCTTGGTGTTGACAGTCCAGTAGAGGTCAGAGGAGATGTGGGTGCCCAGGAACCTGAAGGTGGGGACGTTTTCCACGCAGTTGCCATTTTTATGAAGGGGGGGTGGTCCTGTCTGTACTTCCTGAAGTCCAGAATGAGTTCTTTGGTTTTTTGGACATTCAGTTCCAGGTTGTTTGCTTGGCACCACAGTAGAAGATTCTCTACCTCCGCCCTGTACGCCTTCTCATCGTCATCGGTGATGAACCCAACCAAGGTGGTGTCGTCCGCGTATTTCACGGTAAAGGTGGTTGGGTGGGTTGGAATACAGTCAGAGGTGTACAGGGAGTACGGTAGAGGGCTTAGCACACAGCCTTGGGGGGAGCCGGTGCTGAGGGACAGTGTGGAGGAGTGGTGGGGGTCAAGTCTGACTGTTTGTGGGTGATTGGTGAGAAAGTTCTTTATCCAGGAGCAGGTGTGTGTGTGTGTGTCTGGGGGGGAGTTTGTTGATCAAGATGTCCGGGATGATAGTGTTAAGCTACTGGTATCCCAGCACATCAGGAACTGTCTTCCCCCCTCCCTCGACCCCCATCAGTTCGCCTACAGGGAGAACTGGTATATGGAAGACATCATCGCCTCCACTCTCCACAGAGTGCTGAGCCACCTGGAGAACCCAAGGAGCTACGTGAGGATGCTCTTCATGGACTACAGCTCAGCTTTTAAAACATTTCATGAATACAGACGTGAGTGCAATGGGTCTATAGTCATTCAGGCTGTCAATTGCAGCCTTGTCTTTGTGTACATTCTTGTCTGCTAATTGTGCATTGAGGGCTTTTTTTCTTGTAATCATAATATTGATCATATATGACCGGTATTCTGACAATCAATGGTTTTTTGCTCTTTCCTATTGTGTTATCCTTTTCTTCCCTATGCATCCTGTACCCATCTGATGACAGGCGCGTTTTCAGACGCTGCCACGTCACCGGAAATGCAGGTCGTTTTCTGTGTCAAGTCAAATCCCTCGTATGTTATCAGTTGTTTACTGTTAATGTACTTGGCAATAAATCCTTTCTGAGTTCTGAGTTCTGAGTTTTTGGGGATGAGGATGATGGTGGAGGCCTTGAGGCAAGAGGGGACTGTGACATGTGTCAGGGAGAAGTTGAACAACTTGGTGAGGATTCCTGCCAGCTGGTCTGCACATGCCTTGACCACCGCTCCTGGGATGCCGTCTGGACCAGCAGCTCTGCGGGGGTTCACTGCTCTCAGTTACCTCCTCACCTCATACACCTGTAGCGATAGGGGGGAGAGAGGGGAGGGGAGGCGGGTTTGGGGGGAGATGTGCTCAAACCGGGCACAGAAGCTGTTAAGCTCCTCTGCCAGAGTGAGACTGTTGTCTGATACTGGGGAGGCCCTGGCCCCTGTAGTTGGTGAGGGCCTGGAGGCCTCTCCACATCTGTCGGGGGTTGTTGTCTGAGAGGAAGCCCTCCACCTTCGTCCTATAGGCGTTCTTAACAAGTTTTATGCCTCTCCTCAGGTTAGCTCTGGCAGTGCTGTACAGACAGCTGTCCCTCTGTCTGAAGGCTGAGTTGCAGGCTCTGATCAGAGTCTGGACTTCAACAGTCATCCAGGGTTTGCGGTTTGGAAATACCCAGATGCGTTTGGTGACCGTCACATTTTCTACACATGCTGATGATTGCCAGATATATGTCCCTTTAAAACAAAAAGATGCCTCATCAGTAAACTCACTTCTGTCATGCATTGAAGACATCAAGTGTTGGATGGCCCTTAACTTTCTAAATTTTAATGATAAGAAGAGAGAGGTGATGGTGTTTCGACCTAGTGGCCCCTGTGAGTCCCCTCCTGTAAACTTGGGCCCCCTCACACCTTATGTGAAACCCACAGTCAAGAATCTTGGTTTTATTGTGGACAGTGATTTTAAATTAGACACTCATATTCGTTCTGTGGTAAATCCAACTTTTTTCATCTAAGATGTTTAGCAAAAGTAAAACCCATTCTCTCTAGACTGCACCTGGAAACAGTAATTCATGCTTTTATTTCATCTCAGCTTGATTACTGTAATGCACTCTACGCCAGTGTCAGCCAGTCATCTCTTTGATGTCTGCAGCTAGTACAAAATGCCGCTTCTCGTCTTTTAACAGGTACACATAAAAGAGATCACATTCCACCCACTTTAGCCTCACTCCACTGCCTGCCCATGCATTTTAGAGTTCATTTTAAAATTCTTTTATTTGTTTTAAATTCTCAAACGGTCTTTCTCCGCCTTATCTCTCTGAGCTTCTGCATCCCTATACTCCCAGCCGATCCCTCAGGTCAGCTGAACAGCTGCTCCTGAGGGTGCCAGAGGTGGAGCGGAAGCTCAGAGCGGATAGAGCCTTTTTTGAAAACAGCACCCAGGTTATGGAATGATTTACCTCTGCACATTAGACAAGCACCTTCACTGTCTATTTTTAAAACCCGTTTCCCTTTGAAGCACCAGAAAAACCATACCAAACTAAATTCAAAGCTGTTTTTCAACCCTTTGCACCATCTTCATGAAGTTGGTCTCATTCTAAAGAAAACACTAAATTTTTTTAGCAAAACAGTCAGAATCCCTCTAAGTGCTTCAGCCACTGAATAACAGTGATCTAAATATAATAAGTGTGAAGAAAATAAAGCTCACCTGGGTGTTTTTTTTGTTTTCTTTTAGATACAAATTCCCAAAAATAACATAGAGCAGTTAGATACTGGCTGGAAAACACAATAGAAATGTAGAACCAAGTGTTATGAAGTTCAGGTAAAAATTTGGTAACAATAGAACAAGAAATGAATATATTACACAACTTTTGTCTCAGGTGTCTTCAGGTGTTTTCAAACCGTGCCAAATGGAATGGAATGGAATCACCCTGCCCCCCCCGCCCCCCGTGATTCTTCAGCTAACGACCAGATCAAGTAATTAATAATTTCTTCGATGTTTAGTGTGAATTTTAGCCATTTTTCAAAACAATGAGTGATGTTAGAACACTTCTTCCTTGGATTCACAGACTGGTTTACACTAGCTTTATGCACATGCGTTATGTACGGGCTTTAGAGGGGGGAAGGTGGCTGAATGCCCCCTTGTGAGGTATCCCTGAATTTAGAAATTAGTTGGCTAAGCCATATGTCCATCATTTGCTTACTCTGCTACAATTAGCTACTTGTGTTCCCGTTAGCCATGAGGCTGGACCTTCATGAACCTTTATCGCTCATTGGGTTTCCACGGCTTTCAATCACAAAATGGAGGCTCTATTGGGTCAAAAGAGCTGTCAATCACTTAGGCACACATTCCTGTCTGGGAGATTTCTGTTTCTGGTCCAACCACCCGGAAGTGATGTGTTTTTAGCCGAAAAAGCTAACCGATTTTCAAACAAATGTGCCTATTTTATGGGCAGTTTTCCCCGTCGTCATCAAGATGGACAATAAATCTTACTCAGATGGATCTATTGGACCATTTGCAATACAAATGGACCGTATTTGTTGAACGATCATTCATTTAGAGACGGCAAGGAAGCTCCTTTGGTGAGTCACTCATTCGATTTCATGCTAATGCTAGCTGGTTAAAAGTTTTATTTAAATCCAGTGTTATTACATTTTCTGAAATCTGTTTTAATAACTAAATAGATGAAATTGCAAGCTTTCAAGCGATGTAAAGCATGACTGCCTACTGTAAGCATATTTAACACAATTCACTGTGTCGCAGCTGAGACTTTTAAACGGATACTTAAATACGGCCGCCCGCGGTATGCAGAACGTCAAGGGATTTTAAAACACTTTTACTCCCTGGCTGTCATGATTCCTCATGCGCCACACAATGGCGCACGAGGGGAAGGAATGAAAAACCCAATAGCTGGAGTAGAACGTGCCGTTTATTAAACAAACTACAACAAAATAACAAGTCCAGTACGATCACGCTAATACAGTGAATGATATGATGAGTTAAAGGCCACCAGACATACAGGGATACCAGCCGGATGTTCTACAGCAGGGGTCACCAACGCGGTGCCCGCGGGCACCATGTCGCCCGCAGGGACCACATGTGTCGCCCGCAGGCCTGTTCTAAAAATAGCACAACTCGCAAGTGAGATGCAGATGTAATTTTTTCTGCCGCTATTTTTTATTTTATATTTTTTATATTTTTTAAAATCACACTTGCATTTATATAGATTTTAAAATAACAATGTCTTAAAAATAAAAAAAATGAAAATATGTTTATTATACGTAAAGTTAAGGTGAACTCTGACCTAGTTCAAAGGTCAGTATTGTGCGCATGACAAAACCTTCGCGCTTGTGGAGCGTAAGCTTAGCTGGCGGGCAGTTAAGATGGTGCGCGCAGTGCGGTTTCCAAGCCCAAAAATATGGCAAAAAAAGACAGAAAATTTATCATTTTCAAAGTGAGCGGGAGGAAGAGTTCTTTTCTACTACCGTGAAAGGAAGCTGCGTGTATTTCATTTGCGGGGCGATGGCGAAGCGCCACTTCACTACCCACTCTTTTTTTGGGGGGGGACTTATCTTGTACCCGTAGGGAGATTTGTTCTGCATTCCGGTGACAAGCCACCAGCCGCTGCGTGCGCAAGCGCCCCTTAACTCCCTAACCTTCATGTTTTTGCATGAAAAACGAGAACATGCACCACCAGAACATGCAAACTCCACACAGATCACTGTTGGCCGGGGGCAGGGATCAAACCCACGATCCCCCGGCCGAGGGTAAACTGCTGCCGCGGTGCTAACCACTGCGCCACCGTGCATATAAGCACTCTCAGTGCTTGTTTAGTTTCTTCTCATGAAAGGACAGTTCTGGTTGCTCAAGCATGATTCTTGGCAAGAACTGTATGGATATAATTCCAGTGAAGAAGAACACACTAAAGTGTGTTTATTAAATGTAACAGATTTTGAGCAGAATTGCAGCAGATTTGTTCAATTAAAAATGTGATAAGATTTATTTAATATGAAAGTTGATTTTTCTTAAATGTTGCATAACTTTTTCAAACATGGTTCAACATAGTTCATGAATTAAAAGGGTTTAGTTTTTTATGGTTAAAAGGGACTGGTGAAAACTGGACATTTTTTTATGAAATGTAGAAGGGATCATCTGAACAATTGCTGAGATTAATAAAAATAAAGTGTTGAATATTGATGTTGTCTGTTACCCACTCTAAGTTATTGATAATTATTTATCTATGTATATATACTATATATACTGTATATGTATACACACACACACACACACACACAATTTGTTATTTTAGAGGAGTGTGTCAAGCTGGTGCCCTTCACATGACTCGATACCCATGAAGTAGCTCTTGGTTTCAAAAAGGTTGGTGACCCCTGTTCTACAGCCAGGGAAGAAGCCTAGTGCCACTGTACGGTGGGCACAAAAAGAAAGGCAAACATAACTTATGGCGAGAACGATCCAGAGCTGTCCGTGCAGTCTGGTGGATGAGGGAGAGAAGCAGAATCAGCTGCTAACACCGAGGGATTAACCGTCTTCAAATGTCAGGCTGAATAACACACAGGTAGTGGAACAACATATGTGGAGGAGCACGCTGCCACGTATGAAGGCGAATGCCCCGACGATCTCTTCCTACTAACCCCTCGTTTAAATAATAATAATCCTAACGAGGGAAAAGATAGCCGGTGTGAGAATGCGTGGGCTGGACATAATGAACCCCAGGTGTGCATGAGTGAGTGTTTGGGCATGTGAATGAGAATGAATGGAGTGTGTGTGTGTGTGTGTGTGTGTGTGTGTGTGAACACCCGTAATGAAGCACAGCTGATGGCACGGACAGGAGGAGGGGGCGTGCCCGAGCTGTCAGGGAGCAAAGGCCCAAATAGTTCCTGAAGCGCCTGGTGGAAAATAGGGCAAAATATAACCATAAGTCAGAACTGGGTTTGGAACTCCCCAACCCAGATTCATGACACTGGCCTTCGACCCAGTGTGAGGCACTGATTTTATTGAATGAAATAGATTTTTTTTTTTTATTTATTTACTTCTTTTACTTTTAATTTTATTGATTCTGTTGACTGTGGTTTCTACTCGTGCCAAGTTTTATATTGTTTTGTTGGTTTTATATTGTTTTTGTGTTAGTGTCCTGCTCCTTGCTTTTCTGTTGTCATGTGCTTTCTTGTTGTACAGCACTTTGTGTAGCGAGTGCTGTTTTTTAAAGTGCTGTTTTTTAGAGTACTTTATAAATAAAGTTGATTGATTGATTGATTATTTTCCCCTCTGTATGTGCATCTCAGTCTGTCTTCTCTTGTTGGCATCTCACCCACACTTCTGTCTTACCTGAGTAATCCTGCCTGTAATCGTGTGTCAGAAGCCTGCCACGTTTTTTGCCATTTTTGTGTCAACCCATGCGCTGCTTTATTTTCTGTTTTTTAATAAATCATGGTTTATCACATTCACCTGCCGGTTGGGTTCTCCTCTTCTTTGCCCTGGAGGGGCACTTCTGACAGAAGGTTGCAGCCAATACTGGACACAGCGGGCTAAAAAAGGAGGAGAAAAAAGTGGAGTCGGGATGAGCTGGAGGTGGTGGCTATGATTGAGGACATAGCGACTGACGTTCGGAGCTACTCTTCCCGTAGGGATGAGATGTTTTGCTAGGGGGAGTCATTAATCTGCTCGCAGCCAGATTGAGCATGCGCTCTCACCCCCAAGTGCAGAATCTCTCCCTTCGTCCACTACCACTGCTGCCATCTGCTTCCTCCTTGCTGGAGCCAGCCTTCCTCCCACCTATTCTCTCTCCAGCAGAGTAGGGAGAGTTCTGCGGCAGCAAGCTGGCATTCAGGGGCCCCGGGTGGAAGGAAGGCTCCAGGAGACGCTGCTCCTCTTGACGCTATGTACCATGACCTGTTCCAGCTACACTCCAGATAGCTCCAGCTGTTTGTGAGGTGCGCACAACAGCTACCGGTGTCCCCGAGGTGTACACAATTGCTCCCACTGTCCCCTAGGTTCACACAATGGCTTCCGCTGTCCCTGAGGCGCACGCCTCAGCTCCAGCTCTCTCCACGGCGCACACATCAGCTAGCACTCCACCTGTTTTGCATGTCGTCGTGCTTGCAGCAGTTTGCCCTGTCATTAAGCCTGCAGCTTCGCCTGTCATCAAACCTGCAGTGCCAGCTCCTACATTTTCTGTGCTGGTGCCCTCACCCGCTGCATCTCCTCAGACTACCTCGTCTGCTGCTCCTCCGGCATCCCCAGAGGTGGAGGTCGCCTCTCCAGCAGCAGAGTTACTGGTGTCCTCGCCAGTGGAGCAGCAGGAGCTAAGGGCTAAGGCAAGTCCTCTTTTTTGTCTTTTTAACATCAGTTTTAGAGAGGATTTGTCTTGCTTCTGCCAGGGAGACCCAGTTGCCGTTTCCACCTGCCTCTGAGCTCTCCCTGCCAAGCTCTTCTGTTGGTGGTTGTGGTGTGGACATGATACCTGCATGTGTTTCTCACTCCCTGTCCGAGGTGGCTTTGTCAGGGATGGAGGCGCACATTTTGACTCCTGCAGTCCTGATGACCAGCGCACTCCAACTGTCAGTTCCAGAGGCTGAGGGGCCTCCACCCATCGTTCCAGAGGTCAGGGGGCCTGCACCCACTTTTATAGCAGTCGGGGGACCTCCACCTGTCGTTCCAAAGTTTGGGGGACCTCCACATGTTGTTCCAGAGATCAGGGGACCTTAACCCATCGTTCTAGAGGTCGGGAGACCTCTACCCATCGTTACAGAGGTTGGTGGGCCTCCATCTGTCATCCCAGTGGCCGAGCAGTCTGTTCCACCTGGGTCGTCAGAGCAATCTACTCCATCTGAGTTGTTGGAGCCATCCGCTCCACCTGAGCTGCCCAAGGTCACTGCTGTTCAACTGCTGCCACCTGAGCTCAGCACGCTTGTCACGCCATGTTCATCCGTCTGGTGGCCCATGAAGTTTGGTAGGCCACCTGATGCGATGTGTTCATCCGTCTGGTGGCCCTTGAACTTTGGTAGGCCACCTGGCGTGCCATGTCCATTAGTCCGGGGGTCCAGGGACTTTGGCCAACCACCCGATGACATTTTTTCTTATTTATGTTCTTGTTTTGACCCGCCATATCTATGCCCTCCTCCCGCCCGATTGGGGTATTCTGTGCTTTGGTTGGAGAGCGTGTGGAATCCACCCTTGGGTGGTGGTGGGGGGGTCAGGATCTTGGGATCATGCCCAGTTGTTCTGTGTTTCCCTACTTCAGTCTTATTTTGATCAATGTGTTTATTTTCTATATCATGTCTCTAATTATGTTCTGTAATTTTGTTTCCTGCCCTTCATGTATAGTTATTATGATTATTACTATACTGTTTTTCCTTAGCACCCTCTGGTTCTACCCTTTAGTGTCATTGTTATGTTTCGTGTGCATCCGATGTCTATACAGCTCCACCCATCCTGTTCTCCTCACCTGTTGCCACTTCCTGGCTACCCCTGACTGTTCCCACCAGTCCTGTGTTCTGTGATTACTCCCCTGTTTATATACAGTGCATCTGGAAAGTATTCACAGCGCTTCACTTTTTCCACATTTTGTCATGTTACAGCCTTATTCCGAAAGGGATTAAATTCATTTTTTCCCCTCAAAATTCTACACACAATACCCCATAATGACAATGTGAAAAAAGTTGAGATTTTTGCAAATTCATTAAAAATAAAAAACTAAGAAATCACATGTACATAAGCATTCACAGCCTTTGCCATGAAGTTCAAAATTGAGCTCAGGTGCATCCTGTTTCCACTGATCATCATTGAGATGTTTCTACAACTTAATTGGAGTCCACCTGTGGTAAATTCAGTTGATTGGACATGATTTGGAAAGGCACACACCTGTCTATATAAGGTCCCACAGTTGACAGTGCATGTCAGAGCACAAACCAAGCATGAAGTCAAAGGAATTATCTGTAGACCTCTGAGACAGGATTGTCTTGGGGCACAAATCTGGGGAAGGGTACAAAAAAATTTCTGCTGCTTTGAAGATCCAAATGAGCACAGTGGCCTTCATCATCTGTAAATGGAAGAAGTTTGGAACCACTGGGACTCTTCCGAGAGCTGGCCGGCCGTCTTAACTGAGCGATCAAGGGAGAAGGGCCTTAGTCAGGAAGGTGACCAAAAACCCGATGGTCATTCTGTCGGAGCTCCAGCGTTCCTCTGTGGAGAGAGGAGAACCTTCCAGAAGGACAACCATCTCTGCAGCAATCCACCAATCAGGCCTGTATGGTAGAGTGGCCAGATGGAAGCTACTCCTTAGTAAAAGGCACATGGCAGCCCACCTGGAGTTTTCCAAAAGGCACCTGAAGGACTCTCAGACCATGAGAAACAAAATTCTCTGGTCTGATGAGACAAAGATTGAACTCGTTGGCATGAATGCCAGGCGTCATGTTTGGAGGAAGCCAGGCACCGCTCATAACCATGCCAATGGGGGAAGCAGCATCATGCTGTGGGGATGTTTTTCAGCGGCAGGAACTGGGAGACTAGTCAGGATAGAGAGAAAGATGAATGCAGTAATGTACAGAGACATCCTGGATGAAAACCTGCTCCAGAGTGCTCAGACTGGGGCGACGGTTCATCTTTCAGCAGGACAATGACCCTAAGTATGCAGCCAAAATATCAAAGTTGTGGCTTCAGGACAACTCTTTGAATGTGCTTGAGTGGCCCAGCCAGAGCCCAGACTGGAATCCAATTGAACATCTCTGGAGAGATCTGAAAATGGCTGTGCACCGACGCTTCCCATACAACCTAATGGAGCCTGAGAGGTGCTGCAAAGAGGAATGGGTGAAACTGCCCAAAGATAGGTGTGCCAAGCTTGTGGCATCATATTCAAAAAGACTTGAGGCTATAATTGCTGCCAAAGGTGCATCAACAAAGTACTGAGCAAAGGCTGTGAATACTTATGTGCACGTGATTTCTTAGCTTTTTATTTCTAATAACTTTGCAAAAAATTCAATTTTTTTTTTGACATTGTCATTATGGGGTATTGTGTGCAGAATTTTGAGGAAAAAAATGAATTTAATCCCTTTCGGAATAAGGCTGTAACATAAAATGTGGAAAAAGTGAAGGGCTGTAAATACTTTCAGGATGCACTGTATGTGCATCTCAGCCTGTGTTCTGTGCTGCGACCTTGTCTCTTGTTGGTTTCTCACCCACAGTTCTGTTTGGCCTGTCTTACCTGAGTAATCCTGCCTGTAATCCTGTGTCAGAAGCCTGCCGTGTTTTTGCCCATTTTGTTTCATCCCACGCACTGCTTTATTTTCTATTTTTTAATAAATCATGGTTTACCACATGCACCTGGCATTTGGGTCCTCCTCTTCTTCGCCCTGAAGGGGCACTTCTGACAAGTGGACTGGAATGCGGAAGTACATTACTCTACATTGTGAAGAGGTCCATAGTGAACTGTTCGCACTGACGTGCTGGGCAGTTCGAGTTGGTCGCCATAACTGACTGGGCCGGGATCTGAAGTGGCTGCCTGGAGCTGGCACTTTGATCACTCATTTATTTGAATTTATTTTACTCTAGGGATCGGTTATATCCTGTCAGCCACTGGAAACACATGGACCACACGTCCCTGTTAACCAGTGATGTTTTGTTTCATTCATTTTTTGAGACGAATGTTCACATCTTGGAGGTGGCGGGTTGGAGCAGCCACTGGCCTGTATCCTTGATGCATCAAGCAGAAAACCTCTGATAATATTCCTTAAATTTGTTTGTGAGTGAGAAAAGTCTCAGAAATTTTCAGATCACATCAGCTTATTGCCGTGTCCCATGAAGTGGCAAGCACCACTACCCAAGGGGCTCTGTTGTGGCTTGTGGGCACCCTTGGGGCTTGGTGGGGGAGCCGCCGAGCCCTGGGGCTGACTTGACTTGTATTTGGTTGAAGATGCATCCAAGCCAGTGCCGCTGATCTGAGGTAGAAGGAGGCTAAAAGCTAAATGCTAGAAGCTAACCAGATAATGGCAAGGTGATGTAGGAGGCAGGGTGGAGCTGAATAGGTGAAGGATGTTTCTTAAAGTGACCGGCTTAAAATCAGAAGGTTTCAAGAAAGCTGGGGAAAATACATTACAAATTCATTGCAATAATTAAAGAAAATGTGAACATATGTCACGGACATTTCATTAAGACGTGTGAGCTGTTAAAATGTGGAAAAAAGTGCAATCAATGACCCCTTTAAATATAACCACTGCAGATCAGAATCAGAATCAGAATCAGGTTTATTGCCATTGTTCATGTAGTACACAAACTAGGAATTTGTCTCGGTGCAATGCTGCAACATTAAACATGATAAGATAAGAGAAATAAACTATACATGTAATAAAGTGTAGGATAAGATTAAGTGATACTGGTCAACAGTTAAAATATATATTAGCCAGCAGCAGATACTGTGGAGAACTATATAGTGCAGTCGGTAATGCAGGAAGAAAACAGTGATGATTGACATGAGTCTGGTTGAGCTGCTGTACATGGTGCACGAGAGTCAATAAGTCACTTAGTGTTCAGCAGTCTAATGGCAGAGGGGAAGAAGCTGTTCATGTGACGGGAGGTTTTAGTCTGGATGGACCGAAGTCTTCTACCAGAGGGGAGGGGGGCAAACAGTACGTGACCAGGGTGTGAGGGATCGGCTATGATCCGGCCAGCACGCCTCCGGGTCCTGGAGATGTACAGATCCTGGAGAGATGGGAGCTTGCAGCCGATCACCTTCTCAGCAGTGCGCACGACGCGCTGCAGCCTTAGTCTGTCCCTGGCAGTGGCTCCTGCGTACCACACGGTTATGGAGGTGGTGAGGATGGACTCGATGATGGCTGTGTAGAACTGCACTAACATCTTGGTGGGTAGCTTGAGCTTCCTCAGCTGCCGCAGGAAGAACATCCTCTGCTGGGCTTTTTTGATGAGTGAGCTGATGGTCAGCTCCCATTTGAGGTCCCTGGTGATGGTAGTGCCTAGGAAGCGGAAGGAATCAGCAGTGGTGATGGGAGAGCCTGAGAGGGTGAGGGGGGGGCAGAGGAGTAGTGACTTTCCTGAAGTCTACAATCATCTCCACTGTCTTCAGAGCGTTCAGCTGCAGGTTGTTATTGCTGCACCAGGACGCCAGCTGGGCCACCTCTCTCCTGTAGGCGGACTCGTCGCCGTTGGAGATGAGCCCGATGAGGGTGGTGTCGTCCGCAAACTTGATCAACTTGACAGACTGGTGGCTGGAGGTGCAGGAGTTGGTGTAAAGGGAGAAGAGTAGGGGGGAAAGTACACAGCCCTGGGGTGATCCGGTGCTGATGCTAGTATAGTCTGAGACAGTCTTTCCCAGCCGCACATGCTGCCTCCGGTCCGTCAGGAAGTCGATGATCCACCTGCAGAGGGAGTCAGGCACGTTGAGCAGGGACAGCTTGTCCCGGAGCAGAGCGGGGCGGATGGTGTTGAATGCGGAGCTGAAGTCCACAAACAGGATCCTGGCGTAGGTTCCCGGGGAGTCCAGGTGCTGCAGGATGGAGTGGAGGGCCAGGTTGACTGCATCGTCTACAGACCTGTTGGCTCGATAGGCAAACTGCAGCGGGTCCAGGAGAGGGGTGGTGATGGACTTGAGGTGGGACAGGACCAGGCGCTCAAAGGACTTCATGACTACAGAGGTGAGCGCTACAGGTCTGTAGTCATTAAGTCCAGTGATCCGTGGCTTCTTGGGGACAGGGATGATGGTGGAGGATTTGAGGCAGGACGGCACGTGGCATAACTTAAGGGAGGTGTTAAAAATGTCTGTGAATACAGGAGCCAGCTGTTTCGCACAGAGTCTCAGGGTGGAGGGAGACACGCCGTCTGGGCCGGGGGCCTTGCGCGGGTTCAGTCTGGAGAACTGTTTGAGCACATCCTGCTCACTGATGATAAGGGGAGGGGGGAGGAGGGGGGGGGTGCCTTAAATGAAGTAGGGAATGTGGAGGCTGTGGAGCTGGAGGGAGGGGGGGAGTTGGACACAGATGACGAGGTGTCAAAATGGGCATAGTGTTGGGACAGTCTTTGACAAAGGGCTTTGTCATCCTGACCTTTAGGAGCCTTAGGTCGATAGTTGGTGATTTGCCTCAGTCCTCTCCACACGGAAGCCGAATCATTAGCAGTGAACTGCTGCTGGAGTCTCTCTGAGTATAGAGATTTAGCCCTCTTCAGCTCTCTGTTAAACCGGTATTTAACCTCCCTGTAGCAGTCCCTGTCTCCACTTTTCAGCGCTGCTTCCTTCTCCTTCCTGATCTGTCTGAGCTTAGCTGTGAACCAGGGTTTGTCATTAGAGTAACTCACCCTGGTGCGTGATGGAAGAATGTTCTCTTCACAAAAGTGGATATATGAGTTCACAGTGTCCGTATACTCATCCAGATCATGCGTGGCTCCTTTAAGCATGCCCCAGTCAGATATTTCCATGCATGTTTCCAGCTTCTCCTCAGCATCACTGGTCCGTATCTTCGTAGTGCTCACAACAGGTTTAGTGAGCTTCAATCTCTGTCTGTATGTGGGAATGAGGTGGACCATCACGTGATCAGATAATCCCAGCGCAGCTCGAGGGACAGCGCGATATGCGTCTTTCACTGTGGTGTAACAGTGATCCAGTGTGTTTAATCCTCTGGTGGGGCATTTAATAAACTGTTTGTAGCGGGGGAGATCGTGGCTCAGATTGCACTGATTAAAGTCGCCAGCCACAATAATCAGCGAGTCTGGAAAACTCCGCTCTGTGTGTTGAATGTGATCCGCGAGCACGCGCTGAGCTTCGCGCGTGTCCGCGTCGGGAGGGGCGTACACAGCGATCATTATGAAAGAAGCAAACTCCCGCGGGGAATAGAAGGGCTTGCAATTGATAACAAGAAATTCCAAGGCAGGAGAACAGTGTTTGGAAATTTCCGTTACATCAGAGCACCAGCTGCAGTTGATGTAGAAGCAGACACCGCCTCCTGTGGTCTTGCCGGAAAGCTCTGTGTCACGATCAGCACGGAAGAGCTGAAAGCCGTCGAGGCGCAGCGCGCTGTCCGGTATATTTTCCCGGAGCCAGGTCTCAGTAAAGCAGAGGACAGCTGAGGAGGAGAGGTCCTTAAAACGCATCAGCAGTCTCAGTTCATCCACCTTGTTAGAGAGAGAGTTGGTATTGGACAGAAATATGCCAGGCAGCGCCGTTCGCGAGCCTCTCCTGCGAAGTCGTACGAGAGCGCCCGCTCGTCTTCCTCTCTTCCGCCGTCTCACTTTCCGAGCCAAACAATAAACCAGATCGGCGGCAGGGGCTAGAAAAACTGGGAGGAGGTCCGTGGGGGTGAAAGTCCTGATATTTAGAAGTTCTTCACGGGTATAAGTGCAAGCAGACACACAATTGACAAACAAAAACAAACAAAGAGCGCAGCGAAGCACCATGTCGACCACTGTGGGCGCCATCTTGGATCCAAGATGGCGCATTTCAGATAATCCTGAAATGAAGATACTGCTAATCCAGAAGAGTCAAAAACACAAAATATTTTCTTTTCTTAGAGCTTTATTTATTACATAACATCAACATTATTATTTCAAGTTTGTGTCTTTTTTATTCTAGTGTGACCAGAGGGGTAATGTAGCTGACAGCATCCAAACAAGTTTTGGTTGCCAATTTTTGTCATAATAATGAATTACATTTACAACGTGGAAAATAAGTATTGAACACGTCAACATTTTCCTCATTAAACATATTTCTGATGGAGCCATTGACCTGAGATTTTCACCAGATGTCAGTAAGCGGCAGAGGAGTGTTTGCTCCTCCAGGGCAAAGAAGGAGCGGACCCACTCGCCAGGCATATCTGGTAAACTATACTTTATTATAAACAGAAAATTAACCCTACTCGTGGGCAGAAATGAAAAGAAATAATCCAGACAAATAATAATGGAGACAAATAATAAAGCCAAACAGCGTGGTGAAATAAACAGGATGTTAACATAAGACGCAGCCAAGAACACAGACTGAAAATGCACATAAATAGAGAGGGGAGCAATCAAGACAAAATAGAACAGGTGCACACCATCAAGGTATTCAAGCGGCACAGGATGGGTGGGGCTGAACAAACAGAGGGGATACACACCAAACATGATAAATGGGGCAGAACTGAAACAGAAAGCATGGACAGGGATTCAGACCTGTCCAGACCACTACAGTAACAACCCAAGTGATCCATACATACAAAGAAATCAAGGCAAATGTGTTCACAAAACAAGTTATATTTAATAAAGGGGAATGACACAGGGAATAAGTATTGGACACTTAGTGAAATTCATTTATTTAGTAGAAAAGCCTTTGTTGGTAATAACAGCTTCCACACACCTCCTGTATGGAGAAACTAGGTACCGGCATTGCTCAGGAGTGATTTTAGCTCATTCTTCCACGCAAACTGTCTTCAAATCTTGAAGGTTCTGTGGGTGTCTTCTATGAACTCTGATCTTTAGTTTATTTATTGATTTTCAATTGGATTCAGGTCAAGTGACTGACTGGGCAATTCTAGCAGCTTTATTTTCCTTCTCTGGAGCCAGCTGAGAGTTTCCTTAGCTGTGTGTTAGGAATTTTATTTATTTATTTATTTATTTGATTTTGTATACTTTATTGATCCCCAGAGGGGAAATTGAGGGCATCCACTTGGATGGATGAAGCAGCCACGGTACGGCGCTATCCCTTAACCATTCACACACACATTCACACCTAGGGCCACTTTAGAGTCTCCAATTAACCTAACCTGCATGTTTTTGGCCTGTGGGAGGAAACCGGAGAAATCCCGGAGTAAACCCACACAGATACGGGGGAGAACATGTAAACTCCACACAGATCACTGTTGGTCAGGGGCTGGGATTGAACCAGGGATCCCATGGCCAAGGGTGAGTTGCTGTGCTGCCGCAGTGCTAACCACTGCGCCACCGCACTGCCCAAGGGATCATTGTCTTGTTGAAATGTCCACCTTCGTTTCCTCTTCAGCATCTTGTCAGATAGCAACAGATTCTTATCAAGGATGTCTCTGTACATTTGTCCATTCATCTTTCCTTCAATTATACGACGTCTTCCTGTACCATGTGTGGAAAAAACACCCCCATACCATGATGGGATGTGCAGTTCCATTTCTCCTCCAAACATGCTGTGTGTTGTGGCATCCAAAACATTCAATTTTGGTCTCATCTGACCAGACTACTGACTTGCCCAAATGTTGTGCAGCAAACTAAATGAACTTCAACATGCTTTTTCTTCAGCAATGGAGTCTTGTGAGGTGAGCGGTCATAGAGCCCATGTCAGTTGAGTGCATTACTTATTGTTTTAATTAATTAATTAATTAATTAATTAATTAATTTTCTTAGTTTTCTTTGAAAACTAAGATTAGTTTTCTTTGAAACAGCAGTACCTGCTAACTCCAGGCCTTTCTGGAGCTCTCCACGAGTGGTCTTTGGCTCTTGGATAACTCTTCTGATAATTCTTTTGACTCCTCTGTCAGAAATCTTGCAAGGAGCTCCTGGTTGTGGCCTGTTCATGGTAAAATGATGTTCTTTCCGCTTCCAAATGATGGCTCCAACAGTGCTCACTAGAACATTCAGCAGCTTAGAAATGCGCCTGTAACCAATGCCATCATTATGTTTTGCGACAATAAGGTTGCAAAGATCTAGAGAGAGCTCTTTGTTTCTACCCATCATGAGTTCTTTGCGGTGTGACAATCTGATATTCACAGACCTTTTTAAAGGCTGTCAGTCAGGACTTAACCAGCTGAAATTAATTTCCACTGATGGAGGATGGGATAGCTTTCTAAATTATCATGGATTTCAGTTGGTTTCTTGGCTTTCTATGTCTTTTTGACCCTCTTTTTCTTTATATGTTCAATATTTATTCCCTGCATCATTCCACTTTATTAAATATAGCTTGTTTTATGAACACAGTTGCCTTGATTTCTTTGTATGTATGGATTACTTGGGTTGTTACTGACATCTGGTGAAAATCTCAGGTCAATGGCTCCAATATGTTTAATTAGAAAAATGTTGACGTGTTCAATACTTATTTTCCTCTCTGTATGTAGTGCTTTTCATGACACCCAAAGACATTTTACAATGAAAGCACCAAGGTGCTGATGCCTCGGTGCCAGAGCCTTGGCAGAGGTTTGCGTTCTCAGATCATCACCAAAATGTTATCGGTTCCTCTCTACCCCAAAGACCACCCCTGGTAAAAATTTCATCCAAATCTATCAAGTAGTTTTGGAGTATTCTTGCTAACACAATTTGAGAAGATAAGAACCTTGGTGGAGGTGTGCATACTGGGATCATTACCAAAATGTTATAGGTTCCTCTCTAGCCCAAGGACCACCTCTGGTAAAAAAACAAAAAAAAACCCAAAAAAACCCCATCCAAATCCATCCAGTAGTTTTGGAGTACATGCATGCGCAGTGAAAATAATCTGCAGTTCACATGTCCGTACTGTCGGCGGCAGCCAAGTGCCACCAACTAGATTTGAACAGCTGCAATCCAAACCCAAAGAAGAGCACGGTGGCAGACATTTTAAAGGATGGAAGCGATAGAGGTACGTGAATACAATGACAAGACGAACAGGAGCTTTTGCTGTTTAGTGGCAGAGGAAAAAAAACAGACAAGCAAAAAGACGGACATTTGCTCACCCAATATAGAGAATGGGCACTGACGTCATGCCACGCTGTATTCTGGGCCGTCATCACCATTTTCGTGGTCTGGCTTCTTTACTTGTAGTTCACTGCAACTGCTAACGTGAACAGACATATGTGCAATGGAATGGAGCAAACAGAAAATTAAAATTCCTTATTCAAAGAAGCAGAATAACGAAGCAAAGGAGCGCTACTTTCAAAACATTAAAGAAACAAATGGGATTGATAAGCACAAGAATTGGACCACGGATCTCGAGTCACACTGTCAGATGTGTTTGCCTACCTGGTTTGTGGGGTGAGTGTATACGCCCATGAGCAATTTCATTCATCTTCTTCCATTTAATCCTTTTTGGGTCGCGGGGGGGCTGGAGCCTATCCCAGCATCTTTGGGTGAGAGGCAGGATACACCCTGGACAGATCGCTAGTCCATCACAGGGATAACACAGAGATACAGACAACCATTCACTCTCACAGTCATACCTAAGAAAAATTTAGAATCCCCAGTTTTGATGCCAGTTAACCTAACTTGCATGTTTTTGGCATGTGGGAGGAAACCGGAGAAATCCCAGAGTAAACCCACGCAGACACGGGGAGAACATGCAAACTCCACACAGATCACTGTTGGTCGGGGGCTGGGATCAAACCCAGGATCCCCCGGCCAAGGGTGAGTTGCTGTGCTGCCGCAGTGCTAACCACTCCGCCACCGCACCGCCCTGCCATGAGCAATTTAAAAACTATAAATCATTAGAGGTTCATGTTCAGTTAACCATTGGATGGGTCCAGCCACCTCAAACCTTCTGGATGAATGACCAGAAGACTGTTGTTTGCATAAAGGTAAGCAATCATTTTTTTGACACAGTTTTCTGCACAAACATGTGTCTGCAGCTACAGGCATTTTTAAGTCCCAGCGGTGAGATGTTGGATTTATGTTCAAATTAGTCATATGAT
The DNA here is from genome assembly GCA_020510985.1 of Pholidichthys leucotaenia. Lineage (NCBI taxonomy): Eukaryota > Metazoa > Chordata > Actinopteri > Cichliformes > Pholidichthyidae > Pholidichthys > Pholidichthys leucotaenia. The sequence goes on along the minus strand of CM035843.1, from coordinate 322,064,653 downwards.
GCTTGATAAGTCTAGTGCTTGCTCATAGGGCATCGTCTGATTGCTGGGTCTTTCTGTGACTGTGTGATTTTTTTATCTGCACTGTGGCGCCACAAGACGGCTTTTTTTGTGATGTGGCGCATTATAAATAAAGCTGAATTGAATTGAATTGAATTATATACACATTATTACCAACAGGACATGATGTCATGGTTTAATTAAACTGACAGCTCACGGGTACGATGTAACAGCACAGGCAAAGCAACCACACAAAGGGGCACGTTTGACAGTTTATTAAATAGCAAAACAGCACAAGAGTAAGGGGAAATGGGCGAGCCAAATTGCCACTTACTTGGGAAATCAGGGAAGAACTGGCAGGACTCCAGCAGGAAATAGACGAACCAGTAGGGTTGGGGAAATGAGCTGATGGTGCCTGACCGGGTGGAGGTTGAAAGCCAACGGATGATGAAGGTGTGGTAGGAGAGCGCGCGCAGCCCCCAGAGACACACCCGCATGATGGCAGCAACCTGAAGGAGAGAAGAGAAACGAGGTAAGACGGTGTGTCTAACTTGTTGTAAATATACTTGCTTGGACCTTTTCACGGGCAGTACACCCAGACGAGCCAGCATTAAATGCACGGAGGAGGCCTCCTTATGTATGCTGGCTGATGAGCGATGGCAGTTGTGTCTTCTGCCTCAGGTGCAGTGATGAGTTGACAAATGTGAGCCGGGACGGGAGGGGCGCACTCTCGCTGCCCATGACAGGGCCCCCCCCTTCTAGGAGTGCCTCCTGGCAGTCCAGAGGGCTTTTCTGGGTGAGCACGGTGGTAGGCCCGGAGCATTTCTTTGTCCAGAATCTGAGACGTAGGGACCCAGGAACGTTCATTCGGGCCATAGCCCTTCCAGTACACCAGGTACTGAAGGCCCCGGCCCCGACGGTGAACATCCAGAATACGGCGAACCGTGTAGGCGGGGTGGCCATCGATGATCTGGGGAGGAGGGGGCAGCTTCGGGGGGAGGGGGGCAGAGGGGACTGACCGAGAGGGGCTTGAGGTGGGAAACATGGAACATTGGGTTCATCCGCAGGGTCGGTGGCAACTTTAGCTGGACCAATGCGTTGTTGACCACTCGGGAAATGGTGTAGGGGCCCTGGTGCGTTCAGTGGCGCGATAGCGCATCCAGTTTGGTGTTCCGAGTGCCAGGCTGGTACGTGATGGTAAAGTTGAACCTCTGAAAAAACAGGGCCCAACGAGCCTGCCTGGCATTCAGTTGGCGGGCCGACCACAAATACTCAAGGTTTTTGTGGTTGGTCCACACGACGATGGGGTGAATGGCCCCTTCTAACCAATGCCTCCATTCCTCTAATGTCAGTTTAATGGCAAGCAGCTCTCTGTCCCCACGTCGTAATTCCTCTCAGCCGGCGTAAGCTGACGAGAGAAATACGCACATGGGCGGAGCTTCTGATTGAGGGTGTGCGCTGCGACAGCACAGCGCCTACCCCCGTGTCAGATGCATCCACCTCGAGGACGAATTGGACGTTTTAATTTAGCAAACGCCTGTTCAGCTGCCTCGGTCCAGCGAAAGGGGACCTTAATGGAGGTCAGCTGGGTTAAGGGCAGTGCCACCCCACTATAGTTCCTGATGAACCTGCGATAGAAGTTCGCAAACCCAAAAAAGCATTGGAGCTCCCTATGGGAGTGGGGAGCCAATCCAGCACTGCCTTCACCTTGGCCGGGTCAGCAATCAGTCTCCCTTCAGCCACTATGAAGCCCAAGAAGGTGGTTGATGTTGTGGAGAACTCACACTTCTCAGCCTTGACGTAGAGCTGGTTCTCCAGGAGCCGTTGTAGAACGGCTCTGATGTGGACTACATGTTCCTCTGGCGAGTGGGAGAAAATGAGGATATCATCCAAGTAGACAAAATGAATTGGTACAGCATATTGTGGAGGACGTCGTTTATTAACCGCTGGAAGACGGCGGGGGCGTTGATGAGCCCGATTGGCATCACCAGATATTCGAATTGCCCCTGATGTGTTTTAAATGCTGTGTTCCACTCATCGCCCTCGTGAATGCGGATCAAATGGTACGCATTCCTAAGGTCTAACCTGGTGAATACCCGTGAGTGCTGAATGAGCTCAAATGTGGAATTAATCAAAGGCAGAGGGTACTTGTCTTTGGTTGTAATAAGATAAGCCTTTATTAGTCCCACAATGGAGAAATTCCAGGATTGCAACAGCACAGGGATAGCAACACTCAGAGCAACAATCAGAAGGCAAGAAAAAACAAGAACACCTAGTATACATATGTACATATTACTATATATATATATATATATATATATATATATATATATATATATATATATAGAGAGAGAGAGAGAGAGAGAGAGAGAGAGAGAGAGAGACACATAGTGCAGAGCATTGTGGTTGGTGAATGTGCAGCAGAAAGTCTAAGCTCTCTCTCCGCGGATGCGGCGGGCCAGCTGGATGTCTTTGGGCATGATGGTGACCCTCTTGGCGTGGATGGTGCACAGGTTGGTGTCCTCGGAAGAGACCCACCAGGTAGGCCTCGCTGGCCTCCTGCAGAGCCATGACGGCGGAGTTCTGGAAGCGCAGGTCGGTCTTGAAGTCCTGAGCAATCTCCCTCACCAGGTGCTGGAAGGGCAGCTTACGGATGAGCAGCTCCGTGGATTTCTGGTAGCGATGGATCTCTCTCAGAGCCACGGTACTGGGCCTGTAACGGTGAGGCTTCTTCACTCCGCCGGTGGCCGGAGCGCTTTTTCCAAGCAGCCTTGGTGGCTAGCTGCTTCCTGGGGGGCTTTTTCCTCCAGTAGATTTACGGGCGGTCTGCTTGGTTCTTGCCATCGCTCTTTATTATTCTGTCTTATATTTCTTGCACGCCGCCTAAACTCCAGCCCGGCACCCGCGTCGTTTTCGCTACAGTATGTCGAGTTTCTCTGTTAGCACCGGGTGGCGGTTGAGTGCTAGCTAGCTCTTCCCTGCTGTATCATCTCCTGCTGTAAACAGAGGCTCCGTCCGCCGACTCGGGAGACCTTTGGGGCGATCTGTGTGTCCGTGATATATATATAGAGTGAAAGGTGTAGAAAGAAGAAGGAAGATGAAAAAAAAGGCAGTTGCAAAAGGCAGCCAACTCGTGTGGCGCCACCGGTCCGGTGGAACTGGAACCGGAAAAAAAAAAATGGCGTTGAGCTCCCGGTAGTCGATGCACGGGCGCAGCGAGCCATCCTTCTTCCCGACGAAGAAGAATCTGGCCTGGAGTGGGGCCGAAGATGGCCGAATAAGGCCGGCGTACAGCAACTCTTATGTATTTTCCATTGCCTCCCTCTCCAGCCCGGAAATACTATATAACCGACTGGATGGCAGCTTTGGCTCCGGGATGAGGTCTATAGCACAATCACAGGAATGATGAGGCGGTAGTGACAATGCCCTCAATTTGCTAAAGACTTTGCCCAAATCGTGGTATGCCCAGGGGACGAGGCTGAGGTCCGGCGGCTCGACCGGAGGAGGGGAGACAGACAGAGTTGGGGAACACTCCGCTGGACGCATGCAATTAGCCATACAAAAGTAGCTCCAGGAGGAAATAGTGTTTTGTCCCCAGTTAATCATTAGATTGTGCCTCTGGAGCCATGGGTAACCAAGAACCACCGGGGAAGATGCGAAAGGAAGAACCAGGAACGTAAGTTCCTCCCGGTGGTTCTGGGAAAGGAGGATGGAGATCAGTGCCGTGCTTTCAGTGACTACCGCTACCTCCCGGCCAGAGATGGTGGTAATTCTCTGGTTGTTGGGTAATTTGTGTGTGGGAATGCCCACCTGCCGCACGAACTGGGCAGAGAAGAAATTACCCTCTGACCCAGAATCGACCAGTGCCACAGTCCTCCTCTTGACCCCCAGCAATTGCACAAGGGCCGAAATTGAAAAATTACCGGGGGAATTAGGTTTAGTCCTGCCCGCCAGAACCCCCATGGTTACTGATGGGCCGTATCTTTTGGGCCACTGGTGGCATTCATCCAGACTGTGGTCCGATAAACCACAGTACGCGCACGGGCCAGCTCTTCACCTTTGCCGGTGCTCATTGCAGAGACAGCTCCATCGGCTTGGACGGAGGGCTGGCACCACCAGTGTGAGTAACCACAGCAGGCGCATGCTCGGCGTGCGGGCAAGGGGAGGACTCGCGCTCACTCACGCGCTCACGGTACCGGATGTCCAACCCTACAGCCTGATCTATGAGGCCGTTGAGAGTCTCCAGTACAGGGTGAACTGCCAGATCATCATGGAGTTGAGCGTCTAACCCGTGGAGGAATGTGCTGAGTAAAGCAACCTCATTCTACCCCGAATCAGTGGCTACAACCCAGAACTCCACCGAGTACTCGGCTGCTTACTGAGTGCCCTGGCAGAGCGTCATCAGGCGGCTCGTGACATTGCCTTGACTCTCAGTTTGGCTGAATGCATTAGAGAAAGCGTCAACGAATTGGTCAAATTGTATAGCGACGCCCCTCGGGGTTGTCAATTGTGGACTGTGCCCAATCCAGGGTTCGGTCCTTAAGCAACAGATTAAAGAACTGGATCTTGGCTACGTCCCCGTGGCACTCCTCCCCGACGTGCTCCAGGTACATGCGGACTTGAATAAGAAAACTCTTACATTCCCCTACCTCCCCCGCATACGGGGCAGGCGTGGGAACGGAAGTAGTACAGCACACCGTAGTGTCTGGAGCAGGCTGAGGCGGAGGAGCCCGAGGAGGCGCATTAGACCACAGTTGTAACAAACTAGAAACCTGCTGCATCAGCAAGGCGAGCTGGTGCTCGGTCGCCGACAAGCAATCCAGAGCAGACAGCTCTTGTGCTGCCGCACCGGCTGAGCTGCCGTCCCAGCTGGCTCGTTCTGTCATGGTTTAATTAAACTGACAGCTCACGTGCACGATGCAACAGCACAGGCAAAGCAACCACACAAAGGGGCATGTTTGACAGTTTATTAGATAGCAAAACGGCGTACAGCTAGAGAAAGAGTCACTCGCCAGAGGAATCCACCTGTGGAGAGAAGACAAGAGCTGTGAGCAGAGGAATGGAGTAAGGGGAAATGGGCCAGCCAAATTGCCACTTACTTGGGAAATCAGGGAAGAACCAGCAGGACTCCAGCGGGGAATAGACAAACCAGTAGGGTTGGGGAAATGAGCTGATGGTGCCTGACCGGGTGGAGGTTGAAAGCCAACGGATGATGAAGGTGTGGTAGGAGAGCGCGCGCAGCCCCCAGAGACACACCCGCATGATGGCAGCAACCTGAAGGAGAGAAGAGAAACGAGGTAAGACGGTGTGTCTAACTTGTTGTAAATATACTTGCTTGGACGTTTTCATGGGCAGTACACCCAGACGAGCCAGCATTGAATGCGCAGAGGAGGCCTCCTTATGTATGCTGGCTGATGAGCGATGGCATGTGTGTCTTCTGCCTCAGGTGCAGTGATGAGTTGACAAATGTGAGCCAGGACGGGAGGGGCGGGCTCTGGCTGCCCATGACACATGAAATACCAGCAATGTGATAGACACTTGTGCTGGCGCACCGGAAAAAATTACTGGTATAATCAGCCGCTTTGAAAACATACTAAATCAGGACAGTGACGTTTTTATAGTCACCTGAAAGATGAGAATCTGCTTAATTGAACGATACCCAACATATGGACTTCAGTCCCCAGCTGATATTAAATCCATGCGTAATGAAGACAACAACGCTGTGGAAATTCCCTATAGGGCACACAGAAGGGGAACCCCAGCGCTGCATAGTGGTTTGTGTCCAGGTTTTTTTGTTTTTTGTTTTTTTTGTGTGATAGTTTTATCAGCATGATAAAACAGCACATAGTTTTATACAGCATTGCTTTCTGTACCTGTGAGTTCTGCTCGGCAACAACTGGTGGTGCAGCTTCAATCTTCTCTGACTGCTCAGTGTGCATTTTAATGTCTAGTGTACCCAAAAATTATTTCTAATATATGAGTAACGCTCTTTGAACCCATGTGTAACTCATTGAACAGGTTTCTAACTTATAGCTTGTTATGTCTGGAATAATAGGAGGCAGGAGTTGCACTGAACCCAAACTTTATTACAATAAATCAAGTCGGTACACCTGTTGGGGTGAGGTAGCTAATATGCTGCTATCTAGCTGTGACAGGTTGTTGTCAGCTTAGAGGCTGAGCGCCAAAGAGGACAACTCCCGCCAACAGTCCCTGTAAGTAAGCACAGCCTGATGATGCCACCCTGCCTGCGTCCTCACACCCGTGCTGCTCGACTGCTAAATATCTATATCTAACACCTACCCCCCCCCTTGAAAAAACAAAACTCACAACAGCTCTTTTTTTACATTATTCTCACAATTTGAATTTTTATTTCACAACAGCCTTTCTCTCTCTTTTTTTAACACAGAACCTGGGGTCGCCGGGTAGACCACTGGCAGACCCTGCATGACTGCGTGGATTATTCTGCCACTTTTAAACAGTCATGCCCTGCTGAACAGTCCCAAACACAGTCACTGCTGATATCACAGATTGGGGTCCCCTGGAAAACTCACATGGGTGTGGCCCTGGAAGCACTGAGCACAGTGGATCTGGTGAGCCCGCTGTAAAGTCCCAGTCCAGGTCCCACACTGGCTGCTGGATTGGCTCCTGAGCAGCTGTTCCCACCCTTTGCAGATGCCATCTCAATCCATCAGGCAGCTGGAAAGTGACTGGCCCCAACTGTGTGGTGATCTGCATCGGCGGGGACAGGAACATCTGCAGGCTGTCTGGGCATTCGGATCGGCAGACCCGAACCCAATCAAGCACTGTGAGCGCAATCTGTTCGGCTGCACTCGGTGCTGCTGCTCTCTCGTCCCTGATGCAGTTGCTGCTGTGGTGGCGTGACTCTCATGCTGGCGGCAGGACATGCCCCCGGTTGGCATTGTCCCGCTGGATCCTGCTGGGCCACAAATGCTCTATCCCGCATCACTGCAGCGGCTCCTTGCTGCTGACGCCAGGCACAGATAACAGATGAGTCCAGTTTCTGCCCTTTTTCCTTGCTGCCCTCTCCTTGCGGTTTCAGGCTTGTAGTGGCTGTACCCCTGTCCGGGTGTGTTGCGCTCTCAACATCAACATTCCAACAGAGCCCAAAGTTGTTGCAGATGGTAAAAACCAGTTTATGAAACATGTCACAACCCAGGATATTATCCCTGAGTGCAGCCACCTTGAAAACAAACACCGGAAGGACTGTTGACCCATAGCGAACTGCCAGCAATACAGTCCCTACTACACTGATGTGTGTGTGCCCGTAGCCATACAACTCTGTCAGATTCCTCTCAATAAGATAGTTAGGGACAAATCTTTTAACAGTAACCCAATTTAGCACTGACCTCACGGCAGTGGTGTCCAGCGGCAGTAGCAAGTCGGCGTTGTCCAGCTTTACCATGCACCACATGTACACCGAGTCTCTGGAATTCACAGCGTGAATTGTGGTCACTGGTGGATCTTTTTGGCTGGGTGGCTGGCAATGTTCCCCCTAATTTTTCATGTGTCTGAGCATACACACTAACTCCCTCAGAACTCCTTGGACCACTGTGAGCAACATCAGACGTGCACACTGTGGCCACACCAGTGTCACACCTGTCCAAAACCTGAGATCATAGCAAGTTGCATGGCTTATTAACAGAATCAAATTACAGCAGTAATTTCCATTACATTTCTTTTAATATAAGTGATTTGGCCCACTTAAAATGAAAAAGACAAAAATCTTGTTGTTCATGAGCTGTGTAGTATGTTGTATAGTATGTCAGTGTCAGGGTCCTGCTGTGGTCTGGGTGGGGGTCCTGCAGCTGCTCTGAAAGAATTGAGACATGTACACCTTTCAGAGATAAAATTTTGTTCACATTAAAACATTCACATCTTGTACAATGGCGTGTGCTGTAGCACAAGCACGTGATACAGTGTAAATTCCTGTAACTCTTTGTCTGTAAACTATATACTGTAATTAGACAGTTTTTATTAGCATTTCTACTACTCATAATCTAGTAAAAGAATTTAATGATTATATCCATAAATGAAAATTCTTTATAAATGACACTAGAATAAGCACAAATCTGATAAAACCTCTTTCACAATCTGCACTGGATGCTTGAAATGTAGCACAAATATCCACAAGCTGTGAGATCTCCTTTAGCTCCTCACATCTAAGTTCTGCAGCCACCATATCTGAAAATGTGCTGATTGACCCTTGTTTAAGTTTTTGCTTCATTATGTACTTAAATTCAGCATATTCATTGTGATTTCCTAGCATTACTGAGACACCATCGGAGGTCAGCATCACCATTCTCTGCATGTCTAGTCCATGCTTGGAGTAAAACTGGGTTATTGCCTGCACAACATCCTGAGCAGTGCATGCTGTCAGCTGGATGATGCCGGCGAACACAGTTTTATAGTTGATGTCATTTTCCTCCCTCTATTTAATATATATGACTAGCATTTTGTGCACTGTTATGTCTGTGGTCTCATCTACTGTCAGGTTATGCCAGGGTGCATTTTTAACATTGCACATCGTCTCATTCTGCACTATCTCATTGATTGAGTTCACAAATTCAAAGGCATAAATTTTGCTTCGCCAGCTTTCTGGTATACTCACATACTTTTCCATGTGATCATGGATTTGTTGAACTGACAGCATCGATGCATTCACTTTGATGGCAAGTAGAATATTATCAGTGAGAACTTTAACTTGCTCGGGGTCAGATTTCTTTTTGTGTGACAGCTCGTTCCTCTTCTCTCGATCTTTTGCGCTCTCCCACAATAATGTACTGATCCCCTTTCCCATCTTGCATCTTCGTACAATTCCAACAGCATTCAAATGACTTTTCTGCTGAATGTGACGCTTGAGGTAGTCCAACTTCCATTCAGTCCACATTTTTCCCTCCGAAAATTCGCTTGCTATTTTGGCTTCGCAGCACATTTTGCAGAGCAGACCTTTCTCATTCGAAAAAGAAAAAAATCTCACCCACTTTCACCGCTTGTTCTTCTGTTTGCACATACTCCGACAGCCATTCCATCTTAAAAGAACCGCATTTTTTTATTTTGGCTTGGTGAGTGGATGTGCCACTGCCCGTTCATTTCGCCATAATAAGCATTTGTGTCTCTTAACTCCACGGCACTGTTAGCTAGCTAACCTGCAAAACACCAGCACGTATGGGCATGTACACATAAAGCCCTATCAATGACATTGATTGGCTGCGTAAGTAAATACGTGTGAACCGCATCATATCATTGGCTGGACAGTGTTAGTCATCTCAGTCAATCTCATGCATAATGACCAAGGCTCTGGCATTATTCATATTGCTTGGACAAAGAGAATGCGTGGTGCAATTATAACACTTGTTGTGTAAATCACAATATATTCACCACGTGTCAGCTTGTGCAGCAGGGGCGAAATCCTTTGTCTGGTTGGCGCTTCCTCTCCCCGGGAGGTGTCTAGCACTCACTTGATACCTCCCAGAGACACTTCCTCCGTCAGGCAATTATTCTCTCCCTCCCTCTTGCTGCTTCTGGGTGTGAGAGAGTGCCCACATGCTGTCTATTGTTCAGTGTTCACTACAATGTGTTTATTTACAGTTCAGGTTGGATTTTTTTTATGCGCTGCATAGATTTTGTGTGCGCGGAGAACACAGGAGCAGTGTGTGATTGGGCAAGTGTGCAGCTTAGAGGGAACATTGGTGGCTGGTCTGATGTCCATCGGGACGATTGGCACATCTTGGCGAAGTGATTGAGCTTGCCACAGCATCTGGATCACTGCCCCCTGGCTGGGCAGGATCACGCTCACTCTCAGTGCCTTGGGGAGCCGCAGTTACTATCTGAATGGTGTCCCATGATGTTCCATTACCTCGTAACGTTCACCTCGGCATCCTTCAAGCAAGTTACGGTGTTAACAGGAATTTCTGCTGGGGTAACTGCATTTGCTAGTGAGATTTGTTGTTGTGGCTCACCTAGTTGAGATGTCAGTTTGTCGGTGGCCTCCAACTGGAACGCCAACTCCACCACCTTCACCAACGATAGGTCGTCGGGCACCCTGATTAGCTTCACCTGCAGCTGTGGGTTGCTGGTGTGCTCCACTAACTGGTCCCGCACCATTTCCTCCTCTAGTTGCACAAACCTGCACCTGCTCGCGAGACAGTGGAGTATGGCTCGTCCAGCCACATCACTCTCCAACCGGGTTACCAGACACGCATCAATCTTTAGAAAAAATGTTGAATTTTCCTCCAGAAGACCCATTTTTCTCTTCGTCGCCATTTGTTATATCTGGAATAATAGGACTGCAGAGACAGGAGTTGCACTGAATCCGAACTTTATTACAATAAATCAAGTCGGTACACATGTTGGGGTGAGGTAGCTAATATGCTAATATCTAGCTGTGACAGGTTGTGATCGGCTTAGAGGCTGAGCGCCAGAGGATGATTCCTGCCAACAGTCCCTCTAAGTAGGCGTGATGATGCCACCCTGCCTGCATCCTCACACCCATGCTGCTCGTCTGCTAAATAGCTATATCTAACACAGCTACCATTTAATGGCGTAGTTGCAACGTTGGTTCACAGGAAAAACCCGTACAGAGCTCTGCTGCTGCCTGCAGCAACATACAGAGCTAAACACACATGCTTTCAAGCTACAGGATGAAGATTTTTACCTTTAACTGCAGTCTGTAACATCAGCTGTCCAGTGTTGTTCTGCTAAATATGCCAAAATGTCAGAACACTGTAGGAGGAGGATCCATTCAGCTGATTGTGCTGGGACACCAAAAATAAAAAATAAAATAAAAAAATAAAAATAGCTGCTAAAAAAACCAAACACACTAATTCAGGACAGTGACATTTTTATAGTTACCTGAAAGAGGAGAATTTGCTTAATGTAACGATACCAAACAATCCCTAGCTAATATTAAATCCATGCGTAATGAAGGCAACAAGTAATCACAACTTCAAGAAAAATCAAAGAAAATCAGCCACACCAAAAAGCTCCCATTAAAAAAACAAAAAAACAAAAAACAGTGCTCCAAATTAGCAAGAAAAATTCAGAATAGCAGAGATGATATATGGAAATTATTTGATTTTGCCCTGTGCGTTGAGCGATGACAGAGAGCAGTAGCTGAGGTGCAGCGCATGGTGTGCAAGACAGCTGCTCTGGAGAGGGGACATCTTTCTGCACTTTTAAATATTTTTTAAATCACAACTTACCTTGGTGAAAATGGCATGAATACACAACCATGTGTGCAGAAATATTGTTAGAGCTAATGTCTTTCCTTCTGACCGCTGCAATCCATTCTGTCCGACGCCTCTTTGTTAGCTCGGAGACCCAATTCTCTCCACTTTTCTTCAAAGTCGGGAAGTTAAAAAAAAGCGTATGCCATCATCAATCTTTTTCCAACCCAATTGTGAGAACAGTTGTTGCATTTGATCATGCAGCAAAACTTCCCCATTCTAAGGTTGCGTGGTATTCGGAGGAATAATAATGTGATTGAAAGGACCACATTAGAAATAAGTTTTTTCACTTTCTTGTGTCATCCTGGATTTTGCATGACGTTTTATATGTATATTTACATTTTCTATGTTTGAATAACATATTCAGTGCCATTTTAAGACTGCGTGTCCACAGGGAAAGTAAAAATGCTCTCAACCCGTTTTCCTGAGCGCTTTTCATGCGCATATTTAAAAAGCACTCTACCTGGTATCCTGGCAACCGCTTGACCTGTCATTCAAAGTGTACCGGGGATTTCACAGGTTTTGCTCTGAAACACTCCACTCACTGGAATAAATCACATCAAACTGGTAAGAAAATACACATCCCTCCAAGCATTGGCTGTTAAATATTGATCATGGTGTACTTTTAGGCTGATTCTGATCGGCTAGTGAGAGGTATCTCTAAAAGTTGAACTTTTTTCAGCTTTCAGTGCCTTGAGCGCAGCAACAAAATATGCTGACCAGTCCCCCCGCGACCCAAAAAGGATTAAGCGGAAGAAGATGGATGGATGGATGGATGCTGACAGTGTTTTTCCACCGAGGGTACTGAGCGCATTAAACGCTGGACTACATTGAAAATGAACAGAAAATAGTTGACCACAGCAGAAAAAAACACATTTGGTGGACACGCAGCCTAACCACGTTCGTTGCTCACTACTAAGCACAGACAGGCAGAACCCTTTTCCCACAATTCCTTGCGGCTTTTCCATCGGGTGATGTCATGTGCCCAATCTTAATTGGCGGATTGCTCAGGACTTTCCTCTGGCGGGAGTTTCCAGGTACATGTGCAGTACTGTTCCGTTGATGTAAAGGTGAGCTATTATTGTGTTTATTTCAAAAACAAAGCGTTATTTTGAAATTCTGGCAAATTAAAAGTCAAGAAAATATGGTGATACAGTGATACAAGCCTTTAGTTCCACTTAATTTTGACCGGGCAAGCTGAAACAGAGAGGCGGACAAATGGACAGATACACATAGCCACAAACAGACGCAATAACTGATTACTGTATGCCTCCATTTCACTGAGGCATAAGTCCCTTATTCATTCACTCCACAGACAATGATAGTGGTAAACTACCACTGTAGTCACAGCTGCCCTGGGGCAGGCTGACGGAAACATGGCTGCCAGTCCACACCAATGGCCTCTCCAACCACCACCGAACATTTAATCACATACACCAGTGTCATGAACACATTGGAGGCAAGGTGGGTAAAGTGTCTTTCCCAAGAACACAAGAGCAGGTTGGGGGGGAATGGGATTTAAACTGCCAACCCTCCAGTAATTAGATGATCTGCTGTACTTCCTGAGTCACTACTGCCCCATAAACGTGTTAAGGGTATCATACAAAATACCCTTGTGAAGCAATGGTTATTATTGCCTTTTTGCATGGAACCAATCTGTATTTTGTGGAACTGATAGCTCATAAGAATGATACCATAAAGATATGTTTATTCTGCTGATAATGAAAAAAAGCTGAATTGCTCTGTGTTGTAGGTAATAAAATTGTCTGAGAGGCTGTGTTTTAGTTCTTATCACAGCCACAGGCCGTTAAAGATAGACAAACCATTGGTGAGTCCCTTTTTAAAAGAGCAGCATGAGGTGAAGTCGGTTTTCAAAAATAAACATGAGTGTAGAAGTTTGTTAGAAAAAACTCAGCAGCTCAACTGATCTTTGGTTTCCTCAGTTAACATTTTATTGGTATGTGTACCAAATAAAGTACAATCTTTTCTGTGTGGGAAATCAAACGTCAAAAGGAGCATAATTTAGGATAATAAACCTATAATCTTTTAAGGGGTTGGGATGACCTTAAAGTGTATTGCTCCAGTCAAACAAATGCACAAGAACGAAGTCCAACTTTTTGGCAGTGCTCTTCTTTAACTTTTTTTTTTTTTTCACATTTCAAACAGGTTTGACACTTCAGAGGAAGATGGAGTCCGCCTTACCTCAGACCAGAAAATCAACAAACACCATTCACAAACACCCCAATGGACCTCTTGCACGGTGTAGAGTAGGGCTATTCAATTATAAAATCAGTTGGGCCACAATTTTAAATCAAGACATGTAACTGGGCCACACATGTTCAGCGATCTGTTGAATATGACAAATTTCAAACCAACACATATGATGAAAAATATACACTTTTTACTCATTGGCTTGGTTTTAAATGTGCACTTGGCACATGACAAAGGCATATCAAAAGTGCATAAAAACGCAATAACAGTGCTGGGGTTGAGTAGAACTTGAAGTAGTAGAAATATTTTTCCTCTTGAACAACAATTATGTCATGTACGTATGTGCACCGAAGCGCACAGGTGAAAGAGTTTAGCCCAATCGCAGATGAAGTAAACATGTTTATTAACAGAAAGACATACTTACAAAAAGTCCATGAAAACAGTCCAACTAAGTTATAATGAGGATGACAGGCTACAACTCCTCAGGCAAGCTCCACACGCTCCAGACAGGACTGGAGTGGAGAGGAAGGGCAATAAATCAAAAGGACAGACTTACATGCAGGGTCGGAGCAAACTGGCTCTGGGAACAACAACACCATACAGAGTCTACAGGGAGGAGAAAACAACAGAGGAGCCTGGACATTCCAGAGAAAACTAACGCCACCACACCTAATGTTCACATTGTCACCCGTAAATATCCTAAGTACTGAGTGACAAGTGGATGCAGGTGCGGCGGCAGCTGAGAATGAGTGGATGTGTGTGTGCATGTAAGCATGTGTGTGTGTGTGTGTGTGTGTGTCAGGATGAATATGTGTGTGGGCGGAAACCGGTGTGTAACAAGAGTACGTGAGTGTGTGTGTATGTGTGCGTGTATGAGATGGTGTGCATGGACAAAAAAAAATGACAACAGACAGCTTGGTGGATGCCTGGCAGAGAGAGAGAGATAGAGGGTGTGGCTGTAGACTGGCAGGGAGCCCAGACTCAAAGGCTTCAACAACCTGCCAGCTGGAATTAATAAACAACAATCAGGAGACTACAGCCACAGATCATGGAGCGGGGTTGGAACAACAACACCATCAATGACAGAGCCCCCCCCCCCCTCTTCAGGGGTGGAGACCAGACACCCACCGTACCATAAAAACACAAAAGAAAAACCTAAAACCTGCCCCACCCACCCACCCAGAAAACCATCACCACTAACCAGGGCGGAAGGTGGGGGGAAACAGGTCAGGGGGGGTTAAACAACACGAAAAATTACTACAAAACAAGGCAAATACAAAACACACCCAGCCCCAAACCCAGGACTAGACCCTCCCCCCAAGACCCAAGAGTCCCAAAGTTCAGGGGGCCAGCCAAAGTCCCAAGGCCCATGGACGGCCAAGTGAACCAGGCCAGGTGGCCAAGCAAAGTCCAACACCTGCTGGACCACCAGGCAAGGTGAGTTGGGTGGCCTGCCTGGGAAAAAAAAGCCACCCAACCAAACGGCACAGTGTATTGGGTGGCCGGCCCGCATAGTTAAGCCACCAGCACTGGAGGGGTGAGCGAGGAGGCGGCCTACCCACCGGGAGGCTTAAAGGTGGGTGGCCGGACCAGGAAAGGGGGATCCCAATGATTACTGGTAGCAGGACCTGGTGGACCACGGCGGAGCCCAGCAGAAGGAGGAAGAACACCCAGCAGGCATCCGGAAGGAGCAAGGAGACCCCGGTGTCCTCAAACTGGCTGGCTGCACCCTCAGTGGTCCCGGCTTGGGGCAGGAATTTGGCTGCACCCTCGGTGGTCCCGGCTTGGGACAGGAATTTGGCTGCACCCTCAGTGGTCCCAGCTTGGGACATGGCTGCACCCACGGAGGTCCCGGCCTGGGACAACGTTGCACCAGTGGTGGCCCCAGCTTGGGACCTCATTGCTCTCGCGGTGAGCCCCAGTTGGGCCTGTGTTGCACCCACGGAGGATCCCGACTGGGCCATGGTTGCACCCATGGTGAAACCCGGCTGGGCACCTACTGCACCCATGGTGGACCCCGACTGGGCCATGGTTGCACCCATGGAGGAGCCCGGCTGAGCCCTTGCTGACTCCAATGCCACCTTGACCATGGGCCAACCGACACACATGAGCACCCAAGCTAGGAGGTGATTGATCATGGGCACCCCGGCCTGAAACTGAGTACCCCTGATGACCACCTCTGCAGGAACCCTGGTGACCTCCAGCAGCGAGCCTGGATCCACGGACTCATCCGACGATGAAGGACTCTCTCCAGCAACCCTGAAAGAGGACTCGGACTGAGAGGAGGAGGGGTCAGGGTTGCCGGCACTGGCGGAGCCTGGCAGGGCGAGCTCAGGTGCAGTATACAGCTGCAGCTGGCTATCCTCACCTAAAGCTAGGCAAAAATGCTCTATCATGGAAAGGAGAAAGACGAAAGAGAGCACTTGCTTTAGCTCAAGCTCCACCGTCGTCCAAGACTCTGACAAGCCAGGCGATGTTCCCACGGGCTCGGCCTCCTGGAGGTTCAGCTCAGGTGCTGACACTGCTGCGGCAGCCTCCGCAGCAGGCGTGATGATAATAGCAGTCTCTGTAGCCCCAGCTGTCATGACCCATGCTGTTGACTCCTCCAGCGTGGCAGCTGGGGTCTGCCTCACTGTTGCTGGGGGGGAAGGATTCTCCCGGACCTCTGGCCCCTCCTGGTCCCGATGATTCGGCTCTAGTGCTGGTGTACATTCAGGAAGAACAGGAGAGAGCATAGAGAGGGCTGGTGAGCAGTTCATTACAGCAGCAGGTGGGGAGAACTCAGGGGACTGCTTTCCCTGAGTCTCCCTATCGGGAATCAGGCAAGACATTTCATCAAAAATAGGAGTAGAATGAAATAAAACTTGCTTGCTCTCCCGGATCATGATGTTGGCTGCTGCTGTAGTTTGGGCATTGTCCTCCTTCTGTGTGACAAAGGTGATGTTAGGCCCCTCAGTAGACCGTTGAGGAGCTGCCCCTCTCACCACAGGAACAGGAGCTGCTGGTGAGGAATTCAAATGCGCCCTGCCAGTCTGTGGAAACACCGAGGAAGGAGACCTCGCAGTGGATGTGGAAGGAATTCTTGCAGACAGGACTGCTTGGGAAGAGAAACGTGAATGAGGATCCGCTGCAGGGATAGCCGGGCTTGGTGTAGGAAAGGAAACAGTTAGAGGGGCTGGATTATTCCTCCGGGAATCCGGGACCGGATGACATCGTCGCCGCTGACCTGACGGCAGCCATGTTGGAGCTGGAGACGGAGTGGAGGAAAAGATGGCCGCCAGCTGAGAAGAGCGTCTCTGCTTGGGCTTAGCGTGGAGTGCCCATCTCCTCAGTTCAAGGAAAGCTTGCTGGAGTGCGCAGACACAGGACAACAGTTCAGCATACTGGGGATAATTCCAGAGGCCAGAATGAACCTCCAGAATATCCAGAGCCCCACTGAGGCAGTCCCACTTTTCTCCAGGGCCCTAGGCTTCATCTGCGTCATGCATGAAACCCCAGATGAAAATGGCTGCCGACTCCTCCTCCACGCTAGGCTGCCCCGCCACTCGTCTGCTTCTGCCAGCGAGAGGACGACGCACCAAAGATATGCTCGAGAACAGGTAGGTAAACACACAAAAATGAAAAATGACACTTTACTTCACTGCTGGGCTTATTCTGATGGTGGCGTACTGTCATGTATGTGCGCCAAAGCACACAGGTGAAAGAGTTTAGCCCAATCGCAGGTGAAGTAAACGTGTTTATTAACAGAAAGATATACTTACAAAGAGTCCATGAAAACAGTCCAACTGAGTTATAATGAGGATGGCAGGCTACAACTCTTCAGGCAAGCCCCACACGCTCCAGACGGGACTGAAGTGGAGAGGAAGGGCAATAAATCAAAAGGACAGACTTACATGCAGGGTCGGAGCAAACTGGCTCTGGGAACAACACCACCATACAGAGTCTACAGGGAGGAGAAACCAACAGAGGAGCCTGGACATCCAGAGAAGACTAGCGCCACCACACCTAATGCTCACACCGTCACCTGTAAATACCCTAAGTACTAATGAGTGACAAGTGGATGCAGGTGCGGCGGCAGCTGAGAATGAGTGGATGTGTGTGTGCATGTAAGCATGTGTGTATGTGTGTCAGGATGAATATGTGTGTGGGTGGAAACCGGTGTGTAACAAGAGTACATGAGTGTGTGTGTGTGTGTATGTGTGCATGTATGAGAGGGTGTGCATGGACAAAAGAAAATGACAGCAGACAGCTTGGTGGATGCCTGGCAGAGAGAGAGAGAGGCCATGGCTATAGACTGGCAGGGAGCCCAGGCTCAAAGGCTCCAACAACCTGCCAGCTGGAATTAATAAACAACAATCAGGAGACTACAGCCACAGATCGTGGAGCGGGGTTGGAACAACAACCCCGTCCATGACAAATTAAATAAATAAAATGAAAAAAATAAAATTCTGTAAATAACCATTTTGGTCACATCTTACTCAGGCATATCTTGAAGTGCATAAAAACTCAAAGTGCACTGTTAATAGCATTAATATTTGTTTCCCTTTTGAAATATAATATTCTACATCCTGGTCATAACTGACCTTAGCACATCACAAAATACATTTAGCTGAATAAAAAATGAACTGTCAAACACTTCAGTGCACAAACCCCCCAAGAAAATATTGATAACATTAACAAACATTGCACATTCACTATTGTATTTTGGTTTGTTTTATACAACAGTTAGTTCCGACTATGCAGTTTGATTAGACAATAGGGATTCCAGGAAATACTATAAGCCACGATAATTGCACTCCAATTTCACTGGATATGTGTCACTCCACTTCTAAGGTGTTGTAGTAACGTTAATTACTAACAGCATTTTTCTATCAACTCTGACAACTGCAGTACTGTTTTGGATCCCTTAATTTCCACAGTGAAGCGCTGTTTTGACAAGAAGAAATTATACATCCGTGACCCAGAAGTCCAACCCTTTTGCAAAGGTCTACTTCCATCTTGGTCATTTTAAGATTAAACAATTTCACGTCTGTTTAAAAAAAAAATTGGCAGTGCTAGAGTTTGTTTATTGTCTCGATTAACAAACCACAATACCTTTGTGGTGATGGACTCTGTTTCATCTGAAAATGTGAAGAAAATTGACATGGTTTTATGACCCAGTGACCGGTCACAGACCTCAGAACAGATTCAATTAGGTTTATTAGCGTGTAAATGTGTGAGTGCGTGTGTGTAAGTGTGAACAGGAACTGCAGGGAACAGGGCAGGACACCGTACGGCCTGGCAACCCTAGGAACACACAGAAGTGGAACAGTTAGTGGTGGAAACTGTAGAAAAGGAACAGTTTAGTCTGTAGCTTGGATGCTTGACAGCTCAGGTTCAGCATGGCAGCTACCGCCAGGAGGACAGTGTTCGCAGATGAGATACAGTTCCTGCTGGTGCGTGGGTTGGAGATGAAGGTGAAGAGTGGAAGGGAAGGAGAGGAGTCCGCCGCCACAGAGGAGAAGAGAATCCGCCGCCACGGAGCTCCGCCTGTGCACAGGGGACTAGTAGACAAGGTGAGAGGAAATGAAATAGGCTTACGTGGGCTGCAGGTGAGGTCCTTATGACTTCGGTGGCAGCACGCTTGGAACAAAGACTACGATAGGCTGTGGTTGACGTCGAGGATGGCAGATGAAGCTCGTCTGGAGCACAGTGAGACAACTCTGCACTGAAGCCAGGGCAGCGTGGTATAAATAGGCCAGGTCTGGATGGAGAGCAGGTGTGCGTGCAGCTGATGACAATAAGCACAGAGCAGACCATGACAAAAATGAGCAAAATGTGCTAAATCGCTAACATGCTAATTACTAGTTTCCAGTGACCGGTAATACATGCGTTTTGATCTGGGATTTTCTGAAGTATCAACTAAACAGGTATGTTTTATAAACACATTACTTTTGCACTTGACAATATTTAATCTTTTACATGCATGTGTGAAATGACAATAGATGTCTTCATGCTGACTGAGATGTTTAGCAGCATTTAGTGGTTAGTGGCTACATTCAGAAGGGATGTTTTTTTTCCTCAGCTGCACAAAATAACTGTTTTTGGGTTTTTTTTTAATTTAGTATGCTTTCTTAATCCCAGAGGGAAATTCAGGGCATCTACTTGGATGGATGAGGGAGCCACGGTGTGGCACCAATCCCTTCACCATTCCCACATTGGGCCACTTTAGAGTCTCCAATTAACCTAACTTGCATGTTTTTGGCCTGTGGGAGGAAAACGGAGTACCTGGGGTAAACCCATGCAGACATGGGAAGAACATGCAAACTCCACACAGAACACTGTGTGGAGAACAGTGTGTGGAGAACAGAACACTGATGGTCAAGGGGTAGGATCGAACCCACGACCTTCTTACTGTGCTGCCACAGTGCTAACCACTGCGCCAATGAGCTGCCTATTTGTAAGTTAAACAAACAAATCATAATATATTGTCCAATATTGCTGTCATTTAATACATTTTACTTGCTGG
The DNA here is from genome assembly GCA_020510985.1 of Pholidichthys leucotaenia. Lineage (NCBI taxonomy): Eukaryota > Metazoa > Chordata > Actinopteri > Cichliformes > Pholidichthyidae > Pholidichthys > Pholidichthys leucotaenia. The sequence continues at coordinate 322,044,691 of CM035843.1, read as the reverse complement.
AACTGTTGTATAAAAGCAATATTACACTCAAGTTTGTTACGGTATCATGAATATACGAACTCCAGCAGGGCGAGATTCGGCTTGTGCACAAGCACAAGCAATATTACCGAACTCCCTCTCGTGTAATATTGCTTAATTAAATCACCACATGTGTGAGTAGGAACCTCTTTTTATAACTACACATTCCATTACACACACATATCAGTCACCCAAAAATTTCTAGTAGAGTTAAGGATGCAAAAAGCACCCACTTAAAAACTTGAGTAATGACTTCAGTCTTGAAGGTTTGAGGTTTTTCTACAAAAATTTATAACAATTCTCTTATAGTTTTCTACTTTTCTCTGTAAATTTATCTCAATTTGAAACCATTTTCCTTAAATTTGTAATTTTCTCTTGTAAAATTGACTTTTCTTGTACATTTGAGACTTTATTATAACTTTGTGCATTATCTTATGGCTAATTTTTGTCTATTTTTTATAAAAATTACTTTTTTAATAAATTTGAAACAGACTGTGGTAAAATTTTGAGTTTTTTTCCTTATACAATTTACATTTTTGACCATAATTTTGCAGAGCCAGAACAGGACAATAATTTAACTCTGATTTCAAAGAAAAAAATTAATAAAAATATATTTAATGAAATAATTTACATAAACTTAAATTACCAAAGATGCAGTTATTTCTATTAAAATATTTAGATTTGTTTATTTGACAGGGACAGTGCAATAAACATAGACAATTAATCAATGACAATCTGATGTGTTGCACAAAGAGTGTATAGCTATTAGCTAATTTGCAACTCTTGTCCCTGGATGGCTTTAGAAAGAAGAAACAAGTGAAAAGAAAAAAGGAAAGGAAAAGATTAAAAAAATGAAAACAGAAAAAAAACAATAACCACATACATCAATGCAAAAAAGATTATAAATGCATTATAAATACACAATTATAAATATTATAAATATTATAAATACACAATATAACAACCTGACTCACATTTGCCTATTTCAGGCCTCCCTCCCTTCGTCACTCACTATAAACAAACACATTCATTCTTTCCCTTCATTCACTCTCACCCTGCAGATAATCATTTCATACATGGGTACATTCTTGTTTATTTTTCAGCCAGTTTTAACCTTTTTAGTGAATGTTTTAAAGTCCGTTATTATTTTAATTTCATTTGGCATTGTGTTCCAGATGTGACTGCCCTTTATAGAGAAAGCCGTTTGTCCAAATGTGGTTCTGCGGTGGAATATTTTACAGTTATTGTTAACAGAACTCCTGGTGGCTCTGCTGCTGTCCTGTTTTTGGATGAAACCAGTAAGTGGCTCGGGCGCTGATTTATGGAAACATTTGAAAGTTAATTTCAGAAAACAGAGATCAATGAAACTCTCAAAACTCAATAGGTTGTATTTTTTTAAAATATGACAGTGATGCCACCTAATGGGCTTTTTGTCCAAGATTTTTAGAGTTTGATTATATAATGAACCTATATGTCTTATTGTGGAAGGGGCTGCTTGAGCCCAGACTGTCAAACAGTATGATATATGAGAAAAAACCATAGAATGCATATACAGTACAGCTGCTTCGTATGGTATGTAATATCTAATTAATTTAAAGCAGTTCAGATTTTTTTTTACTGTTTTTGAAATTTTCTTTATATGAAGATTAAATTTGAATTGAGGATCTAGTACAATGCCAAGGTATTTGAATTCTGTAACTAAACTGATGTCTTGATCATGTATATTAACTTTAAAACGTTGCAGGTTACATTTTTTTGATTGAAAAGCACATTGAAACTGTTTTCTGAAGGTTCAGCAATAGATGGTTCTGGAAGAGCCACTCTTGGACATCAACCATACTTGTGGACAGTACATCTGTAGCCTGTGCTGGAGTCTTGGCAGCTGTGTAAATAACTGCATCATCTGCATAAAGTTGGCATGTTGCAGCTGAGCAGTGTAGCGGCAAGTCATTAATAAAAATGCTGAAAAGTAAAGGACCAAGAATGGACCCTTGTGGGATACCCATGTGGTTGTTTAAAAATGAGGATTTATCCTGGTGAACTTTTACACACTGTTCTCTATTCTGAAGATAAGATGCAAACCATTCTAATGTATCTGGAGAGAAGTTAAAAGATACCATTTTGGATAAAAGCAAACTGTGGTTTACAGTATCGAAAGCCTTTTTGAGATCTAGAAAAACAGCCCCTACCACATTACCCCTGTCCAAGGACTGTTTGACATTTTCAATAAGGCAACAATTTGCTGTTTCTGTTGAGTATCCTGGTCTAAAACCAAATTGATGTGGATGAAGAAGTTGACTGTCTTGTAAATAGTCTATCAGCTGTGTAGCTACAACTTTTTCAAGAACCTTAGACAGGACTGGTAAAATAGAGATTGGGCAGTAATTGCATATATCGTCTTTACTGCCTGATTTATGGACTGGTATGACGACAGCTTTTTTCCAACCAGATGGAAATGTACTAGACCTAATGGAGAGATTAATGAGATGAGTCAGTGGTTTGATTAATATTTTGCTGTGCGTTTTGAGAAAGGAAGTGCTCATATTGTAGATATCATTAGTTTTTGAGTTTGACAGTGTTTTAACAATACCAGCAATTAACTCCTCATTTACCTCATCGATGTGAAAAGAATCTGTTGGAAGTATTGATTTAGTGTTGTTGAGCACATTTGGCAGCACAAAGTTTTTTGTTAAGTCTTCCACAGAGTCCACAAAATATGAATTAAATTCATTTGCCAATGTAGCCTTGTCACTGATGGTCTTGCCATTGATTCTATGTTCCTTTACCCCCTTCTGAACATTTTTTTTATTTGTTAAGTTATTTAAATGCCTCCATAGGGAACTGTTGTTACCCTTTGCATGATCTATCAGTTTATGGTAATAAGATACTTTTGATTTTCGCAGCTCTTGTACCACTTTATTTCTTAGACTTTTATACACAAGGTGATTATTTTGTAGTTTAGAGGTTAATGATGTTTTCAATGCAGAGTCTCGCCTCTTCATAAGTTTTCTTATTTCATTATTTAGCCATGGTAGGTTAATCTTCTGTTGTCTACTTTTAATTTGCTTTGTAAATTTTTCTATAGACTTTGTAATTGTTGCAGTTATAAAATTACAACAATCATCTACTTCATATATTGACATGAGCTGCTCCCAATTTTGATTCTCTAAGTAATGTTCAAACTCCTCATTTTTGGATTTGGGAATAATAAAATTTGATTTGTCAATATCGACTCCCCCAAAATACTGTAGTCGCTTTTTAGTAAGTTTTCTGACAGCAAGAACCATGTTATGATCTGAGAGACCAGTTACAAGATTATAGGTTCTGGTTATTCGTTCTGGTTTGTTAGCAAATACCATATCAATAAGTGTTCTAGATTGTTTGGTTATCCTGGTGGGTCCTTTGATCATTTGTTGGTAATTAAATTTAGTCATGAGGCTTTTCAGTTTCTGTTTGTCCTTTTTATCAGACCAGTTGATATTAAAGTCACCATAAAATATTGTTTCTCTGCTCCTCTCAAGTTGTTTAACCAGATCACTTAAATCATTATAAAAAGAAGAATTGTGTGAGGGTGGGTTGTACAATACTGCAATGTTGAAATTCATTACCGGTGAGAGACATACATTAACAGCTAAACATTCAAGTGTAGTATTCAAATCAACCAAATGACATTTAAATTTCTCTTTGATGTAAATTAAAATGCCTCCTCCCCTCCCTACCTGCCTGTCTTTTCTAAAACACTGATAACCCACAATATCAATCATAGTAGTGTCTATATTCCTATGTAGCCAGCTTTCTGAAAGACAAAGATAGTCCAGATTTGAGTCAGACAGCAACACCGAAATCTCATCTCTTTTGGGGATTATGCTCCGTATGTTTAAATGTCCGCTGAGGATCCCCTTTGGTTTAGCCTTTGTGTCCCAAAGAACTCGTGCATGATTAACAGTTTGGAAAAATAGATGTTGTTTTTGCTTTTGTACAGCTCGGTTTTCGGATCTCGCCTCATTTGCATTTTGTTTAACCCCACCTGTTTCCAAAAGTTTGGACGTAGTGCAGCTGTTTACAGCAGGATCAGATGTGTGAGTCTGTTCAGTGCAGTTCGACTTACCTGACTCGCTATGTCCAGCTGTACTGGGGCGAAGACCGGTATTATGCAGCGGGCGATCAGCCGGTTCAGATGTTAGCATGGCCGTTGATGGCAGCGGGCGATCAGCCGGTTCAGATGTTAGCATGGCCGTTGATAGCAATGGGCGATCAGCCGATTCAGATGTTAGCATGTCCGTTGATAGCAGCGGGCGACCAGCCGGTTCAGATGTTAGCATGGCCGTTGATAGCAGCAGGCGACCAGCCGGTTCTGATGTCAGCAGTGCCGATGATAGCAGCGGGCGACCAGCCGATTCAGATGTAAGCATGTCCGTTGATAGCAGCAGGCGATCAGCCGGTTCTGATGTCAGCAGTGCCGATGATAGCAGCGGGCGACCAGCCGATTCAGATGTTAGCGTGTCCGTTGATAGCAGCGGGCGACCAGCCGGTTCAGATGTTGGCATGGCCGTTGATAGTAGCGGGCGACCAGCCGGTTCTGATGTCAGCAGTGCCGATGATAGCAGCGGGCGACCAGCCGATTCAGATGTAAGCATGTCCGTTGATAGCAGCGGACGATCAGCCGGTTCTGATGTCAGCAGTGCCGATGATAGCAGCGGGCGACCAGCCAATTCAGATGTAAGCATGTCCGTTGATAGCAGCGGACGATCAGCCGGTTCTGATGTCAGCAGTGCCGATGATAGCAGCGGGCGACCAGCCGATTCAGATGTAAGCATGTCCGTTGATAGCAGCGGGCGATCAGCTAGTTCTGATGTCAGCAGTGCCGATGATAGCAGCGGGCGACCAGCCGATTCAGATGTAAGCATGTCCGTTGATAGCAGCGGGCGATCAGCCGGTTCTGATGTCAGCAGTGCCGATGATAGCAGCGGGCGACCAGCCGATTCAGATGTAAGCATGTCCGTTGATAGCAGCGGGCGATCAGCCAATGCAGATGTTAGCATGTCCGTTGATAGCAGCGGGCGACCAGCCGGTTCAGATGTTAGCCGGGCCGTAGATAGCAACAACCAATCCGCCGGCTCAGTTGTTTGTGCTAACCCAGTGGTCTGCTGTTTAATAGTGGCAGGTCCAGGGTTAAGGTGAATATCCCCTGCCAGAAGTAGCAGTACTAACAGCACTTTAACTGTATAGCCTCTGCCATATTGTGATATTTGCTTAGCACCCATGTTTGCCTTGTTTTGGATGCTTTTTCTCAGGGCTTTTTTTTTTTTTTTTTTTTATTTAAGTTTTTGTAAAGGGTATACAGGTCGTTACAGCAATGCAGTGTTTACATTTTCATCACATGTTCCCTTATTTTCTGATATCTGACAACATTGGAAGATTAATTCTTACAACACCCCTTTTTTTTTTTTTTTTTTAAAGTGAAAGAAAAAGTGAAATTAAAGAGAAAAAAAAACAAGAAACAAATAACAAAAAAAAAACAAAAACAAACCAGTAAAAAACAAACAAAAAGAAAAAGTAAGTAAATAAAGATAAAAGAGCATCTGAGTAGCGTTGGAACAAAGAGCGGAACCATTATTGAAATGGTATTTGTCAAAGATTAGATCTAATGGAAGACACATATGTGGTCCAGGGTTGCCAAAAGTTCATGAACACATCCATGTCCTGTCTCAGTGCGAATGTCAACTTTTCCATCGAGTAAATGTCTTGGATCACGTTAGTCCAATCTTCAGGTGTAGGACAGTCCTTCAACATCCATTTTTTAGTTAGAGCTTTTTTGCTTGCCAATATTAAAACATTGAATAAGTATTTTTCTCCTCGTCTTTCCAGTGAGTCCGGTAGTAAACCCAAATACAAAGTTACAAAAGAAAAGGGAACTGTAATTTTGAATATTTTCCCCAATATTGTCTGTACCTTGGTCCAATATTGGTGGATAACTGGGCATGACCAAAACACATGAAAATGATTTGCAGTCTTTTCACCACACAAGCGCCAACAGTTCAATCCCTTATGGGTAAATTTGTTTTGTGCAGGTGTTCTGAAAAATCTTGCCAAGTTTTTCCATCCAAATTCTCTCCACTGCAGGGATGAGGTACTTTTCCATTGCTGTTTATTTAGCTTTTCCCATATTTCCAGTTGTAAAGTGAAATTCCCCTCTTTTTCCCATCTCTCTTTTATATAAGATGTGTTGTCTCCTTTTAAGTCTTGAAGACCTTGGTATATTTTAGAAATGTATCTGATCCCTGGGATCCCTTTATATGCCATTAAGAAGACCTTCAGAACACCTGACTGGGCCCTTTCCAAAACCTCCTTTTTAAGTATATTGTTTATGTGGTGTCTAAGCTGGAAGAACCTGTAAAGGTCTTGATTTATTAGGCCTTGTTTTTTCAAATCTTCAAAACTTCTTAAGATTTGCCCTTTAAAAAAATCGTAATATTTTATCAGCCCTTTCTCCTTCCACTTTTTAAATCTGGTGTCTGTTTTATTAGGAGTAAAGTCCTGATCATAGGCGATCCATTGCAGAAGTCGATAGGGCTCTTTAGTTTGATTCTCTCTGACTATCTTAAACCAAATTTTTAGCGGGGTCTCTATCCACGGGTTAGTGTTATTCAAAAGCTTAGGTAAGACACTGTTCCCTATTATCGCCTGTAGGGGGATGTCACTTGTTATTTGGCATTCGATCTCCTTCCATTGTGCAGTGTAGACTGGGTTACATATCTCTACTAAAGTTTTAATTTGTGCGGCTTTAAAGTAGTCCCTGATATTTGGCAGCGCGAGCCCACCTTTGTCTTTGTTTAGCTGTAGGGTTCTATATCTGATTCTAGGTCTCTTGCCCTGCCATATGAATCTTGAGATCCTTCTGTCCAGCTCCTGCCATGTTTTTTTGGGAGGTTCTACCGGTATTGTTTGGAAAAGGTATAGAAGACGTGGAAGTATATTCATTTTGACTGCTTCAATTCTTTGTGCAGTACCCAAGAATGGTATCATATTCCATTTTGCTAGGTCAGATTTTATTTTTGTCACCAGTGGATCATAGTTTAGTGATATAATTTTGTTGAGTTGTTTCGGGATATTGACCCCCAGATATTTCATAGATTCCGACTCCCAGTTAGTTTTGAGTTTGCTTAGTGAATAATGATTTGGGTCATAGTTGAATGTTAAAACTTGGGTTTTATGCATATTTAATTTGTACCCCGATAAATCTCCATACTCTGAAAAAACTGAGGTTAGTTCTGGTAAAGAAGTGTCCGGCTGCCCTAGGTATATTAAAATGTCATCAGCAAAGAGTGCTATTTTATGTTCCTTCTGACCAAGTGTAATACCTTGAATTTTTTGGTTTTGTCTTATCCATTGGCTCAGAGGTTCTATGAAGATTGCAAAGAGCAGTGGAGACAGGGGGCAGCCCTGACGACATCCTCTTTCCAGTTCAAAAGATGATGATAAATTACCGTTAATCCTTATTTTAGCTGTTGGTTTTTTATATAATGCCTGTATAGTTCTAATGAAGTTGTTATGAAAATTGAAACTGGATAAGATTCTATATAGAAAAGACCAGTCAACCGAATCGAATGCTTTTTCAGCATCTAATCCCAATATGACTGCATTTAAGTTATATTTTTTTATATGATGAATTATGTGTAAAGTGCGTCGAATGTTGTCTTGTGTCTGTCTTTGTCTTATAAAACCTGTTTGGTCTAAATGAATTAGGTCTGTCAGTATATTTTCTAACCTTTTGGCAAGGATAATGGTAAAAAGCTTATAGTCCTGATTTAGTACACTGATTGGTCTGTAGTTGGAGCACTCTAGTTTATCCTTTTCAGGTTTAGGTATAACTGCAATGACCCCTTCTCTCCAGGAGGGGGGGATTTCCCCTGTGTGGAGGACATAATTAAATGTTTTCAGGAGGAGAGGAGATAGTTGCTGTTTAAAGGTTTTGTACCACTCTGCTGTATAGCCATCAGCTCCTGGGGATTTGTTAGCTTTAAGTTTCATAATTGCTTTTTCCAATTCTTTAGGATGTATTTCTGACAGTAGTGTTTTATTTTGTGACTCCGTAAGTTGGGGAAGGTTTAATGTGTTTAGGAATGCCTCGGATGCGTTTTTATGTTTTTTGTGGGAGTATAAGTTCTTATAGTAATTCTCGAAGTTTTTAAGAATATCCTGAATTCTGAATTTTATTTCCTTTGATACTGGGTCTCTGATTTTGTAGATTGCTCTTTCTGTTTGATGTTTCCTCAATTTATAGGCTAGCAATTTTGCCGATTTACTGCCTGCTTCATAGTATTTTTGTTTCAGAAATGTAAGTTTCTTCTGGATTTCTATTGTGTAGATCTCATTTATTTGGTTTTTAATTTCCTTAATCTTGAGCGAGTCAGTAGAATGAGTGTTGCCTTTGTGTTCTTTTTCTAGGTTCCTAAGTTCTGACTCTAATGTGGATAGTTTTTCTTGTCTTAGTTTCTTTTGGGTTGCCAGTTTTGCAATAATCTTTCCTCTTATTACAGCTTTACATGCATCCCACAGTATTAAAGGGGATACTTCTCCATTATCGTTATCTTCCAAATATCTGAGAATATCTGATTCCAATTCATCTTTCAATGGTCCTTTCAGGACATTTGAATTTAACCTCCAAGAAAATGTATTATTTGTGTATTTTTGGATATTTAAGTCCATGTAGATCGGACTGTGGTCGGAGAGATCCATCAGTCCTATTTTACATGTTTTTACTCTTCCAATGTCTCTATTAAACATAAAAAAATAGTCAATCCTTGAGTAAGATGAATGTGGAGTTGAGTAAAATGTATAGTCTTTTACACTGGGGTTGAGTTCCCTCCACACGTCACAGATTCCCAATTCTTTTAGTAGCATCCGAGTCTTCCTGTTTTGGGTGTTATTTTGATGTGGGGAATTACCAGAAGCATCCCAGTATGGATTCAGTCTAAGATTGAAGTCCCCACCACATATCACTAAACCTTGAGCTTTAGTTATCATTAGGTCAAATACATTTTTATAAAATTTCCAGTTAGCCCCTGGGGGAGCATACACATTCAGCAGGGTGATATCTTCTCCCTCTAGCCGCCCAGTTACCAAACTGTATCTCCCTTCTTTATCTTTGTGTTCTGATTTTTTTTCAAATGTAATTTTGGTTGATATCAATGTCGCTACTCCCCTCCTCCTCCCTGATTTATATGAAGATGAAGAGATCATTTTAAACCCTTGTCTACTGAGTTTATTGTGTTCCACGTCTGTTAGGTGGGTTTCTTGTAAAAGTATTATTCCTGCTTTGTCTTTTTTCATTTTGCCTAGAATCTTGGATCTTTTAACTGGATTCAGGATTCCTTTTACATTATATGAAATTATTTTGGTTACACCCTGTTTCTCCATTGTGTTGTTTTGTTTAGTATAACTGTGTGGTGGCCCTCTTTTGTGCTACTCAGAAACTGAAAGAACATTAAAAACAAGAAAAACATTAAGAACATAGTGTAAAAAACTTTAAAACAAAAAGCTGTCATAAGAACTTCCTGAGCTGAGGTCTTTTTAAAGACCCTGTAAGAGCCTTGATGGAGTGAAGGCTCTGAGGGAAATTCCTCAAACTCTGTTACGTGTTGAGGGCCCTCTCTTACCACTGAAAGTAGTCCCATGCTTTTAACGTGAGTTTCAGAACCCAATCCAAACTTGTAATGATTTTTTTTTTTTTTCCTTTTATGCCTAAACCCTGTGAAATTGTGTGCACCCTCCCACCCCCATCACATCAAACATTCACGCAAAAACAGTATTTGTTAGTATGAGGAGAACATGTGGATTATTGTCACATTTCTATTTTAACAAGTTTTTTTTTTTTTATTACAAAGACTTATTTGTTTCAAATAATATGATTGTTCCATGAAATGTTTTACCACATGCTGAATATGCATCTCCTTTAATGTTTGTTACCTTGTATGAGGGGGGTTGGATGTGCGGATTGATTCAAGAGAAAAAAAAAAAAAAAAAGGTCGCTATTCCAACCTGAAAACGGATAGTTTATCCGCGACGCTCTGGTGCTGGGTTTCCCGCTGCTGGTCCGTGGATTTTGAAGGTCTTTGTGTTGTCCATGTTTGCGTTTTGATCTTCTCACTCGGGTCTGCGGTGGGTTTAAATACCGTTACCGGGAGGCCTCTTTTCGCCATGTCAGCTGTTGCTTCTTCCGCCGAATTATAGAGACACGTTTCATCGCCGTAGAAGACCCTTAACTTCGCAGGAAATGGTGTCTGAAAGCGCAATTTCTTCTCTCTTAACACCTTTTTCGCGTCATTGTATTCCCTGCGCTTTTTAAGGACCTCCGGGGCATAATCGTGTTCCACGTAGACTTTTCTCTCCTGGTGCATAAATCCTTTTTTCTGCCAGGCCAGTCTTACAACCTCTTGTTTTATTTTGAAATTGGAAAATCTTACCAACACCGAACGTGGGGGCGCTTCCGCCGCCGGCCTAGCGGCTAATGAACGATGTGCCTTTTCTATCTTCAAGTCGGTGGTTTGTGGAATATCCAATTTCTCTCTTAGTAAGGATTCCACGCATTCTGCCATTGAGTTAAAACCATTTTCGGTTCCTTCTATCAGACCATGAATTCTTATGTTGTCTCTTCTTTGTTTTCCTTCTTGGTCGGTTAGCTTAGCCTCTATAGCTGCTTGTCTTTTGCGTAGGTCTAGCACAGAATCTTCGAGCACTTTTATTCGATCCTCTGTTTCCAAGATTCGGTTCTCGGCCTGGTCCACTCTGCTGTTTGTCCTTTTCAATTCTTCTCTGAATTCCCGAAATTCGGTCGTAACATCTCGGCGAAATCGTCGTAGCTCCTCAAATAGTGATTTCAGGCTAACCCTTTTGTTAGCTATCACCAGTTCCTCGTCTTCTGAACGGAGATCTTCCAGTTCGGATTCTCCGGCCGATACGTGTCCTGGCCTGGAGAATTTCAGTTTCTTCTGTTTTCCTTTAGACATGATGATTTTGTCTTTTGATTTTCACTCCTCCAAAAATCCATTAAGTTTGATTTTCAATGTGTTATCCTGGATTGGGTCTGAGAACTTCAGTGTTAAGCTGCAGTCGCCATGGCGTCCAGACCGGAAGTCCCTTTCTCAGGGCTTTTGAAGACCAGATAGAGTACAGGGTGAAATGACCATGTCCATATCCATATAAATAAAACTTTTTAGCTTCAACTTTAGTTGAGTTGGCCGGAAAGCCCTTCTTGTTGCGGGTCCAGACACACAAAGACAATAAGAAGAGGAAGTAGATAAGCAGAAAGTGGCTAGAAGTGTAGCCCATCACACAACTCCTCACTCCGATGGCAGCCATCTTCAGATGCCGCCGTAACCGAGCTCCTGTCCAGCTCCTCCACCGAGTCCCGTCGCACGCCGCAGATGCAACCGAGCTCCACTGGGGTCATGGTAGATCCACCGCTTAGCACCGCCGCCTACCGCCGTCTGCCTGTGTCGTACCTCCGCTGAGCCCCGTCACCAACCGCCGTTTGCCTGGTAATTCCTCCGCTGGGCCTCACAACTGTGCTCCGACTCAGGCTATTGTCTGGCTGGGTCCAGAGGTTCTCCACGCCCCCGAACTCCGATCCAGCTCACGTCCAACTGCCGCCTCGGTTAGTTCCTCCGGCGGGCCCTCACCGGGGACTGAGTCGCTTTGAGTCGGTGTTAGGCGGCACGACTGGCGCCAGAGGTAAGCTAACTAAATTTCTATATATTTATAGTTTTTTAGAACTCTCTTCACCACCCAGACAGCAGGAAAAACCTCCCTTATTTTGAAATCCAAATGTTGACACATTTAGTTTGTCTGAAGGCTTTTGACAGATTAAAGTCACTGACTTAGTGAATTCCCGTCATCTTAACTTGCCAGGTGCATAATACATTATGAGCATAAATTATAGCTGGTGAAGTAAATTCTCTGCGATTCAGTCTCTCTTGCCTTTCAGTGGATATGAAGCCTAACCACACCTGTTTGCTAAGCGACTCTTCATTATTGCTCCTGTTACCAGTGAGTTAAAAACCATGATAAATGCCCCCACTGCTTACATACCTCTTCTGCTTTTTTCCGTGTTTAAAGTACTTTAATAATCTCATGCTTCTCTCGGACAGTGATGCTAGTGAGACACTCTGCCTGCCGACTGAAACAGTCCCACGGGCGGGACACTTCTGAACTCCACGCGAATGACGGTAACATGCGTTGTTCGTGTGCGCACTTGCGGACCATCATTCTTTCATATTTTTTTCTTAAATTTATATTTCCTTGGTATGGCCTTGGCCTGGGCGACTCCGAGGTTGAATAGGCCTGGTGTAGAGTGACGTACTACTTCTGCATTCTGGTCTCAGCAGCTCCATTTCCTGTTCCATTGTATTTCCACATTCCCTAGTGCTTTCTTGTCAGTTAATCAATTTTATCATTTTCACTTATCATTGTACTTACTGGAAATAGTGTGCAATCATTTTTTCTTTATAAAGTTTGTGTTTCACATTTTGATCATTTTTGTAACCATACTGGGCCATTTAATAGTTCCCGCAGCTACCTTAGCAGCTGGCAGCTATCGTGTTTCTTTATGTCTGTGCCATTCCAAATACCACTGTATGGGCTGTAATAGGCTTGTGTAATGTCATGTAATGTATCACATTTTGATCAATTTTGTAACCATACTGGGCTGTTTAATAGTTAGCCTAGTAGTAGCTTAGCATAGCACAGCTATCGTATTGGTTGTCTCTTCCATTCCGCATGGGCTGTAATGGACCTGTGCAATGAACATGTATTGTCTCAGCAAAAATAGAACAGAAGGGAATAGGAGGGAAATGCGGGTGGCAGTGGCTCAGGAGGTAGAGCGGGTTGTCCAGTAACCAGAGGGTTGGCGGTTCGAATCCCGCCATCCTGCCATTGCATCCCTGGGCAAGACACTTTACTCACCTTGCCTCCAGTGTCCATGACACTGGGTATGAATGTGTATAAATGTTCAGTAGTGGTCGGAGAGGCCGCTGGCGTGGATTGGCAGCCATGTTTCCGTCATTCTGCCCCAGGGCAGCTGTGGCTATAGTAGTAGTTTACCACTATCAATGTCTGTCTGGAGTGAATGAATAATGGACTCACTGTAAGCACTTTGAGATGACACTTGACATTTAAAACGCCATATAAATCTAATCCATTATTATTGTAAAGCAATATTAAAACAAATTAGGTAACAACTAGGACCCAGACATATGTTTCAGTGAGTTTCACAGGTCTATTACAGCCCATGCAGTGATATTTGGAATGGCAGAGACAGAAACAATACGATAGCTTTGCTAAGCTAAGCTAATTGGGCTAACTATTAAACAGCCCAGTATGGCTACAAAACAATCAAAATGTTAAACACAAACTTTTAAAAGAAAAAAAAAAAACCTACCTGCACGCACACTATTTCCATTCATAAGTTAAAGTGATAAAATTGATTTCTTGATGGGAAAGCACCTAGGAATGGGTAAATATAATGGAACAGGAACTGGAGCTGCTGAGACCGCAATGTGGTAGTAGTACATCACTTTACATTGTGCAAAACGTCCATAAGAGGGCAGCTCATGAAGATTTCCCCTGACTCATTTCCCATAGGCTGAGAGAAGCAAAACTTGGCATTGTTGTCTTTCTCTACATACGTACCACTAAGGATCACACACCCCTCCCATCGCTTTATGCAGCTGTGGAGATTTCACCTGTAGAAGTCTACAGGTTGCATCAGAAGCTACAACTTGACCTCAGAAATCAGTGTTTCATCATCTTGGAAGTGCTTTCCCTTCAAAAATGATTTCATGGTTAGAAACAAGTGGAAGTCAGATGGTACAAGGTCAGGAAAGTAAGGGGGATGAGGAAGGATTTCATAGCCATAGGACAGTGCTTCCTTCTGGTTAACATGTGTTGTGAACCGAGGTGTTGTCTTGCAGGAGGTGGACACCTTTGGTCAGCATGCCATGCCTCTTGATTGTGATGGACTTCCACAATTTCTGCATGTGAGCATGACCATGCATGGTGAAGGCTGGACACGTGCCTCCTCCTGAGATAGTGGGTCAGTGCTTCCATTACTTTAACTGGACTTTAGTCTTTGGATCATAGTGATGGACCAAAGTTTTGTCCTGTGTGATTAGTCTGTCAAAGAAGTCCTCCTGATTTTCTTGGCAAATGGTTGAAAGGGCCTGGGAGCATGTGACTTGTCCCTGCTTCTGGAAAGGTATGAGCAGCTGGGGGATCCATAGTGCAGACAACTTCCGCATGAGCAAATGGTCAGATGATTTTTTTTTTCCAACAGACTTCACACTGATCTTAACATCTTGGGATGGGTGGTGAACAGTTATGTGGTAGTCCTCCAAAATGGTGGCCTCTACTTGTCGGGCGGCGTCTTCATCAATGATGCACTGTAATTGCCCAGGATTGGGTGTCGTTTCCATCAATATCTAATCACACTTGAAGTGTTGTGCCAGTACTTGACTACTTTACATGATGGGGCATCCTTTCCAAAAATAAATCTCTTCATTTCATCAAATGTCTCCTGTGGTGTACTGCCTCTCAACTACACGAACCTAATGACCACTCGGCATTCAACTGGTTCCATTATCATGCCTTACTCTACCTTATCACCTGTAAAAGAAAAGCTCTTAGAAGCTCAGAGCTGCAAATTACCACATGACCTATAAAGATATGAATTGTTATACAGCGGGGAAAATAAGTATTGAACATGTGAACATTTTTCTCATTAAACATATTTCTGATGGAGCCATTGACCTGAAATTTTCACCACATACAGTGGATTTAAAAACGTCTACACACCCCTGTTCAAATGCCACGTTTTTGTGGTCTAAAAAATAACCAAAATAAATCATTTCAAAACTTTTTCCACCATTAATGTGACCTATAACCTGTACAACCCAATTGAAAAACAAGCTGAAATCTTTTAAGGGGGAAAAAAAAACCAAACAAAAAAAAACCCCACAATAACCTGGTTGCATAAATATGCACACCCTTAAACTTTTTAAATTGTATTTTTATTTAACTTTTATTTATACAGGATAGTTCCAGTGAGAGGCAACCTCTGTTTTTCAAGGATGCCCTGTTCACTTTCACACCAAGAACTGCCCATTAAAACCACAGACCGACCCTGTGGCCACTGAGCAGCTCCATAGGAGCAGTTGGGGTTAAGGGCCTTGCTCAAGGGCACCACAGTGGGGTTAAGGAGGGTGGGCCAAACACTGCTATATTATTTGTCCCACCCAGATCTAATCCTGCCGGTCCAGGGATCAAACCCACGGCCCTCCACTCACCAGTCCACATCCCTAACCATTAGGCCACCACTGCCCACTTTGTTGCAGCACCTTTGGCTTTTATTACAGCACTCAGTCTTTTTGGGTAGTAGTGTGTCAGTGTGGTACATCTTTATGTGGCAATATTTGCCCACCCTTCTTTGCAAAACCACTCCAAATCTGTCAGATTGCAAGGACATCTCCTGTGCACAGCCCTCTTCAGATCACCCCACAGATGTTCGATGGGATTCAGGTCTGGACTCTGGCCGGGCCATTCCAAAACCTTAATCTCCGTCAGGTGAAACCATTCTTTTGTTGATTTGGATGTGTACTTTGGGTCATTGTTGTGCTGAAAGATGAAGTTCCTCTTCATCTTCAGCTTTCTAGCAGAAGCCTGAAGGTTTTGTGCCAACACTGACTGGTATTTGGAACTGTTCATTATTCCTCCCACCTTGACTAAGGCCCCAGTTCCAGCTGAAGAAAACAGGCCCACTATTGTGACTATTGGTGTCCATGTTTATGTGTGTAAAATGAGTGGGAATTGGTTTGGCTACCCCATCATGTTTGTGGTGCTGGGAGCACTGGGGCACAATGCTGGTGGGTCCTAGGCTGCTTCCACTAGTGGCCCTCGCCCCGGGATGGGATTTGGGGGCAGTGGATGGCCTCATGAACCAGTTTGCAAGCTGGTTTCTGGGGGAGGGACGGCCTTGCTTTTAGACCGCCTACCTCCCCATCTTATTTCCCGCCCTCCCCCTCCCCCTCCCCCGACTCTGGGTGGAATATACATCTTCTCTGATACATATAGGGCTTTGGGGTGGGGGTGTGCCGCACTGTGTCGGCAAAGGGGATACCTTTGCTGTGCGGTGGGGCTGCACTCACCTCAATTTTAATTGCATTTTAGACACTGAGGGCTTGGGGGGATGGGGCCCCTGCAGCCCATCGCAGTGGCTAGCAGTGCTCCAATCACTATCCCCCCCCCAATTTTAATTGCGCTTTGTTAGTCCTAACATTTACACACAGTTACATCATATAATCGACATTCACCCACCATGTTTTTGTGGGGGGAAAGGGGGATGGGGGTGTTCCCCCACCCGTGTTGCCCTGCTCCTGCTGGGGGCATGGGGGCCCGGTGGGGAGCCTGGGACCTGTCATGTTGTCAAAATCCCTGGGTGCTACTGAATGTATAGATACAACCAAGGGAGTGAGGGGGGACTGAACATGAGCGTAAGTGAGAGTGAGGGGGTGATGAATGGAGGTGGTGATGGTGGGTCGGTTTTATGCGGCGCTTTGCATGTCGGGTGGCATGTCGGGGTGCCTGCGGTGGTCTGCTGATTGGTCTCTCAGGTAGACGCAGGGGGTGGGGGTCTGCTTCTGTGGCCTGCACCGGTGGTCTCCCTGGTCACTGCCAGGCACTGGTGCATGTTCAGGCTCACTGCATCTGCTTCGTAGCCACCTTATGAAACAAGGGTGAATGAGGGGTGAGTTTGAATGAGTACAGGAGTGAGAGAGAAGGGGTTGGTCCGGGTGAGTGAGAGGGAGTTAGTGTATATGGGTGCGCATGGGAGCATGTGGGTGTGAAGGTGTGGGGAGGGGTGTGTCTGCAAGTTGGGAGGTACTGGATTAAGGGGGGGTAGTGCCTCTCGGCAATGTGGGCTCCCCTGGGCGGGGGGAATTCTTTGGGTATGGAGGTCCCCAGGGTGTGCGGCAGTGGTGCCGATCTCCGCCCCGGGGGGGTGGCGTTGCTGGCCTCCTGGTGCCTGGGGCCCGTGGCCCCGCTGGGGTGGGGGTGGGGGTCGGGCGGGTCCGGGGGGGTGGGCTCGCCGCGCCGGCGCCGAGCAGCCTGGCCTCCCTCGATCGTCCTTCCAGGGGCGGATGCCTGGCTTTCCTGGGGCTTGCTGACCTCAGAGGTTTGTGCCCTGTGGGGGATGGTGGTGCTGCCTTGCCTGCTTGGGGTTCCCAAGGGGGAGAGCTGCTGTGACCGGTCCTTCACTTTGTATGTTTCCTGACAAACCACTCACATGCACACACTTAGTTTGCGCACGCTCTCATATACGGTATATGCATGCAGATGTACATGCACAAGTGTCTCTCCTTTAACAGGTGCGGAAACCAGACTCATGTTGAGACATCTTCGGTGGAAGAAGCAGTTTGTCTTTTGTTTGTTTTAGTTGTTTGTTTGTTCATTTGTTTGTTTGTCTGTTCCCCTTCCTTCACTTTCCCCCCTCCACACACTTCCTTTCCCTCTTCCCCATCCTGTTGGGTCTTCCATGGGTAAAATAATTAAAATAAAGTATTAAAAGTTATTACAGGAGGAGTTTACAACAATATAGGTACTGTATAAGCTCCTCTTGGCAAAGTAAATCTGGTTTGGCACAATAAGAGTGACAAATCCCTGTTCTGTTTGCCTAGCTGTCTGACAGGACAAGGAAAAAAAAAAAAACAGGCCCAAAGCATGATGCTGCCACTACCATGTTTCACTGTAGGTATGGTGTTCTTTTGGTGAAGAGCAATGTTGTATTTGCACCAAATATACCTTTTGGAAAAATATACCTTATGGCCAAAAGGTTCAACCTTGGTTTCATTGGACCATAACACATTTTCCCACATGCCTTTGGGAATTTCAAATGTGTTTTTGCAAAATGTAGCTTCGATGTTTTTTAGTAAAATAAAGCTTCCGTCTTGCCACCCTATCCTATAGCCTAGACATATGAAGAAGACGGGAGATTGTTGTCACATGTACTAAACAGCCAGTAATTGCCAGAAATTCCTGCAGCTCCTTCAATGTTGCTGTCAGCCTCTTAGCAGCCTACCTGATCAGTTTTCTTTTCGTCTTTTCATCAATTTTGGAGGGACATCCAGTTCTTGATAGTGCCATTGTTGTGCCATATTTTCTCCACTTGATGATGATTGTCTTCAATGTGATCCATGGTATATTAATGCCTTAGATTTTCTTTTGTACCCTTCTCCTGACTGATACCTTTGAACAATGAGATCCCTCTGATGCTTTGGAAGATCTCTGTGGACCATGGCTTGTATTGTAAGATGTGACAACAAAAAATTCAGCAAAAGCCTACTAGAAAAGCTGAACTTTATTTCAGGTTAATCAGAGGCAGACAGACCCACCTCAGTGTTCATTTGCATGCACTGCGGCCAGGACTGTCATTCCTGCATCGGAATCTACAGTCACAGCATACGCTGTACTCATCCAGATATACAGGGCACCACTCCATGATTCTACGGGATCAACGGATGCCTTCTACTATAATCAGAGGCACTTTAAGTTGTGGCAGGTGTGTGCTGACTCCCATTTAACATGAGTTTGGACGTGATTGGTTAATTCTGACACAGCCAAATCCCTAGTTATAAGAGCGTGTGCATATTTATGCAACCAGGTTATTGTAAGTTTTTTTATTTTTTATTTTTCCCCTTAAAAGATTTCAGTTTGTTTTTCAGTTGGGTTGTACAGGTTTTAAGTCACATTAATGGGGGAAAAGTTTTGAAATGATTTGGCATTTGAACAGGAGTGTGTAGACTTTTTATATCCGCTGTATCAGTAACAACCCAAGTAATCCATACATACAAGGAAATAAAAGCAAATGTGTTCACAAAACAAGTTATATTTAATAAAGTAGAATGACTCAGGGAATAAGTATTGAACACAAGAAAAAGAGGTGCAAAAAGGGATAGGAAGCCAAGAAACCAGCTAAAGTCCATCAGAATTTAAGAAGCCATACCATCCCCCATCAGTGCAAATTAATTTCAGCTGGTTAAGTCCTGACAGCCTTTTAAAAGATTTGTGAATATCAGATTGTCATACCACAAAGACTCATGATGTGTAGAAGCAAAGAGCTCTCTCTAGACCTTTGCAAGCTTATTGTTGCAAAACATAATGATGGAATTGGTTGCAGGCTAAGGTTCTGTCCTGCTGAATGTTCCAGTGAGCACTGTTTGAGCCATCATTCTGAAGTGAAAAGAACATCATTTTATCATAAACCAGCCACGACCAGGAGCTCCTCGCAAGATTTCTGACAGAGTTGTCAAAAGAACAAAGTACAAAGTAAAGAATTATCAGAAGAGTTATTCAAGAGCCAAAGACCACTTGTAGAGAGCTCCAGAAAGACCTGGAGTTACCAGGTACTGCTGTTTCAAAGAAAACAATAAGTAATGCATTCAACTGACATGGGCTTTATGCCCGCTCACCTCATAAGACTCCATTGCTGAAGAAAAAGCATGTTGAAACTCATAAGTTTGCCACACAACATTTGGGCAAGCCAGCATAGTACTGGGAGAATACAGTCTGGTCAGATGAAACCAAAATTGAATTTTTGGATGCCACAACACACAGCATGTTTGGAGGAGAAATGGCATTGCACATCAGCCCAAAAACACCATACCAACATTGAAGTTTTGAGGTGGGAGCATCATGGTGTGGGGGTGCTTTACAGCACATGGTGCAGGAAGACTTCATATTATTGAAGGAAAGATGAATGGACAAATGTAAAGAGATATTCTTGATAAGAATCTGTTGCCATCTGCTAAGATGCTGAAGATGAAACTGGTGTAAGGAAAACCACAAGTTTGGTCAGCGTCGGCGTGATGATGCAGCCACTTGGTAACGTCATTACACCGAGCACATGACTGTAGGGGATAGCCATTTTACACGCTCTTTTACGGCTCTCTCTTAGCCCGGCCTCCCAACAACAATACTCTGTACCACCAGCATAGAGTTTTGTACTAAAGTTTGTGTTCCCAGCAAGACGCTCTCTGTTAGTTCCTTTCAGTTTTCCAGACAAATGGCAATGAGGAGAAAAATGGGTCTTCCAGATTAAAATACGTTTTTCCTGAAGACAGACGTGCATCTGGAAGAGTGCCCCCTACTACCAACACTGTTCCTCGAGACCTCAGGTGAGCCACCCATGGCCATGTTGAATTGAAGTACTTCAGTCATTTGCGTTGGCTAAGGGCCTGGCTAATGCTAGCAAACGTCGCCTGTGGGCTTTGGTCAATTATTGCTTTGGCTCCGAGGGACGGCGTGTGTTGGAAGCACTGGGTCTTGCGGAGACTTTCAGCGAGTGTGTCGCCTTGATGGCCGAGCATTTCACTGCCCCACGGGATGTGATGGCCCAGAGGTTCGTGTTTTACCAGTGCCAACAGTGAGAAGACGAACTGTTCTTACAGTACGTAGATGCCCTTTGCTGTTTGGCTAGCACGTGCAAGTTCGGAAACGTGGAGGACAGATTGATACGGTCATAGTTGAAGTGGTTTGCTGCGAATACAGTGATACGGATCACACTGGAGGAGGGGCCAGACAACCAGACAGTGGCAGACATGGTGAAAGAGTTGCAGGAGATGCTGTTGGAGACAATGCATGACCTATCAGAGATGGAGGGAATGGAATTGGCGTTCCAGCTGGAGATGACGGCTCAGGTGGCACTGCGGCTGACAGGACCACATCCGTGTTTCCCTCAGTTACCTCCGCTGGTGCAGATGGTTGTCCTGGTTGCTGAGCCCGCCGACCCCACACCTTCTCGGGAGGGCCCCGAGGTGAATGCCGCGAGACGGCAGGGCACCACAGAGCAACAACCCAGTGAAAAACTTACCTTAGAAGACAAGCTAATCTGTGACAAGCTAGCCAAAAAGCACGGAACAGAGTGAACACAGCGCAAAGAGAGAACACAGTACAGAGAACACAGCACAAAGAGAGAACACAGTACAGAGAGTGAACACAGCACAGAGACAGAGCAGCAACCAGACTCGTCTCAGATCCTCACCCAGCATAAGCCTCAGGGAGCTGCTGCAGAGCTGCAGGAGAAGGAGCCTGCATCTATCGGGAACCCCGGGACACGACAACCCAGTGCAGGTTCTACCAACGATTACAGCAACACATCGCCATGACCAGACTTCCAAGGAGAGGGGGACAAGAAACTGGACGACTTTCGAATCCACACCCGGCACCAGCCTCCAGGAGCCGCCACTAAACCACAGAATGAAGAGTCCATGACCCAAC
Source organism: Pholidichthys leucotaenia (assembly GCA_020510985.1). Classification (NCBI taxonomy): domain Eukaryota; kingdom Metazoa; phylum Chordata; class Actinopteri; order Cichliformes; family Pholidichthyidae; genus Pholidichthys; species Pholidichthys leucotaenia. The sequence continues at coordinate 322,023,346 of CM035843.1, read as the reverse complement.
ACGCAGTACAGCCACCGGACGACTTCCGAATCCACGCCCAGCATCAGCCTCCAGGAGCCGCCGCTGAGCTGCAGGATGAAGAGTCCATGACCCAACAAAACACAGTAGAGCCACTGGATGCCTTCTGAATCCATGACCGGCATCAGCCTCCAGGAGCTGAAGCTGAGCTGCAGGATGAAGAGTCCGTGACCCAAAATGGACGCAGCAGAACCACCACAACCTGGTGGACACCCCACAGCAGACGTGAGAGCCACACCATCACAACCACGATGCTAAGTGCAGCTGAACAGAATGCCATTCACAGTGACGGACTGGTTCAGGTCCACAGATCCGAACGCCTGGACCCGCAGTCGGTCTCAACATCGTCACCACCACTGACATCCATGAAGATCGCCGTGCAGCTGAGACCAGCTGCTGTCCAGATGGCTGATGGCTCAAGATGGCAAGCCAGCCATCTGTGGAAGATAAAAGGAGCTGCCGTGGATCAAGATGCAGTGTTGAAGCTGACCCAGCTGGTGTGGGATCCTGGCTGGGATGTTGCCGACGAGTGAGCCATGGCTCCAGTGGGATGGCACACAGGTCTGCTGCAGCACCTCCAGGGACTCGTCCACCAGGGGCTCGCCTCAGGGTGCCTTGAACTGAACTGCCTTCATCAATAAAAGAACTGTTTAGCTAGGGGCGTAGCTGCCAACAGAAGCGGCATAATAAGCCACTCAGCCGCACTGGGCCATGTGGTACTCTACCTGCTGGCCCTAGGTAGTTTGGGATTCCTTTCACTGTACCAAATTGGGGAGGGTCAAGTCGAACATGTGTTGTTCTGTTTTTTTTCAAAGGGGGGGGGGGGGGTTGAATATGGCATAAGGAAAACCACAAGTTTGGTCAGCGTCGGCGTGATGATGCGGCCGCTTGGTAACGTCATCACACCGAGCATATAACTGTAGGGGACGGCCATTTTACACTCTTTTACGGCTCTTTCAGCCCGGCCTCCCAACAACAGTACTCTGTACCACCAGCACAGAGTTCAGCAAGACAATGATCCCAAACAGACAGCCAAGGAAATGCTCAACTGGCTCCAAAGAAGGAAAATAAAGCTGCTAGAATGGCCCAGTCAGTTACCTGACCTGAATCCAATTGAAAATCTATGGAATGAACTGAAGATCAGAGTTCATAGAAGACACCCATGGAGGAACCTTCAAGATTTGAAGACAGTTTGTGTGGAAGAATGAGATAAAATCACTCCTGAGCAATGCCTGTGCCTAGTTTCTCCACACAGGAGGCGTCTGGAAGCTGTTATTACCAAAGGGTTTTTCTACTAAATATTAAATGAATTTCAGCAAGTGTGTTCAATACTTATTCCCTGTGTCATTCCACTTTATTAAATATAACTTGTTTTGTGAATACAGTTGCCTTGATTTCTTTGTATATATATGGATTTCTTGGATTCTTACTGATATCTTCTGAAAATCTCAGGTCAATGGCTCCATCAGAAATATGTTCAATGAGAAAAAGGTTGTGTTCAAAACTTATTTTCCCTGCTGTATATATGCAATTTCAGCCTCCTAACTGGAAGTGGGTCAAGGGAAATCTTTAATGAACAGCCCTTGTATATGCCAAGACAGCTACCAAAGAAATATGAATTGATAATAACTACAATACTCTTTAAATTTTTAACAATACCAAACTAAGGTCTATTGTAAAGTTTACTCACAAAGTATTATTTACATATTTATATTTAGTAATACTCCAAAAACAACAAATAAACCAAACTAAACCCATCTCTCCTCAATATCTGCCCTGTCTTCAATCCATTTTGTCTACTCCAGTGGAACTGATCAGCAGCACATGGCCTTTGTCAACACTGCTCATGGACACCTCAATGACAGACTGACAGTGGCCCTGTTTCAGAAAGTAGGTCTCATAAAAGCTCAAAATTAATTTACTTCAACTAACTTTGAGCATTTACTCAACCTGCCTTCTAAAGCAGGGCTGGTGTCTCAGGGAATAATCAGAAATAAGAAAACATATAGCTGCAAGCGGCCATCACTGGCTTCCGAGCAGGTGTAGACCTCAAGGTCTTGTTTTGTTTAGCAACATCATTTAAAACCTAAGTTCTGCTACACATTAGTTTTTAAAGCAGCACTATGTAACTTTCTTCTTCCTTGTTGGAATACTGAAAAAGCCACAATCACGGGAACCACGACCCCAGTCCCAACAGCCAACCACATGGGCTTTTTGTTGTTGGTGGCTAAAGTCATGCCTTGTGATTCACTGCTGGGGCTGAGGCCACAGCCGCTGCTCCCCCAGTTATCACACACACACACACACACAAAAAGCTGTTGCAGGTAATGTGGGCCCACTCAGGCTATGGAGAAAGTGACATTCACACAGTGAAATGCAGTCTACCATCAAAATAATTTTGCAAACATTATTTTGAGATGAAAATCTTACATAGTGTTATTTTAAAATGTACAGGAAAGGCATGCTGTACCTCAGTTGTTCAGAAGAATAAGACTTCCCTGGCAAGAAGAGCATCCTCTCAGTGTGATCACCAGAGACGTCAGGAGGGCACTGCACAGAGTCAACACCCGCAAAGCTGCTGGACCTGACAACATCCCGGGCTGGGTCCTGCATGACTGTACACACCAAATATCAGAGGCGATGTCGGACATCTTCAATACTTCGCTCTCCCAAGGAAGAGTGCCGATGTGTGTCAAGATGGCCACCATCATCCCCATCCTAAAATCCTCAAAGGTTTCAGGCCTGAATGACTATCGGCCAGTGGCTCTCACTCCGATAGTCATGAAGTGCTTTGAACGGCTAGTGATGGCTCTCATCAAGGATAACATCAACTTGACTGTGGACCCTCATCAGCACTTCTCTGCTGGAAAAACCAGGATGGACCAGCATGCTGGTCACCAGCATGAAGACCAACATTTGTTGTGTTTTGAAGCTGGTCACCAGAATAGCATACAAGCATACTATACTACATAAACCAGCATAAACCAGGATAGACCAGCATAGACCAGCATGAAAATCATGCTGGTTTTTCCAGCAGGGTTTTCCTCAGCTTTTAATACAGTGATTCCATGGGCTCTAATCAATAAACTGGACAAACTGGTCAGCTAATCAAGCTCCATCTTCAGCAGATCAAGAACCTATAGTAAACAACGAACGAAATTTATAATTAATAAAGTAAAACTGATATAATAAAAAGCACCAAGGTGCTGTGCCTCGGTGCCTGTGGCATGGTAGCATGGGTGGCTGTAAAAAAGTGACACTCCGACCTCTACTGGCCCGGCAAGTTATTACATTTCCTGTTTTCACGGCTGGATTGAAAAAAAGGGTAAATTAAATTTGTGTTTATTTTGAAAACAAAGCCTTATCTTACAAGTTTGGCAAATTAAAAGTCAAGGAAATATGGCGATACAATGATATAAGCCTTTAGTTCCACTTAATTTTGACTGGACGAGCTGAAACAGAGAGGCGGACAGACAGACACACAGACCCAGACACACTAACTGATTAATGTATGCCTCTGTTTCACCGAGGCATAAATATTCAAATGTGTGTGGAAATTGTACACCCGATTATTGAGGAGAGACCTGCTGTTCCCTTACACATCCAGTTGTATGTTTTACAGCCTGTCAAGCGTTACTCATTGGCACCCTTACTCATTGTGTTATGAATCAGCTGTGTTGTTTCTTTTGGAGGTTTTGCAGCATGTCGTGATGTGATGTCACCACCTCTTATGTAGTTTCCATGTTCCCTGTCTGAGCAGCAGCGTATAACTGTACTGAGATGTGTTTGGCCTGTCTGAGCAGTGAGAACAGGAATGATGTCTCTATGCTAACACTATTGACATGATGGAGAAAATATGCTACTTTACGTTATAGCGTTCAATAAATATGCCTAAAGGCTAAAGAGAAAGAACCGAGTCAAGCTTTGCTTATCCTCTTCATGCTAGAAGATGGCGTGACTCAAAGCCAGATTCAACTTTTCTGTGATGCCAAATTTCAAAAAGCCAAGATAACAATTGCCAAAAAAAATCACCTCTGTACATTGTGGTGACATGCTGTATTGATTCAGAGACACCAGTATTGTGATCCTTTATTGAAAAGTATTAATAAATGTTGCAAATACAAACTTACCTTTTTATGCATCAGTGATAAAAAAACAAAACAAAAAAAACAACAACAACTGACTATTCAGTTCACTAGATGGTGCTAAAGGCTCACTGTCTGATTAGATCACCACAACAAAGGAATGACTCACATCAAGCCAGGAGTTGAACAGAACAAAGATCTGGATGGGAAATTGCAATATGATACTGCGACACTCAGGATATATGGCAAGATAATATGGCATTACTGTTATGATCATATTGTGCAGCCTCTGGTGATTCCTACCTCTACTGAATATACATACTGTAAATTGTCCAAGTGTTTCTAAAAATTAAAAAAAAAAGGTTAAAATAAAGAACGCTGAATAAAACAAAGAAGGTCTGCACACTCCACTAACAGTTGCTGGTTTATTTACTAGTGAGCTGCTATGCCCCCACTCCCTGACAGCAACCAGCAGAGAACACAAGACAGGCTGGCCTACAAACAAAAATAGAGCAACATGAGTGGGAGTTCATGGCGCAAAGCTGACATCACCTCCTCCCAGAAAATGTCCTAAATTTTGGCCTGAGATAACGGTTGGAACTTCTGCTGGTATTGTAGCTGGTTTTCTGCTTTTGCTTGGCTAAAGTCGTGCTTACTTGCTCATACTGTGAAGTGTTGGTGTGTCCATGTATATGAAGTGTCAGGTCTATGTTTAGCTTAGCCACAGTCAGTGTCATATCAGCTCCTGGCACTGGTCACTATGTAGAAGGCCTCGGTCTTGATACCTTAGGATAATCCTTTTTTTTCATCAGACAAAAAAATGGTAAAAGGAAAAAATAGATATAGGCACACATTTTGTTTCACTGGATACTAAAAGTGGCTGGTAACTTGTTACCTTTACTCATTGTGGTCAGTACTCTTTTAGATAATTTGATTTCACTGATTTGAAAACTGGTTATAAATATGTGTGTTTTAATTAGCTGTAAATTTAAAATAATGTGAATAAATGGCAATTTTATCAGCAAAAAGTCAAGTTTTTGTGGAAAATGTTAGAAATTTACATTTAAAGACTTTCAAATTCACAGGAAAAGTAGATTCAAGATTCAGATTCAAAGGCTTTATTATCATGCGCAGTTAAGAAATGCAACATTTCCTGAACAATGAAATTCTTACTCTGCTCTCCGAATGAATTCTAAGGTAATAGATACATACCAATACTAATAAGGTAATAACACACCTAATAGTAATGAATACTAGTAACACGCACTAAAAAGTAGTACATTTATGAGAGAAAGGTCACAAATTTATGTCAAGAGAATAATAAAAAAAAAATAATAGAAAAACCTCACAAATTGGTGAGAGTAAAGTCACTACTCAGGTAACTTTAGTAAATACCTTCTTGGTCTTTCTTAACCAAGTACTTTTTGGTGACAACTCTTATACTAGAGAAATTTATATTTTAAAAAAAAGATGCAGTGTTTCTGGATAGTCTAGCCACCTCAGCTATATACTATGAAAAAAGTGATAGAGACAACATTGTGACTTCCTGGCCAGTAGGTGTCACACTTACTCTTGCCCCAATTGGTTGGTAAAGACATGTGACATCAACCCAGTGATGGTATTGACACACACACACACACACACACACGTGAAAAAGTGTTTGCCCCTTGCGGATTTGTCATTTTATTGTATGTTTATTACAACAATGATGTTTCAAATCAAACAAATTTAAATATTAACACAAAAGGAAGTTTTTAAATGAAGGTGTTCATTCATTCATTCATCTTCTTCCGCTTAATCCTTTTTAGGTTGTGGGGGGGCTGGAGCCTATCCCAGCATCTTTGGGTGAGAGGCAGGGTACACCCTGGACAGATCGCCAGTCCATCGCAGGGCCAACACAGAGAGACAGACAACCATTCACTCTCACAGTCATACCTAAGGGCAATTTAGAATCCCCAGTTTTTGATGCCAATTAACCTAACTTGCATGTTTTTGGCATGTGGGAGGAAACCGGAGAAATCCCGGAGTAAACCCATGCAGACACGAGGAGAACATGCAAACTCCACACAGATCACTGTTGGTTGGGGGCTGGGATCGAACCCAGGATCCCCCAGCCAAGGGTGAGTTACTGTGCTGCCACAGTGCTAACCACTCCCCCACCGCGCCGCGCACTACATGGCCCTGTGTGAAAAAGTGATCCCCCCTCCCCCGTTAAAACAAATTAACTGTGGTTTATCACATCTTTGGAAAGCTGAGTTCAATTTCTCTAGCCACGCCCAGGCCTGATTACTGCCACACCTGTTCTCAATCAAGAAATCACTTAAATAGGACCTGCTTGACAAAGTGAAGTAGACCAAAAGATCCTCAAAAGCTAGACATTATGCTGTGATCCAAAGAAATTTAGGAACAAATGAGTAGCAAAGTAACTGAGATCTATCAGTCTGGAAACGGTTATAAAGCCATTTCGTTTTTTGAAATTTAAGATTTTATTAAGTTTTCTTTGGAAGGCCCTGTACATGGTGCACAAAAGAAAAAAAAATACCAGACAGTTTGTCGTTCATATGGTGAATATACAAAATCCTGATATATAAACTAGGACATGGTTATCTCTTGGCAAGTCATTAAAATTTATCCTAAACCACGAGTCAAAGGTTGTTTTCATATATATCCAAATATGATCCCACGCTGAGGTCTCATCCCCCATCTCTCCCTTCAGCCTATTGAGCATCCGATCATATGATGCCGTCTCCATCATCGCATCTGTCCATTCTCTCACTGTTGGAACTTCCGTTGTTCTCCAGTGTCTCAATATAATCCTTGATGCCATGATTAAACCGACCATGATAAATGAAAAATCCAATTTTGAAATATTTAACATTTGCCATCTGTCCCCCAGCAAACAAAGAGCAGGAGTCATAGGAATTCTTGAACCACACCATCCAGACATAATTGATAATATTCTAACCCATAATGGCCTTATCCGAGAACAGTCCAAAAGACTGTCCAAAATGTCCAAAAATGTTCCCATTGTTGTCTGACATTTCCAACATAATAAAAGCCATGTCTAAAGCTTTGGGACTCCAGCGAACCACAGTGAGAGCCATGATCCACAAATGGCAAAACATGAACAGTGGTGAACCTTCCCAGGAGTGGCTGGCTGACCAAAATTACCCCCAGAGCACAGCAATGACTCATCCAAGAGGTCACAAAAGACCCCACAACAACATCCAAAGAATTGCAGGTCTCACTTGCCTCAGTTAAGGTCAGTGTTCATGACTCCACCATAAGAAAGAGACTTGGCAAAAATGGCCTGCATGGGAGAGTTCCAAGACAAAAACCACTGTTGAGCAAAAAGAACATAAAGGCTCATCTCAGTTTTGCCAGAAAACGTCTCGATGATCCCCAAGACTTTTGAGAAAATTCTCTGTGGACTGACGAGACAAAAGCTAAAATTTTTGGAAGGTGTGTGTCCCATTACATGCAGCGTAAAAGTAACATAGTATTTCAGAAAAGGAACATCATACCAACAGTAAAATATGGTGGTGGCAGTGTGATGGTCTGGGGCTGTTTTGCTGCTTCAGGACTTGAAAGGCTTGCTGTGGTAAATGGAACCATGAATTCAGCTGTCTAGCGAAAAATCCTGAAGGAGAATGTCCGGCCATCTGTTTGTGACCTCAAGCTGAAGAGTACTTGGGTTCTGCAGCAGGACAATGATCCAAAACACACCAGCAAATCCACTTCTGAATGACTTAAGAAAAACAAAATGAAAACTTTGGAGTGGCCTAGTCAAGGTCCTCACCTGAACCCGATTGAGATGCTGTGGCCATAACCTTAAAAAGGCCGCTCATGCTTGAAAACCCTCCAATGTGGCTGAACTACAACAATTCTGCAAAGGTGAGTGGGCCAAAATTCCTCCACTGTGCTGTAAAAGACTCACTGAAAGTTATCACAAATGCTAGATTGCAGTTGTTGCTGCTAAGGGTGGCCCAACCAGTTATTGGTGTCATAATTGAGCCCGTTCAGGGCAGAAATAAGGCACCATTCACCTGCAGTGAGTTTGCTTATTTAATAAATAAAATAATATATAAATATAATATTATATATATATATACCGTATATATATATATATATATATAAAATAAAATAATAATGCTGAACACAAACGGTTGCCACAAAGGGCGAATTACAAAAAAACAGTTTACAATAACAACAATTAAACTGACGAAGCAGAGATTAAGGCTTAGACTTAAAACAGGAATGAAGTGAGGGGATTCCTGTCTAAACACGACGATCTCGCAGCGAGGAATAGGTTCAGGTTCAGGTTCAGGTTACTTTATTTGTACCCGTAGGTAGATTTGTTTTGCAGTCAGGTGACATCCGTATTTACAAACCACAATTGCATTCAACATGAACACAAACACAGGCACACATGTAGCTGACTATAAACATGATAAAAGTACTAAAGGCTCCACCAATCAGGACATAGGACAAAGAGATAAGAGAAAAAACTAAGAGATAAGAGAGAAGGGTCATATTAAAAAGTTAAAGACTAGTCAAAGAGGTTAAAAACTCAAAAGTCTAAAACCCAATAAAATATTTAGAACCCAAATAAAAAACCTTCAAAAATAAGTAAATATAAAATAAAATTGATAAATGGATAACTAAATTATGTACAATATATTGTTACATCTTGTTCAACTCTTTAACAGCAGCAGGAACAAAGCTGCTTTTGTAGCGCTGGGTTTTACTTTTTGGGACAGCAAACCTCCGTCTGGAGGGAAGAAGCTGAAAGTGGCAGTGCAAAGGGTGGGAGTCATCATTTAAAATGGAGGCAGCAATCCTCTGGACCTGTCTGGTGTACAGGGATGTCAGGCTCAGCTGTGACTCACCAAGCAAACGACTGGACCATCTAACTACCTGATCCAAGGATTTCCTCTGTTTCAGTTTTATCTGACCAAACCATGACACTAAAGAAAAGGATAAAACAGATTCAATAAAAGCCTGATAAAACATTGTCATTATGGTTCGGTCAATTTGAAAGCGTGCAAGTTTCCTTAAACAATGCAAGTGTTGCTGACCCTTTTTGCACACCCTTTCACAGTTCTCTTCAAAGTTTAAATTACTATCAATAATCGTCCCAAGATATTTGTAGGATTGTACACATTCAGTGGTCTGGCCTTTTAGTACAGTGACTTTGTGCCTGGGAGTTTTCCTCCTAAAGTCAATAATCATATCTTTAGTTTTTGTCATATTCAGCTGCAGGTAGGGATCCTCACACCAGTGAACAAAATCATTAACTACTGGGCCGTGGCCACTCTCACCATCCTGGAGGAGACTGACAACAACTGAATCTTCAGCATACTTTATAATGTGTCTGTTGTCATGTCTACTCCGACACGTTTGTGTACAGGATGAAGAGTAGTGGTGACAACACACACCCCTGCGGAGAGCCAGTAGAAGAACACTTTTGGTCAGACAATGTACCATTGATTCTTACTCTCTGTGTCCTGTTGGTTAAAAAATCCAGAATCCAACCCACCAGATTATTACTCAAATCAAATTGTTGCAGGAGCCTTTCAACTAAAATATGAGGTTGGATTGTATTAAAGGCGGGAGAAAAGTCCACAAATAAAAGCCTGGCATGTGTCCCATTAAAATCCAGATGTTCAAAATGCATGTTAAACAGAGTGACAGTGGCATCCTCTACTCCTCTGTGAGGCCTATAGGCAAACTGCAAAGGATCCAATGCATGCTCAGTCTGCTTTAGAACCTCAAATCTGACCAGTTTTTCAAAAATTTTCATTAAAATTGAAGTCAAAGCAACTGGTCTAAAATCATTTACTGTTTTAGGACAGCTGGATTTTGGAACGGGGACAACCACAGCATCTTTCCAGATCTTAGGCACATGTTGTGCCTGTAAGGACTTATAGAAAATGTAGTGAAATACAGGAATCAGTTCAAGTGCACAGGACTTTACCAAGCGCCCACATGTATTATCAGGGCCCTGACTTTTGTTCACTTTTACAGCACAGAACGCCCTTTTAACATCCTGCACCTCAATATTAAAGTGCTGATTGTCTTTGAGTTTCTGTTTCAAACCTTGGGTTTCTGTGCTAAAATCAAAGGAGTCAAAACGACCATAAAAACAATTAAGAGCATTAGCCAGCTCTGTGTCTGAATTAAAACCGTCTAAAAACACACGATTACTGCGCTCTGTGCTCTGAAGGCCTGCAATAGTTTTCATACTGACCCAGGCTGAACCAAGTTTCTTTGTTGCCATCTTGCTTTCCAACTCTGATTTATAATTCTGTTTTGCTCTTAAAATTTCGGCCTTCAGCTCTTTTGTGGCAACCTGCAGCTCAGAAACAACCCCCTGTTTAAAGGCAAGTGCTTTCCTTTGTAAGCAGGATTTAACTGATTTTGTAACCCATGGCTTGTTGTTGGGATATACTGTATTTTGACACGTTTAAGTGGAATGATCATGTCTCTACAGAAAGCCATGTATGAGCATGTCACGCCCACTAAAGAGCCCAAATCATCTCTGCAGGACAGTGTGAACACCTCCCAGTCCGTACAGTTAAAGCATTCCTGTGCACTGAATCCTCTGTCCACACGTTTATGTCTCTGGTCTTCGCCTTGTCTCTTCTGAGAGCAGTTTTATATGTGGGCAGCAAATGTACACAGTTGTGATCTGAGGATCCTAAAGGAAGAAGGGGAATAGATTTATAGGCCCTCTCAATGGATCCATAGCACAGGTCCAATGTCTTTATTCGCCTGGTTGGGCAGGAGATATACTGATAAAAGTTTTTAAGTGTCTTCTTTAAAGAAGCATGGTTAAAATCCCCAAGGATAAAATTTGGAGCCTCTGGGGAAATTGACTGCAACCGCTGTGGTACCACATCAAAGACGGTGCTGGAGGCGGAGGCAGCATCCGCTCTTGGGTGAATGTACACAGTCGTTATAAAAAGTTGGGGGAACTCGCAGGGCAGATAAAAGGGGAGTAGCGAATAAACCTCACCAGCAAACTTAAATATTAACACAGAAACTCAAACATCAATCAGGTGTGGAGTGAAGGTGATTAACCAAAACACAAAAAGCTGTGACAACCGAGAAAAGGCTTGGCAGCGGAAGTCACAAACTGAGCTGTCAAAGTAAAATCATGAAACATAATGAACGAAAAATCAAGACAAGCTCCAAATACAGAAAAAGAGGAAAACCACAAGGACCCCAGCACGGTACAGACCTGCACTTGGCATCATTACAATTAGGCTTAGGGGGCAATCACTTTTTCACACAGGGTCATGTAGATTTGGATTTTTTTTCCTTAATCAACCTTATTCCAGGGGGTACCGCTGTAGGAACGATTATGGACAGAACTTCCGGTTTCGGCTGACCAAGTGTTAAATCAGTCAGTTTCAGTAAAGTAGCAGGGGCATTTAAAATAGCGTTTTTAAAAGTTTTTCAAATTCATTTTAATGTATAGTCTACATATGTGTTTTGCACTCAAGTGTCAGCTAATTTCAGCTCTTTCAGCTCTTCTAGTTTTTGTATTTTTGAATGTTTTTGCGTAGTTCTGGTATTTGCTGCTGTTTGTGGTTTTGCCAATAGACAAATGGAGGCTTCTTTGTGGCTCTGACTAGATTCTACATCTGCTCTGAGCTAAATTGGATTATGTCCAATATATTTTAACAAAATGCAGCCAACTTTTTTGCGTTGGAGACATTGATATTGTGACCTGTGTTGGCAAAATGAGTCAGAATATGCACGTCATCATTATGAGTGCAGGCAACTAGAAGTCATAAATCATGGCTCTTTCTTTTCTTGGTAGCGGCAAAGTCCCAGGAAACATCCCATGAGTGTTTGATATTTTAAACTTAGAAATTGTACTTTCTAAAAATACCTATGTTTTTGCAGAAGACGTAACTCCCAACCTATCGAACGCGAGTTTTCAACCTAACTAAAATATAAACAAACCATCTTTTTCTGGGTCAGTTTTTGCACACTACCTACAAAATAAATATCACTTTGAAGGTCTTTCAATACAGAATGTGGAAATAACATTACATCAGTTTTGAAAACGTCCTCAAAGTGACTCATTTTGCAAGCATGGGTCATTTGTTTGCAGCGTTAGCATCTTAGCAACGGCGCTAACTAATGGAGCTACTGTCTATGAGGCCACTTTTTAAGGTCATCTTTCCATCCCTCGATAGTCATGGGAAGTGGTAGGATTACGTTGCTGTTTTGAGGTGCAAGAGGCCGTGTTGCGGCATTTCTGATGCAGAAGTCATTGTTTTATAACAAGGAAAAGTGTCCCGTTTCAGTGACAACCATACGTTCTATACTAGTACCGGAAGTTGCTACCATAATTCATGCAAGGCATCATGGGGCCTAGGAATAAGGTGGATAATAACCATCTTCATTTAAAAACTGCATTTTGTGTTTACTTGGGTTATCTTTGTCTAATATTTAAATTTGTTTGATGATCTGAAATATTTAAGTGTGACAAACACACAAAAATTGAGAAATCAGGAAGGGGGCAAACACTTTTTCACACCACTGTAGTTTGGTCAGATGAGACCAAAACTGAACTTTTTGGACGCCACAACACACAGCATGTTCAGGAAGGGGGCAAACACTTTTTCACACCACTCTGTGTGTGTGTGTGTGTGTGTGTGTGTGTGTGTGTGTGTGTGTGTGTGTGTGTGTGTGTGTGTGTGTGTGTGTGTGTGTGTGTGTGCGCGCGCGCGCGCGCAGTGGTGTGAAAGAGTGTCTGCCCCTTCCTGATTTCTCTTTTTTTCTACTACCGCCACCATATTTTACTGTTGGTATGATGTTCCTTTTTTTGATATGCTGTGTTACTTTTACACCGGATGTAATGGGACACACACCTTCCAAAAAGTTCAGCTTTTGTCTCGTCAGTCCACAGAGTATTTTCCCAAAAGTCTTGGGGATCATTGAGATGTTTCCTGGTAAAACTAAGACGAGCCTTTATGTTCTTTTTGCCCAGCAGTCCTTTTCATCTTGGAACTCTGCCAAGCAGGCCATTTTTGCCCAGTCTCTTTCTTATGGTGGAGTCATGAACATTGACCTTAACTGAGGCAAGTGAGGCCTGCAGTTCTTTGGATGTTGTTGTGGAGTCATTTGTGACCTCTTGGATGAGTCGCCACTGCGCTCTTGGGGTAATTTTGGTCGGCCGGCCACTCCTGGGAAGGTTCACCACTGTTCCATGTTTTGTCATTTGTGGATCATGGCTCTCACTGTGGTTCGTTGGAGTCCCAAAGCTTTAGAAATGGCTTGATAACCTTTTCCAGGCTGAAAGATCTCAGTTACTTTGTTTCTCATTTGTTCCTGAATTTCTTTGGATTGCAGCATGATGTCTAGCTTTTGAGGATCTTTTCGTCTACTTCATGTTGTCAGGCAGGTCCTTTTTAAGTGATTTCTTGATTGTGAACAGGTGTGGCAGTAATCAGGCCTGGATGTGGCTAGAGAAACTGAACTTAGCTTTCCAAAGATGTGATAAACTGCCCCTATGTTTTAACATGGGGGACACTCACTTTTTCACACAGGGCCGTGTAGGGTTTTTTTTTTTTACCCTTAATAATAAACACCTTCATTTAAAAACTCCATTTTGTGTTTACTTGTGTTATCTTTGTCTAATATTTAAATTTGCTTGATGATCTGAAACATTTAAGCATAACAAACATACAAAAAAATGAGAAATCCGTCATGTGTCTGAGCTCATGTTTTCACTGTGCTCAGACCCTCACTTTATTTCTAAGTATTGTGTGTCTGATTAGTCTGAGTTTGCTTAGTTTCTGTATATATTTTGGATTTGTTTACACTTGTGCCCCCACTTTCCCAGACACTGCCTCTAACTGCTCACAGTCTGCTCCCCTCTCAGCTCAGCTGTGAGCAGTTGGTCTAATTAGGTCACCAGCTCCCTCAGTGACTCACACCTGCAGCTCATTTCCCCCTGTATATTTAAGCACTGCCTGTTCACTGTGGCATTGCAGCAATGTTGAATCTACTTATGATCACTCCACTTCTCCCAGCCTCTGAAATGTCTCTTCTCCTTCTCCAGAGTGCTCCCTGCTCTGAGGCTCAGCCTTGTAAGTTATTATTTGTAACATTTTTGTATTGTCAGCACTATTTTTGGACTGTTTGTTATTTCTGTTAATAAATGTCACAAACGTAATTCAGCGCTTGGGTCTGTCTTTCTGCCCCGGAGAGGCAATCATGACAGAATATTGACACCAGTTAAAAGACCCAGTTGTTGCGTTTGTGCAATTTTTCCTTTTTGCCTTTTTTCCCTTTCACTCCCCTGCCTGTGGAGCTTATGTCTCCAGCTCGCCGGCCTCATTCCAATAAGGGAAGAATGGCTGCGGGGTTCCCCAGCCTGGATGAAGAGTGGGCGGCGGACTTCATCCAGAGTTTTGTGGATGAAGCTCTCGCCGCCCGTTGACCCGGGAAAGCCTGAGAAAGTTTGTATGGAGTGGTGGGAATCCTTGAGGCACACACCGTCCTTTGGAGCTACCCACAATACACAGAACTGCTGTCCACGGTCTGTGCGCTCCAGCGATCATTTCCTGGACGAACTATGGGAGCGTTTCCAGCTGAGTGGAGGCAGAGGCGCTCTCCATAGCTGACATCCACCTCCCACCTCACTTCGCCTGACTCACCTCCAGCTCCAGCATGCCCTTCGCCAGCTCCATGGCGGCGCTGTCTCCCAGCTCCGGACCGCAGGAGAAACGTCTCCTCCTCTCAGCCAGCAGTATCCTTTACATCAACACAGACAAATCCCACAGCAGTTCCGTCTTCTTGTTCTTCTTCACTGGCTGTTCTGCCAGCCCCCTTCTCTATGTGTGTCCGAGCTTTCTTCCAGGATCACCGGGAATGATCCAGCACAGCCAGAAGTCTCTGTGTGTACAGTATCGCCACCCGAGGCCGCCAGGGGTCCAACACCCCTAGCGGAGGTCGAAGCGGGTGTTCTGTCCCAGCCCGGGAACTCCGTGGGTGCAGCCTCCCCTCTGCCCAAGGCCATCGTGTGGGTCCCTCCTCTTAATAAATGTCACAAATGTAATTCAGCACTTGGGTCTGTGTTTCTGCCCCGGAGGGGGCAATCATGACAAAATCAGGAAGGGGGCGAACACTTTTTCACACCACTCCACACTCCACCACTCCACTTTTTCACACCACAAATGGGGCTGCAACGATTAGTCATAAAAATTTGTCAATGCAGATTTTTATTGTCGACAACTCATTAAAGTTTATAAGCATGATGCGGAAATGTTCAGTTTAACTGTTTCAGTGAAGAAGAGGAATGCATCATGGCAAGACGGAGAGAAAATCATAGAGGCCAAAAGTTTCCAAATTGTGTGAGGATATTACCAAAAATAAATAAATAAAACAAGCTAAATGTAGACTGTAAAGCAGTGTTGTCATATCACAGCTGCACTACAGCAATGCATCCATTCCCTCCTCCTCTCCGTTCCTCTGTCTCTGGCCACCTGTCAACAGACTGCACCGGTAAGGTTAGCAAGTAATGTTAGCGTTTCTTATTTTCAATGAGCAATTCTCTCAGCTTTAGAAAACACAACTAGTACATACTCTTACTACATGCTGTTAATACATGCTGTTTAAGTAGTTTGCCTGCTGTTGGACAATAATCTCTCTTTGATGATAGTTGCTGAGAGCTGAGCTGCTTCTGTTATACTGGCTAATATGTTAACTGCAGTAAATGGGTGAATCACATGAGCAGCTCTTTTTCATATTCTCTATTATTGTTGCGATAATATCAGCCCTCATTCTGAATATTAGTGCATCTCATTAAATTAAAATTGCATGATTTGTTATTTAATTAAAAAGGATAACCATAATTATCACAAATAAATTAAAACAGCTTGATAAATATTTCACTGTATGTGTAGTGAAAGCTCACATTCCTGCACTGATATTTAAAGTGTTTGGAAATTTATTTTGGACTGGAAGAAGTTATTTTAATTTTCATCTGAGGCCTAATTAAACTTCTAAACTTTTAGACCCAGCAAGGTTTTAAACAGGATCGACTAGCTTGTCATTTTCTTTCTTTTTTTTTTTTTACTTTATTGGGGGGGGGGGGCTGGAGCCTATCCCAGCATCTTTGGGCGAGAGGCAGGGTACACCCTGGACAGGTCGCCAGTCCGCCAACACAGAGAGACAGACAACCATTCACTCTCACAGTCACACCTAAGGACAATTTAGAATCCCCAGTTTGATGCCAATTAACCTAACTTGCATGTTTTTGGCAAGTGGGAGGAAACCGGAGAAATCCCGGAGTAAACCCACATAGACACGGGGAGAACATGCAAACTCCACACAGATCACTGTTGGTCGGGGGCTGGGATCGAACCCAGGATCCCCCAGCCAAGGGTGAGTTGCTGTGCTGCCGCAGTGCTAACCACTGTGCCACCGCGCCACCCCTTTAATGGAGCTGAATATTACTCTAGTTTGTTTTGAACATGCAGCATTACAACAGCCCTTTATGGAGTAGCAGAGGCTGCCATTTGAGTTTTTGCACTTTATTTTAGGGGTTAAAGGTGCAATATAAAGGATTCTGACCTCCTGGCCAGTAGGTGTCACACACACTCTTGAGTCACTATAATCTTGTACCAGTTCCCAGGTAGAGATAAACAGCACGTCCTGGAGGCTAACATCAATATACTGCAGACTGCTAACATCTCAGATCTTTGGTTATTATGAGCCAGACAGCGTGTCAAGCGAGAACTCTTGTGGTATTGAATTATTTAACATAATCCTCTCTGATGCGCATCTCTGGTAAACCTTTTTCAATTAATAGTGTTACTGACAGTAATGCTAATGTAGCACAGCTGTGATCAAACCGATAGCTCTCTGGTTTTGACAACGTAATTATGACAACACTTTAGATCGGATTGTAAGGACTTTGACTGCTGTTAGCTGTTCTGTGGTTTTTGCATATATGCTGAATCACACTTTTAAGGTCTAAGTTCATCTGTTTTAGCTATGTATGCTTAAAAAAAACAACAAAAAATGACATGGTTTATGACCCAGTGACAAGACACAGACTCCAAATAGATACAGTTAGGTTTATTCAGCGTAAATGTGGATGTTGGTGTGTGTAAATGTAGGCAGGAACTGCAGGGAACAGAGCTGGACACCGTATGACCTGGCAACCCTAGGAGCACACAGAGAGGGAGAGTTAGAGAGGGCCAATGCTGGAGGTAGACAGTTATACTGAGGCTTACTGTGGGAGAAGATGGAGCGGGTTCCAGGTTCAGCATGACGGCTACGGCCAGGAGGACAGTGTCTTCTGCGGGAAGTGCAGCTCCTGCTGGTGAGTGTCCAGGGAGTGGAGGTGTCATGGAGGAGAGGTTGGAATCTGCCGCCCAGGGAGAAGAGAGGAGAATCCGCCGCCACGGAACTCTGCCTGTGCACAGAGGACTGGAAGACAAGGTGAGTGGAATGAATGGGCTTACATGAGCAGCTGGAGTGATTCCAGACGATGGGGAAGGCAGGCTTGGGTCAAAGACGATGACAGGCTGTGTTAGAGCATAGAGGATGGCAGATGAAGCTCTTATGGAGTGCAGTGAGACATCTCTGCACTGCAGGCTTGGGCAGCACAGTAGAAATAGGCCAGGGCGTAATGGAGAGCAGGTGTGCACGTAGCTGGAGATAATGAGCAGAGCAGACCATGACAGTACTCCCCCCTAACGAACGCCTCCTGGTGGTTGTTCCAGCCTACCTGGGTGCACCCGATGGAACTCCTTGATAAGGTCCTTATCCAACACGAAGGCAGGATGCACCCAGGATCTGGACTCCAGACCATAGCCCTCCCAGTCCACCAGGTATTGCAGACCGCAACCCCGGTGCCGGACATCCAGGATGGCGGTCACTCCCCATGCCGGGCTGCCATCGATCATCCTCAGATGAGGTGGAGACCTGGGAGGGGGACACAGAGGGCTGGCACACACAGGTTTCACTTGGGAGATGTGGAAGGTGGGACATATGCGGAGGGAGGGGGGGGGATCCAGCCGCACAGACACTGGGTTAATAATACGGGAGATAGGAAAGGGGCCAATAAAATGCTGTGCCATCTTCCTGCACTGAGCCTTCAGATTAATATTTCTAGTAGACAACCAAACCTGCTGACCCACCTGGTACGAAGGGGCTGGAGTCCTGCGGCGGTTGGCCACCAAGGAAATGTGTTCCGCCGTGCGGCGCAGCGCAGCCCGGGTTGCCCTCCACAGTCGGTGACGGCGTCTCAAGTGCGCCTGAACTGATGGCATGGCGATGTCGCCCTCTTCTTCAGGAAATAAGGGAGGGGAATACCTGAGCGAAGCCTGGAAAGGAGACATACCTATGGCCGAAGAAACCGTGGAGTTGTGGACATACTCAATCCATGGCAGCTGCGAGCTCCAGGACGCTGAATTGTTAGAGGCCACACACCGCAGTACCACTTCCAACTCCTGATAGGTCCGCTCGCACTGGCCATTAGACTGCGGATGGTAGCCCAACGACAGGCTCACCATGGCCCCAAGGGCATTACAAAATGACCTCCAAACCTGGGAGATAAACTGGGGCCCCTGATTGGAGACGATGTCCAGGGGGATCCCATGCAGTCTCACCACATGCAGAACCAGCAGGTCCGCCATTTCCCTGGCTGTAGGCAGCCCCTGAAAGGGGACAAAATGGGCCGCCTTGGAGAACCTGTCTACTATAGTGAGCACCACCATGTGGTTGTTGGAAGGAGGGAGGCCGGTGACGAAATCCAACTCCACATGGAACCAGGGCCTGCCGGGGACCAGAAGAGGGTGGAGCAGCCCAGCAGGAGAAGATGATGGGGACTTGCCGACGGCACGCACACTGGGGACAAGCACGGATGTACTCCCCGACATCCTTTTGGAGAGAGGGCCACCAGAACGTCCGTTGCAGAAGCTCCTCCGTGCGTCGTCTTCCTGGGTGACAGGCAAACTTAGAGGAGTGGGCCCAGTGAATGACGTCACCCCGGACGGCCGATGGGACAAACAGCTTACCCACTGGTCCCCCGCCCTGGTCCATCTCAGTTTCTTGCACCCTCTGGACCTTCTCCTTGATCCCCCACGAGAGGGTGCCCACGATACAGGAGGAAGGAAGGATAGGATCCACTTCGGGGTCTGTGACATAAGTGGCGAATTGCCTGGAGAGGGTGTCTGGCTTGGTGTTTTTGGACCCGGGGTGGTACGTGATGGTAAAGTCAAAACGCCCAAAAAACAAGGACCAGCGGGCCTGGCGAGCATTCAGGTGCTTGGCCGTCTGGAGGTACTCCAGGTTCCTGTGGTCCGTCCAGACCACGAATGGCTGAGAGGGCCCCTCAAGTCAATGTTGCCACTCCTCCAGCGCGATCTTGACTGCCAGAAGCTCCCTGTCACTGATGCTGTAGTTGTGTTCTGCCGGAGACAGCCGTCGGGAGAGGGCGGTGCACAGTCGGACCTTGCCATCCGCCGGGGAGCGCTGGGACAGGACGACACCTACTCCAGAATCCAAGGCGTCCACCTTCACCAGACACCGAAGAGCAGGATCCACCTGCACCAGGATAGGGGACTCAGAGAACTGCTTCTTGAGGTCTGTGAAGGCCGTAGCCACCTCCTCAGTCCACTGAAAGGGTACCTTGGTCGAAGTGAGGCGCATCAGAGGAAGGGCCAGGCCGCTGTAGTTCTTGATGAAACGGCGGTAGAAATTAGCAAACCCCAGGAACTGCCGGAGCTGTTTCCTGGAGGAAGGGGTCGGCCACTCCACCACCGCCTTAATCTTGCCAGGGTCCAGGAGAATCTCCTGATGAGAAATGATAAACCCCAAAAAGGACGTCTTGGAGGCATGGAATTTGCATTTCTCTGCCTTGACGTACAGTTGATTCTCCAACAGCCGCTGCAGCACTCGCCTCACATGCACCTGGTGTTCTTCTAGGGAATGGGAGAAGATTAATATGTCATCCAGGTAGAAAAATACAAATACACCCAGTAAGTCCCTCAACACATCGTTAATAAGCCGCTGAAATACAGCAGGTGCATTGGTTAAACCGAAGGGCATCACCAGATATTTAAAGTGACCACTGGGGTCCGAAACCCCATCTTCTACTCATCTCCTTCGCAGATCCGCACCAATTCAATTCAATTCAATTCAATTCAATTCAATTCAATTCAATTCAACTTTATTTATATAGCGCCATTTCACAACAACAGTCATCTCATAGCACCATCAACTGTAGGGGGGAACCCCACAGTTGCAGAAAGACCCCAGCAATCAGGCGATCCCCTGTGAGCAAGCACTTGGCGACGGTGGAGAGGAAAAACTCCCTTTTAACAGGAAGAAACCTCCAGCAGAACCAGGCTCAGGGAGGGGCAGTCATCTGCTGCGACTGGCTGGGGGGTGAGGGGATAGAGAAGAAGAAAAGAACAGACATGTAGAGAGCAAACAGCACGATGGGGACTCAATCTATGGGAGAGAACAAACAGATGTTAATGACCAGCAAAAAAAAAAAAATATTTCATAGAGAGTGAGGAAAGGAGTGAGGCCCAGTGCATTACTGGAGGTCCCCCGGCTGACTAAACCTATTAGCAGCATAACTAAGGGAGGGTTCAGAAACACATGATCCCTCCCTAATTGTAGGCTATATCAAAAAGGTAGGTTTTAGCCCTATTCTTAAAAACAGAGATCGAGTCTGACTCCTGAATCCAGATTGGCAGCTGATTCCACAGGAGAGGAGCTTGATAACTGAAGGCTCTGCCTCCCATTGTACTTTTGGAGATTCTAGGTATTACAAGTAATCCTGCATTTTGGGAGCGTAGTGCTCTGTTAGGATAATACGGTAGTATCAGATCTTTTAAATAAAAAGAAGCCTGATTGTTTAGAGCTTTGTAAGTAAGAAGAAGGATTTTAAACTTAATTCTAAACTCTATGGGAAGCCAATGAAGGGAGGCCAGAACCGGAGAGATATGATCTCTCTTTCTAGTACCTGTTAAAACTCTTGCTGCAGCATTTTGGATCAGTTGAAGACTTTTTAAAGATGTTTTAGGACAGCCTGATAATAAAGAATTACAATAATCTAATCTTGAGCTAACAAAAGCGTGGATCAGTTTCTCAGCATCACTCTGAGACAAGATGCTCCTAATCTTGGCAATATTACGCAAATGATAGAAGGCAGTCTTAGAAACAAATTTAATATGTGAATTGAAGGACAAATCCTGATCAAAAATAACTCCAAGGTTCCTCACAGAGCTATTAAGAGAAAGAGTAACCGCATCCAAACTGAAAGTTTGATTTGGAAAGGAATTTCTAAGGTTTTTTGGACCAACAAGAATGACTTCAGTCTTATCTGAATTTAATAGCAGGAAATTACAAGTCATCCAAGCTTTGATTTCCTTAAGACAGGCTTCTAACTTGGCTAATTGATTACTATCATCTGGCTTCATTGACAGGTATAATTGTGTGTCATCTGCATAACAATGAAAATGTATACAGTGCTTTCTAATAATGTTGCCTAACGGAAGCATATATAAACTAAAAAGAGTAGGGCCTAGCACAGATCCCTGTGGAACTCCATGACTAAGCTTTGAGTTGAAAGAAAACTCATTATTTACATGAACAAACTGGAACCTATCAGATAAATAAGATCTAAACCATTGCAACGAAGTTCCATTAAGTCCAACATAGTGTTCTAATCTATCAAGTAGAATATTATGATCGATAGTATCAAAAGCTGCACTAAGGTCTAAAAGGACAAGTACAGAAACTAGTCCATTATCAGATGCAATGAGGAGGTCGTTAGTGACCTTCGCTAAGGCTGTTTCAGTACTATGATGGATTCTAAACCCAGATTGAAACTCTTCAAGTAAACCATTTCCCTGCAGGTGGTCAAATAATTGCATAGCAACAACTCTTTCTAAGATTTTTGAAATGAAAGGGAGATTAGAGATTGGTCTATAGTTAGCTAAAGCTCCTGGATCTAGCGTTGGCTTTTTGAGTAAGGGTTTAATTACAGCCGTTTTAAAAGCCTGCGGTACATGGCCTAAAGTTAATGAAGAATTGATTATATGAAGAATAAAGCTACCAATAAGTGGGAAGACTTCTTTAAATAACCTGGTAGGAATAGGGTCTAAAAGACAAGTTGAAGGTTTGGATGAGGAAACTATTTTGTCTAACTCACAAAGGTCGATTGGAGTAAACTCATCAAGACAGAGATCAATAGAAGGAGTTGTAGTAGTTACAGTATTTAAGTTAACTGTGGGAAGAATCTGATTGATTTTATCTCTGATGGATGAAATTTTATTATTGAAAAAGTTCATAAAGTCCTGACTAGTAAGCTCTAAGGGAATGCTAGGATTGACAGAGTCCTGACTCTTTGTCAACCTGGCTACAGTACTGAAAAGAAACCTGGGATTATTCTTGTTCTCTTCTATTAATGCAGAGTAATAACTCGTTCTAGCTTTTCTAAGAGATTTTTTATAAATTAAAAGATGATTTCTCCAAGCTAAATAGATTTCATCTAAATTAGTAGAGCGCCATTTTCTTTCTAATTGACGAGTCTTCTGTTTTAAGGTACGAGTTTCTGTGTTGAACCAAGGAGTTAGAAATCTCTGATTAGACTTTTTCTTTTTTAAGGGGGCCACCAAGTCTAGAGTCTGATGCAGAGAAGCTGAAACACTATCCACCATGTTATCAATTACAGAAGGAGCAAGCTGTCTATAGCTTATTTCCGTTGTGTTGACACATGGCATAGAGGAAACAATCTGCATAAATTTGGAAACAGCATCATCTGAGAGGCATCTACTGTAATAATATTTTTCTTTAGGAGCCAAATAGTCAGAAATAGTAAAACCAAAGGTTAACAGACAATGGTCTGACAGTACAGGGTTATGAGGAGACACTACAAGATTTTCTATTTCTATGCCATATGTCAAAACAAGGTCCAATGTATGGTGGAGGTAATGAGTAGAATTTCCTACTTTCTGAGAAAACCCAATCGAGTCTAATATTGAATTGAATGCCACATTAAGGCAGTCACTATCTACATCCACATGTATATTAAAGTCCCCTACTATAATTATTCTATCAGATTTCAGCACTAAATCAGCTAAGAAATCAGCAAATTCGGATAAAAATTCTGAGTAGGTTGATGGGGGACGATAAACTATGGCAAATAAAATTGGGTTTAACCTAAAATTGCTAAAGTGCCCAATACTGAGGACCAGGCCCTCAAAGGAATTATAACATGTTTTTTGCTTTACATTAACTAGTAATTTGGAATGGTAAATTGTTGCTACTCCTCCTCCACGACCAGAACTTCTGGGATTTTGACAGTTTAAATAACCAGAGGGAGTTGATTCATTTAAACCAACATAATCCTCTTGTCCTAACCAAGTCTCTGTAAGAGAAATTAAATCAATCTGATGATCAATTAACAAATCATGGACTAACAGAGACTTGGGAGTTAGAGACCTAATATTTAATAAACCACATTTAATTTTTAAATTATGAGGAGGAACAGAGGCCAAATCATTCAATTTAGAGGCTTTATGTTTAATTTGAGTTTTACCAATATTTTGCTTTATCACTTTGGGATGCTTATACATTATATTTTTATTCACTTTGGAGGGAGCAGACAACGATTCTCTGATGGGGAAGACAGGGGCTAAGCTGAGGGGTGGCGGATGAAGAGGAGCTGCAGAGAGACGTGTAAGACTGCGACTCTGCTTCCTGGTCCCAACTCTGAGTAGTCATGGTTTTGGAAATTTGGATAAAAAAGATGCCAGATTGTTAGATAAATGAGAAGCACCATCCAAAGTGGGATGAATGCTGTCTCGTCTCATAAGACCAGGTTTTCCCCAAAAAGAGCTCCAATTGTCAATGTAGCCCACGTCACCAGATGGTAGGCATTACGTAGATCCAGCTTGGTGAACCAAGACGCCCCCTGAAGAGAGTCAAACGCTGTGTTGAGCAAAGGGAGGGTGTATTTGTCTTTAATAGTGATGTTGTTTAGTTCCCTGAAATCGATACATGGTCTTAATGAGCCGTCCTTCTTGCCAACAAAAAAGAATCCCGCCCCCACTGCCGAAGAGGACGGACGGATTATGCCAGAACTCAATGATTCCTTAATATATGTCTCCATAGCTGCCCGCTCCAGGGGAGAGAGACTGTACAGCCAGCTAGACGGAAGCGGAGCTCCAGGACGGAGATTAATGGCACAATCATACAGCCAGTGGGGGGGAAGGGACGGGGCCTGGGTCTTACTAAAGACGGCTCCAAGGTCAGGATACTCCAGGGGGACTCTAGATAGGTCGGGAGGTGGGGCAGTGGGATACCCCAAGGGCATGGACGGTGAGTAAGCAGCTGATTGGAGACAGGCGCTGAGACAAAACGAACTCCAAGATGTAATACTACCTGTGCGCCAGTCAATTGAGGGGTTATGGAGGCGCAGCCAAGGAAACCTAAGGATGACGAAATCGGTAGAACAAAGAACTGTAATTCCTCCCGATAATTTCCTGAGATAATAACGGACACTGGGGCAGTCTGCTGGGACACAACGGCCATGGAAGCTTTTGATAGTGCAATCAGTTGTAGCGGAGACTTAAGAGGGGAACAGTGAAGCCCCAACCGGGTTGCCAGGTCCCTAGAAATAAAATTTTGCTCTGCCCCTGAGTTGATCAAGGCCTGTGTGGGAATTTCTTTATGTTTGTGTAGGAACCAAATGGGGAGAAGAAGTCTAGACAGGGGATTTAGCTGGGGTGAGTCCCCCTACTGCGACGCACGGACTCCCCCTTTTAGCCGAAGGTGACAAGATGCTACCTCATGCTCCTCGCTCCCGCAATAGAGGCACAACCCTAACTCACGGCGGCGCTGTTTCTCCACCGGAGACAACCTAGACTGTCCCACTACCATAGGTTCCCTCAGTCTATTGTCTAAACTGATGGCTAGGGAAATTAGCTCAGACAGTCTAGTTGGCTTCTCTAAGGGTGCTAGCTCGTCCCGAAGGCTAGGGCTGAGGCTTCTGATGAAGATGCTACAGAGGGAAGCGTCCTCCCACCCCTCCTCGGTAGCTGCTACCCGGAAATCCACAGCATAATCGGCCACAGCCTTTGTACCCTATCTCAAATTTAATAACCGAGAGGTAAGCACACTATCCCGGTCCGAAGGGTCCGGGATAGTGTCCCATTGAACTACACCTCGTTGAACTCCCCAATGAACTGGTCGTAAGTTAAGCTGGCATAGTTAGCCCTAGCCATTAGGACCAAGCTAGCGCTCATCCCTCCAACAAGTTAACCATGTAGCCGATCTTACTATGGTCCGTTGTGAAATCCTCAGGTACCCGCTGGAAAACAACATCGCATTGCATGACAAAGCCCCTAGCTTCTTATAGTTTGCTGCTAAAGCGGTTGGGGGTAGGAACGGGAGTTAGCCGAGCAGGGGCTCCCTGTCTAAGTTGGTTAGCAGGCATGCTAGCGGGAGCTGAGGTGCTACTGGGGATCAGTAAAGCCTGGGGAAAAGCCTGGGAGTTAGTTAGCCGGTCTAACCGGTTAGTGACACGAGCTAATTGAGTTAAAATGGTTTGTTGCTGGTAAGCCAATTGATCTATTCGGATATCCATGTGATTTAACCGACGCACCAAAGTGCTGTCAGCTGGGTCGTTCTGGCGGAGATGTACTGACATGGTTTATGACCCAGTGACAAGACACAGAGAAGATGGAGCGGGTTCCAGGTTCAGCACGACGGCTACGGCCAGGAGGACAGTGTCTTCTGTGGGAAGTACAGCTCCTTCTGGTGAGTGTCAAGGGAGTGGAGGAGAGGTTGGAATCCGCCGCTCAGGGGGAAGAGAGGAGAATCCGCCGCCACGGAACTCCACCTGTGCACAGGGGACTGGAAGACAAGGTGAGTGGACTGAATGGGCTTACGTGAGCAGCCGGAGTGATTCCAGATGACGGGGAAGGCAGGCTTGGGTCAAAGACGACGACAGGCTGTGGTAGAGCATAGAGGATGGCAGATGAAGTTCTTCTGGAGCGCAGTGAGACATCTCTGCACTGCAGGCTTGGGCAGCACGGTAGAAATAGGCCAGGGCATAATGAAGAGCAGGTGTGCGTGCAGCTGGAGATAATGAACAGAGCAGACCATGACAAAAAACAGCTGTTATCAAACTCCAGCAATTATTTATGTCAGTTCCAGTTAATTTTAGGTTGTAAATGTGTTTTGTTTTTGTTTTAAAATATATAAATAAATGTGAAACATTGGATGCCTGAATTCATTTGTACCCTTTCAGTTACTGTAGAAGATGAAATCTATTGTTTATTCAGTGTGACAGATTCACAAATGGTTTACTTCACCTCTGCAAAACTAAAGTACTTTCAACATTTTTATAACAGTGATAAACAAGAACCCAAAATACACTGTACATATTAGATATATACATAATGTAATCAGTAATCCTTAATGAAGTTGGAAAAATTTATCATGGAATAATAATATTTTTTTCAAATATTGTGTAAAAAGAACTGCATCTACAAAAATTAGCACATCACCATTCAGATCTATATCAAATAGGTCAGCCATTCATCCAAATTTCAAACAAAAAAAAAAATCTTAAAATGGCTAAATTTATATGGGATTATTGTAAAATATGAAAGTTTTACTTTTTAGATTTGAATTATTTCTAAAAATAAATTCACCACAATATTCCACTTTTGGAGGTGGATGAGTAGAATGTAAAAGAAAATCAACCTCAAATCAAGTCAGTCAACATATAATAAACAGGAATTTATTTGGGGGAAAATATTTTAAAAAAAATAAACAGTCCAGATGCAGGGCCCATGGGGCAGACCTGGGAGAGCAATAGAGAAATTAATTAAATCAGGATTGGGACTCTCTGGAAAGCTTTTGTTGTCCCCATAGTCAGTGATGACTTTTTTTACTATAGTCAGGTACAATTTGTTGATGTAAAAAAGGACAGTCTCTAAGAAAGTGTCATCACAGACTAACAGCATTAAAACATGACAGTATAGGGGCTTTTCCACTAGCCTCGCTTAGCCCTACACCGCACCACTCAGCCCGCGTTTGAGCATTTTCCATTAGCCCCAGCACCGGTTAGCAGGCACTATTTTAGTACCTGATCCAGGGCAGGGTCTAACCGAGCTGAGTAGGGCTGAGTATGGCTGTGATGTGACTTTAACAGACTGGTCACCGCTGATTGGTCAGGTCGTAACGTCACGAAAGCGACTTTTTCTGCTGAATCTACTACACCACCGCCATTTGTAGTTGTTCAGCCAGTGAACACAGTGCGTCCCTTTAATACAGTATTTTCACACTCTGAAGATGTCTTCTCGTAAGGCTATCCCCTGGTCAAACGAGGAGGTGCGCAATTTTCTTTCTATATTAGCCGACGATTGCATCCAGCGCGAGTTGGACGGATCTACTCGAAATGAAAAAATATACCAGCAGGTGTCCGAGCAGATGGGTTCCCAAGGGCACATCCGTACTGCCAAACAGTGTCGGGAGAAGCTGAAAAAGCTGAAAAGCGATTACCAAGCAGTGAAGGACCACAATGCTCGAAGTGGAGCGGATCGGAAGGAGTGGAAGTGGTTCGCTGAGAGACATTGGACTCGACACGGCCTTGGAAACCGTGGATGGTGAGTGTTGTTTTGATATTGCGCGTCTTTTCGCCAATTTATCCTTTTTGTGCCAAGCTCACTGTTTTTAAGAAATAGGAAGGTTGTTAGATTGTGGGTAATGGTTGTTACTGAGGCTTGCCTATTGTTTTGCAGCCAACTGCAGATTCACGCTTGCTTTGTGTTAAGTATTAGCGCGAACAAAACGCTGAATTACGCTTATTGTATTCCGGTTAAAAACTTTAGAGTGTTGTGTACATGTTGCACTTTGGTGTTAAGTTTTAAATTGCGTGCATTTTCTTTCTAGAATCGCAGTTCATATCACAGGGGTCCACCTCAGTGGACATGGACACACCGGACTCTCCTGCGTCTGCCTCTGCCTCTGCCTCTGCGTCTGTGTCTGCCGGAGCGCCAGCTGAATCAACTCCGATGTCAGCCACATCACCAGCTCCATCTGGATCACGTTCAAGTGCCGGTAAGGCACAATAACCACGATTTTTTTTTTTTTGGTGAAACAGGTCCAGCGGAAACCAGGGTCGAAAATCCATCCATCCATCTTCTACTGCTTAATCCTTTACGGGTCGCGGGGGGGCTGGAGCCTAACAAGTTATGTACCAAATTGATTAATGCAATTTCCTGTAACTGCATATTAATTAATTGAAAATGTCTTTTTAAATGTACAAAAAGGTTATTCTTTGGTCTTCACTTATCGGTGTTCCACAACGCGGTCCCATTTTTAGGTGTGATGATTGAAGTGCTGTTGTAACTCCTGTTTTAGAAAAACAAATAAAGCTCATGAACTGCCGTTGAAATCAACATGCTTCATTGAAATGCTTCACGTCAGCTGACTGTATTAACCCATTCAGATTTCTGCGGCCACACTACAAGCAACTATTTTAAACATTACCCATCCATCTATCCATATTCTTAATCTTAATCCTTTTTAGTTTTGCAGGGGGGCTGCAGCCGAACACAGCACCCTGCGTGTTGCAAAATCCGCTCTACTGAGGGGCAGCAACATGACAGTTCAGCTTATATACAGCAATGAAGCATAATATAATAGTGACATTCCACCACAGACTTTCACCAGTGTAATTCCATAATATATGTAGTGATCCAGCTTTAACAACCATGCCTTTCTGTCTTTCCATCTAGGCAAGAGGAAAAGGGACAACTCCATCGCTGACCTTACATCAGCGATGGTCAACATGCATGACGAAGAGATGCGGCTCTTGGAATGGCAACATGACCAGCAGCAAGAACACCATCAGGAGTACATGCAGCATTTGCGACAGGTGGCTGCAGATGTGCGGGCAGATGCGCGTGAAGCCCTGGAGCAGGACGCTGCGTTACGAAGGGAAGAGCTCGCAGAGATGTCAACATTCAACAGAGATTTCCTGACCCTATTTGGCAGGCTTGTGGACGCATTTAGCAGTCGGTGTGTCTAACCATGTCTCCCCACGCCCAGTCTGTTTTTTTGTTTGTAAATTTTGCTTCTGGAATAAAATTGTATTGTTTGCATCAAAAGTCTGGTTTATCTGTTATGACACCATATGAGAAAAGCCAATAATTACATACACATTCCATTCTCTGTTCACTCCACATGCTGCTGTTCATCAGGTCAGGTGTATAGCCTTCTAATGGTAATTTAATTTTTAACAACACAACGAAACGTAATGTCTTGGTAGGTTTTTTTTTTTTAATTTTAAACAAATGTGCAATGCTGAATCCATTTCTCTTGAACGGGTACATTTTTTATGTTATAAGCAGTTGTACAGGTGTACTTTAACTTGTACAGTAGACACTGATAAAGGTAAGTACATGTAAATTGAATGTTGCATCACCAGTCAAAATTTAATAAATTAAGAAGGAATCTAGCAAAAATTTGGCACTAATAATATTAGACACAACTGTGTTTTTGTTGCACACAACTGTTGTTACCAACAAGTTGTGCCAAATTTATATTCCCTTTTCCCAAAAATTAAAAATCAATTTGTAAGTAAAAGTGGGAGACCTTTACATGGGAATATGACATGTATCAGCACATGATTTATAGTTCAATTTGCATTTCCACCTAAGCAAAAGTGGCTTGTCGAGCTGGATTTTTGTGAAGATGGCCTGTGCGGTGTTTCAGCATGTAATTACATACCTGTCAAGTGATACGGTTTTGACAATTAAAAACTATTTAATTCCAAGTGTATATACAGTATCTAGCTGACAATTAATAACTATATTCAGAATAATTCTTATTGTGTACTTTCAAATTAAGCAATCTACCTTGTGCTAATGTAAATTTGAAAAATATTTTTTTATTTATTTTTATTTATTTATTATTAATATCATTTATTTTTTATTTATTCATTTTTTATTTTATTTTTTTTGTACAACTTGGCTTATTATTTTCACATTACCAAAAAGTTATGGCTCAAGATTGTGTCCATATAAGTGTACATTTGAATAAATATGTTTGAAATAGTTCATGTTGCAGTTGCTGTTTGTTTAGTTTTTTGTTGGTTTTTTTTTTGCTTCAGTTTTCTTTCATCTGCCGATAAATACAGTTTTTAAGCACTCAGTACAGGTGTGAAAGCCCCCCCAATAAGGGAGGCATGAGGTATGCCTTGACAGGTATGTAATTACCCGTACCTTAACAGATAAGTGTTATGAACAACAGAGGACAGGTAGATGGAACATGCACAACATTTTATTTACAAAAAACATTTTTGAAATATGTATGCACATAAATGTGGACGAAATTACATTTCTACCTATTGCTAGACAAGTACTGCATCACAGCATCTCGTATATCGGCACCCTGCTCCTCTGCTCCCTGTGCCGCTGCCACCACTGGTTCATCTACTGCATCATCCAATGTAGTGTCATACGTCTCTCCATGACTCTCACACAGATTGTGCAGAGCACAACAAGTCAGCACCATAGATTTCACCAGTTTCATGTCACAGTCATTCCTCTCTCCTTCCTCCTTCCTTCTCTCCTCGTCATCAGCCATTTTCTTTGTTGTGGAGGATTCGGTCGCGTGTTTCACGTCACGAGAGTGTGGCGCCGCCTCGCTGTTCAAGAAATCCCACCCACCACAGGTGTGCCAGCAGGTGTGCCAGCAGTAATGTCGAAAAGCAACCAAGGCAGAACCGAATCGAAGTGAGTCGAGTCGGGTTTTCTAATCGGGGCTAGTGGAAAAGCGCCTTATGTGAACTACTAGACAGTTTTAGGACTACAGCAGTGATGCAAAGAGTTTGTTTGATCTACATAATGTGAATGACAATATACTGTAGGTGAAGGAAAGAGCAGGTACAGAAATGGAATTACTTTTTATGTGTGTGTTGTGGGAGGAGGGAGGAGACCCCGGGGCAGACCCAGGACATGTTAGAGAGACTATGTCTCCCAGCTGGTCTGGGAACATCTTGGTGTCCTCTCTGAAGAGCTGGAGGAGGTGGCTGGGGAGAGGGAAGTCTGGGCTTCTCTGATTAGACTGCTCCCTCCACAACCTGGACCCCCAGAAAAGCCATAGAAGATGGATGGATGGCTGTGTTGTGTATTCATTCCTGCTGCAAGACTGGACCTGATTACAGAAGAGGAACAACATTTCTCATTCCATATTCTTGGAACACCAAGTGCACAGGCAGATTGTGGTTTTAATAAAAATGAAAAGTCCACAACATTTTAGCTGCCAAATTTTGCCTATTGTTTTGAGAAGTTATTCAAAAAAGAAAGAAACAAATATCTGTTGCATCTACAGTGGGGAAAAAAGTATTTAGTCAGCCACCAATTGTGCAAGTTCTCCCACTTAAAAGATGAGAGAGGTCTCCAATTTTCATCATAGGTATACCTCAACTATGAGAGACAAAATGAGAAAAAAAAAATCCAGAAAATCACATGGAAGGATTTTTAATGAATTAATTGGTAAATTCCTCGGTAAAATAAATATTTGGTCACCTACAATCAAGCAAGATTTCTGGCTCTCACAGACATGTAACTTCTTCTTTAAGAGGCTCATCTGTCCTCCACTCGTTACCTGTATTAATGGCACCTGTTTGAACTCGTTATCAGTATAAAAGACACCTGTCCACAACCTCAAACAGTCAGACTCCAAACTCCACTATGGCCAAGACCAAAGAGCTGTCAAAGGACACCAGAAACAAAATTGTAGACCTGCACCAGGCTGGGAAGACTGAATCTGCAATAGGTAAGCAGCTTGGTGTGAAGAAATCAACTGTGGGAGCAATTATTAGAAAATGGAAGACATACAAGACCACTGATAATCTCCCTCGATCTGGGGCCCCACGCAAGATCTCACCCTGTAGGGTCAAAATGATCAAGAGAACGGTGAGCAAAAATCCTAGAACCACACGGGGGAACCTAGTGAATGACCTGCAGAGAGCTGGGACCAAAGTAACAAAGGCTACCATCAGTAACACACTATGCCGCCAGGGACTCAAATCCTGCAGTGCCAGACGTGTCCCCCTGCTTAAGCCAGTACACGTCCAGGCCCGTCTGAAGTTTGCTAGAGAGCATTTGGATGATCCAGAAGAGGATTGGGAGAAGTTCATATGGTCAGATGAAACCAAAATAGAACTTTTTGGTAAAAACTCAACTTGTCGTGTTTAGAGGAGAAAGAACACCATACCTACTGTGAAGCATGGGGGTGGAAACATCATACTTTGGGGCTGTTTTTCTGCAAAGGGACCAGGACGACTGATCCGTGTAAAGGAAAGAATGAATGGGGCCATGTATCGTGAGATTTTGAGTGAAAACCTCCTTCCATCAGCAAGGGCATTGAAGATGAAACGTGGCTGGGTCTTTCAGCATGACAATGATCCCAAACACACTGCCCGGGCAATGAAGGAGTGGCTTCGTAAGAAGCATTTCAAGGTCCTGGAGTGGCCTAGCCAGTCTCCAGATCTCAACCCCATAGAAAATCTTTGGAGGGAGTTGAAAGTCCATGTTGCCCAGCGATAGCCCCAAAACATCACTGCTCTAGAGGAGATCTGCATGAAGGAATGGGCCAAAATACCAGCAACAGTGTGTGAAAACCTTGTGAAGACTTACAGAAAACGTTTGACCTCTGTCATTGCCAACAAAGGGTATATAACAAAGTATTGAGATGAACTTTTGTTATTGACCAAATACTTATATTACCGAAGACTTTACCAATTAATTCATTAAAAATCCTTCATTGTGATTTTCTGAAATTTTTTTTTTCTCATTTTGTCTCTCATAGTTGAGGTATATCTATGATGAAAATTGGAGACCTCTCTCATCTTTTAAGTGGGAGAACTTGCACAATTGGTGGCTGACTAAATACTTTTTTGCCCCACTGTACTTTGGACAAAATAATCCAAAAAAAAGGATTGGTTTGACCAGGTTACTCACTAAATATAAAAAAAAAAAAAACTCCTTAACATTTCAAAAACATTTAAAAAAAAAAATCTCCAAACACACACGTTTAGAAATTCAAAATAAAGGATTTGGTTTTATACATTACTGTGTGTAAAATGTTTTGATGAGACTAAACTTGGCTTACTGTCAAAATAAGATTGTTCCACGTAAACGTGTCAAAATATATCCCAACAACAAACCATGGGTTACTAAATCAGTTAAATCCTGCTTACAGAGGAAAGCACTTGCCTTTAAACAGGGGTCTGTTTCTGCGCTACAGGTTGCCACTAAGGAGCTAAAGGCTGAAATTTTAAGAGCAAAACAGAATTATAAATCAGAATTGGAAAGCAAGATGGCAGCAAATAAACTTGGTTCGGCCTGGGCCAGTATGAAAAAAATTGCAGGCCTTCAGAGCACAGAGCGCAGTAATCGTGTGTTTTTAGATGGTTTTAGTTCAGACACAGAGCTGGCTAATGCTCTTAATTGTTTTTATGGTCGTTTTGACTCCTTTGATTTTAGCACAGAAATCCAAGATTTGAAACAGAAACTCAAAGACAATCAGCACTTTAATATTGAGATGCAGGATGTTGAAAGGGAGTTCCGCGCTGTAAAAGTGAACAAAAGTCAGGGCCCTGATAATATATGTGGACGCCTGGTAAAGTCCTGTGCACATGAACTGAGTCCTATATTTCACTACATTTTCAATAAGTCCTTACAGACACAACATGTGCCTAAGATCTGGAAAGATGCCGTGGTTGTTCCCGTTCCAAAATCCAGCTGTCCTAAAACGGTAAATGACTTTAGACCAGTTGCTTTGACTTCAATTTTAATGAAAATTTTTGAAAAACTGGTCAGATGTGAGGTCCTAAAGCAGACTGAACATGCATTGGATCCTCTGCAGTTTGCCTATAGGCCTCACAGAGGAGTGGAGGATGCCACTGTCACTCTGTTTAACATGCTTTTTAAACATCTGGATTTTAATGGGACACACGCCAGGCTTTTATTTGTGGACTTTTCTTCTGCCTTTAATACAATCCAACCTCATATTTTAGTTGAAAGGCTCCTGCAACAATTTGATTTAAGCAATAATCTGGTGGGTTGGATTCTGGATTTCTTAACCAACAGGACGCAGAGAGTAAGGGTCAATGGCACATTGTCTGACCTAAAGTGCTCTTCTACTGGCTCTCCTCAGGGGTGTGTGTTGTCACCACTACTCTTCATCCTGTACACAAACATGTGTCGGAGCAGACATGACAACAGACACATTATAAAGTATGCTGATGACTCAGTCATTGTCAGTCTCCTCCAGGATGGTGAGAGTGGCCACGGCCCAGTAGTTGATGACTTTGTTCACTGGTGTGAGGATTCCTACCTGCAGCTGAATACAACAAAAACGAAAGATATGATTATTGACTTTAGGAGGAAAACTCCCAGGCACAAAGTCACCATACTAAAAGGCCAGACCACCGAATGTGTACAATCGTACAAATATCTTGGGACGATTATTGATAGTGGATTGAACTTTGAGGTGAACTGTGAAAGGGTGTGCAAAAAGGGTCAGCAAAATTTGCATTGTTTGAGGAAACTTGCACGCTTCCAAATTGACCGAACCATAATGACTATGTTCTATCGGGCTTTTATTGAATCTGTTTTATCCTTTTCTTTAATGTCATGGTTTGGTCAGATAAAACTGAAACAGAGGAAATCCTTGGATCAGGTAGTCAGATGGTCCAGTCGTTTGCTTGGTGAGTCACAGCTGAGCCTGACATCCCTGTACACTAGACAAGTACAGAGGATGGCCGACTCGATTTTAAATGATGACTCCCACCCTTTGCACTGCAACTTTCAGCTTCTTCCCTCCAGACGGAGGTTTGCTGTCCCAAAAAGTAGAACCCAGCGCTACAAAAACAGTTTTGTCCCTGCTGCTGTCAAAGAGTTGAACAAGCTATAAAAATTATATTGTACATATTTTATATTTACCTATTTTGTAAGATGTGTGCCTGTGTTTGTGTCTATGTTGAATGTAATTGTGGCTTGTAAATATGGATGTCACCAACTGCAAAACAAATCTACCTACGGGTACAAATAAAGTAACCTGAACCTGAACCTGAACCTGAAACTTGCATTGGTGTAACACCAACTGTCTTCCTCACTGGATGGTCCCTGTGGTGGTTGTTGTCCTGAGCTGCTAATGGAGTCCAGGCCTCATACACAGGTGGAGTGGAGGAGAAACTTCTGCTGACATCAGAATGTGGTTTTTAAATGTTGATCTATGAGAACACAGTATATTAATAGTCCTTTTTGTGATTTTTTTTTTTAACATGTAAAACTTTGCATCATACTCACCTAAAAGTCAGATATTGATGTTCTGTCCTTAATCCCCACTGGTCCATCACATCAGTGAGGGCTTCAGAAGCTATTGACCCTCTCTCCAGTCACTGTTTGGTGGAGCTCTTCTCCGCTGAATCATGATGGCATGGTCCAAACACCCATCTGTGCTTATTCACCTCATGGAGGAAGTCCTTACAGAAGGTGAAAAATGTTTTGGTTTATTACGTGATCAAAAATCTGACATAAATTTCTACATACATAATTACAGCTACTTCAGGGACTCAAGAAATCCCGTGGCTAATGCTGTGCAGTAACATTAGTAAGAAAATAAATTAAGACCTGTTTATTCTACTATTAGAACTTAAACTATTTAACCTCAATTTCCACCATGATGATCAAAAAAGTTTTATATTATTATCTTAATCTGTAAACAAAAAACAAAAAAACTTACTTTTTTCACTGTACACCAAATTATTAGATTGAGCAGCTGCACATCAAAGCTGATAATTTAAAAACATATATTTATGTAAAACATGACTGCTGCACAATTAGTATGTGCTGTTACATTCATAGATGCAAATGTTGTTCATATAATGAACCTGTCATACGTGTCAGCTATGTAAGGAGCAGTTAGTGGGGTCGATTCCAAGCCATATATTGGCTGATTTGATTATACACTCATAATTATAATGTGAGCATGTCAGAAATAAAACTTGGTCAGTTACATAGACTTTAGACCGCTGCCCCCCACCCCCTGCCCCTAACCACCAGATTAGCAGCAGAAGATGAATGAGCTAGTTAGCATCATAGCTAGTATTGGTTAGCTAACCTGTCAGAAGAACAAAGGTCACCTCTGCGTGACTTTTCAGCCCTTTGAGACACTTCAGCAAACAGCCATCAAAAGTAGAACCCATACTTATCCTGCTCCTTTGTCATGCCATACTTGAGAACAATTGGGAAACTCATGTTTGCCTTGAGACTCAGGTATTTAGCTGAATAATTCACTACCTGGCAACCCAAAACGAGACTTGGCACGTAACATCAAGCTAGTGATGCTGTTGGCTATGACATCCTCACTGGAATTCCGTGTTTGTCTTACTCCAGCTGCTGTATGTAAATATTTATATTATTGTCAGTCCGACAATTTTTTTTCCCCATCAATATACTAATTTTTAGAAGAACATTAAAGGTGCGTTCACGCCAAACACGAAAAGGCAAATTTTTCGTGCAGCACAATTACATTATAACTCAATGTAAACATGCGAACAGACATGAATAGTGAGATACAGACAGGCGAAGCTGTCTTTAAAACTTCTGCAGCTGTGTTCAACCTGCTGTGGAAAATTCCAAAATAACATCATACTTAGATTAACATTATCCGACTGGGGGCCCACCTGAAAATGTTGTCTCAAGCCTCCAAAACGTCACAAGATGATATGTGTTTAAGTTGCTACCTTGCTGGCAGGAAACCGTGGGTAAATAACTCCTAAATCCTGATTCAGCTGAAGAGCTCTG
The DNA here is from genome assembly GCA_020510985.1 of Pholidichthys leucotaenia. Classification (NCBI taxonomy): domain Eukaryota; kingdom Metazoa; phylum Chordata; class Actinopteri; order Cichliformes; family Pholidichthyidae; genus Pholidichthys; species Pholidichthys leucotaenia. The sequence continues at coordinate 321,986,358 of CM035843.1, read as the reverse complement.
GGTCCTCCTGTCTCAATGGTGATACCTTTACTCCAGTGACAGCAGAATCTCAAAGCTAGCAGCTAGCTAGCTAGCTAGCCTGGGACACAAATGCGCGACTGCACAACTTCGCACGTACTTGCGTCTTCCCATTCACTTTATATGGATTTGCGCCTCCTGTTCGCATTTGGTGTGAACGTACCTTAAGATTTATATTGTGCACGTTTCTAAATGCTTTGTTGATGTATTCTTTTTAGAAAAAAATTGTTTTCATGAAAATCTTCTATATTTCACCTTTAAAAAACTACCCTTTAGCATCTATTATTTGATTGTGTTGCTACAAACACTTCTAATTAAACTGTCAAATTCAAGTTTACAACTCATGTTAGATGGGTCATTATTTTATTTAGCTATGGAAACTTGTTATAATAGGCTACATTATATTAAGGTAGAGAATGACAAAGTGATATTCACAGGTCTGTAGGCTTAAACAGGTGAGGTAAAACATGACCTGGAGCCCTGAACAGGAGCCATGCCAACAGGAAGCAGAGATGGCGGACATGTGAGAAATAATTGCGATTAGTTAACTAATCAAAAAAAAAGTCGTAAGATTAGTTGACTACCAAAATAGTAGTTAGTTGCAGCCCTACAAGAGACCATATTCTGTAAGTAATTCATGAATATTAGAATGAAGAAAATGGAGTACATGTCTATAGGTGCATCTCAATAAATTTGAATGTCATCGAAAAGTTTGTTTATTTAATGGTTATGACTCATAGCTCATGAAAACCCCAAATTCAGTTTCTCAAAAAATTAAAATATTACATAGTTAATTTAAGAAAATGGATTTTTAATAGGAATGTTGGCTGACTAAAAAGTATGTCCATGTACACACTCAATACTTGGCTGGGGCTCCTTTTGCATGACTTACTGCATCAATGTAGGGTAGCATGAAGGCGATCAACCTGTGTTACTGCTGAGGTGTTATCAAGGCCTAAGTTGCTTTGATAGTGACCTTCAGCTCATCTGCATTGTTGGGTCTGGTGTCTCTCATCTTCCTCTTGACAATACACCATAGATTCTCCATGGGGTTTACGTCACAAGAGTTTGCTGGCTAATCAAGCACACTGTGATGTGCGGTGAGATTTGTGAGTGGTGAGGCACTGCCCCTTTCAAAGTCAGATTTAAATATATAAATTGTTGAAATGATTGGAATCATTCAGAAATTACATTTAGACCTACAAGATGAATTAGTGGACAAATAATATATTTATAATTTTTTATTTTTTTATTTTCTTATGATAACAGGTGAGGCAGAACCTCCCCTGCCTCCCCTGACCGCACATCACTGCAAGCACAGTGATACCATGGTCATTAAACCAGTATTGGTACTTTTGGCAGTGTGGGCAGGTGTCAAGTCTTGCTGGAGGATTAAATCAGCATCTCCATAAAGCTTGTCAGCAGAGGGAAAAAATGAAGTTCTCTAAAAATTTCCTGATAGACAACTGCACTAACTTTGGACTTGATAAAGCACAATGGACAAACACCAGCAGATCATTATTATCAGTGACTGTGGAAACTTCACACTGGACCTCAAGCAACTTGGATTATGTGCCTCTCCGCTCCTCCCCCAGACACTGGGACCTTGATTTCCCAAATGAAAAAACAAATTTACTTTCATCTGAAAAATGGTCATCTGCTAGAATAAGGGATTTAATAATGCATCACTACATTTATTTGTAATAATGATGGATTAGATTTGTATGGTGCTTTACATGTCAATGACATCTCAAAGCGCTTACAGTGAGTCCATTATTCATTCACTCCAGACAGACATTGAAAGTGATAAGCTACTACTGTAGCCACAGCTGCCCTGGGGCAGATTGACAAAAACATGGCTTCCAATCTGTGCCAGCGGCCTCTCCGACCACAACCAAACATTCATACCAAGTGTCATGGACACTGGTGGCAAGGTGGGTAAAGTGTCTTGCCCAGGGACACAATGGCAGTATGGCTGGGAGAGTAGGATTCAAACCACCAACACTCTGGTTATTAGACGACCCGTTCTACCTCCTGAGCCACTGACGCCCACACTTCCCTCCTCTTTTCCATTTTTTGCTGAGCACAAAGCTGGATGGCAGGAAGTTCCATTTTTATATGGTCTTTGGTAGGACTTGGCCAGGACTTGAACACTGACCTCCCAGTTGTGGGGCGAATGCTGTCCCTCTAATCCATCACAATATACACCATTCACTGGTGTACTGTATTGGGGTGTATGCAAATGACCACCTATATATTGCTTCTCATTACCTTTTAATGAATATCCTAAGTTAATTAGTGAGAAAAACAAAAAAATTGCCAAGAAACATAAGCACCATACACTGAGGTATTGTGACTTCTTCCCCAAAACTGTTTTAAGACACAGAACTACACACAATAATCAGTCAAGTGTGACCAAATCCAAATGTTGGGAATTACTCTACATGCATTTGTAGAACTTGTTTTCTTAATAGAGAAGAACTCTTCCCAAATTGGGCCAAAAATAGAGTGGTGCATTATTAACTCCCTTGAGTGTAGACTGAAGAATATAAAGACTTTAATTCTGCACCTTTCTGAACACTTTGTAGATGTATTTTTTTTTTTTTACTTTGTTTTCATGAAAATACTTTCCAGTGTGGAGAGTGCAAATAAAGGAACAGACTTGCACAGCAGACGAACTTTATTTCGCTCTCTCACTTCATTCTTACACAGAAAAGGAATATCTCAATACACCAGGTTCTCTCCTTTTATATCACTCCATTCCTTCCCCCTGCTGCCTGAAATCTTGCATCACAATACATTCACACATCCACCCCTTACTGTCCCCACAGCTGCTCCTTCCTGCTGCATTACCATAACTTGTCCCATTACAATACGTACTGTCCTCCTCCGTTTAATCCCCCACGCTCTACCGGCAGAGGGACTATTCCCCTCCCCTCTGCTTCCAGTCTGAGATGAATATCCCAGCGTGGGTTCCCTACACCAGTACACCTTTAAAGAGACAGATCAGAAGCCGTGGATGAACAGAGAAGTGCAGCTTCTGCTAAAAGCATGTAACAATGCCTTTAGATCTGGTGATGCACAGGCCTACAGTTCATCCAGGGCAGATCTGAAGAGGGGCATCAAGAAGACCAAGCACAGCTACAAGCTGAAGGTGGAGGAACATTTTGGGGACTCTGACCCCCGACGCATGTGGCAGGGCATTCAAGCTATCTCTGATTATAAGCCCAGCAACTCCATACCTATAGCCATGACTGTGCCCTTTCTCAATGAGCTAGATGACTTCTATGCTCGTTTTGACAAGGACAACAACGAAAAGAACATCAATTTCCCACCCTCTGATGACCTCCACCACCTCACACTCACCCACACCGACGTCCGTAACGCACTGAGTCATGTCAACGTACGTAAGGCTGCTGGCCCTGATGGCATTCCTGGGCGTGTGCTGAGGGCATGCGCTGAGCAGCTGGCAGGGGTCTTCACAGACATCTTCAATCTGTCCCTGGCCCAGGCCGTGGTACCAGCGTGCTTCAAGACCACTTCAATAGTACCAGTGCCGAAACATTCAACACCATCGTGCCTAAATGACTATCGCCCTGTGGCACTGACGCCCATAGTCATGAAGTGCTTTGAGCGACTGGTCTTGGCACAGCTCAAAAAAAGGCCTGCCGCCTACACTGGACCCTCATCAGTTCGCCTACCGGAGCAACAGGAGTACAGAGGATGCGGTTTCTACAGCGCTGCACTATGTACTCTCACACCTGGATGACAAGAACACCTACGCAAGAATGCTGTTTGTTGACTTCAGCTCAGCATTCAACACAGTTATCCCCTCCAGGTTGCTCACTAAACTTGGGGACCTGGGAATCAGTACCTCCACCTGCAACTGGATCATGGATTTTCTGACCAACAGACCCCAGCATGTTAGGTCAGGCCCCAACCGTTCTTCCGTCATCACACTCAACACTGGTGTACCACAGGGCTGTGTGCTCAGCCCATTCCTCTATTCCCTCTACACCCATGACTGCAGGCCTATGTATGGATCCAATTCCATCATAAAGTTTGCAGATGACACCACGGTGATTGGACTCATCAGGGACAACGACGAGTCAGATTACAGGGCAGAGGTTGAGCACTTGGCTACTTGGTGCACTGACAATAACCTGCTCCTTAACACCAGCAAAACCAAGGAGCTCATAGTGGATTACAGGAAGGAGAGGGAAGAGACACATGACCCCTTCCATATCAATGGCATAGCTGTTGAACGTGTCCCCAGCTTCAAATTCCTAGGGACCCACATCTCGGAGAACCTGTCCTGGTCAGTTAACACCACCAGCCTGATCAAGAAGGCCCATCAGCGCCTCTTCTTCTTGAGGACACTGAAGAAGAACCATCTGTCAACTGACATCCTGGGCAACTTCTACCGCTGCGTGATAGAGAGCACCCTGACCAACTGTATCACAGTCTGGTATGGGAGCTGCTCTGTCGCTGACTGCAAGGCGCTGCAGCGGGTGGTGAAAACCGCCCAACGCATCACAGGGACTCCACTTCCAGTTATAGAGGACGTCTACAGGAAAAGATGTCTGCGCCGGGCACGCAGCATTCTTAGGGACTCCAACCATCCTGCTCATGGACTGTTCCAGCTTCTCCCCTCCAGAAGACGTTTCAGAAGCCTTCGGACTAGAACCAGCAGGTTTAGGAACAGTTTCTTTCCAACAGCTGTCACGTTATTGAACTTAGTTCCCCGCTGACTCTCTTACCATCATCTCTTACCATCCTCACCTGTACATAACTGCATAACTACATAACTACATCTAACTTATTGCACATTATTTGCACATAACAGTACTCTTAACTTTCTGCACTGCTGCATATATTTGCATATATTTGCTTAAATTGCACATACTGTTAATTACCGTATATACTGAACTGCTGTCCTTTGCACTTCTGATTGGATGCTAAACTGTGTTTCGTTACCTTGTATTCATACATGTGTAATGACAATAAAGTTGAATCTAATCTAATCTAATCTAATTAATTTGAAATAAAATTCAAATTAAGTGGCAAAAGTGGCAGTACTCACAAAATCCACTTTTGATTTTTATAGGTTAAATTGTATAAACTATAATCAAAGATTAATTTGAACTTGACTGTGTTGAACTAAAAGGAAGCAACCAATGTCCAACATCACCCTTGTTCTAAAACAGACCATACTGATCAGCAGGGGAAACTCACTGATGCAAAGACTCTCTAGTGACTCATTAGCCAGGCTGAAACAGTCATAAAATTGGGTCCATGATGAAAACATGCACCTAAACAGCCAGTTGGCCCTCAAAGTGTTTTAATCAGCCCATTAAATCAGCCACATTTTTTTTTCAATTACATTACATCTTGGCTTAGACAGTCAAAAAAAAAGGAAATTGACTGTTAAGAGCACGTAGTTTAGAATACAACTGGTTTTCAAAATCAGGATGTGGTTTAAAAAAAAAGTGTTCCTTTGCAGTTGATTATAGTACCCAAGTAGATATATGTAATCTGATAGAGAGACCGTAAATGCTAATCACATACACTGTGTGATTCAGGTTGGAACCGGGCACTGTTTGGGAATCACCAGAAAAAGTAAACAGAAGTGGTGCAGACTTCTACTGGAAGAATCCATGGATGGGGAGGTGCTGCACCCAGCTCAGGCCGAGCATGGTTCACTTCTGCTCAGGCAGCTGGAGCGGATGAGAGCGGCTGAGGAACTCACTGATGTGGTGCTGCTGGCAGACGGAGTACCCTTTCCCTGCCACAAGGTGGTGTTGTCAGCATTCAGCCCTTATTTTGAGGTAAAGTAGCAATGGATCAAACATTTCTCATTTTTATTTACCAGGAAAATAGGATGGGTTCATAAAAATGGACACGTAAGGAGCAAGTTAGGCAGAACATCTACAACCAAATGTTTCTGTCATCAAGTCATTTAAATCTGTTTGAATCTAATGAGACCTGCTCCTTATGATTTTTGATCTTTAGAGCAAAACTATGTAAGATTTTTCACCATTGACTGGGGCCATTGACTGAAAATGATGTTTGTAGGTTTTAAATGTGTCTATTGGTCACGTAATTTTCCAAAAAATATCAAAAGTCAATTCTCTTAAAGGGAATACTCATTGCGAATCCTAGAATAAGCATATTATACCTCTACCGAAAGCTGAGAACACAGTAAACATCAACATAGTATTTTTGTAGGCTTAATTTTATCTAGAAAGAAAAGAAATTGAATTTTTTGCTATTCATTCTGTGCACCCACATTGAGGCTCTGACTTCCGTATTTGCCAACTGAACTTGGTGACATCACCAACTGAACAAACTAAAAGCTCGGTGGCTCCAGTGGATCCAACCCGCACTCTTGATTATGCATCTGAATTGTAGAAATAAGCAAATTTTGCAGACAATAGACCTTGTGAAGATTTTGATCGCTCGGTCACTGTGTTGAGATCACTATTTTCACTGCTAGCATGGAATTTGCAAGGAGAGGGTGAAGATATAAAGCAAAAATGATGATCAAGACTTGTCTAAAAATCATCCTGATCAATGAAGCACATATATTTGAAGAATAAGGTCTACCCTTGCTAAAAAAAACATAATTTGGTATTAAAATAAGAAACACTAGTTTCTCTAAAATCTTATCAATAATTTCGGCTGAGTTGCCGATTGCTCAGGAACAACTTTTACACTTTTTTTAATTTAGAGAAAAGACAATTGCAAAGTAGATTTCTAAATTTTCTATAATATAAAAGTGAGACAATAAACATCAATAAATACATTTACATGTACCAGTTCACAGTGTTGTTAGGGTCAAGCCACAACTCGTCTTCATTTCTCCTCGGTTCATCATCACCATCATAGAGGTTCAGCCTGGAGGAGGCACACCGACCCCCGTGTGTCTCCACTCTGATCCAGCAGCTCACATGGGACCGAATGGTCGCCCCGGGGCTCTGAGGTGAAGGAGGGACCGTCGGTGGATTCGGACATCGGTTTGGTGGAAGTTTAAAAGCCGCTTCAGCCACCGGTAGCAGTGGGACGATGAGAGAGGAGCAGCCGGGCAGGAGGACCGAAGCTAAGGGCTAACAGGGAGCAGCTGGACCGTGAAAAACAAAAAAACAAAAAAAAACAACAACTTCGGGATGGATTAAAGAGGAACTCACCATCTGGCTGTCTTGGACCCAGTTCATGCAGGTAAGCTGCAGGAACTGCAGCCACAAAGTTAGCACTAGCTTGGTTTTCATCAGCTTCAGTGTCAAAATCTCCGTCATCATTATCGCTGTCTGCTAAGTCACTCTTCACCTTCCTCTTTATTGGTATCCACTTCGAAACTCAGATCGAGAAGGTTTTCTTTCATTTTACTCAATATGAATGCGATCTTTTCGTTTTCAGATTGTAACAAGACTAGTAATTAATTCATTGTTCAACTGCTGATGTCACGCATTTCAGGCCGACATTCCTCACGAATTTTGGTCATCTGAAACAGTCACTTTAGCTGATTTTTTTCCTTTCTCAGGATCACAACTTATTCAAAAAAAAGGGTGATATTAGAGGAAATTGTTCCATTTCTTGCATAAACATACCAAATTTGGCCTAATTAAAAATCAATAAATTTCCCCTTTAAAAACCCCCACAGCCTCGCTTGTTTTGCTCTCCCAGAAATGTTTTTGACTGTTCTGGGTAAATTTTATACATCATGATTTCACAAAGCCAACCCGCCACGCACTGCTCTACTAATTGGCCCGCCTAATATGGAAGGGGTGCTAAAGGTAGCCTAACAAGGGGCTATTAGACCCCAAGCCAATACTGCTACCAAGAGACTCACACCAAGCATAGCTTACATTGTTATTCTCCTCAGATCGTAGTCACCCTAATAGCCATCCCTGTTCCTGCCTGGTTCGCCAGTTCATAGTTGACAATATACCTCGCATCACTCCAGCCCATCTCCCAATAATGTCGTCGTGATTCCACAGCAAACCGCCAGCACTGGCATGCCGGTCGCGACAACTGAGACTGCTGGTTGGAGGCTGCTGGCTCTCACAGCCAGCTCCGCCATCGTCCTCTGGTGCTCCGCATGATTCCACTCTTGCGGGCAGTGTAGGGGAGCTGCCTCATAATGGAGTGTCCCCCAGCTGCCTGTGGGACTAGAGTGGCATCCCACAGAGCAAGACATTTCCCTTTGAGATCCCATGGCTTGGCAAGCTTCGCCTCAGCTCAGCCAGCAGCCTCAGGTCCCAGGCCAGGTCAATTGCGACCACCTGGCGTGCTGTGCTAGTGATTTGTGGAATCACGGCAAAATTATTGGGAGATGGGCCGGAGTGATGCAAAATACACCATCCACTGGATCAGTGAACCAGCGCTACTGATCTGAGCTAGAAGGAGGTTAAAAGCAAAAGGCTAGAAGCTAGTCAGCTAATGGCTAACTGATTAAGAGGGAGGGTGGAGTTGAATAGGTGAAGGATGATTCTTAAAGTGATAGGCTTTAAATCAGAGCGTCTCAAGAAAGCCAGGAAAAATACAAAAAAAAAATTGCTTCAGTAATTAAAAAAATTAAAGGAAATGTGAACAAAATCACAAACAGTTCATTAAGACATGTGTGAGCTGTTAAAATGTGGAAAAAGTGCAGTCAATGACCCCTTTAAAATAATGTTTCCAAAATTATTCTGAGGGTACAGTACATCAATCTTTGATAAGTAAATGTTACTTCCCCCATAGCTTGAGTGGCCCTGCAACAGTTCTATTCTTGATTGGAACACTGAGGCCTGGTGCACATGATAAGGTTTTCATCTAGAGCCAGAGAGAAAGATCTGTGTGCACATGACCATGTCACAGAAGCAACCAGGAGTGCGCACGGCTCCACCAAAAGTGTGAAAGCTGCTGTTGTAACTAACACATGACAAGTAGAAAATTTATTCAGGGGGATTTTGGATTATAAGACTGCAACTATAAACACCAGATTTCCCCTGCAAGAAATATATATATCTTTTAATAAGTTGAAAGAATAAGGAAATCATAAATAAAAATAGATAAATAACCTGTGTAATTGTGGGCAATAAAAAAATCTGACTTACTGGCAGCTGGTTTGAATATTTGATGAGTTTTCAGTCATAACTTTTAGAAAAGCATTATGAGTAAGAAAAAAATAGTGATACAGTATGTGATGTGGGCTGGCTGAGCTGTACAAAGCTGGATTTAAAACATCTGCACTACGGTGATTCCCCCCCCCCCCATCATTCACCAAGGGTGGGCAACATTTTAGGGATGTATGTTATTCTGTAAATCCTCCTTGGTTATAAATTTGATGATTATTTTTTTTATCTATAAGGCTTCATCTATTGTGTATTAAAAAGCATTTTCAGATGCTGTTAAGAGCCCTTTTTTTTTACCTAATCCTAACCATAAACACACAAAACTTAAAGTTTAATCATCCTTAGTGTGTGCATTGGCTGAAATCTATTGTAAACTGGGGCTGTAACATACCTTTACTTTTTTTTTCTCTTATCTGTGCTCATGGACATGGAAACATTGTGCCAATGAAACCTCTCCACTCTGGAGACTGGTTTCAGATTTTTACACTTTCACACCTCCTAAATCCCAGCACCATTTACAGTGAAACTGAACGAACGTTGTCGTGTTCATGGCCCTTGAAAGGACCACATTTATGGTGACAATGACCTCAGTCCAAACAGCCAATCACAGGGCACAACTTTAGCCGCCACCAACAAAGTACCCTGTCATACACCCTCAGTGCGCTCTTCCATTTGCTCACGGAGGAGAGGAGAAATGATGATTTAACCGCAGGATTTCACCAAACACACATTTATTGACAAACAGTTCAGGTACAGACGAACACGTTAGTCAAAATACAATGAGGAAGCGCTCGGAGAGCAGGGAGGACAACGGCATTAAACTACTCAGGGGAATGTAAACTGGGCCACAGCCTAAGCATAGCAGTTTGCTGCGGAGAGAAACGCCACCAGAAGCGCAGCAGAACACTGCAAGGGAAGAAGCGCTTCTGGTTCAGCGTAGCAGGGAACCACGGAGAGAAACACAAACAGTTTACTTGCAAGTAAAGCAGTCCTGAAGGTCCAATACTCCCAGCGAGCGTAATCCAAATATCCTTCAACGACGTGACAGTCACACCACGGAAGCCGAAAGTGTAACTCGTACAATGAACCAGCGGTGTTTGTCCAGCAGAAGGCTGCTTTTATACAAACACCGATGGCATCACAAATAGGCAGCACCTGGGCGAGGATAATTACCGGGATAGAGAACAGCTGGTGGAATTACTGAGAGCGAGGGGGCGTGGTAGGACCGACAGACTGTCAGCAGCGTGGGAAAAAGATCATAGGCTGATTAACAGCTGCCAGTCAGGCAGTGACGAAGGATGAGAAAATACACGACGGGCATATAAACAGTGGAGCCAGAATCCACGGAGAGATCAGGGCCGAGCCGGGGGAAACAAAGCCGTCTCGGCTTATGACATACCCTGTGATTGGCTGTTGGGCCTGAGGTCATAGCCACAATAGATGTAGTCCTTTCAGTGTTTCTACTGGAACAAAAAAGTTACATTGTGCAGCTTTAAAAGCTGGTTCTAGACATGCAAAGCAATAAACCTGAACAACTTCTTCTTTGACACAGAAAATAAAAATACTGAAGGCTACAGCTGTCAGCACTTTTTAACACATTAGAATTTGAAGAGATCATAGAAGTATACAGGGCTATTTCCTGGTTTTTGGGCACCTTATGCAAAATTTTGTTTGGGCCCCTTGGGATATTTGTAACTTATCTTTGTCACCACCAATAGTATAGATGGTATGGTGGGACAAGACCACCCTCTGCAGCGCCGTGAGACAGATATCGTCCACTAGTAAAATGTAAACAATAGGCTAAGTTTAGAAATATTACTGAGTCAATAGACAGACTACAGCTCTTAATGCTATATTGAGATTCATCTTATAGCTTGGAGGCCCATAGCATTTGCATACTTCATCCTATGGAGGAAATGACTTTGGGAGCATACCTAGTTTTGCAGTTGTTGAGGAGAATTATACATGTTGAACTGTACAAGAAGCAGTGCCAGTAAACTCATCACAATCCATTATTTTGATGTACAACATCTAGGCCATGTTCACATGTGGTCTGAAGGAGACCCGTGGAGGAGAAGTGCTTCTGAGAGACACACCTGCCCAGAGTCTGCGACTTCTGCTGGACTACATGTACCGAGCTGAACTCCCTCTGTCCGACAACAATATCCAGGCAGTGGCTGCTGCTGCGTTCCTGCTACATATAGATGGAGCTTTTAGGTATTAAAAAAAGAGAGAGGAAAAAAAACTTGTAACCCTAATTATTACTGTTTTAAAATACTAATATTTAACAAAATATATAAATGTTAAATTGCTGGAGTCTATTGAAGTACTGACAACATGACTCTTTCATTATCGGCTTATTTTTATGAATTAAGGTTGTGTCAGAGTCACATGGAGGCCCACATGGACTCATCCAACTGTATTGGTCTGTACCACTGGGCCAGGGACCTGGGGGCGACTGATCTGGCCGACTGTGCACTGAGATATCTTTGTCAACACTTTGCAGAGGTGGGGGAACTGCAAAATATTCTCTAAACCAGAGGCTATCCTTCAACAAAAACCAGCCATATAAAGCTTTTTTTTTTTTTTTTACCAGCAGGAGCTGGGCCTTAAAGTTACATACACGTATTTGGGAAAAAGTGACCTCTAGTTGTTGTGAAAATAACTATATGAAGAAAAATATTGAAAAGTGAAAGGTTTAATGTTAGTGAGAGTTTTAATGTGTTTAATGTGTGAGAAGTCTAGCTCTTTCCTTCCCCTAACCTTAACCTGTTCACTTTTATTTTATTTTAGTGGCAAACCCTATTAGTTAATGCACATGTAAAAAATGTTAATATGTGGAAGCAGTATTATTAGTGCTGTCATCTATCCCATCTCGTATGTGGATTTTACTGCTTTAGAAACACGTATCACATTTTCTTTTTTTGATTGGGAGGGCAGTAATCATATTTGTTGAACTTGTTGACAATAACAGCATTATATCATAGGTATATACAGTAATGAGCCTCATAGATAGATAGATGTACTTTATTGATCCCAAACTGGGAAATTACAGTGTAACAGCAGCATGACAGTAGACAACCAAAACAACAGAAACACACACAGCATAATAGACAAAGGAATTACCCAGGAAAGTAAACCTGTCTAGATAACTTTATATGCATCCCAGATGATGACCTGTATAGATAGATACATCGTACTTGCTATACAATACAGGATTATCAGGCACAGGGTGGAATGTGAGGTACCAATTACACTGCAAGGTGCAGTATGGCAGCATTGTTAAATCAAATCAACCTTTGTCATATTGCTGTACATACAACAGTAGTGCAGGCAAGATGAAATTGTGCTTCTCTCGGCATCAATATAAGTTAAAGAACATGATTTAAGACACACTCACACATATCTTCACCCCCCCCCAACCCCACCACATCCATTTACGCATCCCTGAGACATACTTGAAAAAAAACTAACTAACTCTAATATACAAATAATGTACATAATGTCCGTAGATGCAGTAGTGTATACGAGAGATTCCGGATCAACTGTTCAGCATCCTAACAGCTTGTGGAAGGAAGCTGTTAATCAGTCTGGTGGTTCTGCCTCTGATGCTCCGGAATCGTTTGCCAGATGGCAGAAGTCCAAAGTGTTTATGCAGAGGGTGAGAACGGTCCTTGACAATGTTCAGTGCCCTGCTCCTACAACGGTTCTGAAAAAGTTCTTGGACATAGGGGAGGGACCAGAATTCAACATTAGAGTGAGTTATTGTACAGTGAAATGGCATGTGGCAGGAAAGATTTCCTGTCTTTAACTGTTCAGCAGCAAAGCTGTAGCAGTCTGCTGGAGAAAGTGCTCCACTGTCTGTCCAGTGTGTGGCGGAGGGGGTGATCAGGGTTGTCCATGATGGATAACAGTTTGTTCAGTGTCCTCCTCTCCACCACATTCTCAAAGGTCTCTGGCCTCAGATCAATTACAGAGCCAGCCTTCTTGATAATCTTGTCAAGTCTGTTGGTGTCGCTGGCTCTGATACTGCTACCCCACCAGACAGCAGCACAGAAGATGGTGCTGACGACAATGGCCTGGTAGAAAAGCTCCAGCATCTTGTTGCACACATTGAAGGATCCCAGCTTCCTCAGAAAATAGAGTCTTCTCATCCCCTTCTTGTACACAGCATCGGTGTTAGATTTCCAGTCCAGTTCGTTGCTGATCATGACACCCAGGTGTTTGTAGTCCTCCACTACGTCCACATCCTCTTCCCTAATCTGCAGTGGCTGTGAAGGCATCCTCTTCTTCCTGAAGTCAATCACCATCTCTCTGGTTTTGCTGACATTCAGCCTCAGGTGATTCTGCTTGGTCCACTCCACAAATCTGTCTACCAGTACCCTGCACTCCCCCTTCTCTCCCCCTCTTATACACCCAACAACAGCTAAGTCATCAGAGAATTTCTGCAGGTGGCATAACTCGGTGTTATACTGAAAGTCAGTGGTGTATAAGGTGAAGAGAAAAGGAGAAAGCACAGTCCCCTGTGGAGCTGCCGTATCACTAATCACCACATCAGACAAGACACTACCCAGCCGGACAAACTGGCCAGATCATAGAGATGTCGACCCCCATCACCCGCAGCTTCTCACCCAACAGCAGTTGCTGAATGGTGTTAAACGCACTGGAGAAATCAAAGAACGTGATTCTCAGTGTCTCCTCTGCCATCCAGGTGCAAAAAGGCTTGTTGCAGCAGGTAGATGACAGTGTATTCAACTCCTAAAAGGGGCTGATATGCAAACTGCAGAGGGTCCAGCCACGTCTTCACCTGCGACCTCAGATGGGCTAAGATCAGTCTCTCCAGGACCTTCATCACATGAGATGTGAGGGCAACTGGTCAATAGTCATTCAGGTCCGATGGAGACAACGTCTTGGGGACAGGAACCAGGCAGGATGTCTTTCACAGCACCCGTTCTCTCTCCAGACTCAGACTTAGGTTGTACAGGTGTTTCAGTGCCGGAGCTAGCTAGTTGGCACAGGTCCTCAGGATCCTGGCAGAGATGTCATCAGGGCCTGCAGCCTTCCGCTGATGGGTCTCTCCAGCTGTTTCTTAACCTGGTCTGTAGTCACAGTGATGTGGGGGTTAGTGCTGATGTCTTCAGAGGAGGGGGAGAGAGGTGGGAGGGGGGAGAGAGAGAGGTGCTGCACAGGAGGGTGAGGAGGAGGGATGTGTGGGGGTCTGGCTGTGTTGTGGGGGTGACAGATGGTGAGTTGAACCTATTTAAAAACAGTCTCAGTTCATCAGCTCTCTCAAGGCTCTCCGATGTCTGTCTGTCCCTCCCCTTACACCCAGTGATGTGTTTCATTCCCATCCAGACATCCTTCACATTGCTTTGCTGGAGTTTATCCTCCAACTTCCTCCTGTAATTGTCCTTACACATCCTCAGTATCTCTCTCAGTTCATGCTGCACTCTCCTCAGTTCCTCCTTGTCTCCAGACCTAAAAGCCCTCTTCTTCTTGTTAAGAAGTGCTTTCGGATCACTGGTGATCCATGGTTTGTTGTTGGGGAAACAGTGCACAATTTGAGCTGGCACGGTTGTGTTTTCACAGAATCTGATGTATTCTGTAATGCAGTCAGTCATATTGTCTGTCCACCCCATGTGGTTCACAGAGTACATCCCAGTTCGTCATCTCAAAGCAGTCCTGTCATGCATCAGCAGCCTCCTGTGTCCACCTCCTCACAGTCTGTGTGTAAGCAGGCAGCCTTTGCACAAGGAAAACGTATTTGGGTGATAACAGAACAAGGTTGTGATCTAATCTCCCAAGTGGGGGTAGAGCTGTGGCACTGTATGCATCTCTCACATTGGCATACAGTAGATCCAGTGTTTTATTTTCTCTGGTGGGACAGTCAACAAACTGCTGGAAGTTTGGTAATGTTTTGCCCGGTGAGACATGGCTAAAATCACCCATGATGGCAATAAATGTGTCAGGGTGCTGCTCCAGTAAGGTGGCAGTAGTGGAGCTGATGATGTCACAGGCCACTGCTACATCAGCTGACGGAGAGACGTAAACAGTAATCACAATGGCACACATGAACTGTCGCATCATATAGTAAGGTTGTATACTCATAGCAAGCAGTTCAATGTCTGGGCTGCAGTGACGTTCCTTTACATAAATGTGTCTGGGATCACACCACCTTTCATTCACAAAAAGTGCCAATCCTCCTCCCCTCCTTTTCCTGCTACTTATAATGTCCCTGTCCCACCAGATAGTCTTAAAGCCAGGTATCGCTACATTGTTGTCCAGGATCTGTGAGTGTAACCACATCTCAGTAAAACACATGATACTACACTCATGATATTCCCTTTGTGTCCTGACCAGTGCTGTGAGCTCAGCTGCCTTGTTTCCCAGCGACCTCACATTACCCGTGATGAACATCAGTACCGCCGGCTTGTGCTTCCTCCTCTTCCTCCTCACCTTGGCTCCAGCCCTTCACTCGCGGCATCTCCTCTTGAGCTCATCTGGTATAAGGGGCTTAGATCCAGGCAGCAGTGTTGGCCTCCTCAGTGCAATCAACTGGTAAAAAATAGAAAAACTTGGTCCAGCCGTTAATGCAAGTCTTACTACCGGGCCCAGATGAAAAGAAACACGCTATTTACAAGAATAAGCTGATAAAGACACAAAGACATGAGAGCTGCTGCTGTTATGGCCGCCTCTTCTTACGGCGTCGGAAAATTATTATGGAAAGCTCTTGTCATAATCAAGAAACAGCTACCATGGTTCCAATCCTGACACCTCTATATCCTACATCAGGGCTATTCAATTACAAAATCAGTTGGGCCACAATTTGAAATCAAGACATGTAACTGGGCCGCACATGCTCAGCGATCTGTTGAATGACAAATTTCAAACCAGCACAGATCAATATGATAAAAAATATGCACTTTTTATTCATTGTCTTGGTTTTAAATGTGCGCTTGGCACATGTCAAAGACACATCAAAAGTGCATAAAAACACAATAACAGTGCTGGGATTGAGCAGAACTTGAAGTTGTAGAAATATTTTTCCTCTTGAACAACAATTAAATAGAATGAAAAAAAAAATCTGTAAATAACCATTTTGGTCACATCTTACTCAGGCATATCTCAAAGTGCATAAAAGCTCAATGTGCACTGTCAGTAGCATTATCATTTGTTTCCCCTTTGAAATAAAATATACTACATCCTGGTCATAACTGACCGTGGCACATCACAAAGTGCATTTAGCTGAATAAAAAAATGAACTGTCCAACACTTCAGTGCACAGACCCCCCAAGAAAAGATTGATAATAGTAACAAACATTGCACATCCACCATTGTGGTTTGTTTTGTTTTAAATCACCACTTGTGTGAGTAGGAACCTCTTTTTATAACTACACATTCCATTACACACATTTCAGTCAACCAAAAAATTCTAGTAGAGTTAAGGATGCAAAAAGCACCCACTTAAAAACTTGAGTAATGACTTCAGTCTTGAAGGTTTGAGGTTTTTCTCCAAAATGTATAACAATTTTATTATAGTTTTTTTTTTCAGAACTCAGAACTCAGAACTCAGAAAAGATTTATTGCCAAGTACATTAACAGATACTGATAATGTTTTCTGCATTTCTCTGTAAATTTATCTAAATTTGAAACCATTTTCCTCAAATTTTTAATTTCCTCTTGTAAAATTGACTTTTCTTGTACATTTGAGACTATTATACATTTGTGGATTTTTATGGCTAATTTTTGTTTATTTTTTAAATAAAATTACTGGGGTTTTTTAATAAATATGAATCAAATTGTGGTAAAATTTTGACTTCTTTCCGTATACAATTTACACTTTTGACCACAATTTTGCAGAGCCAGAACAGAACAATAATTTAACTCTGATTTCAAAGAAAAAAAAATATTAATAAAATTATATTTAATGAAATAAATTAACTTAAATGACCAAAGATGCAGTTATTTCTGTTAAAATATTTCTATATATTTATAGTTCTTTCTCCTCACCACCCAGACAGCAGTTAAAACCTCCCTTATTTTGAAATCCAAATGTTAGCACGTTTAGTTTGTCTGAAGGCTGTTGACGGATTAAAGTCATTGATTTTGTGAATTTCGGTCACCTTAACTTGCCAGGTACATAATATCCATGCATCCATCCATCAATTCATCCATCCGTGGATGGATGGACGGATATGTACGTGGCAAGTTAAGATGAGCGAAATTCACGAAGCCATTGACTTTAATCCGTCAACAGCCTTCAGACAAACTAAACATGCAAACATTTGGATTTCAAAATAAGTGAGTGGTGAAGTCATTCCTAAGTGATTCAGTCACTCTTGCCTTTCCCTGCATACAGTATGAAGCCTCCCCACATGTTTGCTAAGCGACTCTACATTATTGCTCCCATTTCCAGTGGGGTAAAACCACCACAAATGTCTCCACTGCTGACATACCTCTTGTGCTTTTTTTCCCCGCATTTAAAGTACTTTAATAAGCTCATTTTTCTCTCGGACAGCAAAACAGCTCTGCCTGCCAACTGGCACACTCACGTGGGCGGGGCGCTTCTGAACGCCGTGCAGATGATGGTAACGCACGTTGTTTGTGTGTGCACTTGCGGACAGTCATTCCTTCATATTTTTTTCTTATATTTATATTTCCTTGGCGTGGCCTGGGCCATTTGGAGGTTGGTTTTGGGCCGCATGTGGCCCGCGGGCTGCTAATTGAGTAAACCTGTCCTACGCACTAAAATAGTAAGTATTTACATGGAAGCATTTAATTATTTTTTTCTTTTATTTAAACAAGTGCTCCATATTACACGGTAAGAAAAGTTGTTGCAACTTTAAAAAGTTAGTGCCTGGGCTGCCTTAAAATTTTAAGTTGAGTGAACTTGAGAAGATAAGTGGTAAAGTGTAGAACACAAAGTCAAGTTCAGTCAACTTAAAATTTTAAGGCAGCCTGGACATTAACTTTTTAAGTAGAAATACCCTAGTTATTTTTTACAATGTAGGCACAAAACATTGTGACCACAGTCTCAATCAGTTCCGCTTTCACAGGCATAAGAAATACACGACTATACGGAAAAATGATTTGAAAGACTTGGTCTATAATGACCAGCAGATCATCTTCTAACCTCTTTGAGCTTTCACTAGATAGTAGAATTACCTTTATTTTGCTGTTATATGGAAGTGCAGAGATACCATGTTGTGATGCAGTTTTTCGTTTAATCATTATTGCCTTGTGTGTGTGTTTTTTCTTTCAGTTCATTGTCATTCGTGCCAATTTTTGCAGGTTTGCATGGAAGAAGAAGTGCTGGAGCTGGATGCCAAAAGTCTTGGAGATCTGCTTGGTTCGGATGACCTAAACATATCACAGGAAGAGGTTGTATTGGAGCTTGTGATGCGCTGGGTGGAGCAGCGAAGGGGTGACTCACAAAGTGAAGCCCATGCTGTAGAATTACTCAGGCGTGTCCGACTGGAGCTTGTGGACCCAGGATTTCTCCGTAAAGCAAGGAGGAGGAACCCGGTGAGAAGAAATGGGAAGAAAGTGTTAAAGTTTCTGCTTAGACCCTCATCATACCCTAATCTTAACCACGCACTTAAACCTAACCCTCGCACAGGTTGCGAACGCCAGTCTTCTGCATGGAAGAATGCTTTTTATTTCCATCTGCCACACGTCTCTGAATGAGCATTTGAATGTTTTGAAATTATGAAATGTGGTGACTTACCATATTTGAAACAGGGCAGGTGGTTACAAACAATCTCTGATGTATTAGTTAGAGCAGTGGTCCCCAACCTTTTTTGCCTCATGGATTGGTTACACATAAAAAATGAATGGAATGCATTAGAATTAAAAACAAAGTATCATTTAAAAAAAAAAAAAAGAAACATTCACCTTCCTGGGAGCCTTGAGCTTGTTTCTTTGCTTGGAGACGGTCCCTCACAGGCAGGGTTGACTCACGTGGCATGCTCGTAAAAAGGTCCCGAATTCACTCCTTCACAGTCCGTCAGGAAGCAACGCTCAAACTCTTTTGAAAGGAAAGATAGGTAATCATGCTCCAGCTGGTAGGAGAAAGACCCAACATCAGTTTCTTCCAAACCTCCCCCACCGCTAATGTTGGAAACATGTCAAATATCCCTCTGTCCACTCTTTGTCCCCACAGCCCCAGTTTAGCTTTGAATGTGGGTTTAATTTTCGAGCATCATGCAAATTACTCAGACATTTGTGGGTCAAGATCATGCAGACAGGACAGACGGGAAGTCAGGAATGGGAAGAGAGAGAATATACAGTAACTTTTCGAAATGAAACACCCGGCAGACTTAGTCAATAGAGAGGAACAGAATAAAAAATATTTTTTTTCTGGGTTCTTTGCTGCCTGGTACCAGTTGGTCTAGTCCATGGCCCAGTTGTTGGGGACCATTGACCTAAGAGAGCTAGTTGGTATGTCAGGTGAGTGATAGATTGACATCATTTTATTGTTATAAATTGTTCTCACAGGTTCTTTTATGGGATGCTGAATGCTTTGGGATGATTGATGCTGCACTACAGACTTCCGGCCTTTGTCAAACATCCGCTCCACCGCGGCCAGCTCTTCGCTATGGCATGGAGACAACCGACTTATTGCTTTGCCTGGGCGGAGTGAATAAGGAGGGAGTGCCTGCCCGGCGTGGAGGACTTGCTGATCTCAGTTTTTGCTTTGCTCCTCATGGTAGGAAGATTTACTACATCCCCTCTCCACTGAAGGACCATGGCGGTAACGGCCAGATCACAGCCGGAGTGGTGACCAGAGACAACACCATAGTGGTAGCAGTAGAGGCAGAGGATCACCACAGAGTGAAGAAGATTGATATCTGCAGGTGTGCTTGTGCTTCTGTGTTTTGAATTCAATTTTTCCCCAGAATAAAACCCCTTTGAAACACGTTTAACTACCTCTTTATGTTTTAGGTTCGATAACTCTGAGAACAGCTGGCTGGAGGTTTGCACGGCAGCTTACAGAGACATATATGCTCTAGGGCACGTGGGTGATTCCATCTTTTTAATAGGTGGTCAGATGAAGCTGCGGAATCACTACATCATCACAGACAGTGTGGAGAGATGGTCGTTGAAGAGAGGAGGCAGCTGGCTTAGCTTTGCCCCCCTTCCTATTCCCTTAGCCTGCCACTGTGTTGTGAACCTGAAGGAGCTTCTCTATGTGCTGGGGGGCTGGACACCACAGGTACACTGGCCTGTTGTATAGCTGCAAATGTGCAGTAGAGCACTGAGCAGATGTGAAAAGAACAACAATTATAGAGCATTGTTATGGGTGTGCAAAAGGTATATTTCAAGCCGTATTTATCAATCTACAGGTACATCCATACGACACTTTAACAGAAAGGAAGGATTGAAGTTTGCTGAAGTATATTTTTATCATCTAAAAGTGAAATGACAAAAGCTTCTTTGCAGTGCCCCGCTTTTTCTTTCTTCAATGCTGATTCTCAAGCTGCAGTTGTAACCCAATTTTGATGTTTTATTTTAATCTCCAATTCAGAATCACCCAGATGACGAGCCAGACAAGCTAAGCAATCGCATGTTTCAGTTCGATCCTGGCAAAGACAGATGGACAGAGTGTGCCAGGATGAAGTATTCCAGATACAGATGTGGCACAGCTATCCTCAATGGAGAGATCTATATATTAGGTCAGACAGTTGTGCTGTAATGTGAAGATTAGAAGTAGTACCGCAAAGTTTTCTGTTTGCGAACAAGATTTGTGTGCTTTTTCAGGTGGTATAGGGTGTGACGGTGAGGATCATGGCCAATCGCGTCGTTGTCTGAGCTCTGTGGAGATCTACAACCCAGAGAATGACACCTGGAGGGCGGGACCAACTCTCCCTACATGTCTACTGGCCCTCCGAACCAATGCATCCAATGTTGGAGCAGTGGAGGGAAAGCTTTACCTCTGTGGATACTTCAAAGGGGCCGGTCAGTTACTGAAAGACTTCCTTTCTGGTTTTGTTTTAGGGTACAAAAATGTTGTACTACTCCATGCTGACTGAGGAAGTGGGGGTCTTCAGTAGCTAAAATTTCTCCTGTCAGACAAACACAACAAGAAGAGTTATTCAGCGCTAACAGGTGACTGAAAATGGTGTTCACTTATATAGCGCTTTTCTTCTCATCTAGGATGACCAAAGCACTTTACAGGTCCTGCAATCCATCCATTCACACACTGATGGTGGCAGAGCTGCCATACACACAGGCGCTAACCTGGCCACCAGGAGCAGCTGGGGGTTCAATGTCTTGCTCAAGGACACTTCGACAAGCGGACAGCAGACCGCTAGAACCGAACCCATGACCCTCCAATCAGTAGCTGGTCACACTACACTTGTGCCACAACCGCCCCCTGAAAAGTCAGAATTTCTTCAAGTTAGGTGAGGGGTTAGCAACCTACACCACTGAAAGAGTCATTCTGAGCATTTTTTGGCCTAAAATCTATATTACACATTAGAACATGCCTCAGCTGAATTATAAATGCAGTATATATTGATTGAATTTATTTGAACATTCTGAAAAAGAAAAAAAAGAATTTAAAACAAAACAAAAAACAAGCCAAAAAAAAAAAATGTTTAAAAGGAGTGGGAAGAAGCCAACGCTTATATAGTCCCACCCCATTTCCATACCCAACAAACTGAATTGTAATCGCTCTTGTTTTGTTTCTCTTTTGAATTCTTGGATGGAATATGGGTGGGCAATATAAGCTGCGGCTTCAGCCGTCACCCATTTCGGATAACTTATGTTGAACTGTATAATCAGAGGAGTTATTGTCTAATTTGACCTTGCTGGATTTTCTTTCCACCTTTGTTATATTATGTTTCTTTTAATCTGTACTTTTAATCTATCCAAAATAAAGATTCATTCATTCATTCAATTACAGTATCACTCTTAATCATCATTCATCCCACAACCACATTCACCATAATACACCCCATAGTCAAATTATACAACAGAAATGACACAACAATGACAGTCCATATTGACAACAATACCAACATCCAACAATATTGCAACAACAATAAACAAACACTTCTGGCATGTTCAACACAAACACAGACAATACCATCACAATCACCATAACACAATAACACACACAACAACAACCTTCCCTCATTGAAGACACATTGCAATATTACTGCCCTTTATTTTTATATTGCTCAAAAATCATTTCTTTATATGTTGATTTAAATATATGGATGTTTGGACATTGCCTGTGTTTCTTCCCCAACCCATTCCACAATTTTACCCTACACACGGACACACAAAAACCCTTCCTAGTAGATCCTACTAAGTGCATTTTAAATTTTGTATTGCCCCGTAAATTATATTTCCCTTCTCTCTCACAAAAGATTTTGTATATTGTTTGGCAAAAGGTTTTTACTGACTTTAAACATTAATTGTGCTGTATAATAATGAACCAGATCCCGTAATTTCAATAACTTTGAATGTAAAAACAATAAATTAGTATGTTCAAGATACCCAACTTTGTGTATAACAGGGACTGCCCTTTTTTTTTGTAATATTAGCAATGAATTAAGTTTACTTTTATAATTGTTACCCCAGACCTCTATACAATAGGTCAAGTATGGAAGTACTAATACAAGATATGAAGTGATTTGTAATCTAGGACCTGCTTAATTTTATTTATAATTGCAATATTTTTTGCAACTTTGTTTTGTATGTATCTGATGTGTGGGTTCCAACTAATTTTATCATCTGATATTACACCCAAAAACTTGATCTCCTTAACTTTTTCAATAATCACATTATCTATATGAATATGTATTTCTTCTTTATTTTTACAGTTACCAAATATCATTACCTTAGTTTTATCTGTATTTAGTGATAATTTATTACAATCCATCCATTTTTTAAGCTTATTTAATTCATTATTTAGAGTGTGGATTAGTTGATTATAATTATTTCCAGAATAAAATGTATTAGTATAATCAGCAAATAATATTATTTTTAATAATTTAGAAACTTGGAATATATCATTTATATATATATGTTAAATAATTTGGGGCCCAATACTGACCCCTGGGGGACCCCACAGGAAATTCCCATACACCCAGACAGATATTCTCCCATCTTCACAAACTGTTGTCTCTCAGATAGATAACTTGTAACCCAATTCAGAGCCATTCCCCTAATACCATACATTTGCAGTTTATTAAGTATTGAATGATTTATTGTATCAAATGCTTTTCTAAATACACCAATTGCATATTTTCCTTGATCTAATGCATTTATTATTTCCTCTGTTACTTCCATTATCGCCAACAATGTTGTACTCTTGGCTCTAAATCCATATTGGTTCTGATTAAGCACATCGTGTTTATTTAAAAAGTTTTCTAATCTGTTGTTGAAAAGTTTTTCCAGAATCTTTGAAAATTGTGGGAGAAGCGATACTGGTCTGTAGTTTGTGTAGTGGTGTTTATTTCCCTGCTTGAATAATGGTATTACTTTTGCCATTTTCATTTTCTGCAGGAATGAGCCAGTTTGGAAATGATAAATTACAAATATATGTGAATGGTTTTAATATGCCATCAACAGTTCTTTTTACTAGTGCCATATCAATACCATCACAATCAGTAGATAATTTATTTTTACACTTTTCAACAACAGATTTTACCTCTAGTTCATTCACCACTGTAAGAAAGATTGACCGAGGGTTATTTCCAATCAATGTCTCACTCACGTTGTCAATTCCTTGGTTTGGAATTTTTGCTGCCAACTCTGGTCCAATATTTACAAAAAAATTCATTCATTTTATTTACTACCATATTCTTATCATAATTATCACCACAATTATCCGTAAAATATTCTCGATATGTCATTTTCTTAGTTCCATTTTTCCTTAATTTATTTAATATATCCCAGACTCCTTTTATATTATTTTTATTTTCATTTAACAAGTGACGGCTGTGCAACCCCCGAGGCAAAGTTTGACAGCCAGAAGCTGCACAGCACTGTCAAAAGAAAAGTACAGACTGGAACACAAAATAGAACAAGATACAAAATGACACTATAAACAAACAGGACAATAAGAATACGGCAAAGAATATAAACCCCTAATCAAACGGTGACCAGATACAACAGATGACAATAAATAAGGAAATAAAGAAACAGACTGACTACTAACAGGAGACTGGGCACGGCCCCACCCGTGCCCAGGACCATGACACTTACCATTTTTTCTTGTGAATCTGTGAGATTTTCCTCTCACACATCCAGATTTTCTTATAAATTTGAGACTTCTTTCTTGTGAATTTACAACTTTTTAAACTTTTTTTCCTCATGAATATGCATAGGTTTCCTTTTTTTTTACGTCACATATGCTGCATGATTATGGGGAAGAAGCGTTGCATGTAATTTTAGATCTTACACATTTCCTCTTTTGGCTACAGGACGTCATGAGATAATCACCAAAGAGATTTTGGAACTGGACCCTGTGGACAACGTGTGGACGACTGTGGAAAGACGAGCAGCCATGCATGACAGCTATGACGTCTGCCTAGTAGCTAATCTCAACCCCCGAGACCTCTACGCTCCTTAAACCTTCTCTTCTTAACTCTAAACAATTAAAAGTCGCCAATATATGCTAGGCAGAGTGGGTAGAATATCCAGAAACTCTACTCAAGTGAAAGTGTTGTTACGCATTTACTCAAGTATAAGTAGTAATAGTTACCAAACAAATTCTGATTAAGAGTAAGAAAATATCTACTAAAAATGTACTTGATGAGTAATGAATAATCGATCACTTTCTTCTTATAAATGTGCTTTTTCTCTTAAATTTCTGACTTTTCTCATAAATTTGTTTTCTTATAAATTAGGGTTTTTTTAGTTCATTCCAGCAAAGCTGAAAGGAGCTGATGCAATGATGTGGCGTCCGTCACCTGTCTGTCTGTCCATCTACATTTCACTGGAATCACTACTACTCTTAGGCATTTGCGCTGATGCTCACCAAACTCACTCACAAAGATCCTCAGGTGGGTCTGTATCTGGTTTGTGGCCAAGGTCAAGATCAAAAGTCAGGAAATCTAAGTACAGTGATCCCTCGCTACTTCGCGCTTCACCTTTCGCGCCCTCAGTGCATCGCGGATTTTTCAAAAATATTCATCAAAAATTCAAAATTGAGAAATAATGGGCAGGCGCTAGCAGAAGGCAGGGAGACTACATTAGACCATCAGGTATCAACACGGAGAGCCGCACAACTCAAAAAATCCACCTCTCTTTTTGCTGTTCTCGTGTTGGCTCGGCTCGGAAATCTCGCAAGCTGATTGGCCGAGACGTTTCACCCCGCAAGCTGATTGGCCGAGACGTTTCACCCACCTCCTCTCCCTGCCGAGCACCCATGAAGGGAAGGAAGACCGCATTCATTGCTCTTTATCACTCGTGTTACGTAGTCTCGCAGCATGGAACTTTTTGCTGTTCTCTTGTGCCATTTTGTGCGAAATAGTCTTCCCGTCGAGCCACTACGCCGCCTCCTGCAGCTTCTCCAGCTCTATCGGAAGCTGCCCTCGATGATCCTGCGCTTCTAGCACCTGACGATGAGGCGTCACCTGAGGAGCAGTAAAGCTGTCATTAACCTGTGAAGTAAATCATCTTCATCTTGAGTTACGTATCTTGTTATAAGAATAAAAGAGTTCTAAAAACATATTTATGTACACTTTATTTACATCTACGTATGTATGTACACGTACACACACACACACACGTATCATATGAGAGAGAGAGAGAGTGAGAGAATGAACTACGTATTATTTATGGATGACGTCATTAGGGGTGACGCTACTTCGCGGTTTTTCACTTTTCGCGGTCGGTTCTGGAACCCATTAACCGCGATAAGTGAGGGATCACTGTACTCACATGATTTTAGAAATAGAACTCCTCCTAGGCCAGAGGTGTCCAATCATATGCCACGAAGGACCAAGACCCTGCAGGTTTTGTCTTCTACCCAGTCTCTTCAGCAGGTGTTTTCACTTATCAGCAATCAGTGGGAAGAAATTCAGTGGAGTCTGCTGTTGAAGACACTGGTTGTAGGTAAAGTCTGCAGGGTCTTGGCCCTCCATGGCAAATGATTGGACACCCCTCTCCTAGGAAATTACCTCAATTCTCATGAAACTCACTCACAAAGACCCTCAGGTAGGTCTGCATCCAGGCTCAGGTCAAGGTCATTTTCAAAGGTCAGAAGATCTGGGCATTTATGATTTCACGAAAAACCTCATTTCTCCTATTCCAGGGGCCGGCAAGCTGCGGTTCCGGAGCTGCATAGGGCTCTTCAGCCACCATGCTGTGACTCCCTGCAGTCACATCTCAAAACACATGGAAATTAATTAATGGAAATTAATTAGATAATATGTACCTTAAAAAAGCTGAAGGTGCTTTCATCAGATCAAGAGCAAAATGGATAGAAGAAGGAGAAAGAAACAAATTATTTCAGCTGGGTTCACACTATAGCGTTTGGTCCTACTATCTTTACAGACGTTTTGAAAAATCAGAGAAATGAGTCAAACGTTGGTGAAATTACATTCAGTTTTTTGTTTTTTGTTTTTTTGTTTTTTTAAATCCAGCTCACAGCAACTTTTACAAACTTTAAAGGAGCTTTTTAACTCCACGGCTTTGCTTGGCCCTCGATGAGAGCCGTCCGTTACAATTCAGACATAAAATCCTGTTAAATGTCATTTACTTTTTGACACCACATCAGTGTATTTTAATTCCCCACAATGGAAGCTGAACCAATAAATCCTGCAGAACAGTTATGCACAAAGCAGAAAATTAAGAACAGTAAATTTTGCAATGAGGAGATTTTTTTTTTATATGGTCCATCACATTTTGGGGGGATTATATATGTTTTTTTCTTTTTCTTTATTCCCCCTTCTCTCGGCTTTTGGGATTCAAGCACTATGGACAGTGACACTTCTTCTGCATTTCTCGTGTTTGTGCACGTTTGTGGTGAGTTTCGCTCTAAAAACATTTGCTTCCACCAGCATTTCGTTTGCCAATGGAACTTAACTTAGTCCGATTTAGGCGAGCTCTACATAACAGCCCAGCACTCAGGAACTTTTACAAACTGAGCATAACTTTCACCAACGTGTATTTCCAAAGTTCAGCAAATTTTCAGGATGCTGAAAATTTTCAAAGAACACAACTTTTACCAGCATTTGCCAACAAACACCAACTATCATTAACTTTTACCAACTTTTGGCAGCAGAGCCAGATGTTTGCCAAAACATCAGTAAAAGTCGGTCCAAACGTTGAAGTGTGAATCCACCTTTAAAAAAGAGAAGACAAGAAAATAAAGCAAAAACAAGTTTACTTATCAATAATAAAGAATGTAAAGATATTAAAATTATCACTAAAGAGGTTTAATTTCTATAGTTATCTCTACACATCTGCATATTCTAACACAGAATGTTCCTCCTTCTGTAGCAAAATAGAAAACTATATACCTAAAACTGATGAGATGTTCAAAGAAATCTGTGACTCTGATCTTAAAATTGAAGAAATTGATGCCATTAGTCTGAAAGTGTCATTGAATAAGTCTCCAGGTTCTGATGGACATACATCAGAATTCTGTGAGTTTTTTTAATGATCTCAGAAATCTGCTGTTTTAGGCCTTATTAGAATGTGTAGAAAAAAGGAAACTAGTGCCCACTATGAAACAAGGACTAATAACTCATTCCTAAACATCCATCCATCCATCCATCTTCTACCGCTTTTCCGGAGGTCCGGGTCGCGGAGGCAGCAGTTCAAGCAGAGAAGCCCAGACTTCCCTCTCCCCAGCCACCTGCTCCAGCTCTTCAGAGGGGATACCAAGGCGTTCCCAGACTAGCTGGGAGACATAGTCTCTCCACCGAGTCCTGGGTCTGCCCCGGGGTCTCCTCCCAGTGGGACGTGCCTGAAACACCTCAAGTGGGAGACGTCCAGGAGGCATCCTAATCAGATGCCCATACCACCTCAACTGACTCCTTTCAATGTGGAGGAGCAGCGGTTCTACTCTGAGCCTCTCCCGGATGACTGAGCTCCTCACCCTATCTCTGAGGGTGAGTCCAGCAATCCTACGGAGAAAGCTCATTTCAGCCGCTTGTATCCGCGATCTCGTTCTTTCGGTCATTACCCAAAGCTCGTGACCATAGGTGAGAGTAGGAACGTAGATTGACTGGTAAATCGACAGCTTTGCCTTAGAACTAAGCTCCCTCTTCACCACAACAGACCGGTACAACGTCCGCATCACTGCAGATGCTGCTCCAATCCGTCTGTCGATCTCTCGCTCCATTTTCCCCTCACTCGTGAACAAGACCCCAAGATACTTAAACTCCTCCACTTGGGGCAGGAGCCTGTCCCCAACCCGGAGAGGACAATCCACCTTTTTCCGGCTGAGGACCATGGACTCGGACTTGGAGGTGCTGATTCTCATCCCAGCCGCTTCACACTCAGCGGCAAACCGTCCCAGCAAGAGCTGTAGGTCATTGCTGGATGAAGCCAACAGGACAACATCATCTGCAAACAACAGAGATGAGATCCTGTGGTCACCAAGCATGACACCCTCCATTCCCTGGCTGCGCCTAGAAATCCTGTCCATAAAAATTATGAACAGGACCGGTGACAAAGGGCAGCCCTGGCGGAGTCCAACTCTCACTGGGAATGACTCCGACCGTCATTCCTAAACATGGCAAAAATAAAAAGCTACTCGATAATTTCAGACCCATTACGTTATTTAATAGGGATTATAAAGTATTATCAAGAGTTATTGCAACTAGATTAAAATGAGGCATCCACCAAAATAATAGATGAAACACAATTTGGGTTTCTTAGAGACAGATCTACCCCCAATAACATAAGACTAGTTCTGGACCTCATTGACTACAGTCATGCCTTTATAGATAGTGGTTACATTTTGTTCCTTGACTTTTTTAAAGCGTTTGACTCAGTTGAACACCCCTTTATACGAAAAACAATGGAGCACTTGGGTTTTGGAAATTGATTAATAAACCACCTGATTTATATGCTATACAATTATATTAATAGTTCTGTGGCTGCTGAACATGGTACTTGCCCAAGGTTTACTGTGAAGAGAGGTATTTGACAAGGCTGCAACACCTCAGCATTTCTTTTCATAATGGTTGCAGAATTATTGGCAATACTGATGAAGGATGTTATTGAAGGCATAAATATTAAAAGAAAACACTTAAAAATAAGTCAATTTGCTGATGATACAGCCTTGCTCTTGAAAAAAATGAAAATTAAATCTTGGCTGCAATAGATTCTATTGTTCATTTCTCCAGAGCGGCAGGCCTGAAATTGAACACAGACAAATGAAATATTTGACTTCCATAACCAACCCCCACATGTTATTTGTAACATAAAGGTCAAATCATCATATATTCTAAAAATAAAGAAATAAGAAAATGAAAACATTTTTAAAAAATATTGATAAATGCAAATCAATTCTAAATTCTTGGCTACAAAGGGATATACAGTAACTACAGCAGGGAAAATAAGTATTGAACATGTCAACATTTTTCTCATTAAACATATTTCTGATGGAGCCACTGACCTGAGATTTTCACCAGATATCAGTAACAACCAAAGCAATCCATACATATGAAGAAATCAAGGCAACTCTGTTCACAAAACAAGTTATATTTTAATAAATTGGAATGACACAGGGAATAAGTATTGAACATGCTTGGTGAAATTCATTTCATATTTAGTAGAAAAGCCTTTGTTGGTAATAACAGCTTCCAACTCTCCTGTACGGAGAAACTAGGCACGGGTATTGCTCAGGAGTGATTTTAGCCCATTCTTCCACACAGACTGTCTTTAAATCTTGAAGGTGTCACGATGGCCCTCACGGACCATCACAAGACGCCACAGTCACCAGTGAGTTGCAGTGATGTTTTATTACAGAGAGGGATGAACACACACAGGATAGATACAATGGCTGGGTGACGTCTGAGCCGGGGAGCACCCGATGCGCCAGACGGACAATAGTGAGGGTGAAGTCTTAAGGGAACGTACCTTACGAGACGACAACGTTAACAGGCGGGTTACAGATTCCCAAGTCCGTTAACAATGATGAGCAAGGCAAACAGGAACATAACGAAGCATAACAGGAGCACAACAGAACGTAGCTGAACATAACAGAGACTGCCGCACTGGAGGACATTCATCACCGGCTTTTAACTCGGCCGCTAATGACCCCAATGCGGCGCAGCTGCTCGCCGTGACAGCAGCGCAGCAGCTGACTTTGACAGCAGGGAGCTCCCCCGGGCGCCTTCACAATAAAAGCCCGAGGAGCTGAAAGAATCCTCTGCTGCCAAAGCCAGGGAAATAAGATATGAGGCCCGAGTATGGCCAGAACCGACACTCGGGTTATAACAGAAGGTTCCATGGGTGTCTTCTATGAACTCTAATCTTCAGTTCGTTCCATTTTCAACTGGATTCAGGTCAGGTGGGCCATCCTAGCAGCTTTATTTTCCTTCTCTGGAGCTAGTTGAGAGTTTCCTTGGCTGTGTGTTTGGGATCACTGTCTTGTTGAAATGTCCGCCCTCATTTCAACTTCAGCATCTTGGCAGACGGCAACAGGTTGTTATCAAGGATGCCTCTGTACATTTGTCCATTCATCTTTCCTTCAGTTATATAAAGTCTGCCTGTACCATGTGGTAAAAAAACACCGCCACACCATGATGGGATGTGCAGTGCCATTTCTTCTCCAAATATGCTGTGGCATCCAGAAAATTCAACTTTGGTCTCATCTGACCAGACAATATTCTCCCAGTATTTTACTGGCTTGCCCAAATGTTGTGCTGCAAACTTTAAACAAGCTTCAACATGCTTTTTCTTCAGCATGGGAGTCTTGCGAGGTGAGTGGGCATGGAGACAATGTCGGTTGAATGCATTACTTATTATTACCTCCGCTAAGGAGGTTATGTAATTGGGGTGGTTTGTCTGTCTGTCTGTTTGTTTTTGTTTGTTTGTCTGTCCTGTTATGTCCACAAACCTGGGAATGACCACGGACGAGTGAGCTGTCCTATCGAGAGAGGGCCGGCAAAGAGCCCATAAGATGGCCGACTCCTCCCTTACAGTGCATCCGGAAAGTATTCAGAGCACTTCACTTTTTCCACATTTTGTCATGTTACAGCCTTATTCCAAAAGGGATTAAATATATTTTTTCCTCAAAATTCTACACACAATACCCCATAATGACGATGTGAAAAAAATTGCTTTTTTTTTTTAGATTTTTGTAAATTTATTAAAAATAAAAACTAAGAAATCACATGTATATAAGTATTCACAGCCTTTGCTCAATACTTTGTTGATGCACCTTTGGCAGCAATTACAGCCTCAAGTCTTTCTGAACATGATGCCACAAGCTTGGCAATTTAACATCAACCTCACTTCAGCAGTATCAAGCAGGAGCAGCAAAGTAATGTTGTCCATTTCCACCATGCTGAATGCATACGTCGCATTCTTGGGCCTTACCGTGCAGATGGTCGTTGCGGGTGGGTGGTTATGTTTGCCTGGTGGGCTCCACAGCGCCGGAGACCGGCAAACCTTGGCGAAATGATTAAATCTTCCACACTTCTTACAACATTGTCCTCTTGCCAGGCAAAAACGTGCTCTCTCACAGTGCATTGGGGAACCACAGTTACTACACACGGGGCCTCTCGAGGCAGTCCTTCTGTCCACAGCGTTCGCCTCGAACTCCTCTGCCGTGTCCCCATATTCCTCCATGCCCACTGCATTGGTTAGCAGTGCCCGTCCTGGCTGTCATTGCTGTTGAAGCACACCTAGCGCCGATGCTAACTTATAAGCTAACTCAAGCTGGAACGCTAGCTCAATGGTGTTAGCTAGCGTCATGTTGTTTGGCGCCAATAGCATTTTCGCCCACAGCCGTGGGTTGTCCATGTGCTCGGCCAATTGGTCCCGCACCATTTCGTCTTCTAAACATCAAAATCTGCACATGATAGCTGGATGCCTTAGGGGGGAATGTGATACGCCGCACCAACACATTATCCAATGTAGCAAAGTAGCTAGTAAGCACTTCCACAGCATCACTGAACGAGTCCGCTGGTCCGAGTGCACGAAAAATTCTCTGACCTTCTATGCCCAGGTTGTGGACCAGTAGTGCCCGTTTCTGTCCTTTGTCCAATTTTACCAAATCCAACACTGCTACATAAGTTTCAAAAGCGTCAAGACAACATGGACATGGGACAGGCAGCTCTCCGTGCTTTTCTAGAAATGGCTGTGGTGGCTTCACACACACCTTCATGGTTTACTTCTCGTCGCCAAATGTTATGTCCACAAACCTGGGAATGACCACGGATGAGTGAGCTGTACTGGAAATGAACTTTATTACAATAAATTTGTTAACATATAGTGCATGTAATGAGCGCTCGGCTCCTGAGTGTGCCTATCAAGAGAGAGCCGACAAAGAGCCCATAAGATGGCGGACTCTTCCCTTATATGGGTCGGTGTGATGATGGTACTAGTCGGCTATGTCATCACGCTGCTCTCTGTTATAAACCCCTTTATAACACATCCGTCCGTTTGTCTTTCTGTTAGCAGGATTACACAAAAACTACTGGATGGATTTTGATAAAATTTCACCCGCGGTAGCCCTTGGGCCAAGGATGAACCCATTAAATTTTGGTGATGATCTGAGAGTGCATACCTCCACCAAGGCCCTTGTTTGTATTTGTGCAGCAGGATTACACAAAAACTACTGCATGGAGTTGGATGAGATTTTCACCAGAGGTGGTTCTTGGGCTAGAGAGGAACCCATAACATTTTGGTGATGATCCCAGAATGCGCCACAGAGACGCCACAGAGTTCACCAGAGAGTTTGGCTAAGATGTTATTTATTTTCAGACGTGACAAAACACAACTATGAACCCCTTAGGGCAAATACACACAAGAACTAGACTTGGGCTCGTAGGGCTAACCCAGCCGCTACGAGCTAACTGTGACAAAGCTATGATGACGAACCTGACGTGAAGGTCTGCGACACTCACAGGTATGACGAGGCGCAGACCCAGGGCTTGGCAGGATGAAGATACACAAGCAATCCTCACGTAACGTTGACCCAATGTCAACTGATACTCCTGCATCTTACCGTTTTCAGTGCCGGGCTTAAAAGGGCGAAGCACTAATGATGGTAATGACAATCAGCTGACCGACCCTTGACAGGCAGAAGCCCCACCGAGCACTTTCACAATAAGAGCCCGGTGAGGCCAGAATACAGCCCGCAGCTGTCAAGGCCGGCAGCGAGAAGAACTTAGCCCGAGCGCGATCAGAACCGGTGCTCGGGTCATAACAAGCAAGAATCTTTCAAAACAAACCCATTACAATTTGGAGGTGATCTATGAGGGACGGAAGGAGCCTTGGTGGAGGTATGCACTCTCAGTGTGCTTTTCTAGTTATGTTTTACAATGATAAGGTTGCAAAGGTCTAGCGAGAGCTCTTTGCTTCTACCCATCATGAGTTCTTTATGGTGTGATATTTACAGACCTTTTTAAAGGCTATCAGTCAGGACTTAACCAGATGAAATTAATTTGCACTGATTTTCGATGGAACGCTCTCTGGCATCTCCTCCGTGGCATTGGAGTTCCGTCCAAGTACATCAACATTCTCTGGGACCTCTACTCCAACACCACGTGCAGGGTACACGCCAAGGGTGACATATGAGACCCTTTTGTCACCACCTCTGGAGTCATGCAGGAATGCGTTGCTACGTCAAACCTCTTTAATGTTGGGGTTGACAACTGGGTCAAGAACGCAACGGAACGCTGACCCAATCTCGGAGTTGACTTAAACTCCCACTTCATAGACCTGTACTATGTGAATGGCATGGTGCTTTTCGCTACGCATATAGACATAATCGCTGAGGCCCTGGAGCTGCTTGCAGAGGAAGCATCACCCCTGGGCCTTACCATCAGCTGGGCAAAGACAAATATCCAGTCGCTGTCAGACTTCTTGCCACCACCATCACCACAAGTCATCACCATCAACAACAAGCCGGTTGAGATTGTCAATGACTTTGTCTACCTCGGATCTAAGCTCACCAGTTCCTGCTCATCAGACCCAGAGATTACTCACCACCTGCAGGTGTCTTGCAGTGCTTTTGGCCACTTCCAGAGAGTCTGGCGAAGTGGGAAGATCCGCACAACCACAAAGTTGCGAATCTTTAACACCTGTGTGATCCCTGTCCTCCTTTAAGCGTTCGAGACCTGGACCCTCTCCACCACAACCACCCACCATCTGAATACATTCCATCAGACCTACCTCTGTAACATCCTCTGCATTTGATGGTTCCACCACACCACAAACGATGAGGTCTACAGGAGGGCTGGTTCCCCTATGCCCATCTCCACCGTCATCAGAAGAGGGAGGCTGTGGATCCTCGGCCACATGGCCAGGTTGGAAAACGGGACAACGGCCAAGCAGGCCCTCTCCACCAGCGCTCGTCTGCCCCCCCAAGGCTGGGATTGCCCCTGAGGTCGGCCCAGACTGTCCTGGATGACCCAGGTTGCAATGATAAGACCTCTGGCTGACGTTATTGCCCTAGCCCAAGATTGCCCTGCCTTCAGACGATTGGCCGCAATGGTCACTTAAGTGGCAAGGCGAGGATTAAGTAAAGTAAGCTGGTGGATGAAATGGACTCCTAAATTCTAATGGATTTCAGCTGGTTTCTTGGCTTTCTATGCCTTTTTGCACCTCTTTTTCTTCATGTGTTGGATACTTATTGCCTGTGCCATTCCACTTCATTACCTCCGCCAAGGAAGGAGGTAATGTTTTTGGAAGCGTTGGTTAGTTGGTTTGTTTGTTGGTTTGTCTGTCTGTTTGTCTGTCTGTCTGTTTGTTAGCAACATTACTCCAAACAGTTTGAGCGGATTTTGATGGAATTTTTAGAAAAGGTGTGCAATGGCATGGGAAACAGATGATTATATTTTGGTGGCGCTCTGGATCACGATCTGGATCCAGGAATTTTTTGAAAATTATTTTATATATTAATATAGCGCTTTTCATGTACTGCCCCTTTAAGACGTATCCACAGAGTTACGGCAGAGTTATGGGCATGGCCATGCCTTCGGGCCACACACTAGTGATGGGATACACAGTTCACTAAAATGTACTGAATCATTTCAGTTTGTTCCCTTAAAATATCCGTTCTAAAGATTCATACACTGAATCACTGTGCTCTAACTGCCTCCCACTCTGTTTTGTGGGAACAGATCAACTCGTGCACACCATTGAAGGTCAGACCATGCTCTGCTTTACTTTTCATATGTCACACACACTCACAATGCACACACACTGGCATCACATAACTACGCCTCTGAAAGGCAAACCTAGACACAACATTTCCCCCCTTCCCCAAAAAGGAAAAGAAAAGAAGCATGGCAATGAATATGTAAATAACAGAACTAACTGAAGGAATAGCACAGTGACAACAGTCCCCAAGAACCATGTCCACAAAACTGTCAACGACCCCCCACCCCCAGCCTAAGTATGACAGTCTGTGATGTAGTCCTGTAGGGCCAAACGGCATGTTCTGACTCACACTGGCCTAGGGTTCAACACCAGCTCCTGATGATGTGGTACATCCAGCTGATATGGTGCAGGCAACACTGGAGTGGGGGCTGGCCCAGGGGGTGGGCCAGGGTCAGGGCCTAGGTTGGTAGAAGACAGTGATTGAGCTGGCGCTACCACTACATGGTCCCGGGAGAAGGGCGCTGGTACCTTCCTCAATCTGTAGGCACGCCATTGCGTGTCATCATCATGCAGGAATGTTGCAGGTCCAAGAATGTGAACCAGAATGAAGAGACCAGAATGAAGCCATTTTGTTGTGGCATTGTCGATGTTGAATCCTGACTCAGTCTGGGACCTGAATGGTCTCAGACTGGTCCGATGGTCTGGTGGTCGAGCCCTGCACCATTTGTCCACCTTTTTGTTTATCTCCTGCTGCCGTGCGACCCCGATCCTATGAATCGGAGCAAGCGATGGTTTGTTGGATGCCTCAATGGGTGCTCAGAGCTTGTTCAGTGTCAGTTCCAGTTCATGGCCAAGCATTAGAAATGCTGGTGATGCCTGAGTGGTGCAGTGTTTGCTTGCCCTGTAGTGCAGCACCATTTGGGTCAGTGCCACCTCAAATGTGCAGCCTTGGGCCAGGTGTACTCGGATTCCGTTTTTCAGTGTACCATTGAAACGCTCCACCACTCCATTGGCCTGAGGGTTATAGAATGCAATCCTGATGTGTTTGATGCCCCTGCTTGCCAGGAAGTCCAAGAACTCAGTAGATGTCATCTGGGGTCCATTATCAGTTGTCAAAGCCCTTGGCAACCCCCAGCGTGCAAATAGACTGTCCAATATCCGGGTTATGACCTTATCACCGTTCCCACTGGTACCACCTCAGGCCACTTTGAGTGAAGATCATAAACAACCACAAGAAAATGTTGGTGATAAGCAACACCCCGGCCATGAATTTCACCACAGATGTCGAGCTGTATATGGTCCCAGGGCGAAGAAGGCCCTGGAAGTGGCTGTAGAGGTGCATAGGGTAGTGGCCCAGTTTTGCTACTGAGGATGCTGAGGAGACATGCTGGACAGTCCCGGACCAGGTGTTCAATATCCCAAGTCGATGGCTGGGCACCAAATTAGTTTCTGGCACTGCTGCTTGACTTTGACAACTTCTAGGTGTCCCTCATGTGCCATAGTCAGCATGCAAGCACGTACCGTAGGGTTGATTGGGATGATTGTGCAGAGGCCCCTTGAGACGCAGGTGTCTGTCCAGCAGGACAGCTTGTTCCTCACCTTGGCAAACGGTCCCAAATCTTTTGGGATTTTGGATGGCCAGCTGTTCCTGATGTACTCGCACATTTTAGACAATACTGGGTCCTTCTCTGACTCTGCTTGTAGTTCCTCAAGTGTGACAACAGGCTGCAGAGGTCTAGAGTGTTTGAATGAGGGCTGGCTCCTCATTGCCCGACAAGGCAGAGGGGTTTGGTGGGACAGAAGGTGCTGGGGTTGCAATGGAGTGAAAGAGCAGGTCTGCCACCATATTGTCTCTCCCTGGTGTGAAGACGAGGTCATAGTGGTAGTGATGAAGATGATCGGCCCAACCATGAAGTCACAATGGCTTATGTCCTGTGCCAGAGGTAGAAAGTACTGTAGTCAGGGTCTGATGGTCAGTTTTGACAGTGAAGTGGCAGCCATACAGGAACATGTGCCATCGCTCACATGCCAACACACAGGGCAGTGCTTCATGCTCGCCCACTGAGTAGTGTTGGTTTGTCTCCGTCAGGGCCCTAGATGCAAAAGTTATTGGCCTCTTAATGCCTCCTTGCACCTGAGACAGGACAGCCCCTACTGCAGCAGTAGAAGCCTCACAGGTGAGTAGAGTGGGGCTAGAGGTGTCAAAATGGGCAAGAACTGGGGAGAGGTTAACTGTGCTTTTAGTGTAGAGAAGGCTTCTGTGCATTCTGATGACCAAGTCCAAGGCTCATCCTTCCTCAGAAGTCGGTGCAGGGGTGCCGTCGTGTTGGAGTAGCGGGGCAGGAAGCGCAGGTAATGCACAGTCATCCCCAGGAATGAGGCAACCTGAAGTCGGTTCAGCGCTGTTTTGGGTTGCCTCAGTGTTGCACCACAAGGGCTGAATCCCTTTGGCTTAGAGGCAGAATCCCAGGAAGTCCACAA
The DNA here is from genome assembly GCA_020510985.1 of Pholidichthys leucotaenia. Lineage (NCBI taxonomy): Eukaryota > Metazoa > Chordata > Actinopteri > Cichliformes > Pholidichthyidae > Pholidichthys > Pholidichthys leucotaenia. The sequence goes on along the minus strand of CM035843.1, from coordinate 321,948,496 downwards.
TAGGTGTCGAGAAGATACATTTGTCTGTGTTCAGGGTGTGGTGATGTCTGGTAAGTGCCTCAAGCACACTGTGGAGGCAGGAATCATGAGTGGACTGGTCTGGCCCATGCACAATAATGTCACCTAGGTACACTGCTTTCCCTGTGATCCCAGCCAGGACTGTGGACTGATCCATGCTTTTGTTAGCTCTAGATTAGATTATTGTAGCTCTTTATTATCAGGTTGTCCTAATATATCTTTAAAAAGTGTTCAATTGATCCAAAATGCTGCAGCAAGAGTTTTAACAGGTATTAGAAAGAGAGATCATTTCTGTCCAGTTCTGGCCTCCCTTCATTGGCTTCCCATAGAGTTTAGAATTAAGTTTAAAATTCTTCTTCTCACTTACAAAGCTCTAAACAATCAGGCCCCTTTTTATTTAAAAGATCTGATATTACCCTATCATCCTAACAGAGCACTACATTCCCAAAATGCTGGATTACTTGTAATACCTAGAATCTCCAAAAGTACAATGGGAGGCAGAACCTTCAGCTATCAAGCTCCTTTCCTGTGGAACCAGTTACCAGTCTAGATTCGGGAGTCAGACTCGATCTCTGTTTTTAAGAATAGGGTAAAAACCTTCCTTTTCAATATAGCCTACGATTAGGGAGGGATCATGTGTCTTTGAACCCTGCCTTAGTTCTGCTGCTGATTTAGACTTCCGGGGGACCTCCAATAATGTACTTGGCTTCACTCCTTTAATGTTTGCTCTCTACATGTCTGTTCTTTTCATCTTCTCTATCCCCTCACCCCCCAGCCAGTCGCAGAAGATAACTGCCCCTCCCTGAGCCTGGTTCTGCTAGAGGTTTCTTCCTGTTAAAAGGGAGTTTTTCCTCTCCACCGTCACCAAGCGCTTGCTCACAAGGGAACGCCTGATTGCTGGGGTCTTTCTGCAATTGTGGGGGTTTCCCCTACATTTGAAAGTGCGATGAGATGACTATTGTTGTGAAATGGCACTACTGTGGTGGACACACATACGTGACCTGCTTTTGGACTTACATTTTAGACCAGAACAGAGGCAGAGCTTCCTTGGTGATTACAGGAAGCTGCAAGAGTGTTAGCTTTGGTATGCAAAGCTTGAGACGGTGGAGTATAATTAAAGGATTAAAGAGGGGATGCATTGTAGACAGTGGGGGTGATATCATGGAGAGAAGATGCATTGTTACTGTCATTATAATGCAATGTGGTTTGTGAGACATGACAGGCAGGAGCGTGCATTTTTTCTAAAATAGACTTGGTCCGCGGTTACCACCAAGTCCCAGTGCGCACTGAGGACATACCCAAAACAGCGGTAATAACGCCGTTTGGCCTATTCGAGTTTTTACGCATGCCATTCGGACTTAAAGGGGCTGCTCAGACGTTCCAACGCATGATGGACGCAGTGCTTCGCGATCTCACTTTCGTGTTCGTCTACTTGGAAGATAGTTTAGTAGCCAGCGCGTCCGAAGACGAACACGAAAAACACCTGGCCACAGTTTTCCGAAGGTTGGGAGATCACGGGTTAATAATCAACCCAGCGAAGTGTCAGTTCGGGGTGGCGCAGATCGATTTTTTAGGACACTGCATCTCCCCCGAAGGAGCAGTTCCGCTTCCTGACAAAGTGCGCGCGGTGGCAGATTTTCCCCAGCCACAGACGGTCAGGGCGTTGCAGGAGTTTTTGGGAATAGTGAATTTTTATAACCGTTTTCTCCCCCGCGCGGCGCAACTCATGCAGCCGCTGTATGCCACGCTCAAAAAAAAGAAACCCGCGGATAAGGTCGAGTGGTCCCCGGAGTGGGACCAAGCGTTCTCGGAGGTGAAAGCAGCCTTGGCAAAGGGTGCGTTGTTGGCACACCCAGACCCAACGGCCCGCATAGCGCTCACCACTGACGCTTCAGAGGTGGCCATAGGGGCGGTCGTGGAGCAACATGTAGCCGGGGTTTGGCAGCCCCTCGCCTTTTTCAGCAGGACCTTGCGCGATAGCGAACGTAAATACAGCGCGTTCGACAGGGAGCTGCTCGCTCTCCATTTGGCCATTCGCCACTTTCAGTTCTGGCTAGAAGGACGCTCTTTCGTTGACCACAAACCGCTAACATTTGCGATGGCCAAGTTTTGCGAACCGTGGTCAGGCCGGCAGCAGAGACAGCTGGCCGCGATATCAGAGTTTACCACTGATATCCAGCATGTGGTGGGCAAACTCAATGTAATAGCAGATTGCCTCTCGTGCACCGTAGCGGCCCCAGTCAGCATAGGAATAGATTACGCAGCCATGGCTGCGGAGCAGTTTAGTGACGCGGATGTGCGCGCGCTCCAGTCTGGACCAACAGGGTTAAGGCTGGAGAACAGGGTGCCGCAAGACGGTAGTTAGTTAGTTAGTTAATTCCCTTCACGCCATGAAGGCGCATGGGGCGGCGCCCATCTCCGTTTCTCTGACCCTAGGCCACACAGCTACTGTAAGTAGTGAAAGCTACAGTGGGGGGTCAGTCCTCTGGTAGCTCTGTGCGTAACTTTACTTTCCCCATTCCATTATGCGGAGCACCACGCTAGAAGGCAGAAAGTACCATTTTTATATGGTCTTTGGTATGACCCGGCAGGGATTTGAACCCCTGCCTCCCGGGTGTGGGGCGGATGCTCTACCAACTGAGCCGCCACTCCGGTGGCGGCTCAGTTGGTAGAGCATACCGCGGGGGGGGCATACCGCAAGACAGTATGCCCCCCCTAATCTGCGATGTCTCCACGGGTCGGCCGCATCCAGTAGTCCCAGCTGCGTGGCGCCGCCGCATTTTTGACTCAATTCATTCTTTGGCGCACCCGGGAGTGCGTGCGTCGGTCAAAATGGTAGGAGAGAAATTTGTGTGGCCGAGCCTCCACAAACAAGTTAAAGAGTGGGCAGCAGCCTGCACGGTGTGTCAACGAGCCAAAGTACACAGGCACATCAGGGCTCCTTTGGAGCCGTTTCACATTCCGGCCAAGAGGTTCAATCACGTTCATGTGGACCTCGTGGGCCCCCTCCCGCTGTCTCAAGGGAGCACACACCTTCTCACAATGGTGGACCGCACCACGCGCTGGCCTGAAGTGGTCCCGCTGGCATCAACCACGGCCAAGGAGGTTGCGCGCACGTTTTTAACAGCTTGGGTGGCGCGCTTCGGCGTTCCATCGGACATTACGTCCGACAGAGGCCCTCAATTTGTGTCCGAGCTTTGGTCGACAATGGCCCGCAGCCTGGGTGTCACAGTTGACCGCACAACCGCGTACAATCCGCAGTCTAACGGGTTATGTGAACATTTTCATAGGTCATTGAAAGCAGCTCTCAGGGCGTCACTGACGGGTGCAAATTGGGTAGACAAGTTACCGTGGGTGTTATTGGGGTTGCGTTCTGCGCCTAAAGAGGGCTTAGAAGCCTCCCCAGCGGAGCTCATGTTTGCGCAGCCACTCCGTCTCCCTGGGGAGTTTCTCCCAGATAACCCTGCGGCAGACGCCTCCCCGTTTCAGCTGTGGCGGAGTAACATAGAATCAAGCACGCTGCCCGGCCCCGCGCACCACAGTTTTCCGCGCGTTTTTGTGCCTAAAACTTTGAAGAACGCAGAGTTTGTTTTTGTCAGACACGATGCGCATCGAACCCCACTGCGACCGCCTTACGACGGACCCTTCAGAGTGTTAGAAACAGGGGACAAGCAGTTTTTGCAAGATTTGGGGGGTAGGAAAGAGAAAGTTGGCATAAACAGACTCAAACCCGCTTTTGTGGTGGCAGATGAGCAAGTGCTGTTGGCGAGGGCCCCGCGGCGAGGTAGATCCCCGCAGAGGGCTTCAAAGAGTAATGTTTCCCCAGAACTCCCACAGGTGCTGACAAAAGGTTTCCACCCCCGGACGGCAAACCCCCAGCGTGACAGCGCCGCAGAGACGTCAAACCCCAGCTACAGCAGATACGGCAGGAGACGGAAGCCCAGACAGCATGTGGACTGATGTGTATTGATACTATCACGGCATACATGTTGTTATTCCCTTGTTTGTTCTAAAATGCTGGGGGGGCTTTGTGTGGTGGACACACATACGTGACCTACTTTTGGACTCACATTTTAGACCAGAACAGAGGCAGAGCTTCCTTGGTGATTACAGGAAGCTGCAAGAGTGTTAGCTTTGGTATGCAAAGCTTGAGACTGTGGAGTATAATTAAAGGATTAAAGAGGGGATGCATTGTAGACAGTGGGGGTGATATCATGGAGAGAAGATGCGTTGTTACTGTCATTATAATGCAATGTGGTTTGTGAGACATGTGACTTGTGAACTGTAAGAGTCCTGATATTTAAGGACAAGAGTTCCCTGTGTGGCTCTCTTTTTTCTGCTTCGTGATGTTGGAGATGTGAATAAAGCTGACTCGAGAGAGAACTCTGTCTCGTCATTCTCACATTCCCACACTATATAAATAAAGTTGAGTTGAATTGAATTGAATTAAATTGAACTGGACATTATTTTTTGGAAGCAGGTGAGTGCTGAGCAGAGGCCAAATGGCATATGCGTGTACCTGAAGACACCAGCGTGTGTCACAAATGCAGTCAGGTCACGGCTGGTTGAGTGAAGAGGTACTTGAAGGTAACCTTGTCGCAGATCCAACTTTGAAAACACTTCTGAGCCATAGAAGAGAGTGGTGAGCTCCTTCACTGTAGGCAGGGGACACTTGTCTGGAATGATGGCCCTGTTAACCAGGCGTAAGTCTACACAAATTCAGAGGCCCCCTGTCTTCTTTTTAGCGACCACCAGGTTTGAGACCCACAGGGATGCATCTATGGGTTCGACGATGCCCTCCTCCAGCATAGAGGAAAGTTCCACTGCGACACCATCCCGGAGAGCAAGCTGTAGCCTTCGGAGAGGCTGGATCACTGGTGTCACTTTGGGGTCCACCCGAGGGCGATGAACAAATGCAGTCAAGCAGCCTAGCCCATTGAACAGTGCTGACTGCTTTGGGGTGTCGTGGGCAAGACCTGCATTATAGCGTGGCCACTATTGTCCACTAGTGAGAAGCCCAAAGCCATAAACAGGTCCAGGCCAAGCAGGTTGATACCCTGACGCACCACTATGAAAAAGAAGGAATGCAGATGTTTTTTTCCATAGCTGACAGGTAGATACACAGTGCCCACAATCGCAATCTTAGAGTTCCCATATCCTAGCAGGGGAAGTTTGGGTGGTGAACCAAGGGGAATGTGGGAAAAAATGTTTTATATGTAGTCAGACTGAGCAGTGATGCTGCAGCTGCAGTATTCACAATCAGCAGTGTGCTCACCCCCTAATTGCACTGTTGTAGCGGGTTGAATTCAACCCCCCCACAACACACAGAGACAGTCAGCTTGCACTCCTGGGTTTTTTCCGCTGCATGCTGCGTTTACAGCTGTGAGGTTAAAGTGTCATCCATGCATTGTGTTCACGCATCCTGTCTGTACCTCTGATATGCAAATGCCCAGATCGACTGCTGTGAATGTCTTTGATGTATTGTTTGAGTTGAGTATATATGCTGCACTGTGCTGTAAATCTGCCTCTCATTTTCACTCTTCAACAACTGCGGGACACACACACCGTGTGTCTTCTCTCCTCTTGAGAGCTGGAGGAATGAGGCTTCAGCCTGCTCACACTATGGGGCTGGAGCCGAGTTCTGATGAAGGCGGATGATAATAAAGCTATTAAAAATCCAACGCTGCCTTTATTTTATCATCCTCTTCACTGGTGACCCCGGAATGCACACGTTTTGTGCAAACGCAGCCTTCTGATCTGGACAGCTAAACTGGTGACCCTGAGACGCACACGCTTTGTGCGACGCAGCCTTCTGGTTTGGACATCCACGCTGAATCAGCTGAGCGGTGCCAAAGATCGTCTATTCCCTCCCACCGCTCCAACGCATCTGCACGAGCCTGAGGGACAAAAGATCGTCTATTTCCTCTCACCGCTCCAACGCACCATGGCCAAGCTGCAGCCACAGCCCAAACCTGGATTTTATCGGCGCCTTCTGCGCCGATCTCCACCAAGATTCTGCACCCTGACTCGCCACCCCAGCGGCCCACCCAAGCACGGAACCCCCGCGCGCGCACCGGGGAGTTACGAGGACGGCACACCACGCACGGGGCAATAAAGGCTACAGAGACCGCCATCGTCCTCCGCCGCTGCAGATGCCCGAGAAATACGGCCGATCGCCACCCTCGGAACCTTCAGGGCTGCCCGTTCACCTGAAGCAAGCACGCAGCTCGCCACTGGATTTTCTAATGGTCTCAGCGACGGCACAAAGGGATTTCAGCCATCAGCTGTTCCCGGGGGGCTTTTTTTTTTTGTTTTTTTTTTGTTTTTTTTTTTGTTACTTATTTGTACCCGTAGGTAGACTTGGTTTGCAGTCTGGTGACAAGCCGCTGGCTGCTGGTCGCTGCGTGCGTGAGCGCCCTAAACCTACATGTTTTTTTTTTGGTATGCGGGAGGAAACCGGAGAAATCCCGGAGTAAACCCACGCAACACGGGGAGAACATGCAAACTCCACACAGCTCACTGTTGGTCGGGGGCTGGGATCGAACCCACGATCTCATGATCCCTGCGATCCCCCGGCCGAGGGTAAAACTGTGCTGCCACAGTGCTAAACCACTGCGCCACCATGCAGTGGAACTTTGGGGTTGCTCCTGCACCTAAAGCCAACACGCCAGTCCCTCTGCTTTTGTTTCTTTTTTTTTTCTTACAGCCGCTCCTGCTTTTCTTCATGGCCACGGGAGGAGTCAGAGACAAATTTTTTTCTTCTTCTGATCTCCGCATGTTTAGACGGGACATCATGGAGCAGCAAACACTTTTGGCGCGACTCAAATGATTTTCCCGCGCCCGGTCAGCATGTACTACCCCCCTCCCCCTCCTCCTGCACAGAGCTTTTCCCTGCTCGCTGCCCAAACTGCAACATCGAGGTCACGGTTCCCTACCGTGCCCTCTGGGGGGGAGCAGTGTAGCGGGTTGAATTCAACCCCCCCACAACACACAGAGACAGTCAGCTCGCACTCCTGGGTTTTTCCGCTGCATGCTGCGTTTACAGCTGTGAGGTTAAAGTGTCATCCATGCATTGTGTTCATGCATCCTGTCTGTACCTCTGATATGCAAATGCTCAGATCGACTGCTGTGAATGTCTTTGATGTATTGTTTGAGTTGAGTATATATGCTGCACTGTGCTGTAAATCTGCCTCTCATTTTCACTCTTCAACAACTGCGGGACACACACACCGTGTGTCTTCTCTCCTCTTGAGAGCTGGAGGAATGAGGCTTCAGCCTGCTCACACTATGGGGCTGGAGCCGAGTTCTGATGAAGGCGGATGATAATAAAGCTATTAAAAATCCAACGCTGCCTTTATTTTATCATCCTCTTCACTGTGCTTTTCTTGAATGAGGTACTTGCAGCATGGACATTACTTATTTCTGCCTATCCAGAATTGGGTGGTGCAAGTCTGTTTTGTGAGGGTGCATGGAACGTAGCTGAGCGGCAGACTTTAGCGAAGTAATTAAGTTTATGACAATTCCTGCATGTCTGCCCATTGGCAGGACACTGGCACTCTGGTTGCATGAGAATTAGCACCACAGTTGGCGCAATTGTGCCTGAGACCCACACGGGGGCGCTCTCAGTCCATCTGTAACACAGGCATACTGCTGTCTGTGGCAGGAGTCTGTGCTGAAGCCGTGAGGTCAGAGTATTGTAGTTGTTGAGCGACTGCAGGAGCCTGCGTTTGTTCAGCAGTGCTTAACAGAGAAGAGCATTTCAAAGCAGATTCCACTTGTAACACCGTTTTGATCATGTCTGTCAGTGTCAGGTCGTCAGATTCCATCAACAGTTTTTCTCTTATCTTATCACATGACATGCCTTCAATCAACTGGTCTCTTATCTTTTGCTCATGCAGCGCACTATATACTGTGTTCCAAATTATTATGCAAATGATATTTGTCTGATTTTTCTAAATAGTCAATGCAAATGACAGTCAGTATAATTTTCAGGTCATTAACTGTTAGAGCATAATTCAAATTTAATTGAACAAACCTCCCAATGATAACTATTTTTTTTTTTTGCAAAAATAAAAAAAATTCAAAATGCACTGTTCCAAATTATTATGTACAACAGAATTTCAAAACATGTTATTAGTTGTAAAGAACTGAAAATGGTCATTTGTTGAATTTGCAGAACTAGGAGGTCATATTCACTGAAATCAAAAGCTATTTCAATCAAAAACATCTTAACAGACCAAGTTACATGCTAATACAGGGCCCCTTCTTTGAAATAACCTTCACAATTCTTGTATCCATTGAACTTGTGAGTTTTTGGAGAGTTTCTGCTTGAATTTCTTTGCAAGATGTCAGAATAGCCTCCCACAGCTGCTGTTTTGATGTGAACTACCTCCCACCCTCATAGATCTTTGGCTTGCAGATGCTCCAAAGATTCTCAATAGGGTTGAGGTCAGGGGAGGATGGGGGCCACACCATGAGTTTCTCTCCTTTTATGCCCATAGCAGCCAGTGACACAGAGGTATTCTTTGCTGCATGAGATGGTGCATCGTCATGCATGAAGATAATTCTGCTATGGAAGAAAGCGGTCAGTCAGAAACTCTATATACTTTGTTGAGGTAATTTTCACATCTTCCGTGACCCTAAAGGGGCCTACCAACTCTCTCCATGATTCCAGCACAAAGCATGACTCCACCACCTCCTTGCTGATGTTGCAGCCTTGTTGGGACATAATAATGCATCAGATTTATATAGCGCTTTATCATAGACACTCAAAGACACTTTTATAGATATATTATTCATTCACTCCAGACAGACAATGGTAGTGGCAAGCTACTACTGTAGCCACAGCTGCCCTGGGGCAGACTGACAGAAATGTGGCTGCCAATCGGTGCCAATGGCCTCTCCGGCCACCACTGAACATTTTATACACATTCATACCCAGTGTTATGGACGCTGGAGGCAAGGTGGGTAAAGTGTCTTACTCAGAGACACAATGGCAGGATATCTGGGGAGAGTGGGACTCGAACCGCCAACCATCCGGTTATTGGACGACCTGCTCTACCTCCTGAGCCACTGCCGACACAGTGGCCATCCACCAACCATCCACTACTCCATCCATCTGGACCATCCAGGGTTGCAAGGCACTCATCAGTAAACAAGACTGTTTGAAAATTAGTCTTCATGTTTTCTGGGCCCACTATAATCATTTCTACTTGTGAGCATTGATTGGGGTGGCCAGTCGAATAGTAGGTTTATGCACAACTGCAAGCCTCAGGAGGATCCTACACCTTGAGGTTTGTGCAACTCCAAAGGAACCAGCAGCTTCAAATACCTGCTTGCTGCTTTGTAATGGCATTTTAGCAGCTGCTGTCTTAATCCGATGAATTTGTCCGGCAGTGTCATGAACCGAGCCGGCGTTCCTGTAGGATTGGTTCTGACCGTTCTCTGTGGCTCGGGTGTTGGGTGATTTATATATTGTTATCTTTTGAATTTTTGTGGTGTTTATGTCTTTGTTCTTTTTCTTTTCCGTGCCCGTAGCCATTTGCTGTAGCCTTTGACCCACATTTGTGTGGGCATTGTCTAACATTCGTCGGTCCGACCACGCCCCCTCTCTCTTGACAGCCAGCTGATTCCTCCCCGGTGATTGTCTTGCCTTGCCCAGGTGTGCCCAATTTGTGGTGCCAGCAGTGTTTGTACTTAGGCGGCCTTTGCCAGTCAAACACTGCTGGACCATTGTGCATCATCTTATGTGTATTTTGTCACTTGGATGTACAGTCTATGAGGGTTGTGTGGACTCATTCTTTTACTTGGACATCTTGGACAGCTCCTGCTTTGTGAGTAAAAAACTGTTAGCGTTTCTTCATGCAGTGCAGCTGCTACGATTTGGCTTTCTGCCCAGTTTCCATCTTCATCCAGTTGAGCCTCCTAGAGGACTCCAAGTTAACCTGGATCATTACATTGTTTTGTGCATTATTTGTCTTGTGGCCACAGTACACAGTGGTCTGCCCGCTGTGCGCTTGTCGCGTACGCTATTTTGTGTACCCTGTTACCTTTTTGTCAGTCTTTATTTTGGAACTGTCAGCCTTTGTGTTAAAGAAATATGTTGTGGTGAATACCTGCTTGTAAATCCAATCTTCCTTCTCCTCCTCCATGCACTGCCTAAAAGCGCACGGGGAGGTTCATGACAAAATGGTCAAGCCAGCCAGGATTTAGCGTGTTTCTCCCATGCATTATCTTTTTTTTTTTCTCTTTTTGAACATTTTTTCCTCTCCCACCTGTGTTGCCCACGATGCCTTCGACGCGCCGCTCCCGTACCGGCTGAGGCAGAGGATTGGCAGGAAGTTCCATGGTGGAGGAGGAATGGGCAGCACTCTTCATTCGGGACTTCATGGAGGAGGCCCACAAAGCCTGCGGACCAAAGGAGAAGTGGAGCATTCTGGACACAGAGGAGGGTATTCTGGAGGCGCATCCGGGACTCTGGAATTACCCTCAGTATGCAGACTTGATTGCCTCAGACTACGCGCTCCAGAGGGAGTTCCCTGGCGTAGGGAGAGCGGTGTTCCTTGCTCCACAGCCTGCAGCCATTCCCTCTCCCGCTTCGCCAGCATCGGGCCGTGTCTCTCCAGCATCCCAAAGATGGTGTCGTCCTGCTAAAAAACACCGGGAGAGTCCCTTATCATCTCCAGCAGCCCTCTTCCCTCCAGCTGCCGTGAGGACCGCTGAGGTCACCCCAGGAACACCCACCTCCGTTGTCGTGGAGACGGCTCCTCCACAAGCCTTCGAAGGGGCCCACGTCACCGGTGACACAGACAGGGATGACTGTCTGCCACCTGCAGCTGGGAACATCAAAGTCCGGGATGCCAGGCAGTTATTTTTTCATTCTATACCATCTAATGACACTGAATCTTGCCTGTCTCCCGAGGGAGAGGCCCAGTTTCAGCAGTCCGCTGGGTCCTCTCCTCCAGCTGCAAATACTAATTCTTTTCTTCCTCTCTCCATGTCTCCTCCAATTTTTCCTGAGTGTCCGCCGGCTCTGGAACCTAGTCGCCAGATGATGGAGGAGCCTGAGGCACTGGAGGATCCTGTTCCAGAGCCTGCACGAAGCCAGTCCTCAGCCTCCTCACTGGATTCAACTCCGGGGGGGGGGGGGGGGGGTTATTTCATCTGAGGATTGTAGGACTGCCACTACTATCTTGCCAGCTGCAGAGGCAACCGCAGCAGATTGGGAGCCAGAGCTGGACCTCCTTGAGACCTGCCCCGAGTCTTCATCGTCAGGATTGACAGAGTCCTGGACGACGGTGGAGCTCGAGCTCAGGCAAGTTTTCTCTCTCGTGTTTCTAATGTCAGTTTTAGAGAGATCTTGTCTGGCTCTAGGTGAGGAGAGTCAGGTGCAGCGCGCAGCTGCTTCTGAACTCCCTTTGCCGGGCTCCGCCTCTGCCGGTGACCCTAGTAACCTGGTTTCTTCTCCCGCTCCTCAGTTTCCTTCTAGGGTTGCCGGAGAGGAGCCACCATCACCAGGGGTCACCTTGGAACCGGGCTTGCTGCCTGACGACGTCGTGGGTCAAGCTTCCCTGCTGCCTGAGGCCGTCATGTGGGTCCCCCCGCAGGCTTTATCTCCATGAGTGCGGCACGCTGGCTTTGGACCCTTGTGGGGGCTGCACCCCAGGATCAGCCCAACATGGGTGCTGCGCTCCTGCTCGGACTCATCATGGACGCCACGCTGTGGCGCAGGATCCACCGAGGGTGCAGCGTTGGCCCGGTCGGGGTCCACTGCGGGTGCAGTGTCGGCCCAGTCAGGGTCCACCGTGGGTGCAGCTGTGTCCCAAGTCGAGACCACCGAGGACGCTGCGGGTCAGCCTGAGGACGCCATAGCCTTCTTCTCCTCCCTGTCCTATGCCGTGGGGGTTTCCTTCCTACGGTCCGGTCAGCTACCAGTGAGCCTCCCGGTGGGCAGGCTGCCTCCCGCTTCATCCTGCTGGCCCTGGTAGCTTAACAGCGCTGGCCGACTGCTGGAGGGACTGAGTCTCTGGGTCAGATCGCCCGTGTTTTCCGGTAGGCCACCGGACTCTGTTTGTTGGACTGCCTGCTGGGCCTGGGACTCTGGGCGGCCTCCTGAGCCTCCACGCCTTTGGACTTGGTTAATTGTGGGCCCTGGGCAGGGTATTGTGTTCCCTCCTTTTCTGTTCCCCCTACCTCCCACCCGGGTTCGTGTTGTTGTTCCTGTTGAGGATAGTAGGGGAGTGGAGGGGGGTTCCTTTCCTTATGATGTTACCGTGGGTGTCTGGAATCCACCCCTAGAATGGGGGGCTCTGTCATGAACCGAGCCAGCATTCCTGTAGGCTCGGTTCTGACCATTCTCTGTGGCTCGGGTGTCGGGTGATTTATGTATTGTTATCTTTTGAGTTTTTGTGGTGTTTATGTCTTTGTTCTTTTTCCTTTTCCGTGCCCGTAGCCACCGCTCTGGCCAGCGGCTGTTAAAAGTGCACGGGGAGGTTCATGACAGGCAGAAACCTTCCTCATGCCTTTATCTGCATGAACCCATCTGTGCTCTGAATCAGCCACAAATTTCTTCACTGTACGATGATCACGCTTAAATTTTTGTGAAATATCTAATTTTATATACATCAATTTAATATCAGTGATCCAAAGAGCCCTGAGACACAATACCATCCATGAGTTTAATTGAAAAACAAAAAATTGAATCTTTATGACACTGAAATCCTATTTGCATAAAAATTTGGAACGCTGTGTAGTCACAAGCTCTAGCAAGTTCACAGAGATTGGCCACAAAAGTTTGTATCGACTCACTGGGCCATCGGTGACGTTTCAGTATCTGTACCGCTGCATCAAAACTTGCGGTTTGCCTGCAAAATGGGTCGTCAGCAGCATCATGGCAGTATCAAACGTTGTTGGTGATCCCAATCCTGCAAGAATTCGCTGCCCCTTGGCCCTGAGACAATGAACGAGAAGGGCCATTTTCTGTTTTTCAGTGAGGGCTTCATTGAAGAACCCCATTGCATCGATATCAGCATTAGCACCTGCCAGCCATCGTGTCCATGGCACTGTGGGTTTCACTGGCACTGCAAAGAATGAGTCCGGTGGAGGAAGATGAAATCCAGACATCCTCATTGCCAAATGTTATGTGGGAACAGATCGACACGTGCACACCATTGAAGGTCAGACCATTCTGGTTTGGGGGGTGGGGTTGCTGGCCTCCTGGCGCCTGGGGCCCGGGGGTGGGCGTTGGTCCTGTCGGGGGGTGGGGGGTTAGTGGGTCTGGGGGTGTGGGCCGGCTGTGCCGGCCGCCTGGCAACCTAACCTCCCTCAATCATCCCTCCGAGGGTGGATACCTGGCTTTCCTGGGGCTTGCTGACCTCAGGCATTTGTCCCCTGTGGGAGTTGATGGCACTGCCTTGCCTGCTCGGGGTTCCCGGGGGGGAGGGCTGCTGTGACCGGGCCCCTCTTCATATGTTTCCTGACAAACCACTCACATGCACACGCTTATTTTGCGAGCGCTCTCATATATACGCACACAGATGCACATGCACAAGTGTCTCTTCTTTAACAGATGCGGAAACCAGACTCGTGTTGAGACATTTTTGGTGGAAGAAGCAGTTTTGTCTTCTGTTTGTTTTAGTTGTTGGTTTGTTTGTCTTTTTGTCTGTTCCCCTCCCTTTTCTTTCCTCCTCCACACACTTCCTTTCCCTATTCTCCATCCTGCTGGGTCCTCCATGGGTAAAATAATTAAAATAAAGTAAAAAAAAAAAAAAAAAAAAAAGGTCAGACCATGATCTGCTTTAGTTTTCATATTCCATGCACACTGGCGTCACATAACCTTGTCTCTGAAAGGTAAACCTAGACACAACACACTCACTGAACTGAAAAACGCAGCTGAACTGAGTGGGTAGGGCTCACTCCTTCACTGCTCTTTAGTACGCTCACTGACTGAACTGATGAGAAATGAGAGAGGCAACTGTACGAATCAGCAGCTGGTGTGTTGGCCTCTGCTCCACAGTGCACCTTCATGTACTGAGAATGTGCGGGAGGCAGCTGTACGAATCAGCAGCTGTACAAATCAGCAGCTGGGCAAGGCAACTTGGATTCTACCCACACAGTATGTAAATACAGTAAACTTCAACACTGGACAATGTTTAATTTTTTTTGTTTGTGAAATCACAAGAGGCCTGTTCTATTATGCTCTTTTACTACGCACCACAGTGTTATGACGCTGCACTGTTGTGTAATATCACATAATACTTATGAACCTTGTGAGTAAACTGTAAGGGAGAAGAGAGGAGGGGGAAAAAATCAAAATTGACCTGAGAGATTCAATAAACCATGATGATGATTTAAGGTGGAATTGACCAGCCCCAATTTATGGTCAAAACAATTATGACAGTCTTGTTATTATAATGTAGTCATATATTGTAGTCATATTATTTTTGCTGCTGTTTCTCTGTCTGTTAGCAGGATCACACAAAAATTCATAGATGGATTTGGATGACATTTTCAGCAGAGGTGGCCCTTGGCCCAAAGATGAACTCATTAGATGCTGGAGGTGGTCCTTGAGTGTATACCTTTGCCAAGGTGCTATCTTGCAATGTACAGATAGATGGTGACATGGAGGGACAAAGGGATGGAGGGGAGGGCAAAGGGAGGGATGGGCACAGCCTTGGTGGAGGTATGCCCTCTCTGAGTGCCCTCTAGTTAAATATAACTTGTTTTATGAACACAGTTACCTTGATTTCTTTGTATGTATGGAATACTTGCGTTGTTACTGATATCTGGTGAAAATCTCAGGTCAATAGTTCTATCAGAAATATGTTTAATGAGAAATAATATAACTAATAAGAAAATGGTTGTAATCTGAGGAGACTTCAATATTGATTGACTAAATCCATTTCAACAAAATGTAATTACAGAGTTCATGAATTTTATGTACAGTATGAGTCTATATCCCACAATAACACATCCCAGTAGAATCACAGTTCACACTGCTACACTTATTGACAACCTGCTCGTTAACATTATTGATAAGAAAATAGAAAGTGGATTATTGATAAATAACATAAACAACCATCTGCCAGTTTTTGCACTTATCCATGGTCACACTGTGGCCAATACAGAAAAAACTTCATCTTTCAGATACAAATTACAAAACGCAATAAGTTCTTTTAAAGAAGACCTGCTGAAGCAAGACTGGACAAAAGTCTATGTATCAGATGTAAATGAAGCCTACGATACATTCATGAACATTGTAACCACTCTTTATGAAAAAA
This sequence comes from Pholidichthys leucotaenia, assembly GCA_020510985.1. Lineage (NCBI taxonomy): Eukaryota > Metazoa > Chordata > Actinopteri > Cichliformes > Pholidichthyidae > Pholidichthys > Pholidichthys leucotaenia. The sequence continues at coordinate 321,933,200 of CM035843.1, read as the reverse complement.
ATTGTCCATTAGTGAAGAAAAAGCTTAATCAGAAATTTGTCGACAAGCCATGGTTAGCCAAAGGATTACAAAAGGCGTGTAAAAAGAAAAAATCACTATATAAAGCTTTTCTAAAGAAAAGGACAAAAGAAGCAGAGCAGTGGTATAAAACATACAAAAACTAGAAAAGCACTCATAGAGTGCATACCTCCGCCAAGACTCCTTCCGTTTGTCATGGATCACCTCCAAAATGTAATGGGTTTGTGTGTAGGCCTATAGCCACTTGTGGTGAAAATTGCATCAAAGTCTGTCCATCAGTTTTGGAGTATTGTTGCTAACACACTGTGAGAAGATAAGAGCCTTGGCTGAGATATGCATTCTCTGATCATCACCAAAATATAATGGGTTCCTCTCTAGGCCAAGAACCACCTCTGGTGAAAATTTCATCCAAATCCATCCAGTAGTTTATGTGTAATCCTGCTACACAAATACAAACAAAGCCCTTGGTAGAGGTATGCACTCTCAGATCATCACCAAAATCTAATCATTTCTTCCTTGTTCTATTTTGGACTTGTCCTGAAAATTTCGTCCAAATCCGTTGATAACTTTTTGAGTTATGTTGGTAACAGACAGATAGACAAACAGACAAACCCTGGTAAAAACATAACCTCCTTGGCGGAGGTAATAAGTTAATATATATAATGAGATGAAGTAAAAGATACTATTACAGTAAAGAACTGGAGAAAAACAGAGATAACACTAAAAATACATGGACAATACTTAACAATATTCTTGGAAATAAAAACAGAAATACAAGCTACCAAACCAATCTTTCAAAAAAAAAAACAAAAAAAAAAAACGACTCAGAGTGTGAATGCAGTCTCACCTGCAGATGAATTTAATAAATTTTTTGTTAACATTGGTCCTAATTTGGCACGAGAAATACCCATTACGGCACCTACAGGCGATACAATAAGCAAAAACATTGCTATAAAAGTCTCCATCTTCATAAAGAACACAGATGAGAGAGAGGTCATTGAAACTGTTAAATCATTTAAAAGTAAAACATCTATGGATTGTGATGGTATTGACATGCTTTTAGTCAAAACTATCATTGAATGGTTAGTGAAGCCACTGACGTACAGTATATCTGTAACCTGTCTCTCCAAACAGGTATATTTCCCAATGCAATGAAAATAGCCAATGTAATTCCTATATACAAGACGGGTGACAGAGGGGAATTTTCAAACTATAGGCCTATTTCACTATTGCCGCAATTTTCAAAGATACTTGAAAAAATATTCTGTGAGAGAACTGACAACTTTATAATGAAGAATAATTTATTGTGTGAGCAGCAATATGGGTTCAGACACAAGAGGACAACTGCATTTGCTCTAATGGAATTTATAGAAAAAATATCAACTGCTGTTGAAAATAAAGAGTATTCAGTTGAGGTATTCCTGGATCTTAAAAAAAAAGCATTTGATACAGTGGATCATAAATTATTGTTAAAGAAACTACAAAAATTATGGTATGGGGGGGGTAGCACTGTCCTGGTTATGTAGTTAGTTAAAGAACAGATATCAGTATGTATGTGTTGGTAGCAAAAACTCACAGTTACTGAAAGTTACTTGCGGAGTCCAACAGGGTTCAGTTTTGGGGCCATTGTTATTCAATATGTAGTATATAAATGATATACTGTATGTAAAGTACTGTATGTAAACCGCTGCACGGTGGCGCAGTGGTTAGCACTGTGGCAGCACAGTTTACCCTCGGCCAGGGGATCGCGGGGATCGTGGGTTCAATCCCTGCCCCCGGCCAACAGTGATCTGTGTGATCCACACAGAAAAAATCTTTTTTTTTTTTTAAAAATTGATCTTATGTAATATTCTAATTTTTTTTGAGAAATTGATTTTAAGGTTTTATGAGCTGCAAGCCATAACCATCAAAATTAAAAGAAATAAACACTTGAAATATATCATTCTGTCTGTAATGAATCTATATGAAATATGAGTTTCATTTTATGAACTGATCTGAGTTTCCATATTTTTCCCGTGTTGCGTGGGTTTACTCCAGGATTTCTCCAGTTTCCTCCCACTTGCCAAAAACATGCAGGTTAGGGATACGGGGCGCTTGCGCACACAGCGACCGGCAGCTGGTGGCGTGTCACCAGACTGCAAAACAAATCTACCTACGGGTACAAATAAGTAACAAAAAAAAAAAAAGTTTCTGAAAAAATGGATTTAATATTGTTTGCCAATGACACTAATTTATTATGCAGTGGAAGCAATTTGGAACAACTTTTGGATACACTCGGAAAGGAATTAAGAAAGCTTAAATTGTGGTTTGAAACAAATTAACGCTCAATTTAAGTAAGACAAAATTTATAATTTTTAACCCCTTGACGCCTGAATTTATTTCCAATTACGCAAAAAAAAAATTCACTTGTGTTTTTGCTTTCAAGCAGATGCTAAATTAAGTTGAGAAAGTTAATTTGAAGCGAATTCGCGACAATCGACGTCAAGGGGTTAACAACCATCGCAACAACTCAATATCTAAACTCAGTGTAAATGGCGTAGAGATTGAAAGGGTATCCAAAATTAAATTTCTTGGAGTAATAATTGATAATAAACTGTGTTGGAAGTCACATATTAATTAAATTAAAGGTAAAATATCTAAATCAATTGCAATACTACACAGAGTGAAATATTTGCTGAATCAACCCACACTATATACTTTGTATCATTCATTAATACTCCCATACATGACATATTGTACTGAAGTATGGGGAAATACATATAAAACAACATATATCCAGTCTTTATGCTTGAGAAGAGAGCTATTAGAATAATAAACAAAGCTGCTTACAGGGAATCAACAAACCGACTTTTTCTTAAATTAAAAGCTCTCAAGTTGAAAGATCTGGTTGATTTTAAAACTGCAGTAATAATGTTTAAAGTGAAGAATCTATCACTGCCCACAAATATTCAAAAGTTGTTCCAAATAAGGGAGAAACAATATACAGACGTGGACAAAATTGTTGGGACCCCTCTGTTAAAGAAAGAAAAACCCACAATGGTCACGGAAATAGCTTGAATCTGACAAAAGTGGTAATAAATAAAAATTCTATGAAAATTAACCAATGAAAATCAGACAATGCTTTTGAATTGTGGTTCAAGAGAATTATTTTAAAAAACAAACTCATGAAACAGGCCTGGACAAAAATGATGGTACCCCTAGAAAAGATTGAAAATAATGTGACCATAAGGACATGTTCAACCAAGATGTGTCCTCTAATTAACATCACAGGTGTCTACAAACTTGTAATCAGTCAGTCGGCCTATTTAAAGGGTGACAAGTAGTCACTGTGCTGTTTGTTGACATGGTGTGTACCACACTAAACATGGACCAGAGGAAGCAAGGGAGAGAGTTGTCTCAGGAAATTAGAAAGAAAATTATAGACAAGCATGTTAAAGGTAAAGGCTATAAGACCATCTCCAAGCAGCTTGATGTTCCTGTGACTACAGTTGCACATATTATTCAGAAATTTAAGATCCACAGGACTGTAGCCAACCTCGATGGATGTGGCCACAGGAGGAGACGGATAATACAAATGGTAACAAAAGAGCCCAGAACAACCTCTAAACACATTCATGGTGAACTCCAAGGTCAAGGTACATCAGTGTCAGATCGCACCATCCGTCATTGTTTGAGCCAAAGTGGACTTCATGGGAGACGACCAAGAAGGACACCACTGTTGAAAACAAATCATAAAAAAGCCAGACTGGAATTTGCCAAGCTGCATGTTAACAAGCCACAAAGCTTCTGGGAGAATGTCATATGGACAGACGAGACAAAACTGGAACTTTTGGGCAAGGCACATCAGCTCTATGTTCACAGACGCAAAAATGAAGCATACCAAGAAAAGAACACTGTCCCTACTGTGAAACATGGAGGAGGTTCTGTTATGTTCTGGGGCTGCTTTGCTGCATCTGGCGCAGGGTGTCTTGAATCTGTGCAGGGTACAATGAAATCTCAAGACTATCAAGGTATTCTAGAGAGAAATGTGCTGCCCAGTGTCAGACAGCTTGGTCTCAGCCGCAGGTCATGGGTCTTGCAACAGGATAATGACCCAAAACACACAGCTAAAAACACCCAAGAATGGCTAAGAGCGAAACATTGGACTATTGTGAAGTGGCCTTTTATGAGCCCTGATCTAAATCCTATTGAACATCTGTGGAAGGAGCTGAAACATGCCGTCTGGAGAAGGCACCCTTCAAACCTGAGACAGCTGGAGCAGTTTGCTCATGAGGAGTGGGCCAAAATACCTGCTGAGAGGTGCAGAAGTCTCACTGACAGTTACAGAAATCGTTTGATTGCAGTGATTGCCTCAAAAGGTTGTGCAACAAAATATTAAGTTAAGGGTACCATCATTTTTGTCCAGGACTGTTTCATGAATTTGTTTTTTTTAAATAATTCTCTTGAACCACAATTCAAAAGCACTGTCTGATTTTCATTGGTTAATTTTCATAGAATTTTTATTTATTACCACTTTTGTCAGATTCAAGTTATTTCTGTGACCATTGTGGGTTTTTCTTTCATTAACAGAGGGGTACCAACAATTTTGTCCACATCTGTATATTTCAAAAACCTTCAGTGAGAACTACCACCAAGCAACACTGTGTCTCAGTGCAAGGAGTCAGACTGTGGAACGCTTTTCAACCTGAATTAAAATAATGTACAACGCTTGGACAATTTAAACAAAAACTAAAGGAAGAAATATTCCAAACATACATACAAAATGACGTAAAATCACATGAGGATTATCATATCCAGTCTGTGTTGTGCTGTTGCTTAGTTTTGTTTTGTCACGTTTTGTCTTAGCTTTGTTCTGATTTGTAATCACTTTTATTTTATTTTATTTTTGAATTCTTAGATGGAACATGGGTGGGCAATATAAGCTGCGGCTTCAGCCATCACCCATTTCGGATAACTTATGTTGAATTGTATAATCTGAGGAGTTATTGTTTAAGTTGACCTTGTTGGACTTTTTTTTGCCCTTGTTATATTATTCTGTTCCTCTCTTTTAATTTAATCTATCCGAAATAAAGATTCATTCATTCATACAAAAATGTTGACATGTTCAATACTTATTTTCCCTGCTGTATTTGCAGAGATACAAAGGAAAAAAAAATTAAATGTTAATGCAGTATCAGTATAATTTTTTAAATGAACACAAGATACAGGACCTCTAATGTATATTTAATCTGTAATCAACAGTATGTTACTCTAAATTGCTCATTTTAAAGGGCTCATTGACTGAAAAATTGTATTTTTATTGGCTTTACCCTACTTAAATGCATCCATTGGTCACGGGATTATCAAAACACTAATATCTCTTTAAAAAACGCACGGCCTTTTTATTGTTTCTGTGTCCAATTAGCTGTTTTGACTCTTCCGGATTAACCGTGGAACGTCATAAAATGGTAAACCCAGACCAACACCGTCCTACCTGCCCGCTGCTCTATTATTGGCCTGCCTTGCTGTCTGTCACATAGCTAACAGTGTTACAAGAAGTTAGCTTACCAAGTGTGGCTTATAGGATTGCCAACTTTATCACAACCAAATAAGGGTCAGAGGGTTTTAACTGTTGCTCCATGCCACGATGTTGTGGACGTTAGTGTTGTCATAATATTGGGATTTTTTTTTCTACCTTGATAATACCTTAAAAAATATTGATATTCAATGTCATGTTTGATGCAACTTTGAGCTAGAAAGCACAACTACACTGCAAAAAGTCAAATATAAGATAGGATAAGCCTTTATTAGTCCCACAATGGAGAAATTCCAGGATTACAGCAGCAAACTGATAGCAGCACTCAGAGCAATAGTAAGTAAGATAATAAGAACTGGTTAGCCAAAGCAGTAAATGAATATACATATGTACATAGATATACACTCACCGGCCACTTTATTAGGTACACCTGTCCAACTGCTCGTTAACACTTAATTTCTAATCAGCCAATCACATGGCGGCAACTCAGTGCATTTAGGCATGTAGACATGGTCAAGACAATCTCCTGCAGTTCAAACCGAGCATCAGTATGGGGAAGAAAGGTGATTTGAGTGACTTTGAACGTGGCATGGTTGTTGGTGCCAGAAGGGCTGGTCTGAGTATTTCAGAAACTGCTGATCTACTGGGATTTTCATGCACAACCATCTCTAGGGTTTACAGAGAATGGTCTGAAAAAGAAAAAATATCCAGTGAGCGGCAGTTCTGTGGGCGGAAATGCCTTGTTGATGCCAGAGGTCAGAGGAGAATGGCCAGACTGGTTCGAGCTGATAGAAAGGCAACAGTGACTCAAATAACCACCCGTTACAACCAAGGTAGGCAGAAGAGCATCTCTGAACGCACAGTACGTCGAACTTTGAGGCAGATGGGCTACAGCAGCAGAAGACCACGCCGGGTGCCACTCCTTTCAGCTAAGAACAGGAAACTGAGGCTACAATTTGCACAAGCTCATCGAAATTGGACAATAGAAGATTGGAAAAACGTTGCCTGGTCTGATGAGTCTCGATTTCTGCTGCGACATTCGGATGGTAGGGTCAGAATTTGGCGTCAACAACATGAAAGCATGGATCCATCCTGCCTTGTATCAATGGTTCAGGCTGGTGGTGGTGGTGTAATGGTGTGGGGAATATTTTCTTGGCACTCTTTGGGCCCCTTGGTACCAATTGAGCATCGTTGCAACGCTACAGCCTACCTGAGTATTGTTGCTGACCATGTCCATCCCTTTATGACCACAATGTACCCAACTTCTGATGGCTACTTTCAGCAGGATAATGCGCCATGTCATAAAGCTGGAATCATCTCAGACTGGTTTCTTGAACATGACAATGAGTTCACTGTACTCAAATGGCCTCCACAGTCACCAGATCTCAATCCAATAGAGCATGTTTGGGATGTGGTGGAACGGGAGATTCGCATCATGGATGTGCAGCCGACAAATCTGCACCAACTGTGTGATGCCATCATGTCAATATGGACCAAACTCTCTTAGGAATGCTTCCAGCACCTTGTTGAATCTATGCCACGAAGAATTGAGGCAGTTCTGAAGGCAAAAGGGGGTCCAACCCGTTACTAGCATCGTGTACCTAATAAAGTGGCCGGTGAGTGTATACACAGTGCAGGACCATTGCAGCTAAGATAAGATAAGATAAGATAAACTTTATTGTCCCTCAAAGGGAAATTTGTCTTGGGCTTGTCACCCGTGCTGCAACCACACAATCCACGCATACACAATGGATGTAGTACATAATGAATGAAATAAAACCCAATAAATAATACAAGTACATACATACATAAATATACGTATAACAGCAGTCATTAAGAAAAGGAGTTATCAGTGTCCCTGACCTATTTATCTGAGTTTAAAAGTTTTACTGACGTCGGGATAAATAAGTTCTAGTATCTGTTGAACCTGCACTTGGGGACTCTGTATCTCCTCCCTGAGGGCAGCCGCACATATTTACTGTTTAGTACATGGCTCATGTCACTGATTACTTTTGAGCTTGTCTACAGGCTGCCTGGTCGTGTAAGATCTGCATGGGTAAATACTCTTTAACTCCAATAATTTTCCATGCTGTATGAATTAAACACAACACACTGTTCTTAAGTTTCACAGAGAGGTTGCCAAACCAAGCTGTAATGCTGTATCTAATACAGCTCTCCAGCACAGCCTGGTAAAATACTAACATAATCCTTTTATCAACACCATGTATTCTTAATCTACGCAAGAAACGCAGCAGCTGTTGTAGTCTACTGCAGAGGTACGGTAATCAATATGTGTGCTCCAGGTTAATGAATTGTCAATAAATACTCCCAAATATTTATAGGAACTAGCCTGTGTTATAGTGTGGTTGTGGATGACCACAGGCCTGTGGTCACCAACTCCCCGAGGGTCAAACACCATCTCCTTTGTTTTATCAGTATTCAAAATGAGATGACTGTCATCACACCATTTGACAAACCTCTGAATTTCTATAAAATAGCTTGACAGATCATGAGTCTTTTGAAGTAGTGATAAAATAGCAGTGTCATCAGAAAATTTAATAATTTGATTGCCTGGATAGACACTTCTGCACTCATCAGTGTACAAGGTGAACAAAAATGGTGAACTAACACAGCCTTGGGGAGCTCCTGTGCTGAGGGTTCTGGATTTAGATAAAGTTCCATTTACACTAACTTGCTGTTTACGATAAGTTAAAAATGAGTGGTACCATTTAATAATGATAGGATGTACTTTAAAATCATTTAACCTCTTAATTAAAAGGTGTGGCTGCAGTGTGTTAAAAGTTGAACTAAAATCAACCAATAAAAGACGTGCATATGAGGATGTCTCCTCCAAATGTTTAATCACAGAATGAGTTAAGGTTAGAATGGCATCCTCTGTACTTCTATTATTTTTATAAGCAAACTGCAGAGGATCCAAAAGTCCTCCAAAATCAGTTTTCAGAATGTCAATGACAATCTTCTCGAGGCACTTCATTACCAGTGAGGTCAGTGCAACAGGACGATAGTCATTATTCTCTTTGCAGCTTGCTTTTTTTGGTACAGGAATTATAATAGAGCTTTTCCAAATTACTGGGACAGAACACGTATCTAAAGACTTCTGGTAGATGGGACTCCAGGCTTCTGCTAGCTCCTCACTACATGACTTCAGTAAGCACCCAGAGATCACGTCAGGTCCAGATGCCTTCCTGGGGCACATACGTGAGAAAAATCTTTCCACAACATGCTGGTCAACTATAATTTTTTCGGAGCCTAATACTGATACAGCGTCCAGAGCAGCTTTTTGTTCATGGGAAAAATCTCTAGTCTCAAATCTGCAAAAGAAATTATTCAACTCGTTTGCCTTTTCTTCCTCATTCATTACATTAATGCAGGTTTTGGATGGAGTCATCTTTGTCATAACTTTAACTGAGTCCCACAGTTTCCTAGAACTTTTTCCTAGGCATTCAGATTCAAATTTCTTCCTCGTCTCATCTCTAGCCGTTCTTAGTTTGTAATTAATTTCTTTCTGTATATTTTTCATACCTAACATGTCCCCATTCTTAGAAGCAATCTTTTTCTGTACTATGCACCGTTTTAATTCCTTGGAAATATAAGACTTATTATTGGGGTACATAGTGATTACTTTCTGAGGTAAAACATTGTCTTTACAGAATTTTATGTACTCAGTTATGGTATCTGTGGCCTCCTCCAACTCCAAGTTATGGAAGAGTCCCCAGTCGGTACAAGAAAAACAACCTCTCAAAGTTTCTATGCCTTCATTGTCCCATATGAAGATTGTCTTTGTCTGTGGTTTGCTGCTTTTTGTCATATCCGGCTCTAGGGAGCCAGGCAATCAGAGCCAGGGACAAGCCAGTGAGTCGAGATGTTTTATTCTGGGTAAGGGATGAGGAGAGCACAGACACTCATACAGACGTACATTCTCAGGCTGCACAGCGCAGGGGTAGGTAGCTCGTACCGGACATGGGGGTAACAAGACGTGCATACTCACAGCGGGATACAAACACCGGAATGCTGCAAGGGGAGTTAAGGCTGACACCAGACGAAGGGGCTTCAGCCTAGCAGTGCTTATGTCGCAGCCCCGAATGATCGAAGCTGCTCCTCTTTATACTCATTAACAGCGCCCCAGCTGATGAGGATTAATTGGCCCCAGCCGTCCCGTGACACTGACAGCTGGGAACCAGCTGAGGCACTGCCCAATGAGAGGCAGGGATAAAAGGAGCATGGGCTGAGCGCCGAGCCGGCGTCTCACCCCATGGTGACAGAGCCTCCCCCTCACGGTCGGGCTCCCGAACGACCAGGAACATCCCAGCCCCCCCCCCCCCCTCCCCACCTAGGGCGGGCGGAAGGGAGGCAGGACCGGAGGGGAAGATGCAAAGGGAAGGACAAAAAAAACAAAAAAAAAAAAACAACACACAATAGACCAATGTAGGGCAGAGAAAAAAAACCCCAAATACAATACCCTACAACACAGGGAAAAGGATTAACCCAGAGCACAGTTAGGGAGAAAACTGAGTTAGGACACAGGTAGGGAAAATACCAAATATGACTACAGACAGCATACAAATAACGTATAGATCGGGGCAAAAAAAAGAAAACCAAAAACCCACCAAAAAGGTGGCAGGAATGAATAAAGCAATCAGAGTATAGTTAAGGGGAACAAAACACACTACTCCATAATGCACCAAGACAAAAAATGAAAAACGCTGTGCATGGATACTAAAGAAAACAAAACACACAGCACTGAATATATAAAAGATCACCTAAAGAAACAGAGGTGACAAGGACAAATGGGTAATAATGAAGTACGGTTAAGTGGGAATGAAACACATTACTTCAAACAATAACAAACACAGTCAATGTTAAAGTCGGGGCTAGGGAAGGCCCCCCACGAGGATAATAAGACAGAATGGGGTGATCACAGAGTATGGTTGAACAGGAAACCACACGCATACTCCATGATGCACCGACGAGGCCAAGGCTAAGGTAAGGATGAATGAAAACGCTGAGTAAAGATAAGAAAATGCAATACACAGCGCGATACATAAGGCGAGTCACCAAGAGGAAAAAAAGGTGACAGGGTAACAATACGATAAAAATGCTGAGTATGGTTAATAAAAAAAACACAACACACAGCACAAAAACATATATTCCCCTAATGGACAAAGAAACTACACCCGAGTGACCTCAATAATAAAAGTAGTAAAGGACACCCGAGGAGACGGCAGGCAGAGTCCAAAACGGCCGGAATTGTTCTGGTAATCTCCCCGCCCATTGTCCAGTTGGCAACCCGGGGAAGAGAAATGTTCGGACGGCGAACTCTGGGCCCAGATCCCAGGAATCCAGTCCAACGGCTGCCGAACCAGGCCGCCCAAAGGCAAACACAGACCAGTGGGGGGAAACCAGATCGCCGAACCGAAAGTTTTGCGGGTCGGGTCGTCGACCCGCATCACTCAACCACCAGGACCGTTGAGACGGACGAAGGATCAGAGCGGATCCCGGTGGAAGAGGCTCAGGGGAGAGCCGATGACGAGGGCGGCGGGCCTCAGGGAAACGGCCACCTCCTCACCGGACCTGGACAACACTGGGGCAGCACCCACGTCGGACCCCGATCGGGCCTCAGGCGAACCCACGTTGGACCCCGATTGGGTCTCGGGCGAACCCACGTTGGACACTGCACCAGAACCGACCTCCAACGTTGAACCCGGACCCTCCAGCACCACGAGGAACAGCAACTCCTCGCCGGTGACCCTGGAAGAAGGCTCAGAAGAGAAAACAGAACCGGGATCAGGATCACCGGCAGCGCCAGAACCCGGCGAGACGAGCTCAGACGCAGCGGGCGGCTGCACCCTGCTCGTCTCCCCTGGAGATAGGCTGAAGTGCTCGGGGATAAAAAGAGAGAAAAGAAAGGAGAGCACTCGCCTGATCTCGGGTTCTGACGCCGTCCAGGACTGCGAAGATCCAGGATCCGTCGTCAGGAGGTCGTTGTCAGGCTCCCATCTAGCCGCGTCGGGCCCCGCAGCCAGCACGATGGTCAGCGCAGCTTGAGATCCCTCCAGCTCAGGTAACCCCGCCGACGACCCACTCGGCGTGAAGCCAGAAGAATCTCGTCCCGCCGGACCGAACCGCTCCTCCGTGGAGACCCGGGGACGCTCAGTCGTCAGCGTAGACTCCACGCAGCAGTCAGTCCCCCTCCTCCGTCCGCAATGTAGCAGCGGAACCACAGGCCCTCTCCATATCCCACCACGTTGACCCGGAGCCGGGGACCGCTCGGCGGAGAGAGACACAGAGGATGCGGGATTAGGAATACAGGTTACAGCAGGTGGGGAGAGTTCAGGGAGCTGCGAACCCTGAACTTCTCCTCCAGGGATGTGACAGAGCAAATCATTAAGCAGGTGTGAAAACACAATGACTTGCCTGCCCCCTGGAGGTTGAGTATCGCCTGCTGTAGTGGAATCTGCTTCTTCCTCTCCCCGCCCGGCGATAATGGAGGACCCCCCGGGAATTCGTCTGAGGATCGCTCGCGTTGTCTCCAGCAGAGAGCTCACCAGGCCGGGATTCCAGGCACACACAGCGGTCAGGAAGCGCGTCGAGGAGGAGGGGGAAACAGCCGGGGTGAGCCAGCCCGAATGTCCAGGAATGACAGCGGGGGAACGAGGCTCAGGGGACGAGGCTGTAGAATCTCCACACTGACGAGGCGAAGGGATGACAGCTGCGTGGGAGGAACGGTCCTGACGATGACCCAGAACTGGATCCGGACGAGGTTCGTGCAGAGGTGACTCGGCGATGTGATGACGACTACTCCCAGGGGACGAAGCGAGGGGGAAACCCAGGATTCGCCGCTCCAGATCGGAGATCGAGACGAGGAAGGCGTCGAGCACGGGAAAGCTTCGTAGCCCTGAAGTCCTCACCATCAATCTCACTGCCGCCGCCACATGCCTGAAGGTGGTGACAGGAAACACAGTAGAGCTCGCGACAGCCACTCGACCCCGGACATAACTGCTGTCAGCTGCGGCTCCTTGAAGGGAATCCCGAGTGACGTGGCGCAGGTCGGGGGGGAAGTCCTCTGGTTGGCGCGAACTCCCGGACTGGAATTACGGCAGGAACGGGACTCCGAAGCGGGGAAAGACGTCGCCCACTTCGACTCCCTGCCGGGATTTCCATCCACCCCGTGGAGCTTCTCTCGCTGTGTACCTGCAGCGTCTATCCTGGCACTGTCCTCCAGATGGTACAGAGAGTGAGGGTGACAGTCCAGGAGTTCCTCAGCACGGCCCGGATGCCAGCGTCTCGCGTTGGAGGCGTCGTGCAGGGTGAAGAACGTCCCGTCGACAGCCTCCGAGATGGACCTCAGCTCGTCGCCCTGGCGCCGGAAGTGACTCCTGGGAAACGGCATGCTAGCAGCGCTGACACCCGGACAGAAAGGTACATTTCCACAGCGACTCACGGCCGCCGGCAACTCTTCTGGCTGCGACATACTGTCATATCCGGCTCTAGGGAGCCAGGCAATCAGAGCCAGGGACAAGCCAGTGAGTCGAGATGTTTTATTCTGGGTAAGGGATAAGGGATGAGGAGAGCACAGACACTCATACAGACGTACATTCTCAGGCTGCACAGCGCAGGGGTAGGTAGCTCGTACCGGACATGGGGGTAACAAGACGTGCATACTCACAGCGGGATACAAACACCGGAATGCTGCAAGGGGAGTTAAGGCTGACACCAGACGAAGGGGCTTCAGCCTAGCAGTGCTTATGTCGCAGCCCCGAATGATCGAAGCTGCTCCTCTTTATACTCATTAACAGCGCCCCAGCTGATGAGGATTAATTGGCCCCAGCCGTCCCGTGACACTGACAGCTGGGAACCAGCTGAGGCACTGCCCAATGAGAGGCAGGGATAAAAGGAGCATGGGCTGAGCGCCGAGCCGGCGTCTCACCCCATGGTGACACTTTTAAGCAAAGACTTGTAAGCAGGAATCAGATGAACAGCATTATGGTCTGAGGACCCCAGGGGGGGGCTTAACCCTTGCTATATAGGCATTTTTGACATGGAATAGATGGAATAAACAGCATTATGGTTTGTTAAATTACTCTGCAGAATATGAATATGTACCCAGACAGTATATTTCACAAAAGAAACTTGAAGAAGTTGGATATAGACAGGAGTTACTGGCAGCGGAAGGCTAAGGACAGAGCTGTGTGGAGGAATCTGATCAGACCTAAATGAAACAGTCATTGTCGCCCACGACAGACTGCTATGATGATGATGATGAATCAACAGTGTTGTTGCCATCCTCAGTAATGATTGTTATTGCTGCTCCTTGCTCACCTCCGCCCCCTGGTGGGACCAGCGATGAATCCACTCCAGTTCGCCTACCAGTATGGCATTGGGGTGGAGGATGCGGTGATCTTCCTCCTTCACCGTTCTCTGTCCCACCTGGAGAAGCCCGGGAATGCGGTGAGGATCATGTTCTTTGACTTCTCCAGTGCTTTCAACACCATCCAACCGATGATCCTGAAGGACAAGCTGCTGTGCGCAGGGGTGGACCAGCACCTCTCATCATGGATCCTGGACTACCTCACGAACCGGCCTCAGTTTGTGAGAACCCGGGACTGTGTGTCCGACATGATCATCGGTAGCATGGGGGCCCCCCAGGGAACGGTTTTGGCTTCCTTCCTGTTCACCCTTTATACTGCGGACTTCTCACACAACACAACACACTGCCATCTACAGAAGTTCTCTGATGACTCTGCGATCGTTGGCCTCATCTCCAATGGAGATGAAGCTGAGTACAGAGAGCTTATCCAGGACTTTGTGGACTGGTGCCATCGGAACTGCCCCCAGATCAACACGAGGAAAACTAAGGAGCTGGTGGTGGATTGCCGCAGGCAAGGACAACAACCCCTCACAGCACCAGTAAATATACAGGGAACAGACATCGAGATGGTGACATCCTACAAGTACCTGGGTGTTCGTCTGAACAATAAACTAGACTGGTCACACAATACTGACGCACTCTACAAGAAGGGACGGCGCAGGCTGTTCCTACTGAGGAGACTCAGGTCTTTTGGTGTACAAGGGGCGCTGCTGAAGACATTCTATGACACGGTGGTGGCATCAGCCATCACTTTTGGAGTGGTCTGCTGGGGCAGTGGCATTACCGCAGCCGATGGGAAGAGACTGAACAAACTGATCAAGAAAGCTAGCTCTGTCCTGGGGCAGCGCCTTGACCCAGTGGAGGAGATAGGAGAGAGAAGGACGGTGGCTAAACTGTCATCTCTGCTGGAGTCCGAGTTCCACCCTATGCAGGACATACTGAATGCACTGAGAAGCTCATTTAGCAGCAGACTACATCATCCCAGGTGCACAACCGAGAGGTTTCGCAGGTCCTTCCTACCAACGGCTGTCAGACTGTACAACCTAAGCAGGGCTGCTCGCAGAGATAGCAAAAAGACGTGACAACCTAATAGTTTTGAATGCAAAAGACGCAATAGACTTATACAATGGTCCCCCCCGGCATACAACTAGGAAAATACCGGTCGCTATGGAGGGTGAGAATATGTATGGGTACATAATCATACCATGTAGGATAACTAAGTAGACGGTTGTGCTGTTTCATCCCATCTAGCAACAATGCTCTGCACTGTGTGTGTTTATATATTTACATATTTATTCCATCTAGCTACAATGCTCCGCACTGGGTGTGTTTATATATCTAGATATTTATTCCATGTAGCTACAGTGCTCCGCACTGTGTGTGTTTATATATTTACATATCTAATCCATCTAGCTGCAATGCTCCGTACTGTGTTTATATATCTACATATTTATTCCATCTAGCTACAATGCTCCGCACTGTGTGCTTATATACTCATATATTTATTCCATCCAGCTACAATGCTCTACACTGTGTCTATATATATATATATATATATATATATATATATATTTATAGTAATATGTACATATGTATACTAGCTGCTCTTGTTTTTTCTTGCCTTCTGATTGTTGCTCTGAGTCTTGCTATCCCTGTGCTGTTGCAATCCTGGAATTTCCCCATTGTAGGACTAATAAAGGCTTATCTTATCTTATCTTATCTTATCTTATCTTATCTTATCTTATCTTATCTTATTGTCCTAGTTGTGTTTTGGAGGAGACGATCTCAATTGTGCAAAGTTGTTATGTTTAGTACATTCAATACAACCTCTATGAGCAGCCCTGGTTAGGTTATAAAGTCTGACAGCCATAGGTAGGAAGGACCTGCGGAACCTCTCCATTTTGCACCTAGGGGCACAGCCTACCGCTAAATGAGCTCCTTAGTGCATTCAGCGTGTCCTGCATGGGGTGGTACTCGGATTTCAGCAAAGTAAAATGAAATAAATTAAGCCTGTTTATGCTCGTTGTTTTGTCTGACAAGATGTTTACAGGTGCATCTCAATAAATTAGAATGTCATCAAAAAGTTAATTTATTTAAATAATTCAAATCAAAAAGTGAAACTCATATATTATATAGATTCATTACACACAGAGTGATATATTTCAAGTATTTATTTCTTTTAATTTTGATTGGTTATGGCTTGCAGCAAATGAAAACCTCAAATTTAGTTTCTCAAAAAATTAGAATATTATATAAAATTAATTTAAAAAAAAAGATTTTTAATAGAAATGTTAGTCCATTGTGTTTTATCAAGTCCAAAGTCAATGCAGCTGTCTACCATGACATTTTAGAGCACTTCATGCTTCCCTCTGCTGACGAGGTTTATGGAGATGCTGATTTCATTTTCCTGCAGGACTTGGCACCTGCCCACACTGCTGCCAAAAGTAACAAAGCCTGGTTTAATGACCATGGTATCACCATATTTTACTGGCCAGCAAACTCTCCTGACCTAAACCCCATATAGAATCTATGAAGTATCGTCAACAGGGAGATGAGAGACACTAGACCAGGGGTGGGCAATCATGTGCCATGGAGGGCCATTCCACTACAGGTTTACTATTCCACCCAGTCTCTTCAGCAGGTGTTTTCACTGATTAGCAATCCTTGAAGCTGATCTGAGCAAACACCTGCTGAAGAGACTGGGTAGAACAGAAAACCTGCAGTGGAATGGCCCTCGCTGCCCACCCCTGCACTAGACCCAACAAGATGAGCTGAAGGCCCCTATCAAAGCAATCGGGGCCTTCAGCAGTATCACAGGCTGATCACCTTCATGCCAGCCATGCCACAGTGATGCAGTATTAATTTATGCAAAAGGAGCCCCAACCAAGTATTAAGTGTATGCATGGAAATACTTTGTTGGCCAACATTTCTATTTAAAAAAAAAAAATCTTTTTTTTTTTTTTAAAAATTGATCTTATGTAATATTCTAATTTTTTTTGAGAAATTGATTTTAAGGTTTTATGAGCTGCAAGCCATAACCATCAAAATTAAAAGAAATAAACACTTGAAATATATCATTCTGTCTGTAATGAATCTATATGAAATATGAGTTTCATTTTATGAATTGAATTACTGAAATAATTCAACTTTTTGATGATATTCTAATTTAGTGAGATGCACCTGTATTCTTGCTGTACAGTTATGTGTAAGAAAATTTTACAGGCTTTCCAGTAGTTTTCACTTGTTTTATGCAATTTGATAATTCAAATTTTCTTGCCGTCTTAGCAGATAATTTTACTTAAAATAAACAAAAAAATTCTGGCAATAGATAATTCTAGTTGAAATTTTAAAAAATATCTGCCAACAAAGAAAGATTAAATTGCTCGAAACGTGTAAAAACTTTCATAAAGCAAGTAAAAGATGCAAGAAAAAAATCTCTGATCCATTCATACCTGACAAGGGAAATAGTAAATTAAGCAAAAGAAATCAAAACTCAATGTTTTTAACAGCAGTGGAAGAGAGGAAAATCACTGAGATTGTACATAAATTCACAAATGACTGTGATGACAGGGATATGGTAGCTGTTCAAAAGGTTATTGAGGAAACTGTTAAACCATTAAAACACATTTGTAACTTATCATTCCAAGCTGGTACAATTCCAAGTAAAATGAAAATAGCTGAAGGTATACCTCTATACAAAACTGGAAACAAACACCACTTCACAAACTACAGGCCTGTTTCTCTTCTGCCCCAGTTCTCAAAAATACTAGAAAAACTCTTTCATGACAGATTAGACAAATTCATAACTAAACACAAATTACTCTGAGACAGCCAGGATGGATTTAGAACCAACTACTCTACATCATCAGCTTTAATGGATGTTATAGAAGAGATCATTAATTCTATGGACAGAAAGAAATTTGCAGTGGGAGTATTTATTGATTTTTTAAAAAAGCATTTCATACACTAAATCATGAAATATTATTTAATAAATTGGAACGGTATGGACTGTGGGGGGGTAGTGTTGAATTGGGTCAGAAACTATTTAAAAAACAGGCAAAAATTTGTGAAGATGGGACAATATAAATAGTGTTTGGACATTGTTTGTGGTGTTCCCCAGGGATCAGTATTGGGACTTAAACTTTTCATTTTATATATCAATGATATTTGTAATGTTTCTGAACTGTTGAAAATTGTGATGTTTGCAGATGACACAACTGTTCTGGACAATGGTGAGGATCTTCAGTAACTTTTGAACGTAATCACTACCAAATTCAGTAAAATAAAAGAATAGTTTAATAAAAATAAATTATTAAATTTGAGCAAAACAAAGTTCATGTTGTGGGGTTTTCCCTACATTTGAAAGTGCTATGAAATGACTTTTGCTGTGATATGGTGCTATATAAATAAAGTTGAATTGAACTGAATGTTATTTGTAAATGGTGGGGCAAATATTCAAGCAAAGATACAAATAGATAACATAATATCAATATTGAAAGAGTTAAAGACAATAAATTTCCAAGTGTGATTATAGATGAAAAAATTTTCTGTAAACCTCACATTAAATACGTACAAGCTGGGACTTCCGGGAAGATGGCGGAGAGACATAACGCTTAAACAGAGAGCTCTCCCTAGCCGGAATAAAAATCATCGGTAAATGGCCAACTCGACATAAGCGGATCAATAAACTAAGGGATGAAAACACGAAGGAGCCGGGCACAAGGACAAAAGCAGAGTAAAATTAAAGAATTCCTCTTCAACAACGCAGGAGAAACCGCTGAACACGGGGCCCAAAAAAACGAGGTGACTGCAGCAGAGAAAATGGAGGACACAAAACTCGATAGCATGAACACTGGCATCGCCAGTTTGGGTAAAGAGTTGAGAGACTTCAAACAGCAGCTACAACAGGATTTAGCGGCTCTTAAGGAGGAGCTGAAAAAAGAGGTTAAGGAGGAAATTATGGGCCTCCGAAGAGAAATGGAGCGCAAGCTAGCAGAAAACATGGAGGAGCTGCGCTCTCAGCGGGCGTGTATGACAGAAGCACAGGCCCGAATATCAGAGCTGGAAGATTGGAATAGCGAGGCAAGCGAACAGCTGCAGACCCTGATGGCACAAATGCAGAGGATGCAGGAGAAAGTAACCGACTTGGAGAGCAGGTCCAGACGAGGCAATATACGCATCTTCGGGATCCCGGAGGGCATTGAAGGCAACTCGATGACGAAATTCATGGATCAGTTCTTAAAAAAAGAGCTGGAACTGCCCAGCGAAGCGGATCTGCAGATTCAACGAGCGCACAGAGCCTCGGCACAGAACCCGAACCCACACTCTACACCCAGGTCAGTTGTGGTAAACTTTCTGAAATATGATGTAAAGGAAGTGGTGGCTCAGTTGGTTGAGCATCCGCCCCACACCCGGGAGGCTGGGGTTCAAATCCCGGCCGGGTCATGCCGAAGACCATAAAAGTGGAACTTCCTGCCGTCCAGCTTGGTGCTCAGCAATAATGGAATGGAGGAGGGAAATTTGTGGCGGCGCCTTGCATGGCAGCGGCCCTCTGATTCTGCACTTGGGGTGTGTGTGATTAACACAGTAGATAGGTAAAACACAATCTCGTTCTACTGTATATGATTGGTTGTACAGTTGAATGACAATAAGGGTAAAAAAAAAAAAAAAAAAGATTCCTGACACGAGCGTGGAAAAAAAAGATACGAATCGGCAACAAGCAGATATTCTTTGATCATGACTACCCGGCAGAAATTGTGCAGCAGCGGAAGAAATATGCCAACATTAAAAAAACGCTGAAAGAAAAAAAAATTAGATTCCAAATGCCGCTAACGAAGATGAGGATTCATTGGGAGAATGGCATGAGGACATACAACACAGCCAGAGAGGCAGCGCAGGACATGATGGAGCGGGGCCTTGAGGTGTACGTGCCGGAGGAAACGGTTGGAGCAGCGGCGGCCCTGAACGCATCACGACAGCCGGAGTGGAGGCGAGTGAGCGGCAAAAGACGGGGGGAGACGTGGAGCAGCGGGCCCAGGAAAGACTACAAGGCTTTCAACTGAAAACCTAGATTATAACAAAGATTAAGAAAGACACAGAAGAAATGAAGGCCAAGAAGACAAGGTAAAAGAGAAACAGACGGCTAGGAGAGGTTTAAGTGATATTTGTTGGACATTTCTAGACTAATGACTATTTCTTGGAGAGTAAATACAGGTCTAGGGAGGGCCCTACACTCGGTGAGGACATTCCCTCCACCCACCAACAGGGACCAGTGGGCAGAAGAAAGGCCCAAAGTACGGAGGTCGAGATTTTTTAATGTGTTTTTAAGATAAGATAAGATAAGATAAGATAAGATAAGCCTTTATTAGTCCCACAACGGGGAAATTCCAGGATTGCAACAGCACAGGGATAGCAACACTCAGAGCAACAATCAGAAGGCAAGAAAAAAAAACAAGCAAGCAAGAGCAGCTAATATACATATGTACATATTACTATAAAATATATATATATACACACACACACACAGACACACAGTGCAGAGCATTGTAGCTGGATGGAATAAATATATGAATATATGAACACACAGTGCAGAGCATTGTAGCTAGATGGAATAAATATGTAAATATATAAACACCCACAGTACGGAGCATTGCAGCTAGGTGGAATAAATATGCAAGTATATAAACACACACAGTGCGGAGCAATGTAGCTAGATGGAATAATATGTAGATATATAAAAACACAGTGCGGAGCATTGTAGCTAGATGGAATAAATATATAGATATATAAATATAAACACACCCAGTGCTGAGCATTGTAGCTAGATGGAATAAATATGTAAATATATAAACACACACAGTGCAGAGCATTGTTGCTAGGTGGGATGAAACAGCACAACCGTCTACTTAGTTATCCTACATGGTATGATTATGTGCCCATACATATTCTCACCCTCCATAGCGACCGGTATGTTCCTAGTTGTATGCCGGAGAGGACCATTGTGTAAGTCTATTGCATCTTTTGCATTCAAAAAAACTATTAGTTTGTTACGTCTTTTTGCTATCTCTGCGAGCAGCCCTGCTTAGGTTGTAAAGTCTGACAGCCGTTGGTAGGAAGGACCTACGAAACCTCTCGGTTGTGCATCTGGGATGATGTAGTCTGCTGCTAAATGAGCTCCTCAGTGCATCCAGTATGTCCTGCATAGGGTGGAACTCGGACTCCAGCAGAGATGACAGTTTAGCCACCGTCCTTCTCTCTCCTATCTCCTCCATCGGATCAAGGCGCTGCCCCAGGACAGAGCTAGCTTTCTTAATCAGTTTGTTCAGTCTCTTCCTATCGGCTGCAGTAATGCCACTGCCCCAGCAGACCACTCCAAAAGTGATGGCTGATGCCACCACCGTGTCATAGAATGACTTCAGCAGCGCCCCTTGTACACCAAAAGACCTGAGTCTCCTCAGCAGGAACAGCCTGCGCTGTCCCTTCTTGTAGAGTGCGTCAGTATTGTGTGACCAGTCTAGTTTATTGTTCAGATGAATACCCAGGTACTTATAGGATGTCACCATCTCGATGTCTGTTCCCTGTATATTTACTGGTGCTGTGAGGGGCTGCCCATGCCTGCGGCAGTCCACCACCAGCTCCTTAGTTTTCCTCGCGTTGATCTGGAGGCAGTTCCGATGGCACCAGTCCACAAAGTCCTGGATAAGCCCTCTGTACTCAGCTTCATCTCCGTTGGAGATGAGACCAACGATCGCAGAGTCATCAGAGAACTTCTGTAGATGGCAATGTGTTGTGTTGTGTGAGATGTCCGCAGTATAAAGAGTGAACAGGAAGGGAGCCAGCACCGTTCCCTGGGGGGCCCCCGTGCTACTGATGATCGTGTCAGAAACACAGTCCTGGGTTCTCACAAACTGAGGCCGGTTCGTGAGGTAGTCCAGGATCCATGATGACAGGTGCTGGTCCACCCCTGCGCGCAGCAGCTTGTCCTTCAGGATCATCGGTTGGATGGTGTTGAAAGCACTGGAGAAGTCAAAGAACATGATCCTCACCATATTCCCGGGCTTCTCCAGGTGGGACAGAGAACGGTGAAGGAGGAAGATCACCGCATCCTCCACCCCAATGCCATGCTGGTAGGCGAACTGGAGTGGATCCATCGCTGGTTCCACCAGGGGGCGGAGATGAGCAAGGAGCAGTCTCTCTAGGGTCTTCATCAAGTGGGACGTCAAGGCCACCGGTCTGTAGCTGTTCAGGTCTTTGGGGTGGGAAGTTTTTGGTACAGGTACCACACAAGATGTTTTCCACAGCTGTGGTACCCTCCCCAGTTTCAGGCTCATGTTGAAGATATACGTCACAATCCCACACAGCTGGTCTGCACAGGACTTGAGGAGCTTTGCGCTGATGCCGTCCGGTCCCGACGCCTTCCTCGCCTTGATCTTCCTCAGCTCCGTCCTCACCTGGGTCTTGGTCAGGGTCAGGATGGGGGGCTGTGTTGTTGGGAGTGGGGGGGGGTGTCGGTGGAGTGGGGAGTGGGCAGCAGGACTTGATTTCTTAGAGGCAGCAGTGGTTGTTGGGCAGACAGGGGGGAGGGCGGTTGGTCAAATCTATTGAAAAACAGATTCAGGTTGTTCGCCCACTCCCTGCCCCCCGTGCCTGGGGGAGGTATTCTGGAGCCCCGAGATGGTTTTGAGGTTTCTCCAGACCCCGCTGATGTCGCTCTGTTGCAGCTTGTCCTCCATCTTCTTCCTGAAGCTGTCCTTGCCTTCTCTGATCTTTTCTCCTCAGCTCCCTCTGTACGGACTCAGCATCTTCCCTGTTCCCCGACCTGAAGATCCTCTTCTTCTCTCTCAGAAGTGTTTTTATCTCAGGGTTGATCCAGGTTTGTTGTTTGAGTGTCGCCGTATGGTCTTGGTGGGAACGGATTTGTCCACACAGAAGCTGAGGTAGCCCGTGAAGGTGTGGTGAGGACATCGATGGCCTCACCATGTGGATCGCAGAGCTGCTTCCAGGCAGTGGCTTCAAAACAGTCCTTTAGAGTGTCCATTGTCTCCTCAGACCATAACTCCACAGTGTGCATGGCCGGAGGTTGTCTGTGCACTAGGGGTTTGTACACCGGTCGGAGATGAACCAAGTTGTGATCCGATCTCCCAAGTGGGGGGAGTTGTGATGAGGTGTACGCCTCCTTAGTGTTTGCGTAGAACAAATCCAGTGTTTTATTGTCTCTAGTGTGGGCAGTGACATACTGGGTGAAAGTGGGCAGAATGGGAGACAGTGAAACGTGGTTGAAATCGCCTGAGATGAGGAGAAGAGCATCTGGGTGTTCTGTCTGCAGCCTGCTGGTTACTGAATGGATGACGTCACGCGCTGTCCCAGCGTTCGCCGTCGGATTTGCATAAACAACAATGCAGATCACGTGTGAGTGTTCTCTCGGGAGATGATGTAGGCCTCATGCTAACAGCTAGCAACTCAATGTCTTTGCTGCAGTGTCGTTGTTTAACAGTGATATGTCCCGGTCTGCACCAGTTGTTGTTAACATACATTATCACTCCACCCGCCCCTAGCTTTGCCACTCTCTGGTGTTCGGTAAGCTCGTATCATATTTTTTATATAAATATGTGTTATTTTTGGTTGTTAAAGGGGCTAGGAGCACAAGTTAAAAAAATGGAAAAACATGATTATGGGTAAAAATCTTAAGATAATAACACTAAACATGAATGGTCTGAACTCACCTGTTAAAAGGGAAAGATTAATAAGAAAATTCAAGAAGGAAAAAGCCGAAATTATATTTATGCAAGAGACACATTTGAGCAAGACAGAACATGTGAAACTAAAGAGATTTGGCTATAAGAACTCCTACTACAGTTCATTTAAGGGAGGAACTAAAAGGGGGGTTATGATACTAATCTCAAATAAAATACAATTTGAATGTGAACAAGAAATCCAGGATAAAGAAGGCAGGTATGTAATAATAAAGGGTAGAATAGATGGAATGCAGATCACATTAGTGAACATCTATGCCCCACCAGAAAGTGACAAGGGTTTTTTTCAACATCTGTTTGATCTCATAGCAACACACAGTGAAGGAGTCCTAATTTGTGGAGGAGACTTAAATGCTGTCATGGATCATGAAGTTGATACAACAAGTGTTAAGAAGACAAAAAAACATGTAACAAAGTTCATAAGAACCTCACTGGCAGAAATGGGTATGGTAGACATTTGGAGGGACCTGTACCCACTCGAAAAAGACTATACACATTATTCAGCAGTCCATAAAGTACACTCTAGAATAGATTACTTCCTTATGAATGAAGGTGACAGACACAGGGTGAGAAATTGTTGGATTGGAGGGGCAGAAATATCAGATCATAATCCTATATACATGGAAATAAATTTAAACAATAGAAAACGACAAACAACATGGAAGCTTAATGTAGGACTGTTAAATGATGATAAAATGAAAGAAAGAATAAAAGTAAACATAAATGAATATATCCAAGAGAATGACAATGAAGAAGTGGACCCAACAATACTATGGGATGCACTAAAAGCCGTGTTAAGAGGTAAATTAATTGTTGAAACAGGAAAAGCAAATAAGACTAAACTGGGAAGCATATGAACAAAGATGTGAGAGACTGAGGGAATTAGAACATAAACATCAAAGCACAAATGACCCAAAAATATATCAAGAAATTAAAGAAGAAAAATAAAGATAAAAGAAACACAAATGGATGAAATTGAAAGGAAAAATAGATATCTAAAGCAAAAATATTATGAAACGGGACCAAAAGCCACAAAACTGCTGGCAAAACGGTTAAGAAAACAACAAACAATGAATAATGTATATAAGATTAAAGACCCCACCACAAATAAAACCACAGTTAACCCAGAAAACATCGAAGAAATATTCCATAATTTCTACCAAGAACTATACTCGCAACCTGAAGAAACAAATACTAAAGATATTAAAAAATTTCTATGCACATTGGACTTGCCATCATAGGAAATCAACAAAATGAAAAGCTAACAGCAGAAATACAACACAAGAGATTAGAGATGTGATTAAGTCACTTAAAAACGGTAAATCACCAGGTAGTGATGGATACCCATCTGAGTTTTATAAACTGTTTATAGAAGAACTCACGCCACCAGCTTCTAAAGTCATTTAATTGGACGTTGAACAACAACAAAATACCTCCATCATGGAACGAAGCCATTATTTCAGTCATTTTAAAGCCAGGGAAAGATAGAGAACAATGCGGAAACTATAGGCCAATCTCTTTATTAAATGTGGATTATAAAATATATACAACAATTATATGTAAACGAATAAAGACATTCTTGACGGAATTGATAGAAGATGATCAAACTGGTTTCATAGAGGGACGCCAAACACATGACAATATCAGGAGAACAATACATATAATTAATCAAATACATAAAGAAAAGAAAAGTGCAGTAATAATGAGTTTAGACGCAGAAAAAGCATTTGACAGGGTTAACTGGAAATTCCTATATAGTGTGCTGGAACGCTTTGGATTTAACGAAAAATCAGCACAATGCATAAGGACGCTGTATCAAGAACCTGTGGCAAGAATCAAGATAAACGGTAGCTTAACAGACAAAGTAAATATACAAAGATCAACTAGGCAGGGATGCTGCTTATCGCCCACCTTGTTTGCTCTGTTCATAGAGCCACTGGCTCAAGCGATAGGACGAAATAAGAAATTAAAAGGTGTAACAATAAAGGGGGCGGGACACAAGATTGGGCTATTTGCAGACAATATTATAGTTTACCTTGAACAACCAGATGAATCATAATGGGAAATGATGAACTTGATAGAAAATTTGGAAAATTATCAGGATACAAGATAAACATAACAAAAACACAAATACTGACATTCCACTATAACCCTCTAAACCAGATAACTGATAAGATCAAACTAAACTGGAAACAAAAAGAAATAAAATACCTTGGAGTGAACATACCTAAAGATC
This sequence comes from Pholidichthys leucotaenia, assembly GCA_020510985.1. Classification (NCBI taxonomy): domain Eukaryota; kingdom Metazoa; phylum Chordata; class Actinopteri; order Cichliformes; family Pholidichthyidae; genus Pholidichthys; species Pholidichthys leucotaenia. The sequence continues at coordinate 321,907,290 of CM035843.1, read as the reverse complement.
TAAGCAAAATCTATAAAGCAAACTATGATAGGTTGGAACAAGAAATACAAAAAGATATTGATAGATGGGTCAATCTTAAATATGGATCTGAATTCAAAAATTGAGACAGTCAAAATCAGCATACAACCTAGATTACTTTACCTCTTCCAGGCTCTACCAACAGAGATTCCAGATGCCCAATTCTCAAAGTGGACAGGATGATATCGAGATTTGTTTGGGGAGGTAAAAAACCAAGAGTGAAATATAAAACTCTCCAGTTACCAAAAGAGAAAGGAGGCATGGGCCTACCGAGTCTAAAAGAATATTACTACTCAGCACAAATAAGATATATCATATGTTGGTGCGACGAGGGATATGAGGCAAAATGGAAAGAAATGGGAAAAGGAAAATTGAGGGACTCCCAGTACAATGCATAATAGGAGATTAAAGATGCATATAAGCAAATCAAACAAATAGAACCAATCACTAAATTTACTTTAGAACTGTGGTATAAAATAGTACAAAAGGTATAATATAAGGAAGACATAAAACTATTGAAATGGGTAGCATTTAACAGTCAGTTTGAACCGGCAAAAACAAGATAGGGGATACAAAAATCTGGTGAACAAGGGAATCACAGCATGGGCCAATATCGGAAAAAAAGATCTCGGGAGCTTTGTAAACATCAGGAGAAAATTTAAACTAGAAAGATCGGAATTCTTCAGATCAATGCAGATGAGAGACTATTATATGAAGAAGATTAGGCATAACCTCCAAACAGATGTGAGCGAGATTATACATTCATTTTAAGCTCATATACAGGAAATAAAAAAAGAATTATTTCAAAGCTATATCAGAAACTTATGGCAAACAATCATTCAAGTAACTATATAAAGGAGAAATGGGAGAAAGAGCTCAATTTAAACATAACAGAAGAAAGCTGGCAGGAATATGGAAAACACAACACACATCAACAAATTCAAGGGACATGGAGGGAATTTGGATGGAAAAAACCTGATTCGCTTTTTCATTACACCACAGATCTCAAGGAAAATATACAAATACCCAATCTTTATGCTGGAGGGGATGTGGGGCTCAAAATGCAGACCCACTCACATATGTTTTGGAAATGCTGCAAAATCTCATCATTTCTGGAATCTATACATGTGTCAATACTGAGGATATTAGGATATAATATACCAATGAACTGTAACCTGATGTACCTATGTGATCTTAAAAGAGACAATGTTATACAGGCTGAGGACAGATATCTAGTTAAAATCTTGTTGATTGCATGTAAAAAAACAAATCACAAAAAAATGGCGATCAGAAGTTCTTCCTGACCAAGAGCAATGGACTGACATTATTGAGGACACTACGTATGATGGAAAAACTAACATATAGACAAAGAATGCAAGAAGGACTATGGGAAAAAAAATGGCGGAAATGGACACACTACAAAGTGCAACAACGAGACAGATATTGAAAGAATAACCAAGACGCTGGAAAAACCAGAAGAATTAAGAGATGGGAAACTAAAAACTTGATGCTCCAACATTTGTCCCCCCCCCCCTTTTTTTTTTTTCTCTTTTTCTTTTTTACTCTAGCCCCTTTGTTTTTTTTTAAATGTAGACTGTGATCTGAATGCAATATATATGATGAAAAATGAATAAAAATCTTAAGTTACAAAAAAAAAATACGTACAAGCTAAACTGTCTAGAAGTGCTTCAGTAATGAGCAGGACAAAACACATACTGGATCAGAAATCACGCCACACTTTGTATTGTTCACTGGTTTTACCATATTTAAATTACTGTTCAGAAGTTTGAGGAAATGCATATAAAAGTTAATTACAGCCACTTGTTATTTTACAAAAAAGAGCAATAAGAATTATCCATAATGCTGGTTTCCGTGATCACGCAATTTTTTGTTTTTACAGTCTAAAAGTTTAAAATTATTTGATCTGGTGGAATTTTAAACTGCAATGATATTGTACAAAGTAAAGAACAATTTACAGTCAGTCAACATCCAAAACATGTTCTTTGAAAGAGCAAAGGGTTACCACTTGGGGGGTTGGGGGGTGGTTACTTTTAAAGACGTTGGGTGCACGAACAACAAGAAGGTTTTGTGTTTCTAACCGTGGGGTTAAATTATGGAATGGATTAAATACAGAGTTAAAACAATGTCCAAACGTTCTTAGTTTTAAAATGAAGTACAAAAAGGAGAAATTAACTAAATACATGGAGGAAGAAGGCTTTGTAAATTGCTAAGGTTGGTCAGGTTCCAGGAGTTCATTGATCACCTGGGTGTTTGAATTCATGGTGCCATGTATATAGTTTGCAAATAGAGACATACTTATAATACTGCTACTTGCATTGACAAAATGTGAGCTGCTGACAAAAAAAGGGGGAAAAAAAACCAATTAAGGGATCCCTGGTTGGGACTGCATATGCATAGATAACACTGAAATAACTGATACAGTATGCGGTAGGTTTGTATAAATATTATCTTCTTCCTATTCCATTTCGGATATGAGTATGGCAGAAATGGGTATTGTGAAAGGAACTGCTCTGCAACTACCTTTTTTCCTCTCTACTTTGTTGCTGTTAACTTTGCTTTTTTCATGTAAATTTTACTTGTTCAAAATAAAGACATCAATCAACAATCAGTAAAATCTTACAGAAAACTGCACAACAAAAAGAAATTCTTATCTTGTCAAAATTATCTTGTGAGAGAAAAACAAGCTTAAAGCCTTGATTTAGGATATTTTATCTTACAGAGATTTCCCTTTTTACTGTGTGACAGATGCTACTGCCTTTGGCATAAAATTACATCAGTGAAGTATTCCTGATTCAAACAATGTGCAACAGCAGCAATCAGAAACCTGCACAGGTGGCCGGAAAGCACTTCAAATCGCATGTCTTACCTTTTTAGAAGTGTTTTCTTCTTGCCTTCTTTAAAGAAAAATCCTTCATTATGTCTTTAAAGTACAGCTCACAAATATCATCATACTCTATGGATGCATGCTTTATCCAGTCTCCTTTTTACCAAGTTTGGAGTCCACTGTCCCACACACAAATGTCTGATGCAAGCAATCATGGCCTTTCTTCTCCATCCGCCCTTCTCCTCCAGGTGAGTGCTTTAATGGCCCACCTCTCTCCTCCGTGCAGTAATTAGCAGCTCCACCTCTACTTGATGCTCCAGCTTAGAAAAATCCTTTACGCTTCGGGATTTTTTGAGTAATTCGTTTTCCCTAAGTTCTTTTCCTCTCAATAATTTTATGAGTTCTGCTTGCAAACTTTTTTCTGACATTTTGACCTAGCTAATTACTTTTTACCTCTCACTGGTGCTTGCATAGTCACATGTCAAAACAATTCCTCTGATAGGCTATTGTTACATGGTACCCACGTGAGGCACTTGTAAATTAGACCAATCAGCAGCCACGCATGAATATCAAGTGTTGAACATAGAATTTGACCAATTAACAAGAATGTGATCTTTTTCATTGGCTCATGATAGGCTCTGATCTTCGTAGGCCCCTGGGCTTCAGCACAGCCTAGCCCATTGATTAAGGCAACCTTGACTATATGGGACAACATACATCCCTCTTGGGACAAACATATTTAGCCCAGTAAATGAAACGTCCCGGGTAAAATGGGACAGTTGGCAACCATAGTGGCTTATATTGTTAACTCTTTGATTTCAGTCATTTTAATTGTTTTCACCTGCTTCCACCTGGTTCAATAATCCACACTTAATATTTCAAATCATTCTGGCTTATTTTTCCTTTATATTTTCACCATGATGCTACATTGATCTGTTAGCATTAACTTGGCTAGGTGATCAGAGTTTTCAGTGGTGGGGAGGAAGTGATGGATGTACCCCGTGCCATCAGCTCAACTGTTGATCTGATTGATTTTGATCACTATTTTCTACACAGTCTATTCACCCTGACTGGAATCCTTGTTCATCTACAGCACTTGATCATATACATCTTTCTTAGACATTATTTTATCTTATTACCGCCACCAAAGGAGGATGGAGGAAATGTTTTTAGTGGCGCTGGTGGGTTTGCCTGTTGGTTGGCTGGTTTGTCTGTTAGTAACATAGCTCAAAAAGTTAAGAACGGATTTTGGTTAAATTTTCAGGAAAGGTGTGTAATGGCACAGGGAACAGATGGTTAGATTTTGGGTTGATTTGAATCACGGTGTGAATGCAGGAATTCTTTGAATATTATTTTTATATATTAATATGGCACTTTTCATGTACTACCCCTTTAACACGTGTCCACTGAGTTATGTGCATAGTCATGCGCCTCGGCAACCCAGAAGCCAAACACTGTAGAAAAAGTATTAGGGGGCGTGTCCACCAAACTCATTTTTTCTGCTGTGGGCGACTATTTTCTATTCATTTTCTATGCAGTCTAGCATTTGAAACGCTTTGAGCGGTGAACGGTTTTTGTTGCAGTGCTCACGGCTGAAAAGAGTTTAACTTGTCAGACTACAGTACAGCTGCGCTCACCAATGTTAGACCTTTCTAAGCAGCCAATCAGAATTAAGGAAGGGCAGGACATAGGACACTGATACAGGAAGACGACAACGGTAGGTGACGGACGGAGGAGAGGTTGAACTTTGCTACATCAAACAACCCGGTACTCTATGATCTGACACTAAAGGGATATCATGATCAAAATTTGAAAGCAAATGCTTGGATGAACATGTCTGCGTCTGTTGGCGTCTTGTTATTATTATTAATAACAGTCTTGTTATTATTATTATTATTATTATTATTATTATTATTATAACTAGTGCATTGCCCATAGAACGCAAGTATTCCTGTCTGAAACTGAAACAGGTATCCCAATTTGGCTTTACAGGCCCAAATGTAGGCTGTGTTTGAAAGTGGAATACAAAGAGGTGTAGCCTATACAGTATGTAGGCAACTACATGTTAGACTTTGACAAATATAAAAGAGAGTAAATGGCACTAAGATTTATTAGATCGTGTGAATATTAATTACAGAATACCTAATTGCTGAAAATGAATGGGACATCCAATATTGGCGACTGTTTCAGATCCCTTGTTAATTTGTCAGATCACTTATTTGTGTGATCTTTTATCACTTATTCAAGATAATAGTGTATCTTGTACTTTGGGGAATGGGAGTTGTTGAGTCATCATTATAATTATTTTAGTTTATATCATTGTTCAGTGATGGAGTTCAGTGTAATATTGAATTTCTTCTGTGTATCATCAATAAACTCATGCAGTACTGTAACAGGACACGTTTACAAATATTTGCGACCCATTGGCTGCTGCTTTACCTGTGTGCCTCCAAAGGACTGTGATCCACCGGTTCAGTGGCTGCTCCCCATGTCATGAGGCTGAGCACGGTGTTTCACCGGGTTCAGGTTCTTAATTTATTTCTGAATATTTTCTGTATTTTTCCAGCTTTGTGTTGTTTTCCTGTGTATTGTGTTATGATGTCTCATTAGTGGCTTATTCTGTTAGTTATTTATGTCTTTAGTATTAGTATTTTGTCAGTTCCTGTAGTTCGGGATTTATATTTTTTTCCTTATGACATGGCTGCCTTACCTCCTCTTCCAGACACTCCCACCCTGTCATCATCTCACTGCCTGTTCCCTAGCTGTCTCAGCTGTGAGTTGTTGTTTAATTAGGTCACCTGCCCGCTCATGCAGCCCACACCTGCCGTCCATTGTTTCATCACGTTCCATTTATAGACTGTCATCTCAGTGCGGCAGTCTTGTTTAACTTTCTTCCTCATCACCACTAGAGCCCAATTCCACTCTGGTGAGTTTATCTGGAATCATCTTGCCTGTAAGTATTCCCTCAATGTCTGTCCTTGGACTTTTGTTTTTGTGCACCTCTTGGGACTTGTGTTGTGTTTTTTTGTGTTTGTAATAAATTCCACTAACTGCAGTTCAGCGCGTGGGTCTCATTTCTCTGCCCAGAGAGGCAATTCATTACATCCCACCGGCACACCTGGTGTTCTTCATGCGAAATTATCCATTAGATCTACAGTCATAGCAACTTTATAGTGTAATTCTTTAAGCATTAAACCTTAAGCCTATCTTTTGTCACTATTTGCACTACGGGTAGCATTACTGTACATGGACTGCTGTTATTTTTCCAGCCTTATTCCTTTTCTTTTTTTTATATTGTGTACACCACTGAAGACAGAAAGAAACGCCATTTCAATTCTCCTGTATGTCCTGCACGTATATCAGCTGTTGTGATAGATATGCCATCAGAATACCAATGGATCCAATCAGCTGATCGCTTGACCCACAGAGCTCAACTGTTTTCCATGATAAATCAGCCTTAAGGCAAAAGCACACTCCATGCATTATATTTTTCTCACTTTATTGAAAATAACTTTTTTTTTTAATCACCATCAGTTAGCGTGCCTTTGAGGCAGGTCTGGCTGCTGCTTCTCCCGGCATGTTCTGTGTTGATTTGTCAGAAATGGTCCCCGCAACGCTCCGCCCAGTCCGCTTACACACCTCATTCTCCACATATGGCGAATTATCCTTTAGACCTATGCAATCACGGCAACTTTATAGTACAATTTTTTAAACATTAAATCTTCAGTATTTTCTTTTTCTATCTTTCTAACTTTCATTTCCTTGTTTTGTCCTGGGAACACTGTGGTGACTGACAGGTCATGATGCTGTGTGTTATCCAATCAGCATGGTCGTGATGCTGTGTATTGTCCAATCAGCACAGAATAAATCTGAAACCCCACCCACACTTCTTAATAGCTCATGAAGAGATACAGAGCAGTGGCTAAAATTTTTATTGATAAAAAGTATATATTTTGACTGAGCGACTCCATATTCAGGGATGCACACCCTTGTAACCTCAGAAAACCATGTTTAAAATCTGAGGCCAGTCTGACAAACGGTTCAAGGGATATGCGTGGAACAGACAGACACACAAACACACACAGAGAGAGATTCCTTGCATTTATAGATAGATAATGTAGTCATATTGTTTTTGTTGTCACTTTTCTGCTAATAATAATAATAATAATAATGGATTGCATTTACATAGTGCCTTGCATTCAACTTTTCAAGAAAGGTGTGTAATGGCACACTGAACACATCATTACATTTTGGTGATGATCTCAAAATGCATACCTCCGCCAAGGTTCTTATCTTCTCACAGAGTGTTAGCAGCAATACTCCAAAACTACTGGATGGATTTGGATGAAATTTTCACCACAGGTGGCCCCTGGCCAAAGATGAACTCATTAGATGTTGGAGGTGATCCGTGAGAGCATAACTCTGCCAAGGCCCTATCTCGCAATGTACAGATGGATGGCGATATGAACGTACAAAGGGACGGAGCTTTGGAGGAGGTATGTGCTCTCTGAGTGCCCTCTAGTTTTCTTGCAGTATTATCTGTAATGGGGACCAAAGGCGGCTAGCTGAAGCTAGCAGTTTAGCTACTCATTCATGAATGCTTATTGGACTCCAGGGACTGGTCATATCCTATCATCCACTGAAACCACACAACCCTGTCCACCAGTAAAAATTTATTTCAGTCATTCTTTGTGTCATGGCAGCGGTGAGCATGCACACACACACTAGCACTTTGCCTTAATTGCATCTAATTTTCTCCAGCTGCTCTGCGGGCCTGCTCTACCTTATTTAAGGGGTGAGCCGGCTTTCATCAGTGTGGGTTTGTCTCGACGCTACCTTCAAGTTGCCATTGAGATCTCCTGCTCCTTGTATCCTGCAAACTCCCATGTGTGTGCTCCACACTCGCTCGCCCTGCTCTGCCTGCTTCCCCTTGCTGCCTGACCTCTCCCTTGGATTCCCACATAAGCCAGACCTCCCTAAGCCCTCACCTATGAGCTTGTTTGGACCTCTCTGCCTTCTGCTCCTCAGTGGTCCCCGCAGGAGCTCCCTTCTTGGATTTTGGACTTCACTGGCTGTGCAGCCTGGACTTCTCCTCTCGGAATCCCTGGAACCAAGTGAGGCATGTACATTCAGCTCTCTACAAGACTGTCCCCTTTCCTTCCTAGGAGCAACCCCCAGGCCTGGGCACATTGTCCTTAACATCAACAAGAACCTCTCACAGCTGCTCTCCACCTCAACAGCACAGCCACAGTAGCTTTTCTGCTGTGGTTTATCACCGTCAGCCTTCTGCAACTGCAACCAGCAAACAATTTCCAGTAAGCTTCAGTTTATATTGCAGTATTCCCATCATATTCTACCATATATTTACCATGCTTTTCTCTTCTCGCCACAGGGCTACCAGTCAGCTCTACATAATACTTTGTACAATAAAATACTTACCATTGCACCTTACCTGCAGTATCTTGTTGTGGTTTCTGTCACTGGGTCCCTGCATAACAAAAACCATGTCGCTTTGAGATAAATTTACATTAGTTGGCTCAGACTATATATGAGCTAGGGGCTAAGATTAGCAATAGTGACGTAAGAGGGAGGGCAGAGTTGAATGTGGTCTTTGAGATTTAAAGAGACATACACCGAAACCAGGCATTCTAAGCCACAAAAGATGATTCACAAATTATGCTGCAATCATTAAATAATTAAAGGAAATTGACCAAAATATATCACAAACATTTCACTGAGACCTGTGGAAGCTGTTAAAATTTGAAAAAGTACAGTCAGTGACCCTAAAACTAATGAACGAATTATTAGTTAATAAATCTATCTGTCCATCTTGTCTACCTTGTGTTACTTAATAATTATATTTTTTCTATCATTTGACACACAGATATCTCTCTAACATATTACAAGTGCAGTCACTATGAACTTTTAGCAATCTATTATGAATTTATTATGAAGATGTGCATGTCTGTTAAAGTACAAACTGAGATATTGTACTGATCATTATTTTTACATTTCTGTTACTCGACAATGAAAACATGCAGTCTCTAATATCTGCTAAATTCCCTTAAAAATATTAATTAGGTGAAACTTAATGTTTATTCTTCTCTTTTACCCTGAGTTTTCATTGGTGTATGTAAGCATGTTTCCCTTCTGCTGTTTATTCATTACAAATGTTCTACACAACCCAAGGTGATAAAAATGCTATAAATTACTGATGGAACTATAATGGGGGAAAAGCTCCTGTCTGGCTCTCAGAGTAGTTTTATTTTGAATTTAAGCATATGTGCTGTACGTGTTCTATTAGATTTCAAGTATAGGTTTCACAGTAGCTCGGAATATCATTTCATTGACTGTCTATCTTTATCACAACACACATTTTTAATAAAATTTATATGAACAAGAAAGTTGTACTGTAATGAAAGGGTTAATGGGCACTGGTGTGATCACACAGATGTATGGTGACATCATCACACCGAGCCTATAAATGGGGAGAGTTGGCAATCTTAGGGCTCTCTCAACTCCTAGCAATATAGCGCACAGTCATAGTAAACTTGCACTGTACAACTAAATGTCTGTTATAATAAAGTCCGTGTTCCAGCACAGCCTGATTCTCCGTTGGTCATTTCGGCTTTCCAAACTACTTTCCAACGCCTGATTCTCCGTTGGTCATTTCGGCTTTCCAAACATAACATTTGGTGACGAGAGTAAACAATGGAAGCATGCCTGAGGCAACTAAGACCGTTTCTGGAGTACCCTGGTGAGCCACCTGTTCCTTGGCCACGCTGGTTCAGTGCCTTCAAGACATATGTGTCGGCATTGGACCTGGGCAAATTGGACAAGGTACGGAAGAAAGTTCTGTTAGTTCACAACCTGGGCATAGGAGGACAATGCATTTTCCATACGCTAGGACCAACGGACTCATTCACTAATGCTGTAGAACTGCTAGCTAGCTACTTCGCCACACCAGACATGTTAGCACAGCGCATTTGGTTCCGCCAACGGTGACAGAGAATTGGTGGAGCAACACAATAATTGCCCGCAGACCTTCGCCACCTAGCTAGCATAGCAGGTTTGGTTTGTTGGAAGATGAAATGGTGCAGGACCAATTGGCCAAGCACATTAGTAATCCACAGCTGCGGACAAAGATGCTAACGGCGCCAAATGACATGATGCTCACTAACACCATCGAGTTAGCATTCCAGCTAGAGTCTATCGACAGGTTAGCATAGGAGCTAGGTGTGCAGCAACAGCAGTGGCAGCCAAGCCAGACATCGCTGACATATGCAGTGAGCATGGAGGAACCTGGTGACACGGCAGAAGAGATCGAAGCAAACACCATGAACCGGAGGACTGCTACGAAACACTCCAGTGTGGCAGCTGTGGTTCTCCAATGCACCGAGAGAGAGCACGTTTTTGCCCGGCAAGGGGACAACGATGCAAGAAGTGCAGAAAATTTAACCACTTCACTATAGTTTGCCAGTCAACGACACCGCTGAGCCCAGTGGCCAAACAAAGCCACCCGCCCATGACGACCATCCACACAGTAGAGTCCAGGGGTACGGTGTATGCATTCTGCACGGTGGAGATGGACAATGTTACTTTGCCGCTCCTGCTCGACACTGCTGCAGTGAGATTGATGCTGAATTGGGCCACGGTGAAGAAGCTTTTCTCAACCACATGATTGGAAAGAACCCAACGGCGCTGCATGGGTATGGTGGCTACAGAATTAGCATTTAGGTACCATCACACTAATGGTCCACTACGCATTAGTAGTTACTGACTTTGTGTTTCAAGTGACCACGCATGGAGACAACATATTAGGATGTGACTTTTTCTACCAACTGGGTTTCTCTATCTGCGACAGTAATGGACTCTGCTTGACCAACTACGATGGTTGGGACGCAACATACCTTGATGACAATGAGTGGGACGAGACACAACAGGATGATGACGATGAGAGCACAGCCATCCCGTGTGCACAGGAGGAACGCTGCCCGGAGATGGGACAGCAACCGGACTTGCCTCAGATCCTTGGCCAGTATGAGCCCATGGGAACCACTGTGGAGTTGCAGGAGAGGGAGCCCACGCCCAAAGAAGATCCCAGGACACAGCAAGCCGACACAGATCGTGACAATGATGATAGTGACACATCACAACAACCACACTTTCCGGGTGAAGGGGAGAAGGGACCAGACTGCTTCCGAATCCTTGCACAGTGCCAGTCTACAGGAACCACAGCTGAGCGGCTGAATGAAGAGTCCGTGATCGTACAGGACACAGCAGAGGCACCAGACGTCTTCCGGATCCATGACCAGCATTGGCCTCCAGGGACCGCCACTGTAGTGCTGGATAAAGAGTCTGTGACCCACCAGGTAACAGCAGAACCACTACAGCCTATGACAGACATGGAAACTGCATCACCGCAATGACACATGCAGCTGAACAGAATGCCACCTGTGGTGTTGGACTGGGTTCAGGTCCGCAAAACTGAGTGACTGGACCCACAGTCAGCTACAACACAGCCTCCAGCACCACTGACACCCATGAGGATCGCCGCTCAGCTGGGACCAGCGACCTGACAGATGGTTCGGTGTGACACACCAACTGTCTCTGTCAAGTTCGAGTGACGGCTCCAGGGGACGAGGCTTCGCGGGAGTCAGGTCACACAGTGTGGGACCTGGACTGAAGTTTTGTGGGAGACGGTCCCAGTCCGGGGGACCCAGCACCTCCAGAGGCGCATCTACCATGGGCTCGCTATAAGGCACCTCCAACAGAACTGCCTTCCCCATGGAAGAGAGTGAGAAAGAAGGAACTGTTTAGCTAGGGGCACAGCTGCCAACTGAGAGTGGCAGAATAACCCAGTCAGCCACGCTGGGCTACGCGATGGTCCACCTGCTAGCTCTACTTAGTCCAGTGTTTGATGTGATGCTAAATTGGGGAAGGTTAATTAGATTATGTTCTGTGTTTTCCCGGGGGGGGGGGGGTGTAATGAAAGGGTTAATGGGCACTGGTGTGATGACGCAGCTATATAGTGACATCATCATGGTGAGCCATAAATGGGGAGAGTTGCCCATCTTAGGGATCTCTCAACTCCCAGCGATATAGTGCACAGTCATAGTAAATCTGTACTGTATGACTCACTGTTTGTTATAATAAAGTTCGTGTTCCAGCACAGCCCGATTCTCCGTTGGTCATTCTGGGTTTCCAGACATAACATGGACTTTTTAATTTGGTTTAAGTCACACTGTATTTTAAATTGATAGTACTCATAAAATACCAGCAATTTTTTCCAATAATCTTTAGACTGATACCATTATGAAACCTTGGTTATGATGATGATGATGCAGAAAATCTAATTACATGAAGTCGCTTTTGTTATCATCCCCAAGGATACAAACAGAGTGTGGAAAGTGGGAGGTTATACATGTGGGAAAATTCCACATTCCAGATTTCAGTTACAGAGTCACTCCCAACAGAGAATGAACCCCTATGCATGGTGGCTACTATGACCGTAGGTGAGTACACAATATAGATTTTTTCCCCTAAATAGTCAATTCACAGTTGTTTGCAATGTGAAAAAACTGACTGAAAACTTTCTTCCTCTTAGAATGGATCTTCATATGCGCTCCAGCCAGATACGATGTTTTAATAATCAAAATCCAGAGAACTGACAGCAGCTCCGTGCTGCCACTGATGGAGGAGTCACTGCTGTGTGGCCTATTATGACTTTAAACAACACACCTGTGGTTAATCGTCTTGGTAAGTAAACTTTTCATACTATACATAATGGCTGTGTTTACCTGCCTTTTTTTTTTTGTGTTTTGCTTCATCCAGCACTGTCAGAATGAGCTAAAGTCATAGCATTGTCCAATCACCTGTGTTTCTGACTGTCCATCCAAACTTGGGAGAATTGCCTACTTCTTGGGTTTGCATCCAGGTGTGCTTAAGGTCAAGGTATGGGTCAATACTGTAGGTCCCAAAAAATGAGTAGTCCATTCCTAATCTAAAAAAAAAAACATAGTTTCTAGGGAACAGGGGTCTACAACTTGTGGGCTCTTTTGCCCATAATCACTGGCTCCCCGTGGGCTCACAAAAACACTGAAAGCAACCTAACAAACTTAATATGTAAAAATGAAAAAAAAAAATATATCAGAAAAAAAATATTTAAAATTATGAGGGAAAAAGCTACAAGTGACAAGAGACAAATATTTGATTTTAAAAAAAAGTAATAAATCTACAAAAAATTGCAATTTGAGAGAAAAGGTCTTATATTTGCAAATATTAGTAATAGCAAACTTGTGACAAAAAAATGTAAAAGTTGATAAATCTGAAGATAAAAATAACATAAGAAAAATCAAACTAAAGAAAAAAAATTCAGAAAAACACTGCAATTTTTTTTTTAGGAAAAAAGTTTCAGATTTATGAGTAAAAGCTAATTTCTAAGCACCATATGTAAAAGGAAAACATTTGCAGCCCCATACAGATTTTTCTACGAAAAAATTCCCTTAAAATGGCTCTTTTTATAATAGAGGTTGCAGAGGCATGTCAAGGCTATATAATATTTATGTTTATATACTGGAGAGAGAGAGAGAGACAGACAGAGAGAGAAAGAGAAGGAGACTACGCTTTGTATATAGTTTCATTCTTCTGTCAATACCTTGGTGCTGGTTTTGACTGCTCCTATGTATATGGGAAAGAAACGTTCTCTTATTTTATTCCTGTATTTTCTGTTTAACCATCTTCTTACCATAGAATATATTTGACTGTATGTGCTTTTGTTTTATATCACACTTGCTTTGGCAATGTAAACGTAGGTTTCCCATGCCAATAAAGCCAAACTGAATAGAAATTGAGAGAGAGAATGAATTCAGCGAAGGCTCTCCATGACCTCCATGCAGAGTAGCCCAGAGTGCCACCCAGTTCACTTATATATGTCGCCCGTGTGACATGAAAATTGATCTATGTCAGGAATGAACAAACTGCATTAGCACCAGTGTGATGAGAAACAGAGCGATTTGTGTGTATAGCCGCTTTCAAAATGTTTATTGTTTATTATACCATCAGTCTCTCTGTTGCAGACTGTGACACAATTGAAAACATCTGCCCAAACGCAATCTGCAAGCCACAATTTCGTCTCAATAACAAGTTCCTTAAATGTGTGTGCAACACAGACTTCTGCAATGGGAATATTACCTGGATCCCAGACTTTGAACAACCTCCAGGTGCCTACTCTTATTCTGCATGTAAGATAATATTTACAGTGTAACTGTAAATTGCTGATTAATGTGTTTTATGTTGTAGTTATAGAGACATGCAAAAATTTTCAGTAGTTTTATTGCTGGGTATTTTATGGTTTAATATGAGTACACTTGCATATTACTTCAAATTAGATACAGTCAATATAAAAAGTCTACACACCGTGTTCAATATGCAGGTTTTGTGATGTAAAAAAATTAGATCAAGATAAATCACTTCAAAACTTTTTCCACCATTAATGTGACCTATAACCTGTACAACCCAATTGAAAAACAAACTGAAATCTTTTAAGGGGAAAAAATAAAAAATCTGATTCCTTGACCATGAAAACATATGACTAGCAATTGGATTGACAATGATAGGATTAGTGGTTCAGTAGTTATTCACGAAAATGGCATTTTCCGTAATGGCGGCCACAGTTCCCCCCATACAGTGTTTGTGTGTACGTTTTCAGATTCCTTGACCATGAAAACATATGACAAGCAATTGGATTCACAATGATAGGATTAGTGGTTCAGTAGTTATTGACGAAAATGGCATTTTCTGTAATGGCGGTTTAGCGCCACAGTTCCCCCCATACAGCGTTTGTGTGTACGTTTTCAGATTCCTTGACCATGAAAACATATGACTAGCAATTGGATTCACAATGATAGGATTAGTGGTTCAGTAGTTACTGACGAAAATGGGATTTTCCGTAATGGCGGTTTAGCACCACAGTTCCCCCCATACAGTGTTTGTGTGTACGTTTTCAGATTCCTTGACCATGTAAACATATGACTAGGAATTGGATTGACAATGATAGGATTAGTGGTTTATTAGTTATTCACGAAAATGGCATTTTGCGTAATGGCAGTTTTCTTGTGGACGGTGATCCGGATCACCACCAAAATCTAATCATCTGTAGGATACCCCATTTCTGACAATCTGTGAAAATTTCATGAAAATCCGTCCATAACTTTTTGAGTTATCTTGCTAACAAACAGACAAGCAAACAAACAGACAAAAAGACAAACCAACGCCGATGATCACATAACCTCCCCCTTTTGGCGGAGGTAATAAAAAACTTACAGTAATCTGTTTGTATAAATATGCACACCCTGTTATAACTTGGGATATGGCTGTATTAAGAATTAACCAATCACATTCAAACTCATGTTAAATTAGAGTCACCACACACCTGCCACCATATAAAGTGCCTCAATTTAACCCCAAATAAAGTTCAGCTGTTCTAGTAGGCTTTTCCTGACATTTTTGTAGTCACATCTTACAGCTCGAGCCATGGTCCGTAGAGAGCTAACAAAGCATCAGAGGGATCTCATTGTTCAAAGGTATCAGTCAGGAGGAGAGTACAAAAGAATTTGGAATCACCCAGCCAGAGTCCAGACCTGAATCCCATCGAACATCTGTGGGGTGATCTGAAGAGGGCTGTGCACAGGACATGCCCTCACAATCTGACAGATTTGGAGTGTTTTTGCAAGGAAAAGTGGGCAAATATTGCCACATCTTGATGTGGCACGCTGATAGACTCCTACCCAAAAAGACTGAGTGCTGTAATAAAAGCCAAAGCTGCTGCAACAAAGTATTAGTTTAAGGGTGTGCATATTTATGCAAACAGGTTATTATAATTTTTTTATTTTTTATTTTTCCCTTTGAAATATTTCAGTTTATTTTTCAATTGGGTTGCACAGGTTATAGGTCACATTAATGGTGGAAAAAGGTTTGAAATGATTTATCTTGGTCTCATTTTTTTACATCACAAAAACCTGGCATTTGAACAGGAGTGTGTAGACTTTTTTATATCCACTGTAAATTTGGTTGTACTCTTTAAGTTACTTTTGATCTGGTATGTTTGTATTGTAATAATATGACTGTAGTGGATTTATAACTTATTTAATTGAAATTGGTGATGAAATCTTTTTATTCTAGTTTAGAAAATGTTTTTTTTTTAAATTTGATTTTTTTCCCCTCATACACCCCGTTCCAAGTTATTATGCAAATAGGATTTTAGTGTCATAAACATTAAATTTTTTGTTTTTCAATTAAACTCATGGATGGTGTCGTGTCTCAGGGCTCTTTGGATCACTGATATCAATCTCAGACACCTGTCATAATTAGTTTGCCAGGTGAGTCCAATTAAAGGAAAACTACTGAAGAAGGATGTTCCACATTATTAAGCATGCCACAGGTTTCAAGCAATATGGGGGGGGTGGTCATACCTTGTCTTGGACAAGGTATGAAAACATTAGATAATTCACGAAGACTTAAGCGAGATCACTGTACTGTGAAGAAATTTGTGGCTGATTCAGAGCACAGATGGGTTCGTGCACATAAAGGCATAATGAGGGAGGTTTCTGCCAGACAAATTCATCGGACTAAGAGAGCAGCTGCTAAATGCCATTACAAAGCAGCAAACAGGTATTTGAAGCTGCTGGTGCCTCGGGAGGCTCACGAACCTCAAGGTATAGGATCCTCCAGAGGCTTGCAGTTCTGCATAAACCCACTATTCGGCCACCCCTAACCAGTGCTCACAAGCATTAGAAATGGTTGCAGTGGACCCAGAAATACATGAAGACTAATTTTCAAACAGTCTTGTTTACTGATGAGTGCCATGCGACCCTGGATGGTCCAGATGGATGGAATAGTGGATGGTTGGTGGATGGCCCCCATGTCCTAACAAGGCTGCGACGTCATCAAGGAGGTGGTGGAGTCATGTTTTGGGTGGGGATTATAGGGAGAGAGCTGGTAGGCCCCTTTAGGGTCCCTGAAGGTGTGAAAATGACCTTGGCAAAGTATATAGAGTTTCTGACTGACCACTTTCTTCCATGGTACAAAAAAAAGAACCCTGCCTTCCGTAGCAAAATTAGCTTCATGCATGGCAATGCACCATCTTATGGTACAAAGAGTACCTCTGTGTTGTTGGCTGCTATGGGTATAAAAGGAAAGAAACTCATGGTGTCCCCCACCCCCCACCCTCGACCTCAACCCTATTGAGAACCTTTGGAGCATCCTCAAGCAAAAGATTTATGAGGGTGGAAGGCAGTTCACATCAAAACAGCAGCTGTGGGAGGCTATTCAGACATCTTGCAAAGAAATTCAAGCAGAAACTCTCCAAAAACTCACAAGTTCAATGGATGCAAGAATTGTGAAGGTTATATCAAAGAAGGGGTCCTATGTTAACATGTAACTTGGCCTGTTAAGATGTTTTTGATTGAAATAGCTTTTGATTTCAGTAAATATGACCTCCTAATGCTGCAAATTCAACAAATGATCACTTTCAGTTCTTTACAACTAATAAAATGTTTGGAAACTCTGTTGTGCATAATTATTTGGAACAGTACATTTTGATTTACTTTTTTTTTTATTTTTGCAAAAAATCATTATCATTGGGAGTTTTGTTCAATAAAATTTGAATTATGCTCTAACAGTTGATGACTTGAAAATTATACTGACTGTCATTTGCCTCAACTATTTAGGAAAATTATAGACAAATATCATTTGCATAGTCATTTGGAATGCGGTGTACATTTATGATTTTGTCCTCATAACGTTTTTCACTCTTAAAAATGAAATCTTTGCCATGAATTTCCAAACTTTAACTAGTGTTTGCAGCTTTTTACTTACAAACAAGTCTTTTTTATTATATAGTTGAGAGTATAATCTCATAAATTTGAGGCATTTTTTGTCATGATGCTGAGCACGGGGGGGGGGGGACATGTTCATGCTTCCAGTTTGTGTTAGATTATTTTCTGTATTTCCTTATTTCTGTTTTTGTATTTATATGTATTATGATTTAGAGCTGTCTGTTGTTTCTGTTTGTTCATTATTTTTTCTGTTACTTAGTTCAGTTATTTTCAGTCCTGCCTAATTACTTATTCTGTCTATGACCATTTTGTCATGTGTCTGAGGTCCAATGTCATTCCAGACCTCAGACACAGACTGTTGTTGTTTTGTGTATCTCTGTTCTTGTCTGCTTATTTCTGTAGGATTATTTTGTGTTCCATTTTTGCCCCTCTCTCTCTCCAGACACTCCCCACTGGCTGCTCAGCTTGCTGCTGCAGTGAGCAGCTTGTAATCAGCGCACCTGCAGCAGCTACTCGCCTGCCTCCACTCTATGTCATTAGTTCTCCCTGTATTTATTCTCTGTTGGTTTGTTCATTATTTGTCATGGTGTTAGTCACTCCTGATTAGTCTATTCCCTGTGACTAGTCATTATCTCAGTCATTTCCCTGTTTGACTGTGTTGGTGCTGTTTTTCCTTGGAGCACAGCCTGGCTCCGGAACACACAAAGTAAGTCTCCTTTTCTCCCCTCTGAGTACACGTTTTTGTTTCCCTCCAGAGGTCCAGTCCTGCCCTTGAGCATAACGTGTACTCATCTCCTAGTCTAGCAGTGATTCCTGTGCTGCTTAGGCGATTAATTGACTGTGTTGGACACTTTGTATAGATAAATCCTTGTTGAATAAACACACTCTTCACCTGCACATGGGCTCATCTCTTTCCATTCTTGAGCCACGTAAAGGCATACGTATATGACACATTTAGTTTTGTATCATTATTGATATTCACCTGTGTGGAATTGAGCCTCCCTTCATCTTTGCCCTCACCTCTCCTTTTGTATTTAGTATCATGTATGTTATATTAATTGCATTCCTTGTGTTGTATTTATCTTATCCTGGTCTTGGTGGGTTATTAGTATGGTTTTCTCTTTGTGTATTACTGTGTCTGACCTCATTCTGTATTCATGTTCTCCTGTGCTTTTATTTTGACAGCGCCCCTTGTTACTTCCTCTCTTAGCTCATGTTCGTGGGCTGTCTCAGCTGTCAGCTGTTTTTTTTTTTTTGTACTTATTTTGTACGCGTAGGTAGATTTGTTTTGCAGACTGGTGACAAGCCACCAGCTGCCGGTCGCTGCGTGCACAAGCGCCCCTTAACTCCCTAACCTGCATGTTTTTGGCATGTGGGAGGAAACCGGAGAAATCCCGGAGTAAACCCACGCAAACACGGGGAGAACATGCAAACTCCACACAGATCACTGTTGGCCGGCGGCAAGGATCGAACCCACGATCTCACGATCCCCGCGATCCCCCGGCTGAGGGTAAAACTGTGCTGCCGCAGTGCTAACCACTGCGCCACAGTGCAGCTGTCAGCTGTTGGTTTGATTGTCATCGCCCATGTCACCCACATCTGTGTATCATTTGTATTGATTCCCTCTGTGCCTATTTGTGCCCTTCAGAGGTAAAGTGGGCTATCCCACAAAACCATTATTTTGAGAAAATGAGCTCTAAAGTTGAAATATTCTCAAAAAATCAGTGTGCCTATATCATTATATAGGCATATATAGTGTGCCTATATCATTAAAAAGTTACCCCTAATGGTATAGGCACACTGATTTTTTGAGAATATTTCAACTTTAGAGCTCATTTTCTCAAAATAATGGTTTTGTGGGATAGCCCACTTTACCTCTGAAGGGCACATTTATAAGGTGCTGCAATGCAATCCATTGCAGCGGCCTTATCTCCATTATCCAGGCGAAAGTTCTACATCTCTCCTCTCACTATGCATTCCCGTGTGTTTGAACGTGTGTGACTCTGTCTTAGACTCCAGCCTCAATTTCCCCATTTTCCTGGCATTCCTGTATGCTTCTGCTTGGTCCCATCCAGGCTTTTCTCCCCTTCCTCAAGACGTGAGCCCCATTCTCCTCCGGCATCCCCGCACGCCATTTTCTCCTGGTTTTCCTATTTTTGTAAGTGTCGTGTTTTGTGTAGTTTTTGTGTTTTTTATATTAAACGTCTTGCAACTCACAGTCCAGTGCCTGGGTCTTCATCCTGCCCTGGTAGGGCAATTTATGACAGCAGGATGCTGCCAATGAGTGACCCAGATGCCGTGAGTTGTTTCTTTGTTTTTGTTTTTTTTTTCCTCCCGTATATTTTTTGTTAAGTTTGTGTTTTTGCTGGTATGTCAGTTCACATGGACTTCAGTCTGCTCGGGCTGGATGAGGAGGAGTGCTGGGTGATGCAATTAGTTAAAGACCTCATCTCAGACGCCCAACCTACCCATACCTCCAAGAAAGCCCTGAAACGGCTGGACAACGTGGTGGAAGTGATTGAGGCAACCCCTAGCCTGAGGAGTTATCCGGAACTCACAGGTCTCCTCACTTTCATTTTCAACCTCCAACATATTTTCCACAGGCTGGTAGGAAGCTCTCCTTTAACTGTGCCTGAGCTGACGAAGAAACGTCCCCTGTTGCAGTCATTTCCAGCCTCCGTTCCTCACCATTTATTGTCTGTACCTGAGCCAACAAAAGAGCGTCCCCGGGTGCAGACATCATCAGCCTCTCGCCGCCATTCAGCTGAAGCCCGCCTGAGGAACTCTTCCGCCTTCCCAGTAGTTTCCTCCTTGCCGCTCTGGAGAACCGCAGCAGCAGCCCCCTCGTCATTTTGGAATTTTTTCCCCACGGCTGTCCCGTCAGTCTCCGCCTCCTCATCTGCCGCTGCTGCCTCCCTCTTCTCCACGACATCAACGTCCGCTGTTAAGAATTTGGCCATCCTCAGGTCTGCAGGGCCGGCTCCTCCACTCTCCACCTTTGTGCCCTCACCCGCTGCAGTGAGCGAGAGGGAGTTATCCAGTCCTACTGCAGCCACAACCACCAGATCCCGGGAACTAAGGCAAGTACCCTTCCATTTTTTAACATCCAAAACTGAATTTTCTTGTCTTATTCCTGGAGGGGTGGGCTCAGCAGCAGTTACCCACTTTAGCTGAGCCCTCACCGCCGGCTGCTGCAACTAAAACTTTTTCTTCACCTGCTTCTCCTGTGTCCCTCTCTACTTCCCCTGTGAGTCCGCCGGTCCTGGGACGGAGCCACCGGACGATGGAGGGGTCTGCGGTTTCAGACGGTCCTGCTCCAGCCCTGCAGCCATGTCCTGGATGGGAGAAGAGCGCCTCTTGTGTCCCGGAACCTGAGCCAACAAATAAGTGTCCCGTGGTTTCAGCATCACAGGACTCAGCACCAGTGATGAGATGATATCCAGTTCCAGATGCCACCAGTGTCACCAGCATCAGCCGCCATGCCTGGGAGTTCACCAGCTTTACCTACCATCATGTCTGCTGCGTGGGCCGCCGCAGCAGAGTCGCCGGAGTCCTGGATGGCGATGGAGCTTGAGTCTAGGCAAGTACTCTGTTCTGTGTCTACACAATCAGTTCTAGAGAAACCTTGTCTTGCTCATATTGTGGAGAACGAGTTGCAGATTCCCTCTGCTCCTGAGTCCTTCTCAGCAGGCTCCACTGCTGCCAGTAATAGTATTCTGGTGTACGTTTCTTACTCTCTGTCTGAGGTGGCCGTGTTGGGGATGGATTTCCAGACGAATTCATTTGAGATGTCCGAGCCTGATTTGCCAGAGTACTGGACGGCGGTGGAGCTCGAACTAAGGCAATTCCTCTTTTTTGTTTTCACTTTATCAGTTTTAGAGAGGTCTTGCTTTGCTCTTGATGAGGAGAACCAGCTGCTGCCACCAACTGCATTTGAGTTTTCCTTGTCGGGCTCCGCTGCTACCGGTGATTCTGATCCAGTGTTTGTTTCTTCTCTCCTGTCTGAGTCCTCATCTGGTTCCGCCGATGGTCATCAGTCCACTGTGTGTGGGTCCGCTGATGGTCATCAACCTTCGCCTGAGGTCACCAAGGGTCCTTCATCTTCAATGCCGCCTGCTTGGGTGGCTTTGGAACTCTGGGAGGCCACCTGATTTATTCCACCACATGATCTGGTGGTCTTGGGACTCCAGTCGGCCACCTGAACTGGCTTGTTTTCTCACTCGGTGGGATTAAGGTTTCTGTAATTACCTTACTGTATCTGTTCTGTTTTGTCGGTCATGAGTGAGTATTTTGGTTTCGGTCCCTCCTAACCTGGGTTTCCCCACCACCATCCCGGGGTGTTTTATTTTTCTATTCCTGTTGGGGTGCATTATTTTTCATTTGCTGTTTGGGAGGTGTTCTTTTGTTTTCTTTTTTGTTTGTTTGTTTATTTTGTTTCTTTTTTCTTTTTCTCTTTGATGTTACGTAGGGTGTCTGGTACCCACCCCTTGGGAGGGGGGCTCTGTCATGATGCTGAGTATGGGGGGGGAGCACCGTGCCCATGCTTCCAGTTTGTGTTAGATTATATTCTGTATTTCCCTATTTCTGTTTTTGTATTTATATGTATTATGATTTAGAGTTGTCTGTTTTTTCTGTTTGATCATTAGTTTTCCTGTTTCTTAGTTCAGTTATTTTTGGTCCTGCCTAATTACTTATTGTGTCTAATGTAGAGGATGCCTTCACAAACGAGACTGAGTTTATTTCTCAGGAGAGGTTTATTGAAAGTCTACATCCTCTAACAAGCAAGTATCTCAACAAAAGAGAAAGAACAATCATTCGACACAGCTCTTATATTCCCCAGAGACACAAAACCCCCCAACATCAAATATTACATTCCCAGCCCACAGTCCTTCAGTAAACATATAGCTTCCGAGGCTCCTTGGCGTCACTATTGTCTTTCAACACTTCAGCCTCGGGGGCTCCTGCTGGGACATTCTCTCTGACTTCCCGTCTTCCAAGAAACCACTTCACACCTCCCGAGGTCTCCGCCGGGTCAGGACTCCTTGGCCGTTTAGACGTGAAGTTCCCAGAGTATGTACCGTCATGCCTACTGAACATATGTGAGGGGAAAATGCATACCATACATGCATACTATATATGGGCCCTAAATGCGCACCATACTAAGACCATTTAGTATTGTATCATTGTTATTATTCACCTGTGTGGACTTGAGCCTCCCTTCATCTTTGCCCTCACCTCTCCTTTTGTATTTAGTGCCATGTATGTTATATTAATTGCATTCCTTGTGTTGTGAAGAAAGGAGGCAGGCAAAGCAATGAGCTGGATGACACAGTAACTTTATTCTTTCTCCAACATATTTTACAGCAAAACAGATTCCTGGGTCTCTGTGCATTCCTCTTTTATATCTTAATTCCCATGCATCAAGACACAGAACTTCCAACCATAACACATTGTTGTTTGAACAAAGAACTGTGTGGCACATTAACATAACATAACGGCGGCACCACTTCAACACCCTACTTCTCCCAGCGGTTCCAGCATTTACTCCTCTCCCAGGGCGGCACATAGTCCTTACTGTCCCATCTGATTCCCCCCGGTGACACCTCCCCTTTTGGTCCATTGTTCCCTGGGTGGAGAAGTCCAACACCATGCCCCCACACAGCCCCCCCGAACACCCAGAAAGGGCACTAACCCCCTTCCCTCATCCTTTGGGCTTGAGCTGTCGCCCATAGCAGCTGTAGCAGGGGGTCGCCAATCCAGTCGAACCACCCTGCTGGCATGGTGTACAGGAGGGCACGTCAGTCTGTGGAGGGAAAAAGGGAGGGGGAGAAAACAAAAGCGGGCTTCAGCCTGTCGAGGCAGACGGTCTCCCTACGTCATCCCAAGTCTAACACAAAATGCTTTGTCCCACATTCCAACACCCTGAATGGTCCGTCGTGCAGTGGGCGCAGCGGGGTCCGGTGTGCATTGTGCCTGACAAAAACAAAGCTGGCATTCTGCAAGCTTTTTGGGTTGAAGCTGCAGGGAAAACAATGGTGGGCAGGGCCCAGTACATTAAAAGCCTCCGTACTGTGCAAAAATTGCACAGGCGGATCAGCCTCGGGTGCGGGGTTTTCCGGTAAAAACTCTCCAGGGATCTGCAGCGGCTGAGAAACAAACAAGTTCTGCCGGGGAGGCTGCCAAATCCTCCTTAGGTGCGGAGTGCAACCCTAAAAGAACCCAGGGCAGGCAGTCAACCCAATTTGTGTCCGTGAGCAAAGCTCTGAGCGCTGCTTTAAGCGACCTATGAAAACACTCGCATAACCCATTAGCCCGGGGGTTGTACACACTAGTGTGGTGAATTTTGACCCCCAGGCTCTGGGTCATCGCAGACCAGAGTTCTGAAATGAATTGTGGACCCCTGTTGGATGTGATGTCCGATGGAGATCCAAAACATGCAACCCAAGCCGACAAAAAAGCATGCGCCACTTCCGCGGACGTGGTAGAAGCCAGCGGGACCACTTCAGGCCAGTACATGGTGCGGTCTACGACTGTCAAAAGGTGCGTGAAACCTTGCGATGGCGGGAGGGGTCCCACCAAATCCATGTGGACTTGGTCGAACCTCCTAGCCAGGATTTGGAACGGCTCGAGGGGGGCTCTGGTGCGCTTGTGTACTTTGGCCCATTGGCATGCAACGCAAGCTGCAGCCCACTCTTTCACGTCCTTGCGCAAGCGTGGCCAGGCGAATTTCACCCCCACTAGCTTCACTGAAGCGCGCACTCCCAGATGCAAAAGGGAGTGGACCGACTCAAAAATGTGACTGCGCCAAGAGCTCGGAACCACAGGCAGCCAGTGGAGACGTCGCAGAGCAAGAGAGGGCACTCTTCTTGCACCACCCTGCTCTCCAGCCTTAACCCAGTTGGCGCAGTCTGGACCGCGCAAATGTCCACGTCCCCAGCTTGCTCCGCGGCCATGGTGGGGAAATCTATTCCCATGTAAACTGGGGAGACTAACGCACACAACAGACAATCGGCCACAACGTTGAGCTTGCCGGCGAAGGGTTGAATGTCGGTAGTAAACTCCGAAATCACGGCCAAATGTAGTTGCTGCCGGGCCGACCACAGTTCCGAGACCTTGGCCTTCGCGTACGTCAGCGGCTTATGGTCCACGAACGCAGTGAACTCGCACCCCTCCAGCCAGAACTGGAAATGGTGCGTCACCAGGTGGATAGCCAGCAGTTCACTATTGATCGCACTGTACTTGCGTTCGTTGTCATGCAAAGTGCAGCTGAAAAATGCAAGCGGCTGCCACGAACCTGAGATGCACTGCTCCACCCCTGCCCCTGAGACAACATCAGATGCATCCGTAGTGAGCGCTATCCATGCAGACAGATCTTGGTGGTGCAGCACAGCCTCCGCAAGTGCTGTTTTGGTATCAGTAAAAGCCTGGACTCGCTCGGGAATCCAGTTGATGGTTTCCGTGGGCTTCTTTTTATTAAGCGCAGCATACAACAGCTGCATCAGTTGGGTTGCCTGGGGAAGGAAACAGTTAAAAAATTAACTATTCCCAAAAACTCCAGTAGCTCTCTCACAGTCTGCGGACGCGGAAAGTCCGCAGACTGTGAAAGTCCGTGTGAAAGTCAGACTGAAAGTCTGTCGTCTGGTAACGAAATGCGGTGGCCCAAAAAATTCAATCTCTGGCACGCCAAACTGGCACTTTGCCGGGTTAATTATCAGCCCGTGCCCGTGAGTGCTGGGAACTGTGTGAGCAAATGTTAGTACGTACCCTCTGGAGCTATAACGTTAGCCAGTGTTGTCAACCCAGCTCCCCAAGCTGTGCAGGGCAGTGAAGTAAAAGAGACAATGTCCACTAATCTCCTATTAGCAACATCGACAAACAACCCATAAGCACATAGAAAATCTGCTCCTAAAATGGGGCTGGAGCATGCAGCTATCACAAAGTCCCACTGAAAGTTGTGTCCGTGTAAGCATATCATCAGTGTCTGCTCGCCAATTATCCTGATGGTGGATCCACTGGCGGTCCATTGTTCCCTGGGTGGAGAAGGCCAACACCATGCCCCCACAGTGTTGTATTTAACTTATCCTGGTCTTGGTGGGTTATTAGTATGGTTTTCTCTTTGTGTATTATTTTGTCTGACCTCATTCTGTATTCATGTCCTCCTGTGCTTTTATTTTGACAGTGCCCCATGTTACTTCCTCCCTTAGCACAAGTTCGTGGCTGTCTCAGCTGTCAGCTGTTGGTTTGATTGTCATCGCTCATGTCACCCACACCTGTGTATCATTTGTATTGATTCCCTCTGTGCCTATTTATAAGGTGCTGCAATGCAATCCATTGCAGCGTCCTTGTCTCCGTTATCCAGGCGTAAGACCTACGTCTTTCCTCTCACTATGTATTCCTGTGTGTTTGAACGGGTGTGGCTCCATCTTGGACTCCAGCCACAATTCTCCCTATTTTCCTGGCGTTCCCGTACGCTGCTGCCTGGTCCCGTCCACGCTTTTCTCCTCTTCCTCCAGACATGAGCCCCGTTCTTCTCCTGCGTCCCCGCATGCCATTTTCTTCCAGCTTTCCTATTTTTGTAAGTGTGGTGTTTTGTATAGTTTTTGTGTTTTTTGTATTAAACATCTTACAACTCACAGTCCAGCGCCTGGGTCTTCATCCTGCTCTGGTAGGGCGATTTGTGATATTTTCCATGTAAATTTACAGGTCATAAAGTATTGGGGGGTTTTTATCTCATAAATTTGTGACTTTTTGTGATAACTGTATGATTTATTTGTAAAATTGTATCTTTTTTCTTCTAAATTTGTGAGCTCTGTCTTGCTAATTAGGGATGCTTTAGTTGTGTAGTATTCACATGTACCTAATCCAGATTATATAACCAAATATCAGACAATAATAAATTAAATATTTAATGATTTCAAATACGTTCAGTGAAATAAGTTAATAAATTCACAAAGATGACTGGAGATGCCATCATCTCTGGTGTCTGGTTCAAGAGTGTTTTCACCATTTGAATCAAAAGGTCTTATTTGTCATTCCCAGATAGTGTTACAGTAACATCTTTGTTCTTTTCTTTTAGCTGGAATCATGACAACAGCAGCAATATCAGGAGTAATATTCCTGGGTGTGATTTTGCTCCTCATGTGCTTCCTGATTGTTGCCACTGCCAAAAGAGGGGAGATCTTTTCCAGCAAAAGTAAGTTGTTTTTTTTTTTTTTTTTTTAATCCACCGTAGTGGCTGTATAAATGAAGTTTGTTTTTGCTTTTGTGTGTGTTTGTGTGTGCAGGCTTGTAGTTTTATTTGGTGAGGATGAGTGTTTGTGTGTTGCGTTTCATTTCGAGCACCATGGAAGGTGGGGTATATTTTATTTCAGAGGGGGCTGCCATGAAAAAAGAATAGCAGAGAACAAATTAATGTGAGATGAACTGGGATGCATGAATGAGCTCAGAGTAGAGCTAAACAGAGAGAAACTAGTGATGGACTGTAGGGGCAGATGTGCTGGTCATTCAAAGCAAGGACAGCTACACTTCCTATTAATTTTTGAATGCTGTAATTCTAAAAAAACAAACAAACATTGTTTAAATCTTCTCTTCTGACACAGTGGTCACTTCTCTAATTTTGCTCATTGTTTTTTTGTTTTTTGTTTTTTTACAAAATAAATGTTTGTGTTGAAGTGCCCTGGTTATTTAAAAAAAAAAACGTGCTAGTACAGCAGTGGTAGAGCCACTGCTGATATTCTGTCATTCTGACAATAAAGAATAACATATTTTAGAATAAATCAAGTATTAATACATTTTTCTCTAATTTTGATCTCCACTGTAGATTATATCATATTCATTCATCTTCTTAACTGCTTAGTCCTTTTTGGGTGTTGGAGCCTATCTCAGCATCTTTGGGTGACAGGTGGGGTACACCCTGGACAGATCACAAGTCCATCACAGTGCCAACACACAGAGACAGATAACCATTCCCTCTTATATTCATAACAAAGGACAAGTTTTCCCCAGTTAACCTATAATGTGCATATCTTTGAACTGTTGGAGGAAATTAGAGTACCCAGCAAAAACTGATGTAGACACAAACTCTACTCAGAAAGGTCACCATTGGCAGGATAGAACTCACAGCCTTATTGCTGTGAAGGCAACAGTGGTAACCACTGTTCTACAGAGTGGTCCTATACATAGACAAGCATATAAAATAATTTGGACTTGGGTAGGACTAGAAGAAAGTTCTTTTTAACATCATCCTACTTCTCTTCAAACATTCACTGCCTGTAATTGCTTCAATATTTTGTTGATGAATTTTGTATTTTATTTTATTCGGTTGTTTTGTTTGTTTTTTAAATGTTTGAAATAGGGCTGAGTGATATACTGTTGTCATGATCCTGAGCATGGCGGAGGGGAGGTGCTCAGCCTCAGTTCAAGTTTAGTCTCTTTCTGTTTGTTTCTTATGGTATGTTGTATTTGGTTCCTATGTAGTTATGAGTTGTCGTATTCTTAGTCTCATCCTCATTGTCCTGTCTTGTTATTGTCATTTTGTATTTATGGTATTATTTACATCATGGGGTTGTGTTGTCTTATTCTTGTATTATTATTTGGTTTCCGGTTTGTGCTTTTATTTTGACTGAGCTGTGTAGCTTCCAGTTGTCAAACTGTTTCGCAGGCTGCCTCACTCATGTAGGCACACCTGTTATGCATCAAGATCATCTCATTTCACTTTTTAAGGGCACGACAACATTCCCCTGTTGTAGTGTCCTACTGTTACCTTCCTCGGCAGTTCTCCGTCAGATGCTGAGTGTTTTTGGGTTTGCCTTAGAGAAGAATGGGAGCACTCCAGCCAGGTAATTTATCCATTTTCCAAATTCCCTCACCCGTGAGCCCCGCTTCTCTTCGGGTGTGCTCTGGCTGAAGTTGTCTCTTTTCCCGAGTGTCCCCGAGTGCCTCAGCCAGTATTTTTCCCAGGCTGTGCTCCTCCTTCCTGGTCGTGAGCCCTGCTCTCCTCTGGTGCATTCATCTCATTATATGTAAGTTTAGTGTTTTGTGTAGTGTTCATCTTTGTTAATAAATGTGCAAAACCACAGCATGCGTTTGGTGTCCTTCTCGAGCCCTTGAAAAGGGCAGTTTATGACAACTCTAGCTCAAAAAAATGAATCACAGTATATTTTCTTAATATCGTGATACACAATACATATTGCAATATCTATTTTGTGTGCTGAATATCCTTTAAAATTTGGTTTTACTTGCATTTTTATTAGAAAGTGTGTGTGTGTGTGTGTGTGTGTGTGTGTGTGTGTGTGTGTGTGTGTGTGTGTGTGTGTGTGTGTGTGTGTTTGAGCAAACTACAGTGAGAGCCATTATCCACGAATGGCAAAAACATGGAATAGTGGTGAACCTTCCCAGGAGTGGCCAGCCAACCAAAATTACCCCAAGAGCACAGCGACGACTCATCCAAGAGGTCACAAAAGACCCCACAACAACATCCAAAGAGCTGCAGTCCTCATTTGCCTCACATAAGGTCAGCGTTCATAACTCCACCATAAGAAAGTGACTGGGAAAAAATGGCCTGCATGGGAGAGTTCCAAGACGAAAACCATTGCTGAGCAAAAACAACATAAAGGCTCGTCTCAGTTTTGCAAGAAAACATCTTGATGATCCCCAAGACTTTTGGGAAAATACTCTGTGGACTGAAAAGACAAAAGTTTAACTTTTTGGAAGGTGTATGTCCCATTACATCCGGCGTAAAAGTAACAGCATTTCAGAAAGGGAACGTCATACCAGCAGTAAAATATGGTGGTGGTAGTGTGACAGTCTGGGGCTGTTTTGCTGCTTCAGGACCTGGAAGACTTGCTGTGGTAAATGGAACCATGAATTCTGCTGTCTACCAAAAAGTCCTGAAGGAGAACGTCCGGCCATCTGTTTGTGACCTCAAGCTGAAGAGTACTTGGGTTCTGCAGCAGGACAATGACACACCAGCAAGTCCACCTCTGAATGACTTAAGAAAAAAAAAAAAATGAAGACTTTGGAGTGGCCTAGTCAAAGTCCTGACCTGAATCCGACTGATATGCTGTGGCATGACCTTAAAAAGGCAGTTCATGCTCACAAACCTTCCATTGTGGCTGAATTACCACAATTCTGCAAGGATGAGTGGGCCAAAATTCCTCCGTAGCACTGTAAAAGACTCATTGCCAGTTATCACAAATGATTGATTGCAGCTGTTGCTGCTAAGGGTGGCCCAACCAGTTATTAGATTTAGGGGGCAATCACTTTTTCACACAGGGCCATGTAGGTTTGGATTTTTTTTCCTGTTAATAATAAACACCTTCATTTAAAACTGCATTTTGTGTTTACTTGTGTTATCTTTGTCTAATATTTAAATTTGTTTGATGATCTGAAACATTTAAGTGTGACAAACATACAAACAAAAAATGAGAAATCAGGAAGGGAGCAAACACTTTTCACACCACTGTATATATATACATATACAGTATAGTCATTTGAAAAAAATTAGGCACACCTTTAAATATTCAGTTCTTTATTAAGAAACGTTCACATATCTATGTCTAACCTTGTTTTTGTTTTTATTTGTATTTTTAACATTTATTTTAGCCATTGTAAGTGGTAATGAATGTGTGGGTGTCCTTAAAAAGATGGGGTGGGGGTGTCCTAATTTTTTCCCCACTATTTGTTTATAGACACATTTTACAGAAAATCTGAAAAAATCTTTAATTCATTTTTTATTGTTTAGTTGTATTACATGAATCTCCCAGTATTTTTAACATTGATATTAAACATCTATATGTCCAAATATGTTAAACACACACACACACACACACACAGCCTTATATAGGGTGTCCTAATTTCTTCATGACTGTATATACAGTCATGTGAAAAAATTAGGACACCCTGTTTCCACCTTATTCTTAGCCCCCATGATGCCTTGCGTGAATTATGGGCACAACTTCTGGTACTAGTTTAGAACATGTGGTTGTCACTGAAATGGGACACTTTTCCTTGTTAAAAAATAATGCCTTCGGCATCAAAAATGCTGGAGCACGGCCTTTTGCACCTCAAAAACAGTAATATAATCATACGACTTCCCACGGCTATGGAGGAATGAGAAGATGACCATAAAAAGTGGCCTCGCAGACAGTAGCTCCATTAGTTAGCTCCACTGCTACAATGCTTATGCTGTAAACAAATAAAAGCTCTGAGATATATCAATGTTTCCACAGCAATAAAGTCACTTGCATTTTGTTAAAATATGTTGGACATAATCAAATTTACCTCAGAGCAGACGTAGAATCTAGTCAGAGCCGCAAAGAACCACAACACTGTGCTTGGGTGTTTTAATGTCGGGGTAAATACAGACAGCTGCAACTGTTAGTTTTACCCTGACATTAAAATGCTCATGCTGTTGTCATGCCGTGAATGCTTGTTATTTAACTTAACAAGTAGAGACCTTTTCTGACAGTGGTTCAAAATTTTATTGATCTATATTTTGTGATAATTTAAAAATTAATGCATGCTGAAGCTGCTAAAATCAAGTCCATATCTTTCCAATGCAGTGCAACGTATGCAAAAAAAAAAAAAAAACAAAAAACACCTATTTGATATCCTTCTTAAATCGTTAAGTCTTAGGAAGCAAACTGTTGCTATTTTTTTTATTATTATTATTATTTTACTTCATGCAGCCTTGCATCTGGTGACATATACAGATGTGGACAAAATTGTTGGTACCCCTCTGTTAATGAAAGAAAAACCCACAATGGTCACAGAAATAACTTGAATCTGACAAAAGTGGTAATAAAAATTCTATGAAAATTAACCAATGAAAATCAGACAATGTTTTTGAATTGTAGTTCAACAGAATTATTTTAAAAAACAAACTCATGAAACAGGCCTGGGCAAAAATGATGGTACCCCTAGAAAAGATTGAAAATAATGTGACCATAGGGACATGTTCAACCAAGATGTGTCCAATAATTAACATCACAGGTGTCTATAAACTTGTAATCAGTCAGTTGGCCTATTTAAAAGGTAACAAGTAGTCACTGTGCTGTTTGTTGACATGGTGTTTACCACACTAAACATGGGCCAAAGGAAGCAAAGGAGAGAGATGTCTCAGGAGATTCGTCATCGTCGTCGGCCTCCGTCGGTCTATGATGACCATGGAAGAGAATCCTAAATGTCTACTCTGCTGGAACAGCACCGCCTGTAGCTGAACAGGCCGATGCGCACCAGTGTTCTACCTTCCAGCGTTGGGCGTTGGTAGGATTCAAGCCTGGGCAGGAAGATATGGAGGACAAGACGTTACCCATGCAGCATGTCCCCCCTCTCCACGTCACTGATGAATCCAAAGGAACCGCAGGGCTGCTATAGTTTGGCACCAGCGCCGTCACAGGAGCTGCCAGAACGATGTTGAGCACAACAGAGAACTGCCTTAAGGGCTCCGACTCCGGATTTTTCCTCAGGGTTGACTCCCAAAGCCTTTCCCGTGACCGGGTGTGCCGCAAGGCAGCGGAGGTTTGAAATCAGGGTTTACCTTCCCCTAGATGGGCTACCTTCCCAGTTTGACGAGCCACCATCTACCCGAAGCATCTGGTTTTAAGGCGCCAGAGATCCGCCCTCGCCCCTTCTCCTATTAGTAAAAGCAGTTCCGCCGGGCTTAGAGACTAAACCACACGGGCAGGCTAGGAGTTGGACTTAGTTGTCAGAGGCTTTTCGAGACGCACGCCGTAAGGAGCATTTTATGAGCACTGGGAGCTTAACCCCAGTACCGCTCCTGGCTATGACAACCTTGGAACCATTTCTATCTCAGGAGATTAGAAAGAAAATTATAGACAAGCATGTTAAAGGTAAAGGCTATAAGACCATCTCCAAGCAGCTTGATGTTCCTGTGACTACAGTTGCACATATTATCCAGAAATTTAAGATCCACGGGACTGTAGCCAACCTCCCTGGACGTGGCCGCAGGAGGGGACAGATAATACGAATAGTAACAAAAGAGCCCAGAACAACCTCTAAACACATTCATGGTGAACTCCAAAGTCAAGGTACAGTACATCAGTGTCAGATCGCACCATCCGTCATTGTTTGAGCCAAAGTGGACTTCATGGGAGACGACCAAGGAGGACACCACTGTTGAAAGCAAATCATAAAAAAGCCAGACTGGAAGTTGCCAAACTGCATGTTGACAAGCCACAAAGCTTCTGGGAGAATGTCCTATGGACAGACAAGACAAAACTGGAACTTTTTGGCAAGGCACATCAGCTCTATGTTCACAGACGCAAAAATGAAGCACACCAAGAAAAGAACACTGTCCCTACTGTGAAACATGGAGGAGGTTCTGTTATGTTCTGGGGCTGCTTTGCTGCATCTGGCACAGGGTGTCTTGAATCTGTGCAGGGTACAATGAAATCTCAAGACTATCAAGGTATTCTAGAGAGAAATGTGCTGCCCAGTGTCAGACAGCTTGGTCTCAGTCGCAGGTCATGGGTCTTGCAACAGGATAATGACCCAAGACACACAGCTAAAAACACCCAAGAATGGCTAAGAGCGAAACATTGGACTATTCTAAAGTGGCCTTCTATGAGCCCTGATCTAAATCCTATTGAACATCTGCGGAAGGAGCTGAAACATGCCGTCTGGAGAAGGCACCCTTCAAACCTGAGACAACTGGAGCAGTTTGCTCATGAGGAGTGGGCCAAAATACCTGCTGAGAGGTGTACAAGTCTCACTGACAGTTACAGAAATCATTTGATTGAAGTGATTGCCTCAAAAGGTTGTGCAACAAAATATTAAGTTAAGGGTACCATCATTTTTGTCCAGGCCTGTTTCATGAGTTTGTTTTTTAAAATAATTCTGTTGAACCACAATTCAAAAGCATTGTTTGATTTTCATTGGTAAATTTTCATAGAATTTTTATTTATTAACCGGAGTGGTGGCTCAGTTGGTAGAGCATCCGCCCCACACCTGGGAGGCAGGGGTTCAAATCCCGGCCGGGTCATGCTGAAGACCATATAAAAGTGGGACTTTCTGCCGTCCAGCTTGGTGCTCAGCAATAATAGAATGGAGGAGGGAAATCTGTGGTGGCGCCTTGCACGGCAGCGGCCCTCTGATTCTACATATGGGGTGTGTGTGATTAACACTGTAGATAGGAAAAACATAATTTCATTCTACTGTACATGATCGGTTGAATGACAATAAAGGGTGATTTAATTTATTACCACTTTTGTCAGATTCAAGTTATTTCTGTGACCATTGTGGGTTTTTCTTTCATTAACAGAGGGGTACCAACAATTTTGTCCACATCTGTATAAACGTCAGATCTGTGACATTCATACAAGTGCAAACATACCTGGTGCTGTTGTGTCTGTCTTGTGTCTGTACCACCGATCACACCAACAATCCTTTTTAGGTTTCAGTGCATGCTCTCTGCATTGCTGAAGCCAGCACATGATTTAGCTGAGGTTTAGGAGTCTCACACCATGAACAGCAGCAAGTACCAGAACTATGCAAAAACATTCAAAACTATAAAAACTACAAGTGCTGAAATTAATCTGCCACTTGACTGCAAAGCAGGTATGTGGACCATGCATTAAAACAAATTTAAAACACTTTTAAAAACGCTATCTTAAATGCCCCACTACTCCACTCTTGCTGACTCATTTAACACTACTTCAGCCAAAACCGGAAGTTGCCCCCATAATTGTTTCTACAGCAGCGCCCTCAGGAATAAGGTAGATAAGCCTGTGTGTTTGTTTAACATATTTGGACATATGGATGTTTAATATCAATGTTAAAAAATACTGGGAGATTCACATAATGCAACTAAACAATTAAAAATGAATTAAAGACTTTTTCTGAATTTTCTGTAAAATGTTATTCTAAATAAATCGTGAGGAATAAATGAGGACACCCCCCATCTTTTTTAGGACACCCCCACATTCATTCACACTTACATTGGCTAAAATAAATGTCAAAAAATGCAAATATAAACAAAAACAAGGTTAGACATAAATAAGTGAACATTTCTTAATAAAGAACTGAATATTTAAAGGGGTGTCCAAATTTTTTTTTCACGTGACTGTTCATATACACACACACACACACATACATACATATATATATACATATATATATATATATATATATATATATACACACACACACACACACACACACACACACACACACACACACAGTAAATATATGTATGTATATATTCATTTCACAAATGTAAAAGCTGAAAAATAAAATAAAATGAAAGTTCTTCACAACAATATGTAACTCAGCAAAGAGTCTTTTTTCCTTTGCTTAACAGAACTTACATTATCAAGTAATCAAGTTTATCCACGTGGGTAGAAATGTTTCAGTTTACCAGACAGTTAATACTTGGCGGTCTAATAAGTGACTTGATGATCCACTTGGTCTTATTTTGAAGGGTTGCAAGACCGGATAGGAGCTCTTATTTTGAAAGTTCGATCGCCAAGTCAGTTTGGTTTTTACACCTGCACAGTTTACACTGGAAATGTTTATTTTCTCCTGTGCCCCCCCCCCCCGCAGTTTCCTGTGCTTAAGGTGGGCCTAATTTTATTCTGTCCAGAGGGCCTCCCTGTTCACCGTGTCGAAGGCCTTTGTCAGGTCGATAAAGACCGCATATAAGTCCATGTTTTGTTCTAGACGTTTCTCCTACATTTGGCGGACGGAGAAGATCGTGTCCACGGTGCTGTGGTTTGGGCGGAATCCACACTATGTTTCTGGCAGGTTCCCTTCAGAGATGTTGTTGATCAGTCGGTTGAGGAGGACCCGGGCCAGTATTTTTCCGGTAATAGATAGAAGGGAGATACCTCAGTAATCCTGGATCATCCTATCCAAGCTTGGATGTCCAGACAACTTTGTAAATCTCATACGCCAGTTTTACAACAACATGACTGGGAAGGTTCTCTCAGGTGGAGAGGTATTGGAGCCATTCAACATCAGCAACGGTGTCAAGCAGGGGTGCGTTCTGGCCCCGGTCTTCTTCAACCTCTTTTTCTCTTGCATCCTCAACCCTGCCATCAGGGACTTGGACCTTGGGGTATACCTGTGATACAGACTTGATGGCTCACTGTTCGACCTCCGCCGACTGAAGGCTAACACCAAGGTCGCAGAAAAGATTGTCCTGGAAGTGCTTTTCGCTGACAACTGTGCCCTCATGGCCCACACGGAGTTTGACCTCCAGATCATTGTGAATAAGTTTGCAGAAACCTCCCACCTTTTTGGTCTCACCATCAGCCTAGGCAAGACAGAGGTACTGTTCCAACCAGCACCCACCTCCACCGTCTCTCCCCCCTCCTTCTCCATCAAGTGTACCCAACTGAAGACGGTGGACGACTTTAAGTACCTCGGCAGTACCTCAGCAGCACCATCAGCAACGACGGCAGCCTGGATAAGGAGATCAGTGCCAGAATCTGCAAGGCCAGTCAAGCTCTTGATCGTTTCAGAGCCCGCGTCCTGAACCAGCACAACATCCAGCTGTCCACGAAGCTTAAAGTGTACAGGGCCATTGTCCTCACCAGCCTTCTCTGTGGATGTGAGATGTGGACCATGTACAAAAAACACCTGAAGCAGATGGAGAAGTTCCACATGAGAAGCCTACGGATGATCATGAATATTCACTGGCAAGACTGGGTCACAAACCTTGAGGTCCTGGACAGAGCTGAGATGACCAGCATCGAGGTCATGACTCTGAAAGCCCAGCTCTGATGGGTTGGTCAAGTGACCCGGATGGATGGCCACAGGTTGCCCAAGCAGCTCATGTACGGCGAACTCTGCTCTGGGAAGCGGAACCAAGGCAGACCACGCAAAAAATTCAAAGACTGTGTGAAGCTCAACATCAGATATACTGGCATCCTTCCCAAACAATTAGAGGTGTGGGCTATGGACAGGCCAGGCTGGCACACCCTCACTACCCAGGCATGAGACTACTTTGAAGAGAAGAGGTGAGATGATGCAGTTGAAACATGGGCACAAAAAAAGGCGTCATTACCTGGGCAGTTTCCTTGCCCCTACTGCAGCCGTGTCTGCCGATCGAGGATCAGCCTAAATAGCCATCTCCATACACACGCAAGAAGAGGACTTAACACATGAGGGATGGTCATCATCGGATCGACGGACAACCAAGAAGGAGAATTTTATTCTGTTATCTTCCTTTTCATTTCTGCTCCCTTACTTGTTCCCCTGCATGCTGGGGCAGCCACGATGAGCTTCAGCAGCGGCAGCTGGGAAGAGCATGAAGTAACTGCTCATATTAATGTGACAAATACTTGAATATGCACAATACAACCATTTTATTTATTGCAGGTGGCCAAATGTACCGATACAACAAAAATATTCGGCATATCGCCCAGCCCTGGTTTGAAATAAATGAATAAAAATAAAATTAAAATATTTCACCAAATATAACACAATTTCAACTGTTAAATCCAGTATTTAACATAGCCACCACAACGTCTTAACAAATGCAGAACTGTCTGTCAGCCAGATTTTAGAATTAAATCTTTTTTTGATTTTAAAATTTTCCTACACTTTCTGAAACTTTGTGATAAAAATTTCACATCCTGGTTGCCTTCAGTGAAAAAGAGTTGATCCTAGAAGTCACAGACTTAAATTTACAGTCTTCTCTAGCCATCGGAGTTTTAGGTTGTGAATATTATGTAGCGAACCAAAATCAGCTTTCAGCCTTAAGAGTTTTAAAAGTCAGAAAATTACACTTTTAAACTGTTTTGTGTTAGTGGTATGAGTTATAGTTTTTATCCATAACTCATACCATTGTATCCATAGCTCATACCACAGTTATGGATTTTATATCCATAATTTGATAAAATCCATAATTTAAGGCTACATCAAATTTGTAGCTTTTTAAAATACAATAGCACAACAAATTTTATTTTATTTGGATTTCACGAGTTTTCACATAAGACCAAAAAATTACGGTTAGGCAGTATCACTAATGGAGTGATATTATCTGTAGTAAATTAGTCCAGTTGGTTTTAAATTCATACATTTTATGTAAATTGATCTGGATTCAACTTTTATACTTGTTTACAATTCGGTTGTTGACACTTTTCCCAAATTTTAAAATGCCAGAAAAAACCCAATCCAAATAAAGTGAAGTTGATGTAAAAACTTTGCCACTATTGAGCTTACCCCCTAACCCTAACCCAGTGCATAATGAATAGATCAAATTACCATTGATTGCTTCTATTATGTACTTTAAAATTTTTTGATGCTTTTAGTTGATGATTATAGGCAAAAGAAGAATTGTTTTGATATCAAAGGATTCTAGGACTTCACTGACGTTTGTAAAGTGTCTTTGCCCCACATGTTGATCATGAGAAAAAAAATAAAAACAGTATTCACTTTTTGCCTCCAAGTTTTTTTCTGAGCTTCTAGTTCCCATGACCCCCATCTTGTGATGCTTTCATTCTCTCCACTAAAATGACCTTGCTCTTTATCTGAGAACTGGCCCTCCCTTTTAGCTCTAGTCATGGCAGCTTCAAATCAGTTGTGCAATAATGTGTCCTCTGTTGTAGACTTGGCTGTCTCAGACCACTTCTGTGTGTTTTTTAACGTCACCAGTTTTATTCAGCGAGAGACCCTGGTGAGAACTGTGAGGAAGTGCCATCTGACTTCTGAAGTGGCTGCCAGTTTTATCAGGGTTTTAAGTGATGCTGTTATGTCCACAAACCTGGTGATGAATGAGGCGAAGAGAGTGGTAACGTTGAACACAGCTTTATTGAATATAAAGGATAGCAATACACGACAAGAACCTAGCACAGTCATCCAGCACAAGAGAAAGTGCCGATGATGACCCACCCCGCTATATAGGGCAGTCTGGTGACGCAACATTAAGTCGGCGTCACCACACTGCACTTCACAGTAAGTGAGCCAGCACATTCCTCCCCCCTTTACAAAGTCCAAAAAACACTCATACAATTCAAACCCACCCTAATTTGGGTTTGAATTGTAAAAGGCCTAAAGCACTCACACAAAACAACCTAAAATTGGGTCGGTGGGTGGACTACCATGTGACCCGCATGGCACGGTGGATTATTCTGCCACCGAATTAAACTAAAATGTCCTTTTATTAAAACTGAAAATATCTGCCATGCTCTTAAACTAGACATTTTGAACACACAATACCAACAAAACTATAAGCAGGAAGCTGCAGTACAGTCACTTGGGTGGGGAAGGTGGAACCGGCACTGGGGGGGTCCAGGGCAGCCCCTCAGCAGGCACGCCCCTGGAGGCAGCAGGCCCCCGGAACGATGGCTGGTCTTCTGGACGACGGAGCCTGCATCCCACATTGCTATCACTGACTCCTGTCCAGCCTCACCACCTGGAGCGTCCTCCTAGACACGCCGAAGCTGATTGGCATGCCTTGACGAGCCGTCATACAACCGGAAGTACGCTGCGCCCAATTTCGCCACTATCCACAGACGTGCTTAGTGTTTTGTCGGCTGGGGTCTGGCCCATCTTCGCCATGGTTGTTCATCACCCTGAACTTGAACCAAGTCCATTTCACTAAGTGGGGCCCTGCTCGGCCTAGTGTGCTGCTGCTGAGCATGTGGTAACTCTGTGCTCATCGGTCTGGCCCCGTCCCCTTCTCAAAATGTTGTAGCAGTCACCGTCGTAGCTGCAGATCCCCCATCCTACTGTGGCCAAGCTCCGGAGGCATCTGGGGCTAGCATGCTGTCACTCGCCGATGCAGGTGCTTTGCTGCCACGCTCGGTACCCCCCTCTTCCATTTCTCAAATGCTGGGACTGAGATTTTCCATCGTCGAACCTGAGTGAGGCTGGTCCTGCTCTAACACTAGAGTGTCCGGTAGCCCTTTGTCCCACACCACGTCCTCTTCGACCACCAGAACTGGCGGGTTACAGCAGCCACAATCTGACCATTCGTTCCCAGCACTGTTTTTAATGGCAAAGCCCAGCCCGTAGAATAGGTCATAGCCTATGATGTTATCACCGCACGCTGCCACTTGGAACGTGAAGTCAACCATCTTCGCAGACTTGTAACGAACTGTTAACTTTAAAGTCCAAACCGTGCACAGCCTGCTACCTCCATAGCCATACAATGGCGCCGGGTTATTTCTTATCTTGTAGTGGGGGAAGAACTTCTTCACCGTGGCCCAGTTCAGCATCGACTGCACCGCCGCGGTGTCAAGCAACAGTGGCACCTCCACGCTGTCTAACTCCACTGAGCAATACGTGCACCCGTTCATACTGGGGCTCACCATATGGATGGTTGTCCGGGGCGGGCGGAGTGATTTCTTCCATGGACTTTCCGGCTCAAATAAGCGGCACACTGGCATAATGGTTCAAGCGTCCACATCTGCTA
The DNA here is from genome assembly GCA_020510985.1 of Pholidichthys leucotaenia. Lineage (NCBI taxonomy): Eukaryota > Metazoa > Chordata > Actinopteri > Cichliformes > Pholidichthyidae > Pholidichthys > Pholidichthys leucotaenia. Next base: position 321,867,209 of record CM035843.1, on the reverse strand, counting down.
CAACATTTTCCTCTTGCCGGGCATTCCTTGGCCTTATGTCAGTGCGTTGTGGATCCACAACCCTTGCATGGGGGTTTTCCTGGGGCAGACCTTCAGCTGGCAGCACTGGTTTCTGTAACGTCATCATCCAAGCTATCCTGGCTATCCAAGTCTGCAACATTTGCTGTAGCAGGCGGCTCTGGCGGCCTCTGTGACTGGCGTCAGTTTAGCTCTAAAGCTAGCTTGTCTGCGGCCTCCAACTGGACAGCTAGTTCGACAGCTCTGGCTAATGTTAAGTCATTCGGCACCATTAATAGCCTAGCTCACAGTCCAATATTGCACCTGTGCTCTGCTAGTTGGTTGTGCACCATTTCATCTTCGAGCTGTTCAAAGCAGCACTCGCTAGCTAGCTGTCGTAAGTCAGTGACAAATTGGTAGATGGGCTAACCTCCACGTTGGTGTCACTGGTGAAAACGAATTCTCCATACAGTCATGCTGTCTGGAGTGGTGAAATGGTTAGCTAGCAGCTCCACAACATCCTCAAACGAGTCCAACGCACCGAGCATCTGTAGGACTTGCTGGACTTTGATACCCAGGTTGTGGACAAGAAGTGCAGGTACCCTCACCTTATCGAGCTTTCCGAGGTCCAGCGCAGTGATGTAGCTTTGAAAAGCCTCGAACCAACACAGCGAAGGCACCAGCGGTTCACCTTGGAGCTCGATGAAGGGACGGAGTGGTGTAATGCACGCCTCCATAACTTAATCCTCAGTCGCCAAATGTTATGTCCACAAACCTGGTGATGAATGAGGCGAAGACAGTGGTAACGTCAAACACAGTTTTATTGAATATAAAGGATAGCAGTGCACAGCAAACACCTAGTGTGGTCATCCGGCACAAGAGAAAGTGCCAGTGATGACCCACTCCACTATATAGGGCAGTCCGGTGACACGACAGGAAGTCGGTGTCACCACACTGCACTTCACAGTAAGTGCACCAGCACAGACCCTCCTGCTGAGGTTCTACCTGCATCATGTGATTTTATGACTGACACTTTTAACCATAAATTAAAATCAGCTTGGACTTGGTTGCACCACTAAAGACCAAAAGCACAAAATCCCACCCTGGTGGAATGAGGAGATAAAACAGAAAAGAAAATGCAGAGCAGCAGAGAGAAGGTGGAGAAAAACAAAATTAACTGTTCACTACCACATTCTGTGAACAATTGAAACTATATAATAACTAGTGTTGTGTAAGTTACTAAAAAATAGTAACTAGTTACAGTTACTAGTTACTTCTTTTCAAAAGTAACAGTTACTTACCAATTACTGCATGGTTAAAGTAACTAGTTACTTGGAAAAGTAACTTTCATGTTACTTTTAAATGCATACTCATCTTGCACCCAAAGCAAGATAATTTAATTACTGGATTACATTACGGGCTTATTAATGTCAGGCTGAAAGCAGACTGTTTCAGACAGAGCTTTTAGAACATGTTCAGTCTGCTTTATCCTGCCTTGAGAGCTCTTATTGTGGAAAAAGTCTGAAGAAAATCAACACAAAATTGCCAATAATTTCCTCATTTTGGAGTAAGAAATAAGGTTTATGGCGTGAGAGAGGGGGGAAAAGAGTGAGAATCACTCCAAAAGAGTGAGTTGGCAACACTACATAAAGCTGTCAATGTTTCTTACCTTCAATATTATGGATTTAATCTGATGTGCAGCGATCAAAAAAAAATGACCATTATCCACAGTCCAAATGTCTGCTGTGACAGAGACATGATCCAGTCTCTTAAATTCCTTTTGGAGATCAAATGCATTTTTTGGATAATCTTTATCCAGGTAGCAAGTAAATGTGTTTTAACTTCAGTGGATCACACTCTCAGCTGTCTGATGGAAAATGACTGTTATCAGATCTTCATTCTGTAACGATATAGCTGGCAATCAATCGGTTTAATACTTACTTGGTCACAAACTGTCCAGAATGTATCCACCTCATTCCTAGGCCCCATGATGCCTTGCATGAATCATGGTAGCAACTTCCAGTACTAGTTGAGAACATATGGTTGTCCCTGAAACGGGACGCTTTTCCTTTTTAAAAACAATGACTTTGGCATCACAAATGTGGGAACACGGCCTTTTGCACCTCAAAAACAGTAATACAATCATACCATTTCCCACGACTATCTAGGGATAGGAAGATGACCTTGAAAAGTGGCCTGGCGGATTGGTTTTGTGCAGCGCTTTGCGTATCGGGTGGCATCTCGGGGCGCCTGCGGTGGTCTGCTGATCAGTCACTCAGGTGGCCGCAGGGGGTGGGGGTCTGCTTCTGTGGCCTGCGCTAGCGGTCTCCCCGGCCACTGCCGGGCGCTGGTGGGTGTTCAGGCTCACTGCATCTGCTTCGCAGCCACCTTATGAAAAAAGGGTGAGTGAGGGGTGAGTTTGAACGGGTAGAGGAGTGAGAGAGAATGGGTTGGTCCGGGTGAGTGAGAGTAAGTTAGTGCGTATGGGTGCGCATGGGAGCATGTGGGTGTGAAGGTGTGGGGAGGGGTGTGTCTGCGAGTCGGGAGGTGCTGGATTAAGGGGGTAGTACCTCTCAGCAATGTGGGCTCCCCTGGACGGGGGGACTTCTTTGGGCATGGGGGTCCCTGGGTGTGTGGCGGTGGTGCTGGGGGGGTGCCTGAGGGGCTCGCACTGGGGGAGGGGGGGACGGTCTCTGGCCCGGGGGGTGGAGTCGCTGATGTCCTGGCGCCTGGGGCCTGGGGGTGGGCGTTGGCCCTGCTGGGGGGGTAGGGGGCGGGCACGCCACGCTGACCACTGAGTGACCTGGTCTCCCTCGAGCGTCCCTCCGGGGGCAGATGCCTGGCTTTCCTGGGGCTTGCTGACTGCGGATGTTTGTGCCCTGTGGGGGTTGGCGGCGCTGCCTTGTCTGCTCGGGGTTCCCGGGGGGAGGGGGAGCTGCTGCGACCGGCCCCCCGCTTCGTATGTTTCCTGACAAACCACTCAAATGTACACACTTATTTTGTGCGCGCTCTCATATATACAGTAAGCATGCAGACATACACGCACAAGTGTCTCTCCTTTAACAGATACAGAAACCAGACTCGTGTTGAGACATCTTCGGTGGAAGAAGCAGTTTGTCTTTTGTTTGTTTTAGTTGTTGGTTTGTTTGCTTTTTGTCTGTTCCCCTTCCTTTTCTTTCCCCTCCACACACTTCCTTTCCCTCTTCCCCATCCTGTCGGGTCTCCCATGGGTAAAATCATTAAAATAAAGTATTAAAAGTTATTACAGGAGGAGTTTGCAACAATATACAATACACAGTTAGGTACTGTATAAGCTCCTCTTGGCAAAGTAAATCTGTTTTGGCACAATAAGGGTGACAGATCCCTGTTCTGCTTGCCTAGCTGCCTGACAGGACAAGGGGGGAAAAAAAGGAAAAAAAAAAGTGGCCTGGCAGATAGTAGCTCTGTTTGTTAGCATCGCTGCTAAGATGCTAACGCTGTACACAAATAAAAGCTCTGAGATATGTGACCCGTGCTGGCAAAATGAGTCACTTTGAGGAAATGATCAAAACTGAGGTGTTTTTTCCATATTCTGTATTGAACGACCTTCAAAATGACACTTACAGTGGGGTAAAAAAGTATTTAGTCAACCACCAATTGTGCAAGTTCTCTCACTTAAAAGGTGAGAAAGGTCTCCAGTTTTCATCATAGGTATACCTCAACTATGAGAGAAAATGAGAAAAAAAAAATCCAGAAAATCACATTGAAGGATTTTTAATAAATTAATTGGTAAATTCCTCAAGTAAATTAAGTATTTGGTCACCTACAAACAAGCAAGATTTCTGGCTCTTACAGACCTGTAACTTCTTCTTTAAGAGGCTCCTCTGTCCTCCACTCGTTACCTGTATTAATGGCACCTGTTTGAACTCGTTATCAGTATAAAAGACACCTGTCCACAGCCTCAATCAGTCAGACTCCAAACTCCACTATGGCCAAGACCAAAGAGCTGTCAAAAGACACCAGAAACAAAATTGTAGACCTGCACCAGGCTGGGAAGACTGAATCTGCAATAGGTAAGCAGCTTGGTGTGAAGAAATCAGCTGTGGGAGCAATTATTAGAAAATGGAAGACATACAAGACCACTGATAATCTCCCTCAATCTGGGGCTCCACGCAAGATCTCACCTTGTGGGGTCAAAATGATCACAAGAACAGTGAGCAAAAATCCCGGAACCACACGGGGGGACCTAGTGAATGACCTGCAGAGAGCTGGGACCAGAGTAACAAAGGCTACCATCAGTAACACACTACGCCGCCAGGGACTCAAATCCTGCAATGCCAGACGTGTCCCCCTGCTTAAGCCAGTACATGTCCAGGCCCGTCTGAAGTTTGCTAGAGAGCATTTGGATGATCCAGAAGAGGATTGGGAGAATGTCATATGGTCAGATGAAACCAAAATAGAACTTTTTGGTAAAAACTCAACTTGTCGTGTTTGGAGGAGAAAGAATGCTGAGTTGCATCCAAAGAATACCATACCTACTGTGAAGCATGGAGGTGGAAACATCATGCTTTGGGGCTGTTTTTCTGCAAAGGGACCAGGACGACTGATCCGTGTAAAGGAAAGAATGAATGGGGCCATGTATCGTGAGATTTTGAGTGAAAACCTCTTTCCATCAGCAAGGGCATTGAAGGTGAAACGTGGCTGGGTCTTTCAGCATGACAATGATCCCAAACACACCACCCGGGCAACGAAGGAGTGGCTTCGTAAGAAGCATTTCAAGGTCCTGGAGTGGCCTAGCCAGTCTCCAGATCTCAACCCCATAGAAAATCTTTGGAGGGAGTTGAAAGTCCGTGTTGCCCAGCAACAGCCCCAAAACATCACTGCTCTAGAGGAGATCTGCATGGAGGAATGGGCCAAAGTACCAGCAACAGTGTGTGAAAACCTTGTGAAGATTTACAGAAAACGTTTGACCTCTGTCATTGCCAACAAAGGGTATATAACAAAGTATTGAGATGAACTTTTGTTAGTGACCAAATACTTATTTTCCACCATAATTTGCAAATAAATTCTTTAAAAATCAGACAATGTGATTTTCTGGATTTTTGTTCCCTCATTTTGTCTCTCATAGTTGAGGTATACCTATGATGAAAATTGGAGACCTCTCTCATCTTTTAAGTGGGAGAACTTGCACAATTGGTGGCTGATTAAATACTTTTTTACCCCACTGTAATTTGTAGAAAGTGTGCAAAAATGGACCCGGAAAAAGCCTTTTTGTTTATATTTTGTCTAGGTTTAAAACTTGCATTCAGTCAGTCGGGAGTTATGTACGTCTTCTCCCAAAACGTGTATTTTTAGAAAGTACAATTTCTAAGCTTTACAATGATACCAGGCACTCATGGGAGTTTTCCCAGGACTTGCCGCTAGCAAACAAAGAGTCATGATTTATGACTTCTCGTCCCTGTAGCTATTAATGACACTGTGAGCATTCCGACTCATTTTGCCAGCACGGGTCACATATATTAATGTCTCCACCACAATACAGTCGGCTGCATTTTGCTGAAATATGTTGGACGTAATCAGATTTACCTCAGAGCCGACACAGAATCTAGTCAGAGCCACAAAGAAGCCTCCATTTATACAGTCTATGGCATAACCATGAACACCAGCAACAAGTACTAGAACCATGCCAAAACATTAAAAAAAATACTAAAACTACAAGTGCTGAAATTAGCTGCCATCTGAGTGCAAAACACATATGTGGCCTATACATTAAAATGAATTTGAAAAACTTTTAAAAATGCTATTTTAAATGCCCCTGCTACTCCCCTCTTGCTGACTGATTTAACACTATCTCAGCTGAAACCGGAAGTCCCATCCATAATCTTTCCTACAGCAGCACCCTCAGGAATAAGATACCTGTGCTTGAAAACCAGTGTGGCTGTTCAGATAGCATAAATCCCCTAATGACACGGTGCTATCATAGCATTAGCTTTGATGTTGTTGCTGTTCTCAGGTGCTTCTGAAGATTGCAGTCGGTCTCACATGGCCCACCAATATGCTTTTGTCCTTAACAGTGACAAAGAAAAAGTAATCTATTTCCACAAAAACAAAGTAGCTTCATCTTTTCCCAGCAGGAGCAAGCTCCATTTGTGGCTGCAGCAGTGAAGAGGCTCTTTGACTGACTGCTTGTTGACTGATGGCTGCGTCAGCTATGTAGGATCAGTTTGTATTTATTTGCGCTAAAAATATCTATCCATATTAATAAAATGAGTAATGTGAGTAACGCATCTGATCAAATTTCAGTAACTGTAATGCATTATTGAATTTTTAAACAGTAATTTTGTTACACAGCACGTTACTGCAAAAGTAGTGGCATTACAGTAACGCATTACAGTAACGCATTACTTTGTAACACGTTACTCCCAACACTGATAATAACACAGTCAAACAAGGCAGAAACTCCCAGTTCTCCAAAATAATAAATACTCACAAAAATAATCTCAGAATTCTGTTTTCCACCATTGATCACTTGATCAACCTGATTTTAAGAAGTCCAGCAGGATGCCAACAGATTCACGATGTGAGGACTTTGCAGATCACTTCAGAAGTAAAATAGAGGTTATTAAATCAAATCTTTTATTACAAGATACTGTTTTTAGTTCTGTGGAATCTTTGCTTTTATCTGAGGAAATGTTGGAGAGTTTTGCCTTGGTGGATGCTAAAACTCTTGGTCAAGTTTTCTACCAAGTCAATCCAACAACCTGCCTTTTAGATCCCATTTCCACATCACTCTTAAAAATATTTTGTGGATTTTTCCAGGAGGAACTTTGAAACATAATGAATTACTCTCTCCAGACAGGTGTTTTCCCTGCTCCTTTTAAAACGGCAGTGGTGAGACTCCTCATGAAAAAGAGCCATTTAGATCCCGAAAACCTTAATAACTACAGACCGGTATCCATCTTACCATTTTTAAGCAAAATTTTAGAAAAACTTGTTTTTATTCAGTTAAATTATTTTTAATATCAAATAATATATTTGATGAAAACCAGTCTGGTTTTAGGATGAACCATAGTACTGAGACAGCCCTGGTCAGGATTGTTAATGACTTAAGGCACAACATGGATTCACACAGGATTTCAGTCCTGGTTCTACTGGTGCTGCCTTTGATACAGTAGGACACCATATTCCACCATATTCCATCATAAAACCTTCAGAAAACAGTTTCAATGTGCTTTTCAATCAAAAAATATAACCTGCAATGTTTTAAAGTTAATAAACATGATCATGACATCAGTTTAGTTACAGAATTCAAATACCTTGGCGTTGTACTAGATCCTCAACTCAAATTTAATCTTCATATAAAGAAAATTTCAAAAACAGTAAAAAAAAATCTGAACTGCTTTAAATTAATTAGATATTACATACCTTACGAACCTGCTGTACTGTTTATGCATTCTATGGTTTTTTTCTCATATATCATACTGTTTGACAGTCTGGGCTCAAGCAGCCTCTTCCACAATAAGACATATACGTAGGTTCATTATATAATCAAACCCTAAAAATCGTGGACAAAAAGCCCATTAGGTGGCATCACTGTAATATTTTTAAAAAAATACAACCTATTGAGTTTTGAGAGTTTCATTGACCTCTGTTTACTGAAATTAACTTTCAAATGTTTCCATAAATCAGCACCTGAGCCACTTGCTGGTTTCATCCAAAGACAGGACAGCAGCAGAGCCACCAGGAGTTCTGTTAACAATAACTGTAAAATATTCCACCGCAGAACCACATTTGGACAAACAGCTTTCTCTATAAAGGGCAGTCACATCTGGAACACAATGCCAAATGAAATTAAAATAATAACGGACTTTACAACATTCACTAAAAAGGTTAAAAACTGGCTGAAAAATAAACAAGAATGTACCCATGTATGAAATGATTGTCTGCAGGGTGAGAGTGAATGAAGGGAAGGAATGAATGTGTTTGTTTATAGTGAGTGACGAAGGGAGGGAGGACTGAAATAGGCAAATGTGTGTCAGGTTGTTATATTTGTGTATTTATAATATTTATAATTGTGTATTTATAATGTATTTATGTTTTTTGCATTGATGTATGTGGTTATTGTGTATTCCTTCTCTTTTTTTTTTTTTCTTTTTTTTTTTTTTTTTTTTTTTTTTTTACTTGTTTCTCCTTTCTAAAGCCCATCCAGGGACAAGAGTTGCAAATTAGCTAATAGCTATACACTCTGTGCAACACATCAGATTGATTGTCATTGATTAATTGTTTATGTTTATTGCACTGTCCCTGTCAAATAAACAAATCTATCTATAACCAGACTAACGCATCTAGTTGGCCTCTCTGGTACTGTTCTTAATTGGTTCAAGTCCTACCTCACAGACAGGAACTTTTTGGTAAGCATGGATACATGATCTTCCTGAGTCTATAAAATAAATTGTGGTGTACCCCAAGGTTCAATTTTAGGTCCAGAACTTTTTAATCAGTACATGCTTCCCCCTTGGGGATGATATCAGGAGACATGGCATTAATTTCCATAGTTATGCTGATGACACATAACTTTACATCTCTGTGTCTTCTGATGATATGGAACCAATTAAGACCCTTTATAACTGTATTTTAGACATTAAATTATGGATGGCAGCAAACTTTCTTCAGCTAAACCAGGACAAAACTGAAGTTCTAGTCATCCATCCTGAAGCTCAGAGAGAGAAAATTTATCAAAATTACAGTCTGTCCTTTACCCCATCCCAATATGTTAAGAATTTGGGCATCATTTTAGACTCTGAGCTTGGTTTTCCTCCACTCATTAAAAATATAACACCCAAAAAACATAGCCAGAGTCTGCCCACTTTTCTCTCGAGCAAACACAAAGCACGCACCCACGGTGAGGCTGCTTTTAGTTGCTATGGCGCATGTCTGTGGAACAGCCTGCCAGAGAACATCAGGACTGCTGAGAATGTTCATGTTTTTAAAAGCAGGCTCAAGGCCTACTATTTTAACCACCTACCTTTTAATTAGTTTTCTATTTTAATTGTCTTAATTTATAATTTTAAACCTACTCTATGTTGTTCTGGTCACAATTACTTATTTATTTTACTACTAATTATTAATACATCTGAATTTATGTCTGATTGGATTTAAGTGTTGTTTTATTCTTTTAGTTATCTTAACTGTCAAGTCTTTTTACCAACAAATTATCTTCTTACTATTGTTTTTGTGTTTTTTTAATCATGCTGCAAGTTCCAGCGTTTCATCTTAAGGAGCCCTCCCACAGGGAATTGTGCCTGTTTTTTGGCTGCAGGGTACTGGCCTGTGATTGCCCTGGTCTACCGGGCTGAGGGGATCGTACACTGCAGCACCACACCTGCAGTATCAACCCCTCGGATTGGACTTGGGCGGTCTCAGGGGTGGTGTCCCTGTAGCTGTGGACTCAGCACTTTCCCTGCTGGTGATGACTCTCTAGTGATGGTGCATCCTCACTTGGATCCTTGGTGCTCAGACATAAGTCACACAGATGAAAGTTTGTGTGTGCGCGCGCACACGTGTGTGTGTGTGTGTGTGTGTGTGTGGTTATCTATGCTTTATTTCAATGTGTGAAGCACTTTGCGTTACAAATTTTTGTATGAAAAGTACTATATAAATAAAGCTTTGATTGATTGAATATTAGACTACTGTGAGTGGCAATTATAATATGTGCTTTATTTTTTTAGAGAAGACTCTGTTGCCAACCCATCATGATTACAGCATCCCTCCAACCTGTTCCTGTCAAACATCAGAAATGCCTACAATTGATTTCAATCAGATTGAGCTACAACAGGTTCATACCCGACTCAAACTGGATCTCAAAACTGTCACCATCACAGTCAACACATAATATTTTATCCATTTCTTTCAAACAGATTGTGGGCCAAGGGTATTTTGCAACCGTTTATCAAGGCAAATACAAAGGATCTGTGGTGGCTGTGAAAGTTTTACCTGCTGGCTTTAAACATCAGTTTACCACAGAGAAAGCGGTTTATGAGCTCCCTCTGATGAAGCATCACAGGATCGTCCACTGTTTAGGCACTGGGAGGAAACCAGATGACAGCAGCTGGTTTATTGTGCTCCAGTCAGCTGAATGTGTGAGTGAAAACTTAAAGTTTAATTGTATATGCTTGTCCAATTTCTAAAGATAATAATATTAGATACAGAAGAAGAAAAGGCATTTATAAAGCACATTTCATGCAAACAGCAACTTGGGAAGAATGTGCAAATATAATTTATCATAAAAACAGTGGGAAAAAAAACTAAATGTCTGCACAAGTGAAGGCACAAGTAAGTTTCTGCAAAATTAGGAGGAAAATATATACAGTGGTGTGAAAAAGTGCTTGTCCCCTTCCTGATTTCTCTTTTTTTGTATGTTTGTCACACTTAAATGTTTCAAATCATCAAGCAAATTTAAATATTAGATAAAGATAACACAAGTAAGCACAAAATGCAGTTTTTAAATGAAAGTGTTTATTATTAAGGGAAAAAAATCCAAACCTACATGGCCTTATGTGAAAAAGTGATTGCTCCCTAAACCTATTAACTGGTTGGGCCACCCTTAGCAACAACAACTGCAATCAAGCATTTGTGATAACTAGCAATGAGTCTTTTACAGTGCTGTGGAGGAATTTTGGCCCACTCATCTTTGCAGAATTGTTGTAATTTAGCCACCTTGGAGGGTTTTCAAGCATGAACCGCCTTTTTAAGGTCATGCCACAGCATCTCAATGAGATTCAGGTCAGGACTTTGACTGGGCCACTCCAAAGTCTTCATTTTGTTTTTCTTTAGCCATTCAGAGGTGGACTTGATGGTGTGTTTTGGATCATTGTCCTGCTGCAGAACCCAAGTGTGCTTCAGCTTGAGGTCACGAACAGATGGCCGGACACTCTCCTTCAGCATTTTTGGTAGACAGCAGAATCCATGGTTCCATTTACTACAGCAAGTCTTCCAGGTCCTGAAGCAGCAAAACAGCCCCAGACCATCACACTACCACCACCATATTTTACTGTTGGTATAATGTTTCTTTTCTCAAAGCTGTATTACTTTTACCCCAATTATAATGGGACACACACCTTCCAAAAAGTTCAGCATTTTTCTTGTCAGTCCACAGAGTATTTTCCCAAAAGTTTTGGGGATCATCAAGATGTTTTCTGGTAAAACTGAGATGAGCCTTTATGCTGTTTTTGCTCAGCAGTGCTTTTTGTCTTGGAACTCTGCCATGCAGGCCATTTTGCCCAATCTCTTTCTTATGGTGAAGTCATAAACACGGACCTTAACAGAGGCAAGTGAGGCCTGCAGTTCTTTGGATGATGTTGTGGGGTCTTTTGTGACCTCTTGGATGAGTCGTCACTGCGCTCTTGGGGTAATTTTGGTCTACTGGCTGTTGTGTTGGGTTCTTTTATAAATAGAGACTGCTGCTTTGGGTGAACACGGAGCCTCCTTTATTGACTGGCTGCAACACATTAACACACGAACTCCGCCATATTAATATCCATCATGCTGTACACCTGACAACATCTGGTCTGTGTCGCCCCCTAGTGGCTCCACATATGTAATACTTAGATTACACCACATCCCCCTTACTGAAGCCAAGTTGACCCCTTTAGCTGAAAAACAAAATACATTTCCACATGAAATCATTCCTGCTCACCTTGGTCAACTAACTATGATGGGCGATCTAACTTTTTCTAACCCTTTTCTTTTTAAACACTTGTACCATGCGTGAGAACATTTTTATGCAGAAGCCTCTTATATCACATTTTTACAACATTTCAAGAACTCAAACTCTGCATCTCAGAAATAGCAATACATAAGTTTTACAGATCCAGTCTTTGTGGTTTCTTCACTTCTCTACCAGACCTGGTTCGAACAACACCTGGTGTTTCCTGTGCATTGGGCTCAGAAACAGTTTCTGTAGGAGTGTCTTTTCCATTTGACTGGGTCCGTTGTGGTTCCATCTCAGTCTTTGGTATCGACATAGGCACAAGATGAGTGCGGTTCCTCCTGATTGTCCCTTGTGGTCCACTGATGACATAGGACCATGGAGTTTTGTGGACAGATGTCACTGTGCCCTGTGCTTTTGCATCTGTAATCCAAACAGAGTTTCCGGGTAACAGTTTATCCAAATCTCTCGTTCTGTGTCTTTTGTTGAAACATTCTGTTTGCCTTATCCGTCTCTCCTTTTCCACGTGACGAATTTGTTGCAGGTTCAGCACGCATGGCTGCAAGGCCTCTGGAAGCATTGGCAGGGTGGTACGAAGCCTACGCCCCATGAGAAGCTGTGCTGGGCTGTAGCCATTTGCCAACGCTGTGGTTCTGTAGGCTAACAGTGCTCTGTATGGATCACTGGCTTTCTTGATAAGATTTTTGACTGTTCTGACAGCTCTTTCTGCCTCACCGTTACTTTGGGGGTACCTGGGACTACTGGTCACGTGCTCAAAACAGTACTCCTTTGCAAAGTCTTCCATTTCCTGACTTGCGAACTGCGGGCCGTTATCCGTGATCAGTATTTCCGGTATTCTGTGACGTGCCAACATTGATTTTAAATGCACAATGACATTGGCAGAGCGAGTTGGGCTGAGCTGGGCAATCTCTATATACCTAGAGAAGTAGTCCACTAATAACAGGTTGTTTTTGTCTTGTAGCGTGAACAAATCAGCTCCCAACTTCTGCCATGGCCTTTCTGGTAAATCTGTGAGCATTAAAGGCTCTCTCACATTAACTCTTTCCTGTATGCACTTTCTACATTTGAGTACAACTTCACTAATCTGGTTGCTTAGACCTGGCCACCATACAGCCTGACGGGCGCGCTCTCTGCATTTAACCACCCCCTGGTGGCCCTCATGTATCTTGTCCAAAACTGCATTTCTCATGTTAGCGGGGATAACTAACCTCGTGCCTCTCAGTAGTAGTCTGTTATGCACACTCAAAACAGCTCTCTCAGACCAGTAGTGCTTCACCACTCCCTGTAGCTGGTTACGATCCGGCCAGCCTTCTGTGCAGTATTTCATGACTTGTGAACAGACGCTGTTGGACTGCAGTTGCTCTTGGAGATCTGCAAGATATTTGCTGCTTGTAGGGAGTCCCTCTAGCACAGAGTCAACATAAATGTTAGTGTCCTCCATAAGATCTGTGTCTGTGTGAGTAACACTGTTTGTGAGCGGTAAGCGTGAGAGCGTGTCGGCAGTAGTGAGACTTTTGCCAGGGATGTGCTTTATAGTGTATGAGTACCTCATTAGGCGCATACGAAATCTCTGTATACGCGGTGGAAGCGCATCCAAAGCTTGTCCTCCCAGTAGGCTCACTAGTGGCTTATGATCAGTTTCTAGTTCAAAGTGCAGACCCAGGATAAAGTCATTGAATCTTTCGCAGGCCCACGTGAGAGCCAGCGCTTCTTTTTCCAGCTGTGCGTAGCGCTGCTCTGTAGGTGTCAATGATCGTGAAGCGTAAGCAACTGGTGACCACACGTCTCTCTCCTTCTGTAGCATGACTGCCCCCAATCCGTATGAAGAGGCATCTGCAGATATTTTCTGTGGTTTGTTTGGGTCATAGAGCTGCAATACAGGAGCAGAGGACAGTTCTTGTTTGAGGTTACAAAACGCATTTTGCTGTTCATGCCCCCAGTACCACATGTTCTTTGTTGAAAGCAAGTCTCTCAATGGTTTGTCCTTTTCAGAAAGGTTCGGAATGAACTTCCCCAGCTGGTTCACCATTCCGAGAAAGCTCCTGAGCTCACTCACGTTGCTTGGCTCTTTCATGTCCTGAACAGCTTGGGTTTTGTCTGGATCTGGCCTCATTCCTTCTGCTGAAACAATAAACCCACGAAATTTAACCTCTCTTTTGCCAAACTCACATTTTGACATATTCAGCGTAACGCCGGCTTTCTCCGCGCGCTTCAAGACAGCGTGCAGTCTTGCGTCGTGCTGCTCCTTGGTGGATCCCCAGATCAGGATATCGTCCATGTGACAGACGACTCCGTCGAGACCCGCTGTAACCTCTGTTACCATCATGTTTTGGAAATGTTCAGGTGCACTGGAAATACCAAATGGCAAACGGTTAAAGTGGTATCTGCCAAATAGCGTAATGAATGTGGTGAGAAAGGCCGACTCTTTAGACAGTGGTATTTGCCAAAATCCCATATTTGCATCAAGCTTTGAAAAATACTGAGCACCTGTGAGCATGCCTAGCGTTTGGTCCACAGACGGGAGGATGTATCTTTCGCGACACACTGACTCGTTTAAAGGTGTCATGTCCACACAGATACGCACCTTTTCTTTGTCCTTTTTGGGAGCTACAACCATGCCACAGCACCAATCTGTTGGCTGCTCCACGCGACTGATGACTTCCAACTTTTCCATCCTCTCGAGCTCTTCTTTCACTTTACCCATGAGCAGCAGTGGCACACGCCTTGGCACCTTGAGCGAAAAGGGCTTGGCATCAGGTTTCAGTTTAATTGTGTATGGCTTTTGGACAAGCCCAAGTCCACTGCATAACTTGGGGTACGCTTTTCTCACTGTCTCTTGGTCTATAGTGTCAATTCTGGCAATTAGTTTCAGTCTCACGGAAGCTGTTCTACTCAGTAGTGCCATGCGCAAATTTTTGACAACATAGATTTTCTCAGTAGCGCTCTTGTCACCGTATGTAATAGTCTCTGTCATAGATCCCAACACGGTTAGTGCAGTTCCACTTGGTCCGTAGAGTGGTTTTTGTGCCTTTTCCAACTGTTCATTTTTCTTCTTGAAGATTTCAAATGTTTGGTCAGAAACTGCTGTGACGTCCGCTCCGGAATCTAACTTGAAAGTCACTTTATTTCCTCTCGCATTTATGTCTGCCAGCCATGGATCCTCTCCTAGATCCACTTCACCCAGAAAAAGTCTGTCTGCATTGTCAGCGACCTCATTCACAGTTGGGTTGGACCTACAGACTCTAATATAGTGTCCATGTTTTTTACAGTTATGGCATTCCGCGTTTTTAGCTGGGCACTGTACTGCTGCATGTGCTGGTGCTTTGCCACACTTGGAACAAGCTTTACTGTCTTGTTTTGTCTGCTGAGGCCTTGAGGACTTAATCTGTTTTTGTTCCTTGATTATGAACTTGTTTGGCTTGGCTTTTCTGATGTGTACTGCATCCACGCTTGTTCTGTTAATGCTAGTTTCACCTCTTAGGTCAGTTTGTTGTCGTTTTATTTCTTCAGATTGTCTTGCCATTGTTATAGCTTTAGCTAGGGTAAGATCTTTGTCAAGCTGCATTCTTTCTGACAGCGACAAATCTTTTAGACCCACTACAAGCCTGTCTCTCAAGAGGTCATCATGAAGTGCACCATACTCACAGTTTTCTGCCAGTGCATAGAGTGCTGTTATGAACGAGTCTACTGGTTCTGCTGGCTGTTGCACTCACTTGTTGAATTTTGCTCGTTCATAAATCACGTTCTTTCTGGGAACGAAATGTCTATCAAAGGCTGTTTTAACGGCCTCGTACTGCTGGCGCTGCACACTCGTTAGCTCGAGCCCTCTTAGCACATCGTCAGCCTCATCTCCCATGCAATTTATATATATATAAATAATTTATAAATATATATTATATTTATAATATAATATTTATAATTGTGTATTTATAATTTTTCTGCATTGATGTATGTGGTTATTGTGTATATTTTTTATCTTGATTCTTTTTTCTAAAGCCCATCCAGGGACAAGAGTTGCAAATTAGCTAATAGCTATACACTCTATGTGCAACACATCAGATTGATTGTCTTTGATTAATTGTCTATGTTTATTGCACTGTCCCTGTCAAATAAACTAATCTACTACTACTAATAAACCAGCGTATTTACTTGGTTCGCCTCAGATGAGTTATTCAGGTTACTTGCCAGTCTAAAACGCTCAAAACGTCTTATCCACTTTTCCCACTCTTGGGGTTTCGCAAAGTCGAAGGGCTCCGGTGGTTTAATGGTGAAGGTTGCCGCTGGAGTAGCCGCCGCCATTACTGGATCAATTGGCGCAGCTGCAGCCCTTTGAACTTCGTCTGGCATAGCCGCTAGCCGGTTGCAAAGCTGACTTTTCTCACCTCAAAGCGCACCAACTTCTGACACCATGTTGTGTTGGGTTCTTTTATAAAAAAAGACTGCTGCTTTGGGTGAACATGGAGCCTCCTTTATTGACTGGCTGCAACACATTAACACACGAACTCCACCATATTAATATCCATCATGCTGTACACCTGACAACATCCGGTCTGTGTCGCCCCCTAGTGGCTCCACATATGTAATACTTAGATTACACCACACTGGCCACTCCTGGGAAGGTTCACCACTCCATCCATCCATCTTCTACCGCTTTTCCGGAGGTCCGGGTCACGGAGGCAGCAGTTCAAGCAAAAAAGCCCAGACTTCCCTCTCCCCAGCCACCTGCTCCAACAATCCTACGGAGAAAGCTCATTTCAGCCGCTTGTATCCGCGATCTTATTCTTTCGGTCATTACCCAAAGCTCGTGACCATAGGTGCGAGTAGGAATGTAGATTGACTGGTAAATCGACGGCTTTGCCTTAGAACTAAGCTCCCTCTTCACCACAGCAGACCGGTACAATGTCCGCATCACTGCAGATGCTGCTCCAATCTGTCTGTCAATCTCTCACTCCATTTTCCCCTCACTCGTGAACAAGACCCCAAGATACTTAAACTCCTCCACTTGGGGCAAGAGCCTGTCCCCAACCCAGAGAGGACAATCCACCTTTTTCCCCCCTCATGGATCGTCACCTTATCGTGGTGGGGGGGTTTGTGTGCCCCAGTGATCCCAGGAGCTATGTTGTCCGGGGCAATTTGCCTCTGATAGGGTCACCCAAGACAAACTGGTCCTGGGTGAAGGGCCAGACTAAGAATGATCCAACAGACTCATGATAAATTCTATATCAAGGATTCAGTGTACCCCGCCTAGTATGGGGTTACCGGGGCCCCACCCTGGAGCCAGGCCTGAGGGAGGGGCTCGAAGGCTAGCGTCTGGTGGCCGGGTTTCCACCCATGGGACCCGGCCGGGCTCAGCCCGAAGGAGTTACATGGGTCCGCCCTCCAGTGGGCTCACCACCTGCAGGAGGGATCATGGGGGTCCGGTGCGTGGAAAGGTTCACCACTTTTCCATGTTTTTGCCATTTGTGGATAATGGCTCTCACTGTGCTTTGCTGGAGTCCCAAAGCTTTAGAAATGGCTTTATAACCTTTTCCAGACTGATAGATCTCAGTTGCTTTGTTTCTCATTTTTCCTGAATTTCTTTAGATCACAGCATGATGTCTAGCTTTTGAGGATCTTTTGGTGTACTTCACTTCTTCTTATTGTTCTTTTAGATTCACTTCTTCTTATTGTTCTTTTTTAGATTTGATTGCAGTTGTCAACCAGTTTACAGGTGCATTACCACTACTGACTTGATTATCACTCTATCTTTGCATAAGTTCTTAAAAGGAGTTCTGAACAACTCCTTATGCGTGAAAAAATTATCCGTCCTTGGACTGTGTCCTGTCAGGCAGGTCCTATTTAAGTGATTTCTTGATTGAGAACAGGTGTGGCAGTAATCAGGCCTGGGTGTGGCTAGAAAAATTGAATTCAGCTTTCCAAAGATGTGATAAACCAGTTAATTTATGTTTTAATGAGAACGGGGGGATCACTTTTTCACACAGGGTCATGAAAGTTTGGACTTTTTTTTTTTTACCTTTAATAATAAGCACCTTCTTTTAAAAACAGCATTTTGTGTTTACTTGTGTTATCTTTGTCTAATATTTAAATTTGTTTGATGATCTGAAACATTTAAGCATGATATACAAAAAAATGAGAAATCAGGAAGGGGGCAAACACTTTTTCACACCACTGTACATATACAACCCATAGTATCAAAAAAGAAATCATATATCTATTAAATTGCAACAGTGGAAATGTGTTTTGAGACTGTTTTTGAACAAAGTGATTGCTAGGCCATTCCCAAGATTACTTGGAAGTGCCTCCTATCTTTCTGGAGCATAAAAGCTGAAGAAAGTTTCACCTGCTTTAGAGTACATATTAGAGATGATAAGGGCACAAATGGCTTAAGATCTGAGGCTTGTTGCTCACTAGGCACAGGCAGTATGATAGTAATATGGTTACATGAGGATATGAGGGAGAAATTGCAATACCATAAAATGCCAGCAAACATTAATGCATAGTTACTTTTTATCACTCTATATATAACTCATGCATACCTGTGCATGCCCATCGAAAGCAAGTGTAAGCAAACATTTCTGCATGCCCATAGAAAGTTACTGTTACCATGGCAACAGCAACCATGATGAAACCTGCCTTTGATCTTTGACATCACCACTTGTTCAGTGATGCCTGCCTTTGATCTGTGATGCCTGCTTTTGATCTTTGATACGGTGGAGGAGTGGTTAGCACTGCGGCAGCACAGTAACTCACCCTTGGCCGGGGGATCCTGGGTTTGATCCCAGCCCCCGACCAACAGTGATCTGTGCGGAGTTTGCATGTTCTCCTCATGTCTGTGTGGGTTTACTCCGGGATTTCTCCGGTTTCCTCCCACATGCCAAAAACATGCAAGTTAGGATGGCATCAAACTGGGGATTCTAATTTGTCCTTAGGTATGACTGTGAGAGTGAATGGTTGTCTGTTTCTCTGTGTTGGCCCTGCGATGGACTGGCGATCTGTCCAGGGTGTACCCTGCCTCTCGCCCAAAGATGCTGGGATAGGCTCCAGCCCCCCCGCGACCCAAAAAGGATTAAGCGGAAGAAGATGAATGAATGAATGAATGAATGATATCATAGTGAGTGCTGTGATCATGAGTAATGCCTGCCTTTGATCGTTGATGATGTCATAACGAGTGCTATGATCTTTTAGCAAGTCCTATGATCATGAGTGATGCCTGCCTTTGATCTCATAGTGAGTCCTATGACCTTTTAGCGAGTCCTATGATCGTGACAGACAGACATCATGACAGACAGACAGACAGATACCTGACTTTTGATTTTTTGATGATGTCATAGCAAGTCCTATGATCTTTTAGCGAGTCCTATGGTTGTGACATTGTGACAGAGATTTCTTGAATTATATACAGAGTGATGATGATGAAAAGAGTGAAGTGATGATGAGTGATGCCAGCCTTTGATCTTTGATGATGTCATTGTGAGTCTTATGATCTTTGATGATGTCATAGCGATTCCTATGATCGTGAGTGATGACTGCCTTTGATCTTTGATGATGGCATAGCAAGTCCTATGATGCCTGCATCTGATCTTTGATGATGTCTGTTAGAATAATTTTCAGTATAATTAATCTGAATCAAAAATCAGGCAGAAAATTTAGATATAAGTAGATTTATTTCCTCATGAGGGAGAATTACAAAGGCAGCCCCAAGTCTGACCATCCATACCTCTGAATCAGCCATTCATTGTTCTAGCTTTTAAAGCTGTGTTATCTATGGGAAGACGGAGAAACTGTCCTCGAGTACATCTGGCAAGACAGGGTGTAACAGTTCTTATCTTTGCTCCCAGGAAACAAGGAGCCAGTACATTCTTGGTCACAAAGGACTAGACATCCAAAAATGTATCAGTACAGCTGGTGATTAAAATTACTAACTCAGGCACACTCACACGCAGACCGGGGCTGTTCAAGGCTATACATGAATCACAAGTCCATCCATCCATCCATCTTCTACTGCTTTTCTGGAGGTCCGGGTCGTGGAGGCAGCAGTTCAAGAAGAGAAACCCAGACTTCCCTCTCCCCAGCCACCTGCTCCAGCTCTTCAGAGAGGATACCAAGGTGTTCCCAGACCAGCTGGGAGACATAGTCTCTCCACCGAGTCCTGGGTCTGCCCCGGGGTCTCCTCCCAGTGGGACGTGCCTGAAACACCTCAAGTGGGAGGCGTCCAGGAGGCATCCTAATCAGATGCCCATACCACCTCAACTGACTCCTTTCGATGTGGAGGAGCAGCGGTTCTACTCTGAGCCTCTCCCGGATGACTGAGCTCCTCACCCTCTCTCTGAGGGTGAGTCCAGCAATCCTACGAAGAAAGCTCATTTCAGCCTCTTGTATTTGCAATCTCGTTCTTTCGGTCATTACCCAAAGCTCATGACCATAGGTGAGAGTAGGAACGTAGATTGACTGGTAAATCGACAGCTTTGCCTTAGAACTAAGCTCCCTCTTCACCGCAACAGACCGGTACAACGTTCACATCACTGCAGATGCTGCTCCGATCCGTCTGTCAATCTCTCGCTCCATTTTCCCCTCACTCGTGAACAAGACTCCTCCACTTGGGGCAGGAGCCTATCCCCAACTCGGAGAGGACAATCCACCTTTTTCCGGCTGAGGACCATGGACTCGGACTTGGAGGTGCTGATTCTCATCCCAGCCGCTTCACATTCAGCAGCAAACCATCCCAGCAAGAACTGTAGGTCATTGCTGGATGAAGCCAACAGGACAACATCATCTGCAAACAACAGAGATGAGATCCTGTGGTCACCAAGCATGACACCCTTCGTTCCCTGGCTGCGCCTAGAAATCCTGTCCATAAAAATTATGAACAGGATCGGTGACAAAGGGCAGCCCTGGCAGAGTCCAACTCTCACTGGGATTGAGTCCGACCGAGTGTTGGCAATACGAACCAAACTTTCACAACGGTCATACAGAGACCGAATAGCTTGTAACAACAAGCCCGATACCCCATACTCCCGAAGCATCCCCCACAAAAAACCACAAGGGACATGGTCGAATGCCTTCTCCAAGTCCACAAAACACATGTAAACTGGTTGGGAAAACTCCCACGAACCCTTGAGAATTCTCGAGAGGGTAAAGAGCTGGTCCGATGTGCCACGGCCAGGACGAAAACCATGTTGCTCCTCCTGAATCAGAGGTTCGACCAACGGCCGGACTCTCCCCTCCAGTACCTTGGCATAGACCTTCCCAGGGAGGCTGAGGAGTGTGATCCCTCTAAAGTTGGAGCACACCCTCCGGTCCCCTTTTTTGAAGAGAGGAACCACCACCCCGGTTTGCCATGCCAAAGGCACTGCCCCCGACCTCCACGCAATGTTGCAGAGGCGTGTCAACCATGACAGCCCTACAACATTCAGGGCCTTGAGGTACTCAGGGGGAATCTCATCCACCCCCGGGGCCCAGCCACCAAGGAGATTTTTAACCACCTTGGCGACCTCAGCCCCTGTGATAGGCGAGTCATCCCCCTCATCCCCAAACCCTGCTTCCTCTGTGGAAGGCGTATCAATGGGATTGAGGAGATCCTCAAAGTATTCCTTCCACCGCCCGATGATATCCCCAGTCAAAGTCAACAGCGCCCCATCCACACCATACACAGTGTGGACAGGGAGCTGCTTTCCCCTCCTGAGCCGCCGGACAGTTTGCCAGAATCTCTTCGAGTCTGACCGAAAGTCTTGTTCCATGGCCTTACCGAACTCCTCCCATACCTGGGTTTTTGCTTCAGCAACCACCCAAGCTGCACTCCGCTTGGCCTGCCGGTACACGTCAGCTGCTTCGGGAGTCCTACAAGCCAACCAAGCCTGTTAGGACTCCTTCTTCAGCTTAATGGCCCCCCTCACCACTGGTGTCCACCACTTGGTTCGGGGGTTGCCACCACGAGCTGCACCGACCACCTTGCGGTCGCAGCTCTGGGCCACTGCTTCAACAATAGAGGAGGAGAACATGGCCCATTCAGACTCCATTGTCTCCAGACTCCCTCGGAATGTGGTTGAAGTTCTTCCGGATGTGGGAGTTGAAGACCTCCCGGACAGGGGCCTCAGCCAGACGTTCCCAGCACACCCTCACTATACGTTTGGGTCTACCAGGTCTGAATGGCATCCTCCCCTGCAAACGGATCCAACTCACCACCAGGTGGTGATCAGTTGACAGCTTAGCACCTCTCTTTACCCGAGTGTCCAAGACATACGGTTGCAGGTCTGATGACACGATAACAAAATCGATCATCGACCTGCGACCTAGGGTGTCCTGGTGCCAGGTGCACATATGGACACCCTTATGCTTGAACATGGTGTTCATTATGGACAAACTGTGGTTAGCACAGAAGTCCAATAACTGAAGACCACTCGGGTTCAGATCGGGAAGGCCGTTCCTCCCACTCACCCCCCTCCAGGTTTCACTGTCGTTGCCCACATGCGCATTGAAGTCCCCCAGTAGGACAATGGAGTCTACAAGAGGAGCACCCTCCAGCACCCCAGTCAGAGACTCCAAAAAGGATGGGTACTCTGAAACATCATTTGGTGCATAGGCACAAATGATGGTCAGGACCCATTTCCCAACCCGAAGCCGCAGGGAAGCAACCCTTTCATCCACTGGGGAAAACTTCAATATAGAGGCAGCAAGGTGGGGGGATACAAGAATACCCACCCCTGCTCATTGTCTCTCGCCCGGGGCAACTCCAGAAAAGGCCAAGCTCCAGCCCCTCTCCAGGAGACTGATTCCGGAACCGGAGCTGTGTGTTGAGGTGAGGCCGACTATATCTAGCTGGTATTTCTCAATCTTGTACACCAGCTCAGGCTCCTTCCCCACCAGAGAGGTGACATTCCACATACCATAAGCCAGTTTAGAAAGCTTGGGATCAGTCCGCCAAGGTCTCCGCCTTTGACCGCCACCTAATCCACATAGCACCAGGCCCCCATGATCCCTCCTGCAGGTGGTGAGCCCACTGGAGGGCGAACCCATGTAACTCCTTCGGACTGAGCCCGGCCGGGTCCCATGGGTGGAAACCCAACCACCAGACGCTAGCCATCGAGCCCCTCCCCCAGGCCTGGCTCCAGGGTGGGGCCCCGATAACCCCATACCGGGCGGGGTACACTAAATCCTTGATCTAGAATTTATCATGAGAGTCTGTTGGATCGTTTTTAGTCTGGCCCTTCACCCAGGACCAGTTTTTCTTGGGTGACCCTATCAGAGGCAAATTGCCCCGGACAACATAGCTCCTGGGATCACTGGGGTACAAAAACCCCACCACCACGATAAGGTGACGATCCATGAGGGGATGAATCACAAGTCATATCAGACATATAATATGATATATAATATGGAAGAATAATATAAAGGAATGTATGAACTTATCCTGCATGGAATGCACATATAAACATCAGACATGAAATTGGAAAGGCATGACACATCTTAAGAATAATAATACATTATTAATAACAATAATAATGTAGATAATATGGAATTTTTCTATCAATGTCATAGCGAGTCCTATGATCGTTGATGATGTCATAGCAAGTCCTATGATCATGAGTGATGCCTATATAGACATCATGTAGAGATCATAGCAACATCATAGGCGATCATAGGAACATCATAGGCAATCCTATGATCTTTTAGCGAGTCCTATGATCGTGACACACAGACAGACACACAGAGCTTTCTTGAATTATAGAGTGATTCAAGAAACCTGTGTGTCTGTGACGACCATAGGGCTTACTAAAAGATCATAGGATTGTGTGATCAAAGGCAGGCATCACTCACGATCATAGGACATCAAAGATCAAAGGCAGGCATCACTCACGATCAGACTTGCTATGACATCAAAGATCAAATGCAGGCATCACCCATGATCATAGGACATCAAAGATCAAAGGCAGGCATCACTTACGATCATAGGACTTGTTATGACATCAAAGATCAAAAGCAGGCATCATAGGACTCACTATGACACCATCAAAGATCAAAGGCAGGCATCAATGAACGAGGGCTGACGTGCTTACAACCTTGCTTACACCTGCTTTCTACGGCCATGCAGAAATACTTGCTTATACTTGGTTTCTATGGGCATGCACAGGTATGCATGGGTGTGCACAGGTATGCACTAGTTTCATAAAGTGAACAAAAATAAAATATATACATACGAGGAGGGTGGCTGAAAAGTTCATACGCTGACTAAGAAAAAGTTATGCTACAGCAACGAAACTAATCATGCGTTAAATTCAACCTTTTCTGATACTAACTGCATTGTTTCTTTTCAGATACACTGACATTGGAGACTATGCTGAAAAATAAACCATATTTGGTCAAATTTGACCACTGCATCACAGTCAGCCTATGAACTTTCAGCGCCCCCCCCCCCCCTCCCCGTACATCTGGTTATCCTACACATAAACACACCAGTTGTGTGCTATGTGTCAAGAGGTGTCCAAATGTTTGCATACCACTGTAGCAACAGGGCTATTTAGTGTACTGTAGACAGAAGAAACTTCATATCAATTCTGGCTTTGGATGGATGGATGGATGGATGGATGGATGGATGGATGGGGTCAGCAGCATTCTGAAAAAGCTGCAATCATTTAATGGATTTTTGTGAGAGTCAAGAAAACAATTATCAATATTTAAAAAAATAGATAACACTTATTTAAAAGAATTTGAATGATATGACTTAATCAGGTAGTTGTATTATTCACCTGTTAGCATTTTACACTGAGTATATGTTTGAACACAATGTAACCATATTTTCAGAGATAAATAAAAGCTATTTGTTTGATTTCAGGGTTCTCTCCATTCCTTTCTGGGCAAACACACCACCAGCTGGACGTTGTCTCTGTCGCTGTGCCAGTCGTTATCAGAGGGACTTTCCTATCTCCACTCTGACCTTCACAGAAAAAGTACTTGCTATTAACTGGTGTGTGTGTGCATGCATGTGTGCGTGCATGCATGTGTGTGTGCATACGCTGTTTAACTATTCCATGTAGAAACCCAACTCTTATCAATAAGATTTACAGTATTTAAATGAATTCTGACTAAAGGAAGGAGTTTGTTTGTTTTTTAACAGCAAGTGGTTTTGATACTGTGGCCACATTTTTTAGAATTAGAAATGTGTCTCGTTTTGCTTGCAGATGTCTATAAACCTCCTGTGGCCCATGGGGACCTCAGCAGCTCCAATGTGCTGGTGAAAGCGGACAGTACCTGCGTTCTTTGTGATTTTGGATGTTCCACCATTCTGTCATCTTGCTCTGGGGAGGGGAGTAGCACACATTCAGAGGTGAGACAGTGAAATCCTCTCATTACAACAACATGGTAAGTTTTATAAATTAAAAGAAGACATGCCTGCAAACAGAGTTCCTTACAATAAATTCACATTTCTACAGGGCACTGTTCAGCAGGGCACCCTGAACTACAGGTCCCCAGAGATCCTGGAAGGCTCTGTAAATCTAAGAAGCATGTTTCTCATGCAGGGGGATGTCTATGCATTGAGTCTGGTACTGTGGGAGATTTGGATGCGCTGCTCTGACTTATTTGAAGGTGAGTTACATTTAACATTAGAAAAGGATTAAGGACAGGTAAAATAGCCAAGCCGTAGTCTGAAAAACTACTACTGATGTTCATGTCAAGACCTGTATATGATATATGGTAACAGAATATCTGTAAGCCAGCAATTCAAACAAATGCTTACATCTTCAGGTGGCATCGTTCCCCAGCATCTTTTACCTTATGAGCTGGAGCTGGGGTGTGTAACGATGGAGAACCTCATCCAACATGTGTCTTACAAACACCGGCGGCCATCCATACCTAAAAACTGGGAACTGCTACAACAGGTACTCACAGGGGCGTAGCACCTAATTTTGGGTCCTGGGTACAGCACTGTGTGGGGGCCCCTCACCAAACGCAAACCAAATTTGAATTTTACGTTCCAAGGTTTAAAATATGGGCCATTTCTAAAAGCCTTGGGTAGTAAGGTCCACCATTATGGCTGGCTTGATACTGTATGATTTGCTTATCTGTTTTGTGAATATTCACTGTCATCAAATAGCTTTATTTCCTCACCTTTTTGTTGATAATGCACTTTTTTGAGAATGGACCTACAGTACTTTTTACACCTTTAAACACTTTTTTAATTTATATTCTATTTTCAATTCAATTGAAAATATTTAATTCTTTTTATACTTTCATTTTTTTTATTGGAGTATCTTTAAGAAGCCCAGTTTCCAATTGAGATCAATACACAGTGACATGCACAGACATTACTGGGGGGGTGGGGGGGCGCTTAATCAAAAAAAGGGCACTTCTAAATACTGAAAAATCAAATTACATGCAAAATTTTATTGTACTTACTTGATATATCTATTTTATTTTAATACTTTATACACTCAGAGATATTTAATACTTCATAGATTTTTACAATATTATCAACTCACTCAGATACCATGATCTTCATCATTATGTAAAGATCGATAACAAAATTCCCTGCTTCTATTGAAAAATAAATATCTGTTATAAATGCAAAAAATTATGTTGCAAAAAATCTGCAAAAGGATTTTCTTTCAATAAATAAAATAGTAAACCTCCAAAAAATAAATCTTTTAAAAAAAAAAAAAAAAAAAAAGGTAATTCCCCCTGTCTGCAAAATGATCCAAAATATCCCTCTGTTACCCTGCCACCCTCCATCCTCATAAATAGTATAGTGGTAAATGTACAAGAAAAATCATGAAAGTTTGAGGGAAAAGTTGCAAATTATATAGAAACAATTTTCAGAATTCATGAATATATTGCAGTACATTTGTTTGGGGGAAAGGTAACAAATCTACCAAAAAGCATGGCAAATTTATAGGAAAAAGTGCTAAATTTATTACAAAAGTAACACATTTACTATTACTTTATTTTATTAAAATACATTTAAAAAATTACTTTATTACAGAAGTAATAAATTTATCAGGAAAAAGTTGCAGATTTTAAAAAGTTTTCCAAGAAAACAAAAACCTCACTAATTGGTGAGGAAATTGGACATGTATGAGAGAAGTATTTTATATATATATTTATTACTTTCTTCAAAGTCAAAAGTTTAACAATTAAAACTCAAAGTGCAAATGAAAATAAAAAAACTACTGTTTTATCATATTAAATTAAAGAATTAAAATGACTGATAAAATGGTATCAAGACCTAATTTTTAAAACTCCATTAAAATGATTGGCAAATAGAAATTCCTAATGGTGATTAACAAAAACGCCAAGAAGAAAAGGAAATGTGACAAGGCTTAGCTTGCTTTTGGATTCATTGTGGGTGTGGAGGGGCAGAGAAAGACCTGTGTGTGTAGGTAAGCTTGGTAATCATCTGCCTCCCCAAAATAGGGGGGGGGGTGAAGAATCACTGGTATAAATGAACAAAAATGACAGTATTCTCTGAATTTTTATTGCTGATATGAGACTGAAAAAGTGTCAGTGCTTCAGTTGCACTCTTGACAGGTTGTTATGGGTTCAGTTGGCCACCAGATGTCACTGTTCTTAATTAGAATGAAGCTTCCAAGCTTTGAATCTTTTTCGGCACAATTAAAAGGAAAGCCTCAGAGCTTCATGAGGCTTCACCTGCCCATCACTACTGTAGCATTTATTGCTGTTTAAAAGCAGCCTGCCTTGTACATTTACTCTGTTTAACCTTTTAATGCTAACTTTCCATTGTCAGCATGCAACACATACCTTACAACACAGACTCTGGTGCACACTGCTCCCTCACTCTCACTCAACCACTTACATAAAGCGGCACATAGGTTTCAATTTCGCTGCTTGCAGACACTGAAGGTACAGGTGTGGACTAAACCATTTAGCACCTCTTTAAAGATCGTTATTAATGCAAAATTCCATCTCTCAGCCACTTCAGTCATTGTGAATTTTATTATAATTAATTAGAAATTTCACAACTGCAACACAAAAAGTGTTTTATTACATGCTTTTTGAGGGCCCCTCCCTGCAGTGGACCCTGGGTAAACAACACCACCCAACCAGTCCACGTCCCTTGATACTCATATAGGGGCTTTGGGATTGCAGATAGATTAATTTATAGTTTTTATATGTTCTGACTGCTTCACATTCACAGGGATCTGCATTGATCGACATCCTAACAGACTGTTGGGACAGTGATCCAGACGCTCGACTGACAGCTCAGACCATTGAAAACAGATTAACGTCCCTTCAGTCATCCCACCTTTATTGACGAAATGTTTGAAGATTGATGTCAAATTGTACTGTTCTGCAATGGAGGGTGGTAGTAACAAATTATATTTATTGAAGTACATGTTTTCAAGTGACTTTTCCACAAAATTGAACTTAGTAGCTTTACTGTAGAACACCTTTTTATTTTTACTTGAGTACACTGACATATTTAAAAAAGTACTTTTACTGAAGAAGTCCTACATTTTGTCATACTCTTTCAGTTACATTTGATTTCACAAATTTGAGGTAGTATTTCATGGAGCAGCGAATGCTAACGAATGTGGCGTTTTTGGATTCATCAATTTTTCTGACAAATGTTTGTGAAAATTAAGGGAAAATCAAGCTTGTATCTTGAGCGGTGAATGCTGAGGACCGTTCATGAATGCTGCACTTTTTGGGTTTTATCAGAGTTTGTAAAAGCCTGCAAAAAAGTTTGCACACATTAAAAGTCTCAAACAGTTACTCATGTTTACCATTAGGCAAACCAAAAAAAAACTAGTGATATTCGTTACAACCATTTGCAAACAACTATTTTGCAACTGCTTGCGGAAAAATATATTTGCAAAAAGGTTTTGAACCCTGTAACCCTGTTGATGACCTTAAAAACTGTTGGTGAACTGTTTGCCAACCTTTTCTGAACCACAACAAACAAAACCCAAAAAGCGTAGCATTTATGAATGTTCCTCAGTATTTGCAACTCAGATATGTGGGTTAGCGTTGATCAAGGTTTTCTCCCCAGTTTTCTTCCTTCTTTGTTAGATTTGAAGTCATTGTTCTTCTGTTCTGTCTTAGGAAATAATTGTGGGGGGAAAAAAAAAAATCATGAATTTATGAGCAAAAGACTTGCTAAAGTAACAAATTTATAAGAAAGTAATTGACAAATTTGTGAGAAAAAAAATATATTTATAAGTGGAATTTAACAAATTTGCAAGAGTAAAGACTGAAACATGAAAAAGTCACTAATTTAACCACGAAGTTGCAAATTATTAAGAAAAAAGCAATAAGCCTACCATTAAAAAGTCACACATTGAATTTAAAAAAAATGAAATTTTAAGAGAAGAGCCACAAATTTAAGAGAAAAATATTACAAACTGACGAGAGTACTTAAGGTGACTTTTATTGTAGATACTTGCTTAATCTTATTTGTATACTTTTATGGTGACTACTCTGACTGAATGCTACTTATATTCAAGCACAATTTCAAGCTACCACTTATGCTGTTGTGTTTGTTTCAGTAGTATATAGATTTGTTTTTAATCAGGTTGTCAGGGTTCCATATCAAATAATCCTTAAAAGATGCACTCTGGTGGTTCTAAAACCACCTCTAAAACCAATGTGTATTGCCAAGAATAGTATATTATGGCTTTTTATACATAAAAAAAAACCTTCCATTGCCTCAGAATGGCTTGGAAAAAGCTTTTACATCTTTCACCTACTTAAGTAGGTGCAGATCTATGAATATTCTAATTAGCTCCACCCATACTCCCACCCACCAGTAGCTGGAAGAAGACAAGGACTCCGAGAAGACGAATCAACTTGAGGAAGTACAGTTTCCATATGTGAACCTGTGGCAGGATCATTCTCGGTGTAGAGAGTTGTTGCCCGATCCTGCATGGAGCCGACCTTTAAGGGTTCTGGCTTCCAGGGCCACGGTCTACGAGGCTGAAACACCTGAACTGAGACACAGCCACTCTGTCCAAAGTCACCTGTTTGGGGGTGGATGGGGGGACTTAAGTGAAACTTTACAGCAAAAAAAACCAGAGATATGAGACATTTCAATGCTTTCGCTCTTGATTTCTCTTGTAAGTCACAAAAAACATGTTAGACATGTTAACAGAAAAATTGATTTTTTTCTGGAGTGTCACTTTAAGACTTACACCAATTAATCTTCAAACAATTTTGTGTTTCTTTGTCAGAATGAAGCAGATCTTGTTGTAGAAATCATAAAAAAAAAAAAAAAAAAGCAGTCCTACAGGGTCTACTTATCTCTTAAGCTGGGTTTATGTTCTACCCCCATTCTGTGGGTCTGCTCAAGTGTGAGGCTTGTGTGACAAAAATGACATAATCCCTGCCACTCCGCGGGGACTGCAGGGGCTCTCTGTGGAAGAGTGTATGCAGCCCAAATTTTGTGACTGCGTTGCCTGTGCACATTGGCTATGCATGCGCAAGATCCAACCTCCCATTCATGAGGTGGTGCTTTCGACACAGCATACAAAGTCAAAGTAGACAAAGACGAATGAACACAGATGCAAAAGTACACAATTACACCTTGTCTCTTTTTTTTTAGCTTCTTCCAACAAAGGACACATGAGCTCCTCTTCTCAGCCGCGTGCAGTCGCTATTGTTGTTGATATTGTGTGTAGCTGTGGCTTCTCTTCTGTTTTATATAGCAGTGAACAACCTGGCATGGCAGTGTATCTGAACTACCTGTTGGGCTGGGGTGAAACTGCAGATGACACTTGGCCTAGTAAACAAAAAAAAAAAGAAGCACATACAGCCGTGAGCGCACCGGCCTTATCTAAAGCATACATGCATCGTCAATGCCCAGATTGGAGGTGGAGCTTAAACAAAGCTTAGAGACAAGTTTGAGTTAAAGCCTTAAAGCCATACAGCAAAAACTCAGTTATTAAATGGGATCAGTGCATCTCTGCCTTCCCCTCTCCTGGGGAATGTTGATTTACAGGCTGATTTAAGAACTCACTAGTCACTGGACAGCATGCTAAATTTATTTCACTTGTGCTCTCTGTGCATAAGGTCTCTGCATCAGGTCTCTCTGCTTTCTTTTAATACATAAATCTTTGCAGCTCCTGCTGACCTCTAGACTTAAAACCTCATTGTTGTAAAATATTACTCAAACTTGTTTCAAATTTCAGAATGACATGGTTGCCACATGTTATTTACTGAATAGGCACCTTAAAGAAAAAAGAAATTACAAAAAAAAAAAAGGATATCATGGAAATACATATGAAAAACATGTCACTATTAAGGTGATTTTGTTTGCCATGTTCAAGCATTTTAAATACTGTCATATCCGGCTCTAGGGAGCCGGGCAATCAGAGCCAGGGACAAGCCAGTGAGTCGTGATGGTTTATTTTGGGTAAGGGATAAGGGATGAGGAGAGCACAGATACTCATGCAGAGTTACACTCACAGGTTGCACAGCGCAGAGGTAAGCAGCTCGTACCGGACGTGGGGGTAACAAGACGTACATACTCACAGCGGGATACAAACACAGGAATGCTGCAAGAGGAGTATAAGCTGACACCAGACGAAGGGGCTTGTGATATCCTACCGTGTAGCAATGATCACACTTGAGTTATTTCTTTGGCTAACTCTGCCATTTATTCTGCAACACACATAATAAGACTGAACATGGATTCTGCGCGGGGTTTTCACACTCTTGTTCTAATGTGTCCCCTTAATAGTAGTGCTGAACAATACAGGTAGTTCCCCCTAGAGGCATGTGCCAGTAATGTTTTAAATTAGACTTGCAGTCTACCACATCCCTCCCCTCTAGATTAAACTACTTTTAATTACACTAGCCAATTATGCTAGACATCCTGGAACTCCCATTTAACCCTAAACAATCACAGCTACTTTTAACTTCTTAAACACATGTGCCATACACATAATTTCTCTCTCTTTTTTTTTTTTTTCACATGTATAACACACAGAACAGTCTAACTGGGGAATTGGTTTGACTACCGCATCCCAGTGAGGTTCCAGGACGCATTCTTGTCCTGTGGCTGGGGAACTCACTACTGACTAAGTATAGTCCTTCAAGTAGTCTGGAGCTTTCCTAGCTCGCTGAGATCTTCTCACGGCGGGTGAGCCAACTGCAGGTGAAGACTCAGACTGCTCCACTGTTTCGGCTGCTGCAGTGCTGCCCGTAGAATCTGCAGAGACGGTTACCTCAGGTTTCACCTGAAGTGGTGGTTCGTTGATGCTCTCCTCAGGATGGGTGTCAGACAACACCTCTGGTGCCATCGGCAGGGGAATGGAGCTCCTACCATGAACTTGGTCGATGTGTCGCCTCACCATTTGTCCATGGCCTAATGTCACCTTGAATGACACAGGGCCTGTCTTTTCTGTTATTTCTCCTGGTACCCAGGCTGGTCCTGAGCCAAAGTTGCGGGTGTAGACCACGTCTCCTTCTCTCAGTATTCTCTCTCTAGCATGCATGTCATGATAACCTTTTTGTTTCTCTTGTTTGTCATGCACTTTGTTTCTGAAGTCTGGATGTATTAAGTCAAATGTTGACCTCAACTTTCTTCCCATCCATGGACCTGCGTAGTCAATGTGAATTCTTCTCCATGGTTTATCTGGAACTTCCCAGGGATGTAGTGGGGCTGCTGGAGGACTGTTCCTGTTCTCCTGGCATGCCGCACATGACTTCACAAGCGCCTCCACCTCTGCATCCATGTTGGGCCACCACATGTAACTCCTCGCCAACGCTTTCATGCGAGTGATGCCAGGGTGTGCTTGGTGTAGTTGTTGCAGTAAGGCATTCCTACCAGGTGGTGGAACAACCACGCGTCCTCCCCACAGAATACAACCTTCCTGGGTGCTGAGCTCATCCTGTCGTCGGGCATAGGGAATGAACTCAGGACTGTTCATCTTCGGCCATCCTCGCAAGATGTATTCTCGCACTCTTGCTAGAACAGGGTCTTTGTCTGTCCACTTCTTTATTTGTTGTGCGTTCACCAGGGGCACGCCGATATCTTCAAACAATAGCACTCTCTCCTCCTCCTCAGGCGTGCTGTCTCTTCCTCCATCCAAGGGTAGCCTACTCATCGCGTCAGCATTCGTATGGTCCCGTCCGGCTTTGTAAACGATGGTGTACTCATACGCTGCTAATGTAACGGCCCATCTCTGAATTCTCTGAGATGTCATCTGGGGTATGGCTCTCATTTCACTGAACAGTGAAATTAGTGGCTTGTGGTCAGTCACTATAGCGAACTGTCTCCCGTACAGGTATTTGTGGAATTTTTTTACACCAAATACTACTGCAAGGCCCTCCTTGTCTAGCTGGGAGTAGTTTTTCTCAGCTGCACTAAGAGTTCTTGAGACGAACCCTATGGGTCTCTCTGAGCCATCCTCCATACGATGAGAGAGTACAGCACCCACACCGTAGGGTGATGCGTCACACGCCAGGATGAGTGGTTTGTTTGAATCATAGTGCACTAACACACTACAGGACTGAAGTAGCGCTTTGGACTCTTCAAACGCCTTCTGCTGCTTGACCCCCCATGACCATTTTTCTTCCTTCTTAAGTAAGGTATGTAGTGGTGCCAGCAGCGTGGAGAGCTTTGGGAGGAACCTATGGTAATAGTTCAACAAGCCCAGGTAGGCTTTTAACTCAGTAACCTTTTGTGGCTCAGGCGCCTCCGCAATGGCTTCCACTTTGTCTGTTAGAGGGTGTAGACCACTGGCGTTGATCTTGTGGCCTAGGAACACCACCTCTTTTCCCATGAACTCACACTTGCTTCTTTTCAACCTCAGACTGCTTTTCTCCAACCGTTGAAGCACTTCCTCCAGCGTTTTCAGATGTTCTTGTTCATTTGGTCCTGTACAAAGGATGTCATCCAAATAAATGGCAACATTCGGAATTCCACCTAGGATGCCCTCCATAGTTCTCTGGAATATAGCAGGACTGGAAGCTACTCCAAATGGTAAGCGTGTGTAGGTATATAAGCCTTTGTGTGTATTGATGGTTACATACTTTCTTGATTCTTCTTCCAGGACTACTTGTTGGTAGGCGTGACTCATGTCTAATTTCGTGAAGTGTCGGCCGCCATTCAGCTGTGCGAAGAGGTCCTCCACTTTAGGAATTGGATACTGATCCACCCGTGATGCTCGATTGACAGTGAGTTTGTAATCTCCACATATTCTAATGGAGCCATCCGGCTTTCTCACTGGGACTATGGGCGCCGCCCATTCTGCAACCTGCACTGGCTCAATGATCTTGTCATCCAGCAGCCTCTGTAGCTCGCTTTCAACCAGTGGCTTGACTGCATAGGGCACCGGTCGGGGTTTGCAGAATCGTGGTTGGGCCTCCTTGTCCACATTAATCTTTGCAGTGACACCTTTTAGCTGTCCTAAGCCTTCTTTGAACACCTCAGCGTGTCTTTCGAGGATCTCCTCCAGCTGCAATTTGGGCTGAGATTCCACTTTATTCACCAACTGATCAATCATGGCCAGTTCTTGTAGCCAACTTCGCCCTAGTAGATTTGGTCCTTCGCTCCCAACTACTACTACAGGTAAGTCCTTTTCTTTGTTTTCGTGCTGCACCTTCACTTGTGCCATGCCTAGCACGTCTAGCTTCTCTCCTGTGTATGTTTTTAATTTTAATGAACAGGGATTTAATTCTGCTGTGTCTGTTTTCTTCCACAGTTGTGTATATTGCTGTTTACTTAATATGGTTACTCCACAGCCTGTATCAACTTCAAATGTTACTTTCATTCCATTAACATTCATGGTACGCGTGATGGGCGCTACCTTGGTCAGCTCCTCTGACGTGTTGTAAATTGTGTGAAAACCCATGTCTTCTGTATCACTTTCTCCCTCCCCTCTCAGTTGATTCGCTTGCTGTTCCTTTCCTGGGCCCTTGTTTTCATACTTTTGCCCATTAACTGTCGCTTTCAGCACCTGTGCGCTGTCCACCTTTATTCTACATGCTTTCTTAATGTGCCCTCGCTTGCCACAATTATGACACAGCTCAGTGGCAAATTTGCACTCGGCGGCATTGTGCTGGCCTTTGCAGCGATAACAACTGGGGAATTTGTGCTGATTTTTGTCAGTCGACACTTTGTGGACACCTATTTGGGTCTTAGGCACACGAACATGCGTTGCTGTGTCCTCTGCTAGTTTCCTTTGCATTTCTCTCACATCTTTAGATGCTGTTTCCATCGCTTGGCATAATTCCAAAGCCTTTGCAAAAGTGAGTTTTGTTTCAGATAAAAGTCGCCGTTGCATTCGGTCATCATTCACTCCACACACAAGTCTGTCTCTTAACATTTCTTCCAATGAGTCTTTGTAGTCACAGTGCAGTGTTAATTTCTTCAATTCTGCCACATACTCTGCTATGGACTCAGTGTTCCTCCTTATGCGTGAATTAAATTTAAATCGTTGCACGATTTCACTCGGTTTGGGGCTGAAGTGCTTCTGAAGCTCAGCAGTAAGCTGGTCGTACGTTTTATCTTTCGGTAATGCAGGGCTTATTAAATTTCTCAACAAGCTGTAAGTAGTTGCACCAACTCCACTCAACAGTACAGCCTTCCGTTTGTCTGGCTCCTCAATCTCATTAGCTTGGAAGAAAAAGTCCAACATTTCACTATATTCTTCCCATGACTGAGTCGAGTTATCAAAAGGGGTTACCGTTCCGATTACAGCCGCCATTGCTCGTCGTGGTGGGGAAACCTCGTTTTTCCTCCTCTGAACTTGCACTCGAACTACTGGAGTCACTTGAGTTCGCCACACTTGCAATGTTCTCTGTTTCTCGCCGCTAATTTTTTTCTTTTAATCCTCGTCGCCAATTGTGTGATATCCTACCGTGTAGCAATGATCACACTTGAGTTATTTCTTTGGCTAACTCTGCCATTTATTCTGCAACACACATAATAAGACTGAACATGGATTCTGCGCGGGGTTTTCACACTCTTGTTCTAATGTGTCCCCTTAATAGTAGTGCTGAACAATACAGGTAGTTCCCCCTAGAGGCATGTGCCAGTAATGTTTTAAATTAGACTTGCAGTCTACCACAGGGCTTCAGCCTAGCAATGTGTTTGTATCCCGCTGTGAGTATGTACGTCTTGTTACCCCCACGTCCGGTACGAGCTGCTTACCTCTGCGCTGTGCAACCTGTGAGTGTACTTCTGCATGAGTATCTGTGCTCTCCTCATCCCTTACCCAAAATAAACCATCACGACTCACTGGCTTGTCCCTGGCTCTGATTGCCCGGCTCCCTAGAGCCGGATATGACAGTATGTCGCAGCCAGAAGAGTTGCCGGCGGCTGTGAGTCGCTGTGGAAATGTACCTTTCTGTCCGGGTGTCAGCGCTGCTAGCATGCCGTTTCCCAGGAGTCACTTCCGGCGCCAGGGCGACGAGCTGAGGTCCATCTCGGAGGCTGTCGACGGGACATTCTTCACCCTGCACGACGCCTCCAACGCGAGACGCTGGCATCCGGGCCGTGCTGAGGAACTCCTGGACTGTCACCCTCACTCTCTGTACCATCTGGAGGACGGTGCCAGGATAGACGCTGCAGGTACACAGCGAGAGAAGCTCCACGGGGGGCTGAAGCCGTACTGACATAACGCACGGCTCAGGAGACGCACACACACACAGGCTTAGAGTAGTTCAAAGAGTTTATTAACAGCAGGAGTGAATGAGTGCGTGTCTGCGGGATGTAAATGTGTTGGTGATGGTGTCTGCTCCAGGCACAGAGGCAGGTGACCGTACAGCCGAGCAACCCTATGGAGAGAACACAGGGAGAGGGTGACGGGCATACACCAACACAGGAGGGATTTATGGCGAGAGAAGGACTTACTTGGTTGGTCAGGACAGCTGGCACAACAAGGGGGCGAAGCCCGGAAGACAGCCACCTGGAGAGCTCCGTACAGCAGCGAGGATTGGGCGATGGAGTGGAGATGTCCGCCGCTGGGGAATCCACCTGTGCACAGGGGAGAAGACTGAAGAAGAGAGGTAAGCGATCTTCTTACCAAAATGGTGATGCTGAAGAGAAGTATGCTCACAACGGTGAGGGACGAAGTCTGACGACTTCAGGCCGAGCCTCCGGGCGAGACGGCCTTTATCCCTCGCCGCTGATGATTGTCAGGTGCGTGAGCAGGTGGCGCCGCTGATGAATGGCGCGGCGTGACAAATACTAGTGCATACCCGTCCATGCCTGTAGAACACAAGTATAAGCAAGTATTTCTGCATGCCCGTAGAAAGCAGGTGTAAGCAAGCACGTCACCACTCGTTCAGTAATACCTGCCTTTGATCTTTGATGATGTCATAGTGAGTCCTATGATCGTGAGTGATGCCTGCCTTTTCACACACATTTGACAGTTTCAAAAGCAGTCTTAACATCATAAGGACATACAGGTGCATCTCAGTAAATTAGTCACTGAAAAGTTGATTAATTACCTGGGCTGAGAAAACAGACTGGACTGTTGCTCACTGGTCCACAGTCCTCTTTTGAGATAACCCCATAGAGAATCTATAGGATACTGTCAAGAGGAAGA
This sequence comes from Pholidichthys leucotaenia, assembly GCA_020510985.1. Taxonomy (NCBI): domain Eukaryota; kingdom Metazoa; phylum Chordata; class Actinopteri; order Cichliformes; family Pholidichthyidae; genus Pholidichthys; species Pholidichthys leucotaenia. The sequence goes on along the minus strand of CM035843.1, from coordinate 321,830,000 downwards.
TAAAAGACACCAAACCCAACAATACGGACAAACTGAAGGCCGCTATCAAAGCAACCTGGGTCTCCATAACACCACAGCAGTGCCAGGCTGATCGTCTCCATGCCACATTGATGCAGTAATTTATGCAAAAAGAGCCCCGACCAAGTATTGAGTGTGTACATGGACATACTTTTCAGTCAGCCAACATTTCTATTGAAAATCAAATTGTTTAAATTAATTTCATGTCAAATTCTAATTTTTGGAGAAACTTAATTTTGGGTATTCATGAGTTTTAAGCCACAACCATCAAAAGTAACATAAATTAACACTTGAAATATATCATTCTGTGTGTAATGAGTCTATATAATGAGTTTCATTTGTTTAATTGAATTACTAAAATAAATCAACTTTTTGATGACATTCTAATTTATTGAGATGCACCTATTTTGGAATCAGAAGAAGAAGAAGAAATCTGCCATCCAGGATATGAGAGTTTGAATCCTGTTGGTGCCTTCGCTTCAGTTTTGTTTCATGTTTTACTTATTGGCTTTGCATGTTTAAAAAAATCCACTTCTTTTATGCATTAAGTAGACTTTTGGGCAGTTAATCTTATTTAAGGGGGTATGAGTGGAGATGTTATCCCCTTATAAGCAAAATGACCCCAAACCACCCCCCTTGTAAACCTGCCATATCCCCCATCCCCATAAAGAGTGCAAGGGTTGCTTATGCAGTACAGCTGAATGTGTCAGATTGTTCCCCATTCATTGATCCTTTATCATCATTGACTGAGATGCTGAAGAAGCAAACAGATGCTGCACTTTTTCCTCTCAGCTCTGCCCCTCTATTAGTTCCATTTTGGCTCTAAATATGTACAGCATACTCAATTCTCCACTATATGGAAGTCAGGCAAGAATCACAGATATCAATGAAGCATGGGGGGAAGTAACTAGTTGCATTTACTATGTGTACTCAAGTAGCTTTTTCACAAGATTGCACTTTCATGATTTATATGTGAAATTAATATGATTTTTCTCAGACAAAACACTTCTTATAGGAAAATATCACAAATTGATGAGAGTATAGTTGCAAATGTACAAGAAAAAATGTTGAAATTCTATGATTAAAAAAGTAATAAATTTAATGGAAAATTTTGTGTGGAAAAATGTAACAATTGTATCACAAAATAATTCAAATTTATTGGGAAAAGGTCCTGGATTTATGAGAAAAGTCAAACATTTCCCAAGAAAAAAGTTGTAGCACAACTTTTAAATTTAATAAAATTATTATTAATAGGATTTTTTTGAGGGAAAAAAGTGAAAAGTGTGAGAAATTGATAAGTTGAAGAGAAAATAATAGATAATGAGGGGTTTTTTTTCTTAAATTTGCATTTCTTTTTTTTTCTTGTAACTGTGATGTTGTTCTTTTAAATTTATGGGTTTTTTTTTAATTCTCATTTTTTCCGTTATTCACAAGCTTTTTTCCTCACAAATTTGGACCTTCCCCCTTGGTGAATACTAACAAGTCCGTGACTGGATAAATTATACCCTGTACTATATAAACAGTGTCATTCATATGTATTTCCATGATGATGAAAGGACTGGAAAACAGTCAATTTTAGTTTTTCATGTGTGAGATATGGGGCCGTATTACAACAACGCGGTCAGTCAGTCAGTTGTCACTGACACAGAACGTGTTTATGGGTGTTTCAAAGTTCATTTCCTGACCACAACAGCATAGAAACAAACCTTCCACTGGGTGCATGATGCAAAGAGGCCAGTGTAATTATTCAGAGGTCTGTTTTGGATAATCCAATCCAGTGCGCTCATGCCCATCTCTTTAATGCAAAGATGCATATTATCTAAAATGAACTCTGATCATGACGGTTTAAGACGGGTTTTGCTCTGACCAAAGTCTGTGCGTGAGCCAAAATGCTGGCAATAATAAAGCTGCTTGGTAATAAGGAAGACATCAATCACAGTCGATGCCCAGTTAGTTATGTTAGAACAAACAAATGGGGAAGAATGTTGAGCTGAAAAACCAGCTGAATGGTTTAATGTAGTGCGCACAAATGCAACACACAGACATGAATGGGTTTGAAACGTCAGGAAAAGAGGATGATGCTTTTGCAAACTTTCAAAAACTTTCATTAACAATGGTGCGGAAGTCACTCTGGGCCCGTGGGGAGATGGAACGCTCCCTCTCCTGTTGCTTTCGCCAACCGAGGGTCTCCTCTGTCTCGTGCGAGGGTCTGCCAAAGTTTGCGCCTCTCTGTCCCATTCCTTCCTAGATGAAAGGGAAGGAGGAGATGTAGCACGGCTTCCCGTCTGCCGCCGACCCCCGCCACGAAGCGAGCCCGCTCTTGGTGGCCTCTGTGGAGGGCTGATGGGTGGCAGTCAGGGAGCTTGCCGGGGGAGAACCGCGAACCTAGGTGCGGTGTGGGTGGCCTCGGCCCTGCTGGAAACCCGGGGCACGCAGCCGAGGCAGATGTGGACGCATCTCCCATCAATCTGGAGAGTTAAAATAAAATAAACACATTAATGCCTAAAAAGTCTATGATGAAAAAGGAAATATGGATGGGATAAAAATCTTCAGACTGACACGCCTTCCCCTGTGCACCACACATTACACTGGAACGCACACACGCTCCATCTTCATTCATTCAATCCCCTAAAAACTAGAGGGCACTCAGAGAGCACATACCTCTGCCAAGGTTCCATCCATCCCTCCCTTTGCCCTCCCCTCCATCCCTTTGTCTGTCCATATCGCCATCCATCTGTACATTGCGAGATAGGGCCTTGGCGGAGGTATGCACTCAGGGATCATCTCCAACATCTAATGAGTTCATCTTAATTTTGGATGAAATTTTTGGATGAAAATTTCATCCATTTTCATCCACATTTTACTTAGCTATGGCCTGAACAAGCTGTAGGTTGCAAAGTGTTGCAAAGTATGTACTAATGTACATAATAACCTCAGCACAGACCGGCGTCATTGCATGACTTGTTTGAAGTAAAAAAGTAGAAAACAGATTTGGCCAGTATTCTACATCAATATACCAGTGTATACTATGAACAGTGTATGTGAACATGATAAACTCCGGCTTATCACTTATTGAAAAACGAACAGTAGCCCCACTTCATGTAAATTCTAAGCGCAAATGTGTAAATGCAAAATTACTGACATTGACTCAACAGCCAGTTCTTTTTAGAAAATAACTACATGGCTTCTTCATTTGGAAAATTTATCCCATACAACAAAAGTGCAAAATAGAAAGAGATCACAACTGCAGTCACAAATTATACTGCCCTAGACATGGCCCTTATTGTTAAAAACATGACCAAACAGAAAAAGTGGACTTCAGTTTATATGGTTTTTAAATATCTTTATCTAGAATTCTTGCTCAATGCACTTTTTATTGTGTTGAGTCCTTTTTTGTTTTGTTTTGTTTGTAATGGTTTTATTACAAGCCATAATAGGAAGGCCTACCATTATTTATTCTGATTTGTTGCAAATTTATGAGTGGGGTTGCCTGACTGGTACAATAAAGTTTGTCAAATTTAACTTGATTTTACCCACACACACTTTTTTATGCAATTTAAAACAATGCAATACATGGGTCTGTTTCTGTTATCATGCTGGTGTCATTTTATGCAAAGGTTTTACATTTATGCAGTGGTTTGGAGGAGATCTCACTATATCGTGATATACTGTACTTATGTCGTGTATCACGATAAAACCCTAAATGTATCACGATACATGTCAAAAGTCATATCGCCCAGCCCTAACTCCAATGGTAAGTTTGCAATTAAAATGAGAGTGTGGATGGAATAAAAAACTAGTGTGGGATCATAATATACGTAATTAAAATGACGGGCAATTACTGTATATGATGACTGTTACAACTCTCTCCATTAAAATAAAAAGATCCCAGCGCATGCTGTTTCCTCATGAGCTCTGGAGCTGCGTGATTTCAAAACACACCCCTGAAACAGCACTAAACAATGCGCTTCTGAGGATAGACCTCTTTTATCCTGATCAAAAATGGATTTTCATTACATACAGTGTAATAGTAATGCACATTGGATTGCACGCCGCCACACCTCTTTGAAATGAGCCTCCACCTCTCGGCACCAAGCAGGTGCACTGTCTACTGGTAATTAGATGGCGTGATGCAAAGTATAAAAAACAGCGGAAGGTCTGTCAGAAAAGTCTGCTGATAATCGTCAAAATAGGGCCCATGCTGTGAATGAGATTCTCTTGAATTAGAGTTTATGAAGATTATACATTATAATGGATCTTTTTTCCCCCTCTAAATGACAGATATGTTTCAAAGGGGACCACAGTTCCCTCGCTCGAGGTTAAAAACTTTCCTCTTTGCCGCTGCCTTTCAGTAGAACAATTGTTAATTCACCACAGTGTACTGTAACTTTTATTTCTTGCACTTTATCTGTCTTCTTCTATTTTAGCTTGTTTCTATTTCTCTTTATTTTTTAATTTTCTTTTAAATTCATATGTATTTCTTTTGCAACTTGCTGTAATGCTTCAATGTTTTATTGTATGTAAGGCACTTTGAATTGTCTTGTACATGAATTGTGCTATATATTAAACTTGCCTTGCCTCACCTTAGTGTGCTCACTATTTTTAGCTTGAAGAAGTACTAATAATCTTTGGAGAAAGAATTTTTTAAATTATTGTAATTAAAAGAAACCCGTCAGGATGGCCCAACACATTTAAGCAATTCAAATGTTAATTGGTAATTGGTAATATTGTGGTGCCAGCAGCTTTAATATAATTGCAGCAATTTTGGCCTTTAAATTAGAGCAGGCTAGCAAGAGTACAGGGTCTAACTTACTGTTAAGGGTGCGTTTTGAAATTTCAGAATGTAATACATTTTGTAAGGTTAACCAAGAAGTGCTGTTTTTATATGTGGTCATTTTATTTCACTGGGTATACTAATCAGTGTACTGCATTTATAAACTCCTCAAAAAAGTTTGGAAACGTTATTTCAATTATTTCTCCACTTTAATAATATTGCATTATATTTTATATTTTTAGAAAGTGTGATTAGTCACCTTTACAACAAGGTGCAACTTGTAAGGATTGTGCATTTGTGGAATGAGCAACACAGCTAAATGTGTGGGTAATGCTCTACAAAAACCTGCCAAAATTCCCTGCAATATCCTCCTGTTGGTATTCACTCTTGTTTTGAGTGGCTTGGTGGATTGGATGATTACACTCCCGTACAGTAACAAGAAAAAACAACAAAAATTTATTGGCCATTTTTACATTTTATTCATTTTACACTATTAGGGCCTCAGGAGTGTGTGGAAGAGCCATACTGTAGTGTTGTTCTTAGGACTTATTATTGTGTGACACGGGTGGTGACTTCACCTTCCGGTTCCACTGCCACCCGGGGTATAAGAGGGCTGTGGGGAAGGGGGGCGGTCTCTTTGACCACCTCTCAGCCTAGCGGGAGTGCTTCTGTATAACCCGTGAGTTGATAATAAAGTCTTGTTCAGTTCCACCCCAAGTCTCGTCATTCACCCTCAGTTGCAGACATACAGTAACACGTACGCAGCCACAACAGCTTAGCACCTCCTCATGCTGGTCCCAATTTGTTGAGGTGCAGCATCCCATTCTTCGACCAGGAACGGTTGAAGATCAAGCAGTGTTGTTGTACATGTACACCTGTACAGCACGCCCAAGCTGATCCCACTAGTGTTCAATTACACCTGTGACTCACAACACACCTGGCAGCACTTGAAGCTCAGAACAAGAGAGAATACCAACAGGAGAATATTGCAGAGGATTTGGGCTGAATTTTGGGGGGGCATAAACCCACACCTTTAATTTAATGTAATTTCCCCAGTTTGGGATCAATCAAATCAAATCAAATCAACTTTTATTGTCATGTTGCTGTACATACAACTGTAGTGCAGGCAAGATGAAATTACGTTTCTCTCAGCATCCATATAAGTAAAAAGAACATAAGACACACTCACACACACATTCACCCCCCACCCCAACACAGCCATTCACACATCCCTGAGACACACTTGAAACTAACTGGAACTATATACATATAATATACATAATGTCCATAAGGTGCAGTAGTATGTATGAAAGATTCCGGCTCAGCTGTTCAGCATCCTAACAGCTTGTGGAAGGAAGCTGTTAATCAGTCTGGTGGTTCTGCCTCTGATGCTCCGGAATCGTTTGCCAGATGGCAGCAGTTCAAAGTGTTTATGCAGAGAGTGAGAACGGTCCTTGACAATGTTCAGTGCCCTGCTCCTACAACAGTTATGAAAAAGTTCTTGGACAGAGGGGAGGGAAACTCCAGTTACCCTCTCAGCTCCCTTAACTATCCTCTGCAGGACTTTTTTGTCTGACATACTGCAGCTGGAGTACCATGTAGCAATGCAGTACGTCAGAACACTCTCCACCACACCTCTGTAGAAGGTCCTGAGGATGCAGATGGGGAGACAGTAGTACATCCATCTATTCAGCTGTGTTGCTCATTCCACAAATGCACGATCCTGACAAGTTGTACCTCATCGTAAAGGTGACTATTATTAAAGGGGAGATAACAATGACTGAATTAACGTTTACAAACTTTTTTGAGGAGTATATATCCATTGGCTTTTATAAGAAAAGTGTTTACATAAACTGCTTCTGATTTATGTGTGTTGCTGAAGGCCAGAGTGATAGTCTCTTTTCTTGTCATGTTCTGTGACGACACACAGTTGCTATAAGTCAAATATGATGATCTCAGAAGGTGTTGATAAGAAAAAAAAACCTTTACTTCTATCTTTTTTTGTTTGTTCATTTTTGTATACATATTTACCTCCACCAAGGAGGTTATGTTTTCATCGGCGTTGGTTTGTCTGTTTGTTTGTCTGTCTGTTTGTCTGTTAGCAAGATAACTCAAAAAGTTATGGACGGATTTTCATGAAATTTTCAAAGATTGTCAGAAATGGGGTATCCTACAGATGATTAGATTTTGGTGGTGATCCAGATCACCGTCCAGAAGAAAACCGCCATTACGGAAAATGACATTTTCGTCAATAACTACTGAACCACTAATCATATCATTGTGAATCCAATTGCTAGTCATATGTTTTCATGGTCAAGGAATCTGAAAACGTACACACAAACACTGTATGGGGGTAACAGTGGCACTTGTTGGAGGTCTGCGCTCTCCGAGTGCTTTTCTAGTTTAACTATATTTTCTTGATTTCATTCACTACATTGCAAAATTGTTTATTTTCCAGTGACGTAAATAATTTTTCAAAGCTGGTACACTGTAATAAAATCTCTGATGAAGCTGTGCTAGTAAATATGACCAGCAGATGCCACCAAACACCATGATAACAAAGAATGTGTTTCTTCCCTAGGTCAGTAATCCCTTTGTTTTACTCAAGTGCAAGTACTCAAGTAACTTTTTCACAATATTGTATTGTACTGAGTAGTTTTACCATTGTATACTTTTTACTATTAAAGATGCGCTCCTGTGGATATAGACCCCCTATAAAAGCAAATCTATATTGTCTAAAATGGTATTTTATGCCCTTTTTTCTACAGAGAAACATTTCATTGTCTTACAGTTTCATGTCAAAATCTTTTCACTCCCCACCCCCCCCTCAAATTCCACAATCAATGAATACTAGGCCCAACCACATCCCACAAGGCTAACACTGGCTAACATACATTATCAGAATAAATCCTGTCATAAAAAAGACCAGTTGAAGGGCATGACCAGTTGTATGCACGGTGGCCCAGGGTAATGACTGAAACTGCATCCATCCTTCAAGGCAGTTTAATGGTAAAACCCATCTTAACTTGGGTCAAGATTTCAAAGCAGTTTGTTAAAAAAATGCTAACTAACCTGGAGGATAACTTCAGTTAGGCCAGAAAGTTATATTTATTTTCAGTTATATTCATTTTCAGTTAGGCCAGAAAATTAAATTCATGGTCTGAATATAATTCTCCTACTAGTCATCTTTTCCATCATTATAATCTTCTAAGACTTGCTGAGCATAATTACTTCCAGAATGCCTGTATAATGTATCAGGTTGTCCACAAACTCAAATATAAATTATGTGAACTCATTCCAACCTTCCTTCCCATGCACACTTATACCACTAGAAATAAAAACCAAATTGCTGGGAAAAAATGAAGACTAAAATTCACCAGGTTTAGTATTGTGTGCAGAGGACTGCAGATTTGGAATGAGCTTGATAAGAATCTAAAAATGTCACCGTCCATCTCCATCTTCAAGAAAAAACTAAAAACGCAACTCCTTTCATTATATAATTAATCTGCTATTTGTTACACAAACTTGCTTACTGATGAGTTGTTACGCCATTATATTTTTTTTTATATTTTGATTCACTCCAATAGTATTTAATTACTTGACTATATATCTTGAACTTACCTACTGTTTTAGTGTAAATAAATGCTGGGATCGTGTGCTATATGTCTGTCATATGTTTGTTTGTTCTTTCACACAAAGACATTAGACTGACTTTCATTAATATTTCATTGTAGCATAGGGCTCCCTACTAAAAGCTTTAAATAGCTTATTTTGGATGACCCATTCACACTCCAAAACAATGTAAATAAAAGCCTATTGTATACTGCTAATCACGCTGTTGATAACTCATATTGTAATTCATTCATGCTGTTGATAATGTGTGATGTGTGTGTGTGAATAAACTAAACTGAAACTGAAAGTCCTGAAAGTTTTTCACTCTGTCAAATGCATTTTACTGAAAATCTGATATTGTATGTACATTTCATAATAAAGCACATCTTATTTTTTCCATTATTTTTCAAAAATAAAAGAAAAAACAAAAAGGTCTCTTAACACCCCTCACCCCACCCACCCCACTCTTTCTGCTAATAAAACATAATGTATGACAACTGTTGTGATGATCAGTAATAAGGCAAACAGGAAAAGCAGTATGCTAGTTAGATTGCTTAAACAATACAGAGGATTAATGAATTAAAAGTTGTTTTTTTTAGATAACAGGCAAGGGGTAACCAGATCATATCAAACTGTGACTCTTTATTTTTTAATAAAGAGCCACCTGGCAAGCAGGCGAGTGCCATAAGCCTTTTTATGTAAACGACTCTGAATGTAATAAAGCTCCGTAAACTATAACAGCTGTGTGTTTACTTCGATCCAGTTATGGACACAACATTTGGCGACCAGGTAAAAGCAGGAATGGAAAAGCTTGTTGCTGAATTTAGGCCATTTTTGTAGGCCCCGGGCAGGCCGCCTGTGCCGTGGCCTCGTTGGTTCACTGCTTTTACCAACTACCTCGTGGTTTTGAACCTTGGCGAGCATGAAATGCTTCACGCGAGGGCTGTGTTAGTCCATAATTTGGGTACTGAGGGGCAGAGAGTACTAGAGAGCCTGGGGGGTGGGGGGGTTGATAACATCGATGGTGTGGTGGAGTTGATGGTGCGCCATTTTCACACGCCGAAGAGTGTCACAGTCCGGTGCATCCAGTTTCAACAGCGCCTCCAGCGGTTGGGAGAACCAGTGATGGCATTCATTGAAGATCTCTGGAGGCTGGCGAGAGCGTGTGATTTCGGACACCTGGAAGAGGAGATGATTTGGGACCAACTAGCGGAGCATGTTCACTGTACAGCAGTCCGGTCCAGATTGCTGGAGTATCCAGGAGAGTTGACATTGGCCATGATGTCGAGCTCACCCAACGGTTTGAGGCAGCAGAGACCATCGTGAGAGGCTTTCCTGAAGGGGCTTTTCTTGGTGAGGATGAGTCTTGTGCTAAGGCACTGTTTTGGGACCCTGGTGATGGTGATGCCGGAGAGGATTCGTATGCCTCCATGGTTAAAATAAGGTACGCCATGTTGTTACGGTTGTGGGTCCCCTGTTCACCGCTATAAGGCCAGCGTGTGCCCAGCAAAAGGAAAGCGTTGTGGCAAGTGTGGTTTGAGGGACCACTTTGCCAGGGCGTGCGTTAACTTTGAACGCAGGAGCCATAGGAAGGAACCGGGTGCTGCGCAGAAGACTCCGACTATAGTACACACGGTCTCCCCAGAGACAGCGGGGAGGATCGGGTGCGATGTCATGCTTGACGGTGTTGTTCCACTGTTGGTTGACACTGGAGCTGTTATCGCAGTGTTGAACCTGGCGATTATGAACAGTTTGTTTCCCCACTGGCAGATTAAACAGCAAGGAAGAGATTATTATGGTGATGGATGGAACAGACTGGCAGTTTTGGGGTTTGTGGAAGTTGAAGCCCGTTATAAGTCTGTTGTTGTGCCCCGAGCCCGCATTCATGACACTGCTGTGGGAGTTAATATCATGGGGTGTAATCTCTTTTATAGCCTGGGTTTTTCGATCGCCAACATGTCGGGTGAGGAGTGGCTGGGCTGCGGACTGTGGAGCTGACCGACTCTGCTGGTGGATGGCGTGGAGGTGAGGGAATCGGACTGGCTGGACATGTGTAATGAGGGATAGCACGTTCGGCGCCGCACGATGCTGCCGCAGGTTGGACCCGATGCCGGTCTGTCTGATACCCTAGATGAGGGTACGGGATGGCACGACGGGGCCCCTGAGGCGGCCTGTAAGTACGAAGTGTCCATGCTGGATCCAGAAGGGGCGGGACCAGAGAACGGGTTGATACATCGCTCAGGAAGACGGTCTACCATGGATGGCACGGACTGGGCCTACGTGTTGACTGGCTCATTGGTGGAGACCAATCAGACCCAAAATCACCGGAGGAAGAAGACGCGGGCTTCCCTGCGGGTCGGAGACATAGTGCAGCCCAGGGTTGAGGCCCGGATGAGAGGAGATCACGGTTCGTGCGAGCAGCACAATGAAAGGAGACAGTTCCGGGTGGAGGCTGCTCCCAGTGACAGGTATCTGCGCTTGTCTGACCAGACCTGGAGGCATCGGAACGAGTTGTAGAAACCTAAAAAAAAATTACTCCTTAATTTGTTTCCAAATTTTGACTGTACTATTTATAACAATGCTTTCATCATAAATAGACTACTGCCCCCAAACTGTATGGGCGGCAATGCTCCCGCTCCAACTGCAGCCAGAGAGGGAAATCAACTGAATTATTCAACCATTTTGAAATTTTAATATTGAAGGCCCAGCAATAAAGACAAAAGTCAGGGACAGCAAGTCCTCCCACCTGCCTCGGTTTACAAAGATGAGCCTTTCTAATCCTATGGTTTTTGTAATTCCAAATAAAAGGTAAAATGACAAAGTCTAAATTTTTAAAAAAGGATTTTGGTAAAAACACAGGTAGACATTGGAAGAGATACAATAACTGAGAAAAAAATATCATTTTGATTGTGTTAATCCTCCCAATCAATGAAATAGGGAGAGATCTCCAAAACTGAATATTAGTCTGCAATTTGACCACAAGAGGGGGATAGTTAGCTTTGAAAAGAGAAGAGAAATCTTTTATCTGAATCCCAAGGTTAAGTGAATGCCTGAGTAGAAACTTTAAATGGTAAATGCTGTATTAAGGATAAATCCACCAATCCAACAGGCATCAACTCACTCTTAGTCCAATTAATTCTGCATGTACCAGCTTTATATCACCAAAAATGTTCTGTCTCAACTTGCCTTTTCTCAGGGGGTGGGGCTTCTGTGAAACTGTACTGCATCAAAACAGAGATATGAGACATTTGAGCAATTTCGCTCTTGATATGTCTTGTTAATCATAAAAAAAACATGTTACAGACATGTTAACATGAAAAAAATTTTTTGGCTGAGTGTCACTTTAAATAACTTGGCTGTTTTATTTTCAGCTTAAGGCTTGAATATGTTTTGGGGCTCCATGCATGCAGATTTATTTCAGCATAAAACACCCCAAATAGCATGTTTCATTGTGGTATTTTCTAGTGTTTTTAGGGTTGAAAAAAGTGAGTTTGTTTATCAAATTCATTCATTTATTCAGAACAAGTTTCTTCAACATTTTTTTCCAAAATCAATTAATCTCAGTGTTTATTGATTATAAACCTCTTTTAGTGGACATTTTTGGATTGCTATCAGCCGCCATGTTTGTTTTTTTTTTCCACAATATCTTTATTGAACCTTTTTTTTTTTTTTTTTTTAACAAACATGATACAAACAATCAAACACTAACACTAAAGTACTACAAAAAAAAAAAAAAATGCACTAAAAACACCAACAACCACCAACAAAATCAAGTCTTCAACAATGCTCCTCTGTTTAGTCTAGACAATCCAATACATAAGTATACATATTATGTTCACCAGTTTGGAATTTACAAGGTCCACACACATCATTCACCTTCTTCTTCAAGAGTTATGTTTAAATTTTTTACATAATCAATAAAAGGTCTCCATATATTCTCAAACACAATTTCCTTTGATTTTAGTATATATGTTATTCTTTCTAATGGAAGGTTTGTTAACATCTGTCTTAACCACTGAGTCACATCTGGTCTATGAGTCTTTTTCCATAATAGTGCAATACATTTTTTGGCATTAAGCAAACTGAGGTCTATGAATGTTCTTTCACTTTTATTAAAATTATGCTTTTCTGGGTACAGACCCAACAAAAACAGTTTAGGATTCAATATGATTTGTTTTGAGATTATTTTTTCAATTGTTACCCTCACCTCTTCCCAAAACATTCTTATTAATCTACATTCCCATAAACAATGAAATAGGGTTCCTTTACTTTCCATGCATTTTGTGCATGTATCTGGTATATTTTTGTTATATCTATTTAACTCCTCCGGTGTAACATACATCCGCATTAACCATTTGAAATGTATCAATTTAAGGCGTGCATTTATTGATTTGGTTTGAGCTTCTGTACAAGCCAATTCCCATTGTTCCTCTGAAATTTCAATTTGCAGATCTTCTTTCCAGTAGTTTAATCTTTTCAGTGAATTTTCACTTGAAGATAGTGTCAATGAGTTATAAAACTCTGAAATAATACCCTTTCTTTTACTATCTTTCATCATCATTTTTTCCAAGGATGAGTAAATAGGTCGAGTGAGAGCTTTATTTTGATTTGATCGAATAAAGTTTCTAAGTTGAAGATATTTAAAAAAATGTGTTCTATTGAGATTAAATTTGATCCTCAGCTCTTCAAAAGACATTATGTTATCTGCACATGGCGAATATAAATCCTGAATCTTTTGTATCCCTTTTAAATTCCATACTTTAAATACTGCGTCCGCTCTCCCTGGTTTAAAATATTGATTACCCCATATTGGACTAAATTGTGACAATAACTGTGGTTCTTTTAAATAGTTTTTAGCTTCACACCATATTTTGATCATATGCTTTACAAATGGATTTTTAACTTGTTTTTGTAATTTTTTTGCCGAATCTGAGTATATGAATATGGGAAGAGGTAAAGGTAAATTGTATGATTCCATTTCAGTCCAGTGAGGGAGATCATTTGATGAAAAATAATATGTCATAGACCTCAGTTGTGCCGACCAATAATACAACATAAAATTTGGACATTTCAGACCTCCACGATCAAATGGTAAATATAATAAAGACAAACGTAATCTAGCCCTCCTATTGTTCCATATAAATTCCACTAACTTTTTTTTTATTCTTGAGAATAGATCTAAAGGTGGTGATAAGGGAATGTATTGAAATAAATAAAGTATTTTAGGTAAAATATTACTTTTAAGTATATTGATTCTCCCGATCATCGACATTGGTAGTGACATCCATCTCTGAGTTAACTCACTGATATCTGACATTAAGGCTTCATAGTTGACACTGGCGACTGATTCTAGCTTAGGCATAATTTGGATTCCTAAATATTTAAACTGATTTACAACATTGAATTGATTTACCTCAGGGGCTGAGTAATTTCTCTGGGTCTCATTTAGCATTAATATTGAAGATTTAGTTTTATTTATTTTATATCCTGATATTTCCCCAAAATTCTTTATTAAATTCAACAAGGTTGGAATTGATTTTTTTAGATTCGACATAAACAAAATTATATCATCGGCGTACAGGGAGATTTTATGTTCTGTTGGTCCAACTTTAATTCCATATATTTGTGAATGTAAACGTATCGCTATCGCTAAAGGTTCAATTGCCATAGTAAACAGTAAAGGTGAAAGTGGACAGCCTTGTCGACATCCTCTATTGATTTTTATTGGTTTTGAAATATTGTTATTTGTTAGGATTTCTGCTGTAGCATTATTGTATATTATTTGAACCCATTTTATGAAATTATTTCCAAGTCCAAACCTTTGTAGGACTTCAAAAAGAAAGGGCCATTCAACTCTATCAAAGGCCTTTTCGGCGTCCAATGATAGGAGAGCTGTATCCGGTGCTTCTTTATTAAAATAAATAATATTAAATAGTCTTCTTACATTATGGAAGCCTTGTCTACCCTTTATAAAGCCATTCTGATCTCGATTAATAATATTTGGTAAAATTTCTTGTATTCGTCTTGCTAAAATTTTACAGATTATCTTAAGGTCGGCGTTTAATAGGCTTATTGGTCTCATATTTTCACATTTATTAGAGGGCTTACCTGGTTTTGGCAGCAGTATAATTAAGGCATTATTTATGTATGATGGTAAATTATTATTTTGAAATGCTTCTAAAACCATTTCCAAAAAAGGTTTTATTAATTTATTCTTAAATTTTTTATAAAGGTCAACTGGAAGACCATCTGGTCCTGCACTTTTTCCTGATTTCATATTATCAATGGCTAGCCCAACTTCTTCTTGACTAATTTTAGACTCCAATATCTCCCTGTTTTCATTTGGAATACACGGTATAGATAGTTCGTTCAAAAACCCATTTAGTTTTGTTAAATCAGGTTCATTTTTGGTATCATATAATTTTTCATAGTAATCTCTAAAGGCTCTATTAATTTCTAAAGGATCTATAACTACCTGTCCATTACTTATAATACTGGTAATTGGTGTTTTAATTTCCAATTGTTTAATCTGCCATGCTAATAATTTTCCTGATTTTTCACCTTGTTCATAAAAAGATTGTTTCAATCTTAGAAGACTCGAGGCAGCTCTATTCGCTGATTTTTTGTCGTATTCAGCTCTCAAAATCAGTAATTCATTCTCCAACCTTGGGTCACTTCCTGCATACACTTTTTCCTGAAGATTTTTTATTTTATGTTCCAATTTAGCTCTCTCCTCTCGAGTCTTCTTAGATTTTGATCCTGTATAACTAATAATATGTCCCCTAATAAAAGCTTTGAAAGCCTCCCACTTTACACATGCTGATGTTTGTGTAGTATTGATGTCAAAGAACTCGTCTATCTGTTTTTCTATATACTTGACAAATTCCTCATCCTGAAGCCATTTATGCTGAAATTGCCATCTACCTGATTCCTTTGTCAATTTTTTATCTACATATATTAGACAACAGGGTGCATGATCAGAGATCACGATGTTATCGTAAAAGCAGTTTTGAATCTTGGACCTTAATTCTGTGGAAATCAAAAAATAATCAATACGTGAGAATGTCTTGTAGGTACTGGAATAACAAGAATAGGCTTTAACTTGTGGTTTCATTTCTCTCCATATATCTAACAATCTCAATTCTTTCATAAAATGATTAATAGTCATCCTACATCCAATGTGCGTACAATCCAGTCCTGTTGATCTATCCACACCTGGATTCAATGTACAATTAAAATCCCCTGCTATTATATGTTGCCCTGTAAGTGATGATAAGATGAGAAATAAATTAGCAAAGAACTTCTGATCATCTATATTGGGACCATATAAGTTCACAAGATTTATATTTTCTAATAGCAAAGAACCTTGAATGATTACATATCTTCCAAATTTGTCTCCAATTACATTTTTCACCTGAAAAGGAACTGATTTATGTATGAGAGTCATAACTCCCCTGGCTCGGGATGAAAATGAAGAGGTGAATACACTTCCCTGCCATCTACTCCTAATTCTTTTAACATCCTCCTCTATCAGATGAGTTTCTTGTAAAAACACAATTCTTGAACCCATGTCCTTTATTTTATTCATAACTTGTTTAAGTTTTTTTAAATTTTGTAGACCTCTGCAATTCCATGAAGTTAAATTAAGATTAACACTTTGGTCCATGATCAATAGAGAGTTTGGGATTACCTTGCAGTGTAAACATGCTCATACAGAGAAGCAAAAACATGAGTGGTTGAACATTCATCCTACAAACTACACACAAACAAATTTCCCCTTGTGGCAAACCCCCCAAAATCAAAAGAAAAATTCTGTCTCCCGATATAGCCATCGACCGTTCCACACCCACGGGGAACAGCCTAAGCCACTCCTTCTTCATCCTCCCAATCACCCTAACTCTACTGCTTTTAATGACGTAACATTAACTCTCCTCTATAGTTTTCCAACTTAACTCCAAAATTTTTAACAACTTTGTACATCATACTTTTTTTTTTTTTTGTTTGTTTTGTTTTTGTTTTGTTTTTTTAATATATAATACAATCTATATTTTGTAAACTTACTATTTACTTCAAGTCAGTCAGATGCCTGTGCAAATGCTTAATTATTCTACCTTATATTTTGTTCATGCTTAGCTCCCACCAGTCTCTTCTTCTTCTTTGATCTTCTTGATGAACTCCTGCGCCTCCTCTGGGGTCTTGAAGATGTGGGTTCTGCCCTCATACGTGGTCAGCAGTCTCGCAGGATAGATTACACCATGACGAATCCCAAGGTTGCGCAGCTCCTTACGTACGGGATCAAACTGCTTCCTCAATTGCTGGATTCCTGTGGCCAAATCTGGGTAGAACCGCACCTGCTGGTCCTGGTGTTTAATCTCCCCTTTAGCACGTGCAGCGTTGAAGATCTTCATCCTGTCTCTGTTGCTAAGAAACTTCATAATTAAGGTCCTCGGCGGTCCCTTATCTCTCCGTGGGCCAATACGATGTGCTTTTTCCAGAACCACTGCTGATTGCAACTCCTCGCTGCCCAGCACCTCCGGAATCCACTTTTCCAGAAAGGAACATACGTCCCGACCTTCTGATTCCTCTGGAAGACCCACCAGCCTCAAATTATTCTGTCTCGACCGAGATTCCAAATCCAAAATATTATCTTCCAGAGATTTATTTTTTTTTTCCAAAGTGCGCACCTTTAATTGAAGACGGGTGACGTCATCTTCAGCACTAGCGAGACGGAGCTCCATCTGCGCCGTTCGTTCTACACAGTCACCCAATTCCTTTCTTATTCCTTCCAACGCTGTCATAATCCCATCAAATCTAGAGGAAAAGTCCGCTCTCATTGAACTCATGGCAGCCATCAGCGCATCTGCGCCATTCCCCGCAGAAATCGCATCGCCGCCAGCCTCCTCCGCCATATATGGAGCCTTGTTTGCTGCGTCACAGACCTGAAAGTCCGTTAATTTGGACTGTTTCGGCGGCTCGCTTTTTCCTTTTCCTGGTTTTCCAGCCTTAGGCTTCGCCGACATATCCTCGCTCAAATGCTGGGATACGTTCTGTCCCAAATGAGAGAGTTATTTGCCGATTTTTTTCTCCAGGAGCAGAGCAGAGCGAGACACGTCCGTCCTACGTGGCAGCCATAACCGGAAGTCAGCCGCCATGTTTTTGCTTGGATTTACTTTGGCCAAATTTGCTGGATTGGGGAGATGTTGAGCCCTGTAAGACCAGACGTTATGGACTCATGGCTCAGGAAAACTTCCGGGCAAATTTAACAGAATAAAGAACCAGAAGTCATGGACTCTGTAATAGGCAACCTCTCCAGGAGGAAGACCTAAAGACTGAGGGCCCAGAAGAGGAATGATACTTAACTTAATGTCTCAGATTTGGAACAAAAAAGTCATATTGTGGGCTTTATTTTAGCGCTAGTGCTAGTTGTTTGCTCAGTAATTGCAGACTTAAGTAACAAACCCCAGTTTAAACTGACCTACGTAGGACATATTGATAACTGTAGCTGGTGTTCGTGGTTTAGTGATGATCAGTAACAAAGCCTGCTAGGCTCTTGTACATGAACAATGAGATCCATTTTTTTTAAATAAAAGGCAGAATGGTAGGATGACATACAGTATCATTCCACCAGCAGGCACTCCATAGATCAACAAATGTTCTACTTAAAATTTAGTGTTATTTTTATGCAGGTTATTTTGGTTTTTATGTCCATATTTTAAGTTGGCAGTGGCTATGGATACAGAAGCTGTATCCTTATACAAAATTTATATTGGTACGGCAGAGTTGGCAATCCTACAAAACCCTTTCAGATCCACTTTAAGACAGCTGCTGCTGTCGCTTACGTAGATACTACGTTGGGCCTGTGATCAGAAGGTTGCTGGTGGGCGTCCTGCTATGCACCTTGTCCAAACCATTTTACTTGATATGAGATGGAATTTACATTTAAAATTAAGAGGTTAGCCTTAGGATTTGGGAGTGTGTAAGGTTAAAAAGGTAGTAAATAGATATTAATTAAAATTTTGAAACAAATAAATGCCTCAGATTTCCGTACCTGTAGCCTGCTGCTTTTAAGATATGCATTAGTAGAACGTACTGGCCATTCGGATTCAAGCCGTATCTGTAACAAGAATTCTATGGGTACAGTTTTGTATAGCCACTACCTTTTAAGTAATATCTTCCTGTTACTTGTATTAAAGTTCATAAGATTAACCTTTAACATGTAGAGGAAGGGATAACATTCCCATATTCAGCTGCAGAGTGATCCATTCTGAGTGATTTGTTTTGGATTGTCTATCCATCCATCCATCTTCTTCCACTTAATCCTTTTCGGGTTGCGGGGGGTGGGGGGGGTGGGAGCTGGAGCCTATCCCAGCATCTTTGGGCGAGAGTCAGGGTACACCCTGGACAGTTCGCCAGTCCATCGCAGGGCCAGCACAGAGATTAATTTTATTTTATACTGACATTACAGTGGCACTAGAATTGTTACTGATCAGACCAGCTATTATTTACCTTAATTAGAGTTTGAATTCAGTTACAGATCAAATACAGTATCCAGTCTGGCTTCTTGGCTAGGCTAAGAGGGCTCAGAGAAGACAAACACTGCCTATCCACCTTATTCCTGGGGGTGCCGCTATTGGAACGATCATGGGCGGAGTTTCCGGTTTTCAGCTGACCTAGTGTTAAATCAATAAGAGTGGAGTAGCAGGGGCATTTAAAATAGTGTTTTTAAAAGTTTTTCAAATTCATTTTAATGTATAGTCCACATACGTGTTTTCCACTCAAGTGGCAGCTAATTTCAGCGCTTCTAGTTTTTGTATTTTTTGAATGTTTTTGTGTAGTTCTGGTACTTGCTGGTGTTCATGGTTGTGCCAGACTGGATAAATGGAGGCTTCTCACCACACGGTGACAGATGATATCCAAGCACGGTGTTGTGGCGTACATCTGCTCTAAGTTAAATTTGATTATGTCCAACATATTTTAACAAAATGCAGCCGACTTTATTGCGGTGGAGACATTGATATATGTGACCCGTGCTGGCAAAATGAGTCGGAGTGTGCACTGCGTTATTACAAGCTACAGGCAGAGAAATCATAAATCATGACTCTCTATTTGTTTGCTAGAGGCAAGTCCTGGGAAAACCCCCATGAGTGTTTGATATCATTGGAAAGCTTAGAAATCATACTTTCTAAAAATACATATGTTTTGGGGGAAGACGTAACTCCCGACTGATCGAACGCGAGTTTAAACCTAGTCAAAATATAAACAAAGAGGCTTTTTCCGGGTCCTACAAATTAAATATAATTTTGAAGGTCTTTCAATACAGAATATGGAAATAACGTTACATTAGTTTTGAAAATGTCCTCAAAGTGACTCATTTTGCAAGCACGGGTCATTTGTTTGCAGTGTTAGCATCTTAGCAGCGGCGCTAACTAATGGAGCTACTGTCCGCCAGGCCACTTTTTAAGGTCATCTTCCCATCCCTCGATGGTCGTGGGAAGCGGTATGATTATATTACTGTTTTGAGGTGCAAGAGGCCATGTTCCTGCATTTCTGAGGCCGAAGTCATTGTTTTTTAACAAGGAAAAGTGTCCCGTTTAAGTGACAACCATATGCTCTAAACTAGTAACGGAAATTGCTACTATAATTCACGCAAGGCATCATGGGGCCTAGGAATAAGGTGGATAGCCTTTTTGTTTCAAATGCTCGATCCCTTGATTGCAAGATTGACAAACTAAAACTGGATATTTGAAAGCATTAAGGTGCTGGTGCCTTGTGCCTCCAGCGTGACGTCATGTTTACAAAAGTGACCAAGTGCATTGTGGGAAAAGTGGCCCGATGGTTGTTCGTGGAGACCCTGAGGGTAAAGTATAGCAGGTCTTTCTGACAGCTGATTTATTAATAAGAATTAATTTCTCAAAAAAAAAAAAAACAAAGCAGTAAAGACTGTAACAATCTGTACCTCTTAAAACTGTTGAATTGATTTTACTTCTAAAATGTCTATAACTAACTAAAAAAGTATTACATTGGTTGAACTAAACAACCAGACAAGTGCAAAATTATAGAACATAATATATTTATTAATAAGCCCTGATTCATTACTTCAGATCATTACATAGATTATCCAGTTTATTCTTTGAAAAAAAAAACATAATACTGTAGAAGAGCTTGGAATAACGAGGCGATGTGATTTATAAACCAAAGTTTAATACCAGCGTCGCTCCTCTAACAAATCTCATCTCAGTGCAGAAGCAGAATAAGAGGTCGAACACATTCAGACCTTCATACTTATACTACACACAACAAAAGACATTGCATATCAAAGCTGACATCCCGCATTAACTTAATCCCCCCTCCTTTGTCTTCCGTCTCCTCCACCTGACCCAGGGAGGTCAGGGCGATCGATCTCCTCCATTGTCCTCTGTCTCCTCCACCTGACTCTGGGAAGTCAGGGAGATCGATCTGGTCTCCACCGCTGCGACTCTGTCTGCTCTTTGTTCTTGCTCTTTGATCTTCGTCCTCCATGAGGGCCTTGGGTCTGCATCCTCTGTGGCCGTAGATCGCCAGGATCTTCTCTGCTCTCTCCTCGGCTGAGGGGACGAAGTTCTCCACGATGGTTGCCTTAAGCTCTCTGTATTTGTCATGGGCGGGCGGCCATTGGATTATGCTCCGCGTACATCTTGACGTGGCAGCGTCGAGTTTGGCGACGATGTGGTAAAATTTCGTGTCGTCTGCCGTTATGCCCGCCAGTGCAAACTGAGCCTCAGCTTGCTGGAACCACGAGCTCGGGTCTTCCTGCCAGAATTCTGGCAGCTTGACAGTGACGGCGCTTGTGTGGGCCGTCCCCGATGTGTCCGCCAGGTAAGAGCGCCTTTCTTCTGCTCTCACGGCGGGGCTGGGGATGGTGCTCGGTTGAGCCCTCTCTGTAGCTTCTGCCGTGGGGGAACGTCTTCCATCCGTTCCCCTGTCTGCATGGGCACCGGCGCTTGCCTGGGTCGCCTCTGATGAGTTACTCGCGGGAGAACGTCTCTGTTCCATCCTCACGTCTGGTCACCAGTGTAGAAGAGCTTGGAATAACGAGGCGATGTGATTTATAAACCAAAGTTTAATACCAGCGTCGCTCCTCTAACAAGTCTCATCTCAGTGCAGAAGCAGAATAAGAGGTCGAACACATTCAGACCTTCATACTTATACTACACACAACAAAAGACATTGCATATCAAAGCTGACATCCCGCATTACCTTAATCCCCCCTCCCTTGTCTTCCGTCTCCTCCACCTGACCCAGGGAGGTCAGGGCGATCGATCTCCTCCATTGTCCTCTGTCTCCTCCACCTGACTCTGGGAAGTCAGGGAGATCGATCTGGTCTCCACCGCTGCGACTCTGTCTGCTCTTTGATCTTCGCTGGCGGTCGAGACCTCTTGTCCTGTTCCGAGGCGTGAGGTCATTGCACATATGTAATCACTAAACATTCTAATATGCTTATACATATGTAGGTATGGGATATATGATTAATATAAACCACAAATACCACTAGACTATTTTATGACAACATCTTTATCAAATTTAATGTTGATTCATAATTGACTATTACACCAGCATCAGTTCCAAGTCAGCAAGTGTACATGGTGAGATCGGCCTGCCCCTAGAGCATGTCCGCTTTTTGGGTACTTCACTACACCTGTCATTGATTGACTTATGAAGCACTTTCCTCCTAGTTGGATTGGCGGTGTAGTCAATGCTGCGGCCTGTAGCACCAATGCGGCACTTTGCTCACATTGACAGGCATTGTCCAGAAGGCTGTGATATCTGTTGGTGTGACATTCCCCTTCAAACGCACAGCTGCACCGATTTTGTACAACAGTGCTGCAATATGTACACACTTCTCTGCAACCCCAGCCATACAGGTGCAATGAGCACTCTCCACTTCTCCCCATCTTAGTATAACCCATGACTGAAGAGCTTTTGGCTAAGCGACATGGTGACATGTTTCGGGACCCAGGAGACAGACACTGACACGAGCAGATAGTCACAATAATCTTTATTTAATTGTGAGTGAGTGTAATGTGAGTGTGAGTGCGATGATATCGTTTTGGTCACTGGAGCTGAGCGACCTGGACGGAGACCCGGCAACCCTGGAACAGATAAGCAGAGACAAATTACTAATGCTCCACACTAGCAAAGAGCTGCAGATAACAGGGCTTACTTGATAGCAGCACTGGCTTCGCTCTGCTGAGTTCCAGCGGCCGTGCAGCGTGGAGGTGAAGGTGTCCGTGACCGTGCTGGGGTTTTCACCCGTGGCTGTGACAGTGACAATCCAGACAATGACGCCGGCTGTGATTCCACAGACCGGGATGACGATGATCCTGACGATGACGCCGGCTGTGACTCCACAGACCGGGATGACGATGATGCAGACAAAGACGAGGTTAGTGACTCCACAGAAAGTGGCAATGACGATACAGCTGATGCTGATGACAGTGATTCCACCGATAACGTTGGCCAATACTCCTGTAATTGATACAATAATAGTTCTGGCAATTGAGGAGCAAGACGTACCGGTAGACGTGGTGGTAGCGAGCCGCTACGAAGACATGATGGCGTTACCCCGTCAGCTGGGGACGCAGGTCCGCCGCCAAGGAGGTCCACCTGTGCACAGGGGTATAGGTTTGGGGTTGAGTAACAAATGGTGCGCTTACTTGCTTGACACTGGGAGGAGTTCCTGGATGAAGCAAGTGAAGCTCTTGACGAGACAAACGAGGTTCCAGACGAGACAGACAAAGTTCCTGATGAGACAGACAAAGTTCTTGACGAGACAGACAAAGTTCCAGACGTGACAAGAGATATTCTTGACGAGACCAGAGAGCGGAGTTCAGGTTCATTCTCCGTTGAGGAAGACAGACGACTCCGTGCCGGGCTGTCAGCGACACTGGCTTTTAACAGCCGTTGATTCACACCTGTTGGTCTGTGCGCAGCTGGAGCTAATGACGCCAATGACGGCCCAGAGGCCGCCATGACAGTACTCCCCCCTCTAGCAGTGCCTCCAGGCACCTGCCCAATCCTACCTGGATTCGCCCGATGAAAATCGCGAATCAGCTGTTTATCCAAGATCAACGCTGGGCGAATCCAAGAGCGATCCTTCGGTCCAAAGCCCTCCCAGTCCACCAAATACTGAAGACCACGGCCCCGCCTGCGGACATCCAGGATTAGCAGTCCCCCCCCAGGCCGGATGGCCATCGATCATCCTCGGGGGCGCGGGAACCACTGGAGCAGGACACAGGGGATCCAAGACGTATGGTTTGACCTGGGAGACATGAAAAATGGGGCAGATACGCATCGAAGAGGGGAGAGACAAGCGCACAGACACAGGGTTAATAATGCGATTAATAGTGTAAGGGCCAATGAAGCGCTTAGTGAGCTTCCGTCTTTCGGCCGGTACACCAATATTCCGGGTTGACAACCAGACCTTCTGACTCACCTTATAGTCCGGGGCGGGTCTCCTATGCCGGTTGGCCACCTGAATATTACATTGGATAATCTTCCCGGTGGCGCACTGAGCGCAGACCCGGATGTGATTAACAACGTCCTTCCGTAACCCTGGCCACCAGAAGGTCCTTTGGAGGAGATCCACGGTCCGACCCACTCCAGAATGACAAGCCAACTTGGAAGCGTGACCCCACTCAATCACCTTGCCCCGGATAGCGCGTGGAACAAACAAGCGGCCCACCCGCCCCCCCCCCCCCCCCCCCGGGGTCCGGCTCGGTCTTCTGAGCCTGGCGAACCGTCTTGCAGATTCCCCAGGACAGGGCGCCCACGACGCAGGAAGGCGGCAGGATAGCGGTCTCCTGGTCCTCAGAGGATGGTGTGTCAAACTGCCGAGAGAAAGCATCCGGCTTACCGTTCTTACTTCCCGGCCGATACGTGATGGAGAAGTTAAAACGGCCGAAGAAGAGAGACCAGCGAGCCTGGCGTGCATTCAGGCGCTTCGCCGTCCTGAGGTACTCCAGGTTACGATGATCCGTCCAAACCACGAACGGCTGAGCAGCCCCCTCCAGCCAATGTCTCCATTCCTCCAAGGCAAGTTTTACTGCCAGTAACTCCCTGTCTCCGATGCTGTAATTCCTCTCTGCAGGAGTGAGACGGTGAGAGAAATAAGCACAAGGGCGAATCTTACCGTCCTCAGGAGACCGTTGGGAGAGTACCGCTCCAACTCCTGAATCAGAAGCGTCCACCTCCACCAAGCACTGCAGCTTCGGATCCACCTGAGTAAGGACTCGGGCCGAGGCGAACTCCCTCTTGAGTCTTTCAAACGCTTCAGCTGCCTCCTTACTCCAACGAAACGGGATCTTAGGGGAGGTAAGAGCAGTCAGGGGACGGGCAATATTGCCAAAATTAGGCACGAACCTCCTATAAAAATTAGCAAACCCCAGGAACCCTTGAAGCTGCTTTCTGGAGGTGGGTGCAGGCCAATCCACAACCGCCTTGACCTTGGCCGGGTCAGGGAGCACCTGGTTCCGAGCAATAATAAACCCAAGGAAGGAGGTTTGATCAGTGTGGAACTCACATTTTTCAGCCTTCACGAACAGTTGATTCTCCAGGAGGCGCTGCAGTACCCTGCGCACATGCACTCGATGTTCCTCTAGTGTGCGGGAGAAAATGAGAATATCGTCGAGATAAACAAAAACAAACGAGTTCAGGAAATCCCATAGTACATCATTTATCAGACGTTGGAAAATGGCTGGAGCGTTAGTTAACCCAAACGGCATTACCAGGTACTCAAAATGTCCTCTGGGGGTCCGAAAAGCCGTCTTCCACTCATCTCCTTCCCTTATGCGCACTAGATGGTAGGCATTCCTAAGGTCCAGTTTAGTAAACCAGGACGCCCCCTGGAGAGAGTCAAAAGCAGTGTTCATCAAAGGCAGGGTATATTTGTCTTTCACAGTTATTTCATTCAATCCCCGGAAATCGATACAGGGGCGTAGAGAACCGTCTTTCTTTCCAACAAAAAAAAATCCAGCACCTACTGCCGAAGACGATGGGCAGATGATACCAGAAGCCAAGGACTCCTTAATATATGTGTCCATAGCCTCGCGCTCCAGGGCTGACAGGCTGTACAGGCGGTTAGCAGGTAGAGGGGCCCCAGCCTTCAGGTTGATCGCGCAGTCATAAGGGCGATGAGGGGGTAAGGACAACGCCCGAGACTTGCTAAACACTAGCCCCAAATCGTGATAGACCTCTGGCACCTTGGACAAGTCCGGTGGCGATGAATCAGGCAGAGGCACCTTGACGGATGGGGCGCATGCCGCCGATTGAAGGCAGGCACTAAGGCAGAACGTACTCCATGCCGTTATTCTCCCAGCTTGCCAATCAATGGTGGGGTTATGTAGGCGCAGCCAGGGGTACCCCAAAATAACGGGCGAAGAAGAAACGGGCAGAACAAAAAACTGAATTTCCTCCCTGTGATTTCCTGATACAATAACTGACACGGGAACCGTCTGATGAGCAATAGTAGTCAAAGACGCTTTAGACAAGGTGATCAGTTTGACAGGGGGATCTAGAGTCTGACAGCTAAGACCCATCCGGGTTGCCAGGTCTCTAGAAATAAAATTTTGCTCAGCTCCAGAATCTACTAACGCCAATGTGGAGTGTTCTGTATGTAAATGGATGAGTCTAAGAGGTAATCGACAACAAGTGAGGGGTTCTTCAGAGTTATTGCCCGTGAATCCCCCTACTCTGATCCACGGGCCTTCCCTTTTAACTTATTGGGACATTCAAAAACCCCATGTGACTCTTTCCCACAGTAGAAACAAAGGCACTGATCCCTGCGGCGTTGTTTCTCTGCTGCTGACACTTTAGACCGGCCACAGATTATAGCTTGCTGAACCGGAAGTTCCTCTGACACAGATAAAGCGAGAGGAGGAGAGTTGGGGAGGCGAGGGTGGGGTTTAACCGAACGGGAAGTAGAACGCCGTTCAGCCGCCCGCTCCCTTAATCTGCTATCAAGACTAACCGCTAGGGCAATCAAATCCCGTAAATTATCCGGTTTGTCCCGTGTCGCTAACTCATCCTTCAACTCATCATTAAGACTACGTAGAAAGATACCACATAATGATGGCTCCCCCCACCCAATCTCTGCAGCCAGGACCCGGAAGTCAATAGCGTAATCAGCAGCTGATCTCTTTCCCTGTTGTAAGCTCAGCAATCGTTCTGTCAACACCTCACCTCTATCCGTATGATCAAATACAGACAAAAATTCATTCACAAACTCCTGGTAAGTGAGCAGGGCATAGCTTGGTTTCGCCATAATGGAATACGCCCAGTCCAAAGCTCTCCCTGCTAACAAATTTATAACGTAGCCAATCCGGCTAGAATCAAGAGTAAAGTCCCCCGGAACACGAAGAAAAACTGACTCACACTGTAATATGAATCCACGAGCTTCCCCGAGTTTTCCGCTGAACCGGGCAGGGGTGGGAATAGGGGTGAGGCGAGAAGACGAGGAGATGTTAGTTTGCCCAGACGCTAAGCCCACAGGGGCAGAACTGTCTGCGGTGGGGGGAAACGTCTGGTGTCCCTCCAGATGATCCAGCCGACCATTTATAACAGTTAATTGATTCAAGACTACTGTCTGTTGGTGTGCAAGTAAATCTACCCGGGCGCTAAGAGTGTTAATTTGGCGCGACAGTGAGCTGTCCGCTGGGTCATCGTGACGGAGTCGTACTGACATGTTTCGGGACCCAGGAGACAGACACTGACACGAGCAGATAGTCACAATAATCTTTATTTAATTGTGAGTGAGTGTAATGCAAGTGTGAGTGCGATGATATCGTTTTGGTCACTGGAGCTGAGCGACCTGGACGGAGACCCGGCAACCCTGGAACAGATAAGCAGAGACAAATTACTAATGCTCCACACTAGCAAAGAGCTGCAGATAACAGGGCTTACTTGATAGCAGCACTGGCTTCGCTCTGCTGAGTTCCAGCGGCCATGCAGCGTGGAGGTGAAGGTGTCCGTGACCGTGCTGGGGTTTTCACCCGTGGCTGTGACAGTGACAATCCAGACGATGACGCCGGCTGTGATTCCACAGACCAGGATGACGATGATCCTGACGATGACGCCGACTGTGACTCCACAGACCGGGATGACGATGATGCAGACAAAGACGAGGTTAGTGACTCCACAGAAAGTGGCAATGACGATACAGCTGATGCTGATGACAGTGATTCCACCGATAACGTTGGCCAATACTCCTGTAATTGATACAATAATAGTTCTGGCAATTGAGGAGCAAGATGTACCGGTAGACGTGGTGGTAGCGAGCCGCTACGAAGACGTGATGGCGTTACCCCGTCAGCTGGGGACGCAGGTCCGCCGCCAAGGAGGTCCACCTGTGCACAGGGGTATAGGTTTGGGGTTGAGTAACAAATGGTGCGCTTACTTGCTTGACGCTGGGAGGAGTTCCTGGATGAAGCAAGTGAAGCTCTTGACGAGACAAACGAGGTTCCAGACGAGACAGACAAAGTTCCTGACGAGACAGACAAAGTTCTTGACGAGACAGACAAAGTTCCAGACGTGACAAGAGATATTCTTGACGAGACCAGAGAGCGGAGTTCAGGTTCATTCTCCGTTGAGGAAGACAGACGACTCCGTGCCGGGCTGCCAGCGACACTGGCTTTTAACAGCCGTTGATTCACACCTGTTGGTCTGTGCGCAACTGGAGCTAATGATGCCAATGGCGGCCCAGAGGCCGCCATGACACATGGAGTGATTATCCTAAGAAATACAAAAAAAGGAAAAAAAATTGCAATATAAAAAAAATGTGTTAAAACATTACAAGCATAGTTCATAAGAGCTATTCCCGCACAGATATTTTTTTTTTCCTTGATAAGAAGTTACTTTCCTGTGTAACTAAATGCAACTATGAAGGTATAGTTATTTCAGACCATGGCCTTTTGGTTATGAAAATGGGTATTCCTAGCACTCAATCTGACTACCGTCCTTGGAGATTCAACCCTCTTCTTCTTTCAGAAGAGTCTTTTACTAAATTTATATTATCCAAAATTAAATTATTTTTAGAAATTAATCAAACCCCAGGAATGTCCCCCTTAATCATTTGGGAATCTTTGAAAGCATATCTGCGTGGTCAGGTTATCGCCTATTGTGCTAATAAAAAGAGAACAAATACTCTACGCATTAAGGAGCTGGCTGATGAAATACTGGAGCTGGATAGATTTTAGTTTCCAACCATCCGCAGAAATAATGAAAAGGCGCATGTTACAACAATCAGAATTTGACATTTTGTCAACTCAGCAGGCCGAATATCTTCTCTCAAAATCCCGGCATGGTTGCTATGAACATGGTGAAAAAATTGGACAAATGTGGCGACAAAGGACTGCCAATCAGACCATCTTTGCAATTAATGAGCAAGGTATCAAAATTACAGAAAAAGTTAAAATTAACTCCTGTTTTCAAACTTTTTTCAGTCATTTTACACATTAGAATCTTAGGGAGACCCAGTTGAAATTGAGAATTTTTTTGAACATTTGCATATTCCAACCATAGACTCAGATATGGCTGAGAAGCTGGAGAAAGACTTTTTTCAACCCAGGAAATAACCTCAGTAATCAATCCCACGCAAAGCGGAAAATCTCCAGGACCAGACGGCTATCCAACAGATTTAAAAAAAAAAAAAAAAAAAAAGTTTTCAGCTCAACTTTCCCCTTTACTGTTGTCAGGTTTTGAAGAGTGACTCTCAACCACAACCTTGCCCCCAACTATGAGTCAGGCAGTTATTTTTTAAATTTTCAAAATAAGGAAAACCCCACTTGAATGCAGCTCTTTCTGTACAATCTGTCATGCGGTGGCTCTCGCGAGCCACCATAAGACGCCACACAGTCACCAGTGAGTTTCAGTGAGTTTTATTTACGGTGAGAAATGACAACACAAGCTGCTGGGGCAATGACACATATCAGTCTACACACATCAGGAGGCGTAAGGCTAAACAGCTCTGTTACAGGTCCATAGGAGGAGATGGTCATACACAGACAGGCAAGGTTGGTGGAGTAATGACTACACAGGCTGCTGAGGCAGAGACACACAGAGGTCTACTCACACCGGGAGGGGTAAGGCTAACAGCTCACTTACTGGTCCACGGGAAGCGACGGTCAACCACAGGCAGACGAGGTAGGAAATAGTCCAAAGCATCCGTAGCTCTGACGGAGAAAGACTGACACTGCTGCAGCGATGCGGCCGCTAGTGTGGATATAAGAAGTCCACCACTAATGACCGCAAATGCAGAACAGCTGCTCAGGACTTGACAGCTGAGCGGAAGCCTCCCCGAGCACTGTCACAATAAGAGCTCAGAGATCCCGGAAGATAACGCCGCTGTCAAGCCCTGACAGGAGTAGCCCGAGCACAATGACAAAGTGCTCGGGTCATGACACAATCTCCCTTTTAAACACTGATACAAAAAATCTCACCAAAGTGCTGGCACATCACTTGGAGAAAATTCTCCCTTCAATTATCTCACCTGATCAAACAGGTTTTATTAAGAACCGCCACTCCTTTTTTAATATCAGACGCCTCCTTAATATCCTCTATAGCTCCTCTCCACCGGCTGTCGGAAGTAGTGATCTCACTTGATGCAGAAAAGGCCTTTGACCGGGTGGACTGGGGCTACCTTTTTAGTGCGTTGGAGAGGTTTGGGTTTGGCCACAAGTTCATAACATGGGTTAGACTTTTGTACACACTGCCATTAGCTGCTGTCCGCACAAATAACAATCTGTCCTCCTATTTTGAGCTCTATCGTGGTATGAGACAGGGGTGTCCTCTATCCCCGCTGCTGTTTGTAGTAGCGATGGAACCCCTCGCCCTAGCCCTTAGACAACATGATGATATTAAAGGAATACAACACGCTGGCATAATGCATAAGTTATCACTCTATGCGGATGATAAGCTGGTATATATATCACAACCCTCCTTGAGTCTCCCTAAACTATTGGCTTTCTTAAGAGATTTTGGCAGAATGTCTGGCTATAGGGTTAATATCCAGAAAAGTGAGCTGATGCCTATCAGCCCTGGGATTGATGAGATGACCTTAAACTCATTGCCCTTTAAGGTCTGCCAAAAAAAACCCCAAAATATCTAGGCATATGGATGACATCAAACTATAAAGATCTTTACACAGCTAACCATCACCCTTTATTAGCTAATTTGAAGCAGGATTTGGAACTCTGGGACCCGCTACCCCTGTCTCTAGGTGGAAGAATAAATGCGATTAAGATGAATGTTCTGCCTAAATGTTTATACATTTTTCAGTGCTTGCCATTTTTTTTTAAACAAAGTCTTTTTTCTCCAAATTAAATAATCAGATACAGGTTTTATCTGAAACAAAAATACACCCCGAATTAAAAGAAGTATACTACAGAGACCTTGCTCACTGGGTGGGATGGCACTCCCAAACTTTCTATATTACTATTGGGTGGTCAATATTAGGGCATTATTATACTGGATGAGTAGTGACATCGCAGGATTCAAGAGGACAGGCTTAGAGGCAGCATCGCTCAGATCCACCTCCTTACAAGCTTTATTATGCTCAAAGTTACCATATGCACAACTTATCTCCAGTTTCTCCTCCAATCCAGTTGTATTACACTCAGTTATGATCTGGAATCAATTTAGAAGATCCTTCTCTCTCAGAGGCCTGTCCCTGGTCGCTCCAGTTTCAACGTTAGCTCCATTATTGTTAAGATAAGATAAGCCTTTATTAGTCCCACAACGGGGAAATTCCAGGATTGCAACAGCACAGGGACAGCAACACCCAGAGCAACTACTACTACTACAACAATCAGAAGGCAAGAAAAAAAAAAAGCAAGCAAGCAAGAGCAGCTAATATACATATGTACATATTACTATAAATATATATATATATATATATATATATATATATATATATATATATATATATATATATATATATATATATATATATATATGTATATATATACACAGACACACAGTGCAGAGCATTGTAGCTGGATGGAATAAATATATGAGTATATAAACACACAGTGTGGAGCATTGTAGCTAGATGGAACAAATATGTTGATATACAAACACCCACAGTACGGAGCACTGCAGCTAAGTGGAATAAATATGTAAATATATAAACACACACAGTGCGGAGCATTGTAGCTAGATGGAATAATATGCAGATATATAAACACACAGTGCGGAGCATTGTAGCTAGATGGAATAAATATATAGATATATAAATATAAACACACCCAGTGCGGAGCATTGTAGCTAGATGGAATAAATATGTAAATATATAAAGACACACAGTGTAGAGCATTGTTGCTAGATGGGATGAAACAGCACAACCGTCTACTTAGTTATCCTACATGGTATGATTATGTGCCCATACATATTCTCACCCTCCATAGCGACCGGTATTTTCCTAGTTGTATGACGGAGGGGACCATTGTGTAAGTCTATTGCATCTTTTGCATTCAAAAAAACTATTAGGTTGTTACGTCTTTTTTGCTATCTCTGCAAGCAGCCCTGCTTAGGTTATACAGTCTGACAGCCGTTGGTAGGAAGGACCTGCGAAACCTCTCGGTTGTGCACCTGGGATGATGTAGTCTGCTGCTAAATGAGCTCCTCAGTGCATTCAGTATGTCCTGCATAGGGTGGAACTCGGACTCCAGCAGAGATGACAGTTTAGCCACCGTCCTTCTCTCTCCTATCTCCTCCACCGGATCAAGGCGCTGCCCCAGGACAGAGCTAGCTTTCTTGATCAGTTTGTTCAGTCTCTTCCTATCGGCTGCAGTAATGCCACTGCCCCAGCAGACCACTCCAAAAGTGATGGCTGATGCCACCACCGTGTCATAGAATGTCTTCAGCAGCACCCCTTGTACACCAAAAGACCTGAGTCTCCTCAGTAGGAACAGCCTGCGCTGTCCCTTCTTGTAGAGTGCGTCAGTATTGTGTGACCAGTCTAGTTTATTGTTGTTGTTAGATGAGGCCTTTGACAAATGGTCTAGAACAGGGATGCTTTCATTATCAGATCTTTTTATTGATGGCAGCTTTGCGTCTTTTGAACAGTTAGTACAGAAATACAACATCCCCAAATCTCACTTTTATCAGTATTTGCAGCTTTGCAGCTTTGTCACCTCAAATCTAGATTCTTTTCCATCACGCCCTCCCTATTCTTGACAAGACTATATTTTAATTGTAAACCAGCAAAAAAAATAGTCTGTCAGCATAGTTTATAATTTAGTTTGCACCTGTAACTTGGCATCATTGGAGTTTCTTAAAAACAAATGGGAAATAGATCTAAACGAACAAATTTCAGAGGAAATTTGGTAGAAGGTACTGCAGGGAATTTCATCTTCATCAGTCTGTCTTAGACATGCTGTCATTCAGTTCAAAACAGTACACCGATTACACTGGTCTAAGGCTACGATCTCTAAGATTAAACCGAGTGTGGATCCCATTTGTCATCATTGCAGGTGGGACCCAGCCACTCTGATACATATGTTTTGGACATGTCCAAAATTACATACTTATTGGAGTACTATCTGTGAAACTTTTGCTAAGATCTGCAAAAGGACAATAACTCCGTCACCACTTTTGGCCCTGTTCAGGGTGAATCAGACAGACACTCCCCTTCAAAAGTGAGAAATTAG
This sequence comes from Pholidichthys leucotaenia, assembly GCA_020510985.1. Classification (NCBI taxonomy): domain Eukaryota; kingdom Metazoa; phylum Chordata; class Actinopteri; order Cichliformes; family Pholidichthyidae; genus Pholidichthys; species Pholidichthys leucotaenia. The sequence continues at coordinate 321,796,916 of CM035843.1, read as the reverse complement.
TATGCTTGCTTTCTACACTCTCCTGGCTAGGAGACTGATATACTCAAATGGAAGGATCCTAAGCCTGGATCAGAGAAGTTCTGTACCTTCTTAGATTAGAAAAAAATAAGATATATTGTCAAGGGATCCACTGAGAAATTTTATGTAATTTGGGAACCTTTTTTAACCTTTGAATATGCTGAAGCCAACAACATTACAATGTAAATCTTATTATTACACTTTCATTTATTTGATTAATCTCTTTTGCACCTGTTATACACGTATTTGTCTATTTTATATTTAGATATCTGGGTAAATGCATTGTTTTTAAATGTCTCTCAGTTTGGGGAGGGGGGTAATGCTTTTGTTTTCTTTTTGTTCATGTTTTGTTTTTCTGTTAGGAAAACCAAATAAAAAGACCTGGATTAAAAAAAGAAAAAACATTACAAGCATTGACAGCAGTAATGTTTGATGCTACATGCAGTATTATGTATGACATGTACAAATGCATGTACATATTTATTTATTTATTCAGTTAATTTTCAACAAAGGATATGAACTGAAAGGGTGCATGCTGAAGCTAAACCTTACAGTGTACAACGCCTACCCCTAATACAAAAAATCAACATGTAAGGACAATATGCAAAGACATTCAGAATTACAGCACATTAAGCAGAAGAGGTATAATCATAACAAGCAAATTTGTATAATCAAAACAAAGTAAACAATTTGATAAATGCTTCATATGGATTTAAAACAATAAATGGCAACTTCACACATTTTTTGACAGTACTTGAACACATTTTAATTTCATCTAGTTGTATAGGGAAACAACAATGTTTAGCATAACAAGAGAGGAAATAATAATATACTAGAAAAGCACTCAGAGTGCATACCTCCACCAAGGCTCCTTCCTTCCCTCCCTTTGTTCATCCATCTGTCCTTACCTCCCTGCCTGCATCCCACCATATATTGCAAGATAGGGCCTTGGTAGAGGTATGCGCTTATAGATCAGCTCGAAAATCTAATGGGTTCTTCTGCAGCCCAAGGCCAATCTCTGGTGAAAATTTCAGCAAAATCCATCCAGTTGTTTTTGCATAATCCTGCTAAACCACTGCAAGAAGATTGAGTCTTGGTGGAGGTATGCACTCATGGATCACCTCTAAAATGTAATGGGTTCATGTCTAGGCCAAGAGCCACCTGTGGAGAAAATTTGATCCAAATCCATCCAGTAGTTTTGGAGTACTGTTGCTAACACTCTGTGAGAAGATAAGAGCCTTGGCGGAGGTATGCATTCTCAGATCATCACCCAAAATGTAATGGCTTCCTCTGTAGCCCAAGAACCACCTCTGGTGAAAATTTTATCCAAATCCATCCAGTAGTTTTTGTGTAATCCTGCTGCACAAATACAAACAAAGCCCTTGGTGGAGGTATGCACTGTCAGATCATCCCTGTGCCATTACACACCTTTCCTGAAATTTTTTATCAAAATCCATTCATAACTTTTGGAGTAATCTTGCGAACAGACAGATAAACCAACAAACCAACCAACTCTGCCCAAAACACTGACTCCTCCCCTTGGCGAGGTAATTAAACAGTGTTGTGTGTTTACATACTGTGTGGGTAACGTGGCAGCTGCTGGTGTTGTGCCAAAAAGTGATCAGCTGCCAAAAATTGATCGCCAGGTGCCATATTGTAGTTATGGGGTTATATTAGCTGTAAAATATACATTACCGTTCAAAAGTTTGGGGTCACCCAGACAATTATTATTTTGTGTTTTCCATGAAAAGTCACACTTATTTACCACCGTGAGTTGTAAAATGAATAGAAAATATAGTCAAGACATTGACAATGTTAGAAATAATGATTTGTATTTGAAATAATAATTTTTTTCCTTCAAACTTTGCTTTTGTCAAAGAATCCTCCATTTGCAGCAATTACAGCATTGCAGACCTAACATGATTGCACAAGGGTTTTCTAATCATCCATTAGCCTTCTGTCGCAATGAGCAAACACAATGTACCATTAGAACACTGGAGTGATAGTTGCTGGAAATGGGCCTCTATACACCTATGTAGATATTGCACCAAAAACCAGACATTTGCAGCTAGAATAGTCATTTACCACATTAGCAATGTATAGAGTGTATTTCTGATTAGTTTAAAGTTATCTTCATTGAAAAAAAGTGCTTTTCTTTCAAAAATAAGGAAATTTCTAAGTGACCCCAAACTTTTGAACTGTAGTGTATATTTCTACAGGTAAACATTACTGAGTTAGGTATAAGATATATTTAACACTTACATCCATCCATCCATCCATCTTCTACCGCTTTTCCGGAGGTCCGGGTCGCGGAGGCAGCAGTTCAAGCAGAGAAGCCCAGACTTCCCTCTCCCCAGCCACCTGCTCCAGCTCTTCAGAGGGGATACCAAGGCGTTCCCAGACTAGCTGGGAGACATAGTCTCTCCACCGAGTCCTGGGTCTGCCCCGGGGTCTCCTCCCAGTGGGACGTGCCTGAAACACCTCAAGTGGGAGGCGTCCAGGAGGCATCCTAATCAGATGCCCATACCACCTCAACTGACTCCTTTCAATGTGGAGGAGCAGCGGTTCTACTCTGAGCCTCTCCCGGATGACTGAGCTCCTCACCCTATCTCTGAGGGTGAGTCCAGCAATCCTACGGAGAAAGCTCATTTCAGCCGCTTGTATCCGCGATCTCGTTCTTTCGGTCATTACCCAAAGCTCGTGACCATAGGTGAGAGTAGGAACGTAGATTGACTGGTAAATCGACAGCTTTGCCTTAGAACTAAGCTCCCTCTTCACCACAACAGACCGGTACAACGTCCGCATCACTGCAGATGCTGCTCCAATCCGTCTGTCGATCTCTCGCTCCATTTTCCCCTCACTCGTGAACAAGACCCCAAGATACTTAAACTCCTCCACTTGGGGCAGGAGCCTGTCCCCAACCCGGAGAGGACAATCCACCTTTTTCCGGCTGAGGACCATGGACTCGGACTTGGAGGTGCTGATTCTCATCCCAGCCGCTTCACACTCAGCGGCAAACCGTCCCAGCAAGAGCTGTAGGTCATTGCTGGATGAAGCCAACAGGACAACATCATCTGCAAACAACAGAGATGAGATCCTGTGGTCACCAAGCATGACACCCTCCATTCCCTGGCTGCGCCTAGAAATCCTGTCCATAAAAATTATGAACAGGACCGGTGACAAAGGGCAGCCCTGGCGGAGTCCAACTCTCACTGGGAATGACTCCGACCGAGTGTTGGCAATGCGAACTAAACTCTCACAACGGTCGTACAGAGACCGAATAGCTCGTAACAACAAGCCCGATACCCCATACTCCCGAAGCACCCCCCACAAAAATCCACGAGGGACGCGGTCAAATGCCTTCTCCAAGTCCACAAAACACATGTAAACTGGTTGGGCAAACTCCCACGAACCCTCAAGAATTCTCGAGAGGGTAAAGAGCTGGTCCGATGTGCCACGGCCAGGACGAAAACCACATTGCTCCTCCTGAATCCGAGGTTCGACCAACGGCCGGACTCTCCTCTCCAATACCTTGGCATAGACCTTCCCAGGGAGGCTGAGGAGTGTGATCCCTCTAAAGTTGGAGCACACCCTCCGGTCCCCTTTTTTGAAGAGAGGAACCACCACCCCGGTTTGCCATGCCAAAGGCACTGCCCCCGACCTCCACGCAATGTTGCAGAGGCGTGTCAACCATGACAACCCAACAACATCCAGGGCCTTGAGGTACTCGGGGCGAATCTCGTCCACCCCCGGGGCCCGGCCACCAAGGAGATTTTTAACCACCTTGGCGACCTCAGCCCCTGTGATAGGCGAGTCATCCCCCTCGTCCCCAAACCCTGCTTCCTCTGTGGAAGGCGTATCAGTGGGATTGAGGAGATCCTCGAAGTATTCCTTCCACCGCCCGACGATATCCCCAGTTGAAGTCAACAGTGTCCCATCCGCACCATACACAGTGTGGACGGGGAGCTGCTTTCCCCTCCTGAGCCGCCGAACAGTTTGCCAGAATCTCTTTGAAGCCGACCGAAAGTCTTGTTCCATGGCCTCACCGAACTCCTCCCATACCCGGGTTTTTGCTTCAGCAACCACCCGAGCTGCACTCCGCTTGGCCTGCCGGTACACCTCAGCTGCTTCGGGAGTCCCACAAGCCAACCAAGCTTGATAGGACTCCTTCTTCAGCTTAATGGCCCCCCTCACCACTGGTGTCCACCACTTGGTTCGGGGGTTGCCACCACGAGATGCACCGACCACCTTGCGGCCGCAGCTCTGGGCTGCCGCTTCAACAACAGAGGTGGAGAACATGGCCCATTCAGACTCCATGTCTCCAGACTCCCTCGGAATGTGGTTGAAGTTCTTCCGGAGGTGGGAGTTGAAGACCTCCCGGACAGGGGCCTCAGCCAGACGCTCCCAGCACACCCTCACTATACGTTTGGGTCTACCAGGTCTGAATGGCTTCCTCCCCTGCCATCGGATCCAACTCACCACCAGGTGGTGATCAGTTGACAGCTCTGCACCTCTCTTTACTCGGGTGTCCAAGACATACGGTCGCAGGTCTGATGATACGATAACAAAATCGATCATCGACCTGCGGCCTAGGGTGTCCTGGTGCCAGGTGCACATATGGACACCCTTATGCTTGAACATGGTGTTCGTTATAGACAGACTGTGGTTAGCACAGAAGTCCAATAACTGAACACCACTCGGGTTCAGATCGGGCAGGCCGTTCCTCCCAATCACCCCCCTCCAGGTTTCACTGTCGTTGCCCACGTGCGCATTGAAGTCCCCCAGTAGGACAATGGAGTCTCCAGGAGGAGCACCCTCCAGCACCCCAGTCACAGACTCCAAAAAGGGTGGGTACTCTGAAACATCATTTGGTGCATAGGCACAAATGATGGTCAGGACCCGTTTCCCAACCCGAAGGCGCAGGGAAGCAACCCTTTCGTCCACCGGGGAAAACTCCAATATAGAGGCAGCAAGGTGGGGCGATACAAGAATACCTACCCCTGCTCGTCGCCTCTCGCCCGGGGCAACTCCAGAAAAGGCCAAGCTCCAGCCCCTCTCCAGGAGACTGGTTCCGGAACCGGAGCCGTGTGTTGAGGTGAGGCCAACTATATCTAGCCGGTATCGCTCAATCTCGTACACCAGCTCAGGCTCCTTCCCCACCAGAGAGGTGACATTCCACGTACCAAAAGCCAGTTTAGAAAGCTTGGGATCAGTCCGCCAAGGTCTCCGCCTTTGACTGCCACCTAATCCACATAGCACCGGACTTCCATGATCCCTCCTGCAGGTGGTGAACCTACTGGAGGGCGGACCCATGTAACTCCTTCGGGCTGAGCCCGGCCGGGTCCCATGGGTGGAAACCCGGCCACCAGACGCTAGCCTTCGAGCCCCTCCCCCAGGCCTGGCTCCAGGGTGGGGCCCCGGTAACCCCATACCGGGCGGGGTACACTGAATCCTTGATATACAATTTATCATGAGAGTCTGTTGGATCGTTCTTCGTCTGGCCCTTCACCCAGGACCAGTTTGTCTTGGGAGACCCTATCAGAGGCAAATTGCCCCGGACAACATAGCTCCTGGGATCACTGGGGCACGCAAACCCCCCCACCACGATAAGGTGACGATCCATGAGGGGGTTTACCAGCAGGTACGATGCCTTGGCCGCCGTCCTGTAGTCGGGGTCGCCCAGCTTGTTGACGATCTGGGTGAGCAGCGCCTTCTCCTGCTCTGGCCGGCTGCACAGGAGCTCGTGTGCCGTCACCAGTGCCTTCGTCTTCGTGGCCAGCACTGTGTCGTGGGCCATGGCGTCCAGAGCCGCCACAATACAATGCATTTTAAACCCGAAACAAACTTGGTCTAGGATAAAAAGCAATTAAAGTAATGCAGTCACAAGGTTACATGGAAAAATACATAGATTTACTGGATATATACATGTAGATACAGTACCTGTATATATACTATGCATAAACAATGGACAGTTGCAGTGTAGCTTCTCAACAACAATGAGGTTTTTGCACATAAATATTGGAATTAATTGCAATCTCAAAAATTCTATATGTTGTTATCCAAACTGCAAACACTTTGGCCAACACTATAGCTTTTCAGATGTGATTAAACCTCAGAACACTTACAGACACAGTGTAGGTGGACACTGAGACCAGGCAGTACAACTTTAATAAGCAGGCGCTCCAGGCTCCTGCAGCCGATGATCATTTTTTGGCAACTGGTACAACAACTACGACACCGGTACAAGTCTTCCGAACGCCATGTAACTCTGGCTGTTTCTCAATTATGTGTTACAGCCTCATAGACCGCATCTCCTAGGGGACATTTTTAAGATCAGCATAATAAAAAAATTATTACAGATGTCCGGTTTGTTGTGTATCAATAATGGTACATTATTGTGAAGTGCGGTGTAGTGACGTGCACTTCCCGTCACGTCACTGCACCGCCCTATTTAAGGCAGAGGGCACCCATGTTCCATCTCTTAGCTGGATGACTCTGCTGCTGCCTGCTATGTATCTGTGCCACTGTGAATAGTTCAATAAAGCTGTGTTCGCCAAGTGTCATCCGGTCTCATCCTTCACCCAGGTATTTCCATACATAACATTTGGTGATTGAGGATTAACTCATGGAGGCATGCATCACCCTGCTTCGTCCCTTTCTCGAGCTCCCGGGTGAACCACAGGTTTCATGGCCATATTGGTGGGAGGCCTATCAGACGTATGTTATGGCGCTGGGCCACAGGGAGCTAGATGGGGAGAGAGCAAGGACACTTTTTGTTCACAACCTGGGTATGGAGGGCCGGAGGGTCCTGCAGACGCTCGGCAAGGCGGACTCATGTAAGGACATTGTGAAGCTGCTAGCTAAACGTTTCTCCACCCCAGACAATGTGACTTTCCGGAGGATTCGTTTTCGGCAACGACATCAGCGGGTAGGTGAGCCCTCCGCCAATATGTCATTGACTTGAAGCAGTTAGCCAGCGAGTGTCGTTTTTGACCGCTTGAAGATGAAATGGTTTGCAATCAACTAGCAGAGCATGTGTGTAATGCTGAGCTGTGTGCTAGGCTATTAATGGTGCCTAATGACTTAACATTAGCTAAGGCTATGGAGCTAGCTCTTCAATGGGAGCCGCTGCTAAGCTAGCTGTGGAGCTAAATTGGCGCCAGCCACATAAGAAGCCGAAGCCGCTTACCTCAGTTAATGTTGCGGACCCTGGTAGCGAGGACAGCTCAGACGAAGATTTTTGGGAAGTCAGTGCTGCCAGCCAAGGGTCTGCCCTGGGAAAACCCCTTTGACAGGGTTGTGGGTTCGCAACACACTGCCATAAAGCTAAGAAATGCCCGGCTAGAGGGAAATGTTGTGGTAAATATGGACACTGGAATCATTACACCAGGGTGTGCCGTTTGTTTTGCCCGGGGAATCTATGGGAGAAATCACCCCGCTCGCCCCCGATGGACACTGGGAGCAAACAGTGTGAAGAATCAACAGATGCCACAGCGGTCAAGCGGGATCAGTTTCACTCAGGTTCGGCATGGGTGGGTCTCAGTGCTGGTGCTCGGGACATGGTAGAGGGGGGTACCGAGCATGGTGGTAAGGAGCCTGCATCGGCGAGTGACACCAAGGTGATAGCCCCAGATGCCTCCAGTACTTGGCCACAGTTGGCTGGGGGGGTCTGCAACTACAATGGTGAACACTACAACGTTTATAGAAGAGGACGGGGCCAGACCGACGAGCATAGAGTTACCACATGCTCAGCAGCAACACATCGGGCCAAGTAAAATTCCACTCTGTATTATGGACTGGGGGTGAAAGACGTCCACGGCGAAGATGGGCCAAATGACAGCCAGCAAAACATTGAGAATGTCTGCGCATTGTGGCTGAGCTGGGTGCAGCATGCTTCAGGTTGTCTGACGGCTCATCGAGGCACCCCAATCAGCTTCGGTGTGTCCGGGAAGACACTACAGGTGGTGAGGCTGGACGGGAGTCGTAATGGCGGTGTGGGATCCAGGCTCCGCCATCCAGAAGATTGGCCATCGCTCCGGGGGTCTACGGTCTCCAGGGGTGCGCCTGCTGAGGGGCAGCCCTGGACCCCCAATTCAGGTTCCAGGTTTTTCATCCAAATGACTGTGCGGTAGCACTGTGTTTATAGTTTTGTGTTCTGATATGTTTTGTGTCATATGGGATTGTTTTGTGTGTTTTGTTTAGTTTAGGAGCATGGCATAATTTTAGTTTACATATGGACTTTTTCTTTAGTTTACCAGTGGCAGAATAATACACTGTGCCATGCGAGCTGCACGGTAGTCCACCCGTCAGCCCGAGTTTAGGTTATTTTGAGTGAGTGTGTTAAGCCAGTTTAGTACATTATTTTTTGTTATTTTAGTGTGTGATTTGGGTCCCAAATTTGGGAGGTTTTAATTGTGTGTGTGGTTTTGGACTTTTCTAAGGGGGGGAGGGGTTGTATATCAATAATGGTACATTATTGTGGTTCCAAGGTTCCAAGGTTGTCATAGCCAGGAGCGGCACTGGGGTTAAGCTCCCAGTGCTCATAAAATGCTCCTTATGGCGTGCGTCTTGAAAAGCCTCTGACAACTAAGTCCAACTCCTAGCCTGCCCGTGTGGTTTAGTCTCTAAGCCCGGCGGAACTGCTTTTACTAATAGGAGAAGGGGCGAAGGCGGATCTCTGGCGCCTTAAAACCAGATGCTTCGGGTAGATGGTGGCTCGTCAACCTGGGAAGGTAGCCCATCTAGGGGAAGGTAAACCCTGATTTCAAACCTCTGCTGCCTTGCGGCATACCCGGTCATGGGAAAGGCTTCGGGAGTCAACCCTGAGGAAAAATCCGGAGTCGGAGCCCCTAAGGCAGTTCTATGTTGTGCTCAACATCGTTCTGGCAGCTCCTGCAACGGCGCTGGTGCCAAACTGTAGCAGCCCTGCTGTTCCTTTGGATTCATCAGTGCCGTGGAGAGGGGGGACATGCTGCATGGGCAACATCTTGTCCTCCATATCTTCCTGCCCAGGCTTGAATCCTACCAACGCCCAACGCTGGAAGGTAGAACACCGGATCACTGGAGAGGACACTCCAGCTTCGCCTTTGGCGTAGACAAAACACGGGGAATGACAGTTACTGGTTATAAGCCACTGCTCAATTGGCGTAGAGCGTGGCGCCAGGGGTTGTTCCCGACGGTGGGAGGAATCATCAGATCTCACTGGACAGCTACCGCCCGCCTCAAGCTGGGCAGCCCCCAGCCAATAAGGTGTTGTCCCACCACAGCTTGCTTTCCTCATTGGGTGCATGGGGATAAGGAGAAATCCAAACAGCAGGCTGAGAACCTTCGCACCAGGCAAGACAATAAAACAAAAGAGACCAACTCTAAAACTGGGAACTTGGAACGTCCGCACTATGATGACAGGACTCGCTGCTAACCTCAAGGACATCAACGACACCAGGAAGACTGCCATCATCAATAATGAGCTGAAGAGACTGGGAGTGGATATCGCCACTCTCCAGGAAACACGGTTAGCTGATGCAGGCACACTGAGAGAGAAGGACTACACGTTCTACTGGCAGGGAAAGGGCAGTGACGAACACAGGGAACACGGAGTGGGCTTCGCAGTGAAGAACACTTTGCTGAAGATGGTGGAACCGGGCAGCACTGGCTCTGCACGACTCCTCACCCTCCGCCTGAACACCACTCAAGGCCCAGTCACCCTCGTCAGTGTGTATGCCCCAACACAGACAGCCACACCAGAGGCAAAAGACGAGTTCTACAAGAATCTCGCAACAACTGTCAGGATCATCCCCAACTCTGAACAACTCATTCTCCTTGGAGACTTCAATGCCAGAGTGGGTGCTGACCACGACTCCTGGCCCTCCTGTCTTGGACCTTTTGGCGTGGGCAGAATGAACGACAACGGACAGCGGCTGCTCGAGTTCTGCACATATCACTATCTGTGCATCACAAACTCGTTCTTCAAGACCAAGCCCCAACACAAGGTTTCCTGGCAACATCCGCGCTCAAAGCACTGGCACCAGCTAGACTTGATCCTGACCAGGCGCACCTCACTGAAGAACGTGCTAATCACCCGTTCATTCCAGAGTGCAGATTGCGACACAGACCATTCATTGGTGTGTTGCAAGGTCAAGCTGCAGCTGAAGAAATTCCATCGTGCTAGACAACCTGGAAAGGCACGGATTGACATCAGCAAGATGGCCCAACCAGAACTTGTTGAGCAGTTTTCCTCCACCTTTGAGAAGGAACTTGGTGTACCACAAGGAGGAGAATCTGCAAAGCAGAAGTGGGAAGAGCTGCGAAACACCATCTACCGCACAGCCTTGGCTACCTTTGGGAGGAAGACCTCGAAGTCACAGGACTGGTTTGATGCCAAGTTGACCAAGATGACCCCCGTCATTGAAGCCAAGCGCTCAGCACTTGCTGAGTACAAGAAGTACCCAAACGAGAAGAATCTCCAGATTCTCAGGGCTGCGAGAAGCAAAGTTCAGCAGATTGCTCGGCGCTGTGCCAACGAGTACTGGACTCAGCTCAGCCAAGACATTCAAACCGCTGCCATAACAGGGAACATCCGTGGTATGTACGATGGCATCAAGAAAGCACTTGGTCCGGCTCAGAGCAAGACGGCCCCCCTCAAATCTTCCACTGGGGAGATGATCACAGAGAAGAACAAGCAGATGGAGAGATGGGTGGAACACTACTCCGACCTCTACTCTAGACAGAACACCGTGACACCGTCAGCCCTTGATGCCATCGACTGCCTGCCATCCATGGACGAACTTGACGCCGAGCCAACCATCGACGAACTCAGTAAGGCCATTGATAGCTTGGCCGCTGGCAAGGCACCCGGCAACGACGGCATACCCCCTGACCTGATCAAGCACTGCAAGACCGCCCTACTGCTGCCATTGCATGACGTCCTCTGCCAGTGCTGGAAGGAAGGTGCCGTACCACAGGACATGAGGGACGCCAAGATCATCACCCTCTACAAAAACAAAGGGGAGAGAAGCGACTGCAACAACTACAGGGGCATTTCCCTCCTCAGCGTTGTTGGCAAAGTCTACGCACGAGTTGTTCTCGTTCGTCTACAGAAGCTTGCCGAACGTGTCTACCCCGAGTCTCAGTGTGGCTTCCGCGCTGAGCGATCGACGGTAGACATGATATTCTCCATCCGCCAACTCCAGGAGAAATGCAGAGAACAGAACATGCCTCTGTACGTCGCCTTCATCGACCTCACCAAAGCATTCGATCTGGTCAGCAGAGAGGGCCTTTTCAAGATCCTGCCAAAGATAGGATGCCCACCAAAGTTGCAAAGCCTCATCGAATCGTTTCACACCAACATGCAGGGGATAGTGCAGCACGATGGTAACGTCTCAGAGCCATTCAACATACGCAGCGGAGTGAAACAGGGCTGTGTACTTGCGCCAACCCTCTTTGGGATTTTCTTTGCTATGCTCCTGAGGCATGCCTTCAGCACAGCAACAGAGGGAATCTACCTGCACACAAGATCTGACGGCAGGCTTTTCAACCTCGCCCGCCTGAAAGCCAGAACCAAAGTACGCGAGGCTCTAATCAGAGACATGCTGTTCGCAGACGACGCTGCAGTCGCAACCCACACACAGCAGGAGCTTCAGACCCTGATGGACCGCTTCTCCCAGGCATGCAAGGACTTCGGGCTTACCATCAGCCTGAAGAAGACTAATGTCTTGGCGCAAGGCACGGAAGCACCACCAACCATCACCATTGATGACTACAAGCTGGAGGTCGTGAATCAGTTCACGTACCTGGGGTCCACGATCAGCAACAACCTCTCCCTTGATACAGAGATCAACAAGAGAATTGGAAAATCAGCCTTCACACTCGCTCGCCTCACCACACGAGTGTGGGAGAATCCCAAACTCTCTGTCGAGACGAAAATGGCAGTGTACAACGCCTGCGTCATCAGCACACTGCTCTATGGGAGTGAGACATGGACAACATACGCCCGGCAGGAAAAGAGACTGAACTCCTTCCACTTGCGCTGCATTCGCCACATCCTGGACATATCCTGGCAGGACAAAGTGCCCAACACAGAAGTTCTGTCCCGTGCCGGCCTTCCCTCCATGTTCACTCTACTCAGGCAGCGCAGGCTCCGCTGGCTAGGCCACGTTCACCGTATGGAGGATGGCAGAATCCCCAAAGACGTCCTCTATGGAGAACTGGCAACTGGCAGGAGAGACGTTGGCCGCCCACAGCTGCGCTTTAGAGACGTCTGCAAGAGAGACATGAAGGCCCTGGATATCAACACAGAGCGCTGGGAGGACCTTGCAACGGACCGCTCCAAATGGAGAGGCACCCTGGCCAGACAGCTCAAGGCGGGTGAAGAGAGACTGACTGCTGCAGCAGATGAAAAAAGGACCCGCAGGAAGAACCGCCACAGACCCAGCAGCACGGAGACCACCCACAAGTGTGACCTGTGTGACAGGGACTGTCATTCGCGCATCGGCCTGTTCAGCCACAGGCGGTGCTGTTCCAGCAGAGTAGACGTTTAGGATTCTCTTCCATGGTCATCATAGACCGACGGAGGCCGACGACGACATTATTGTGAAGTGTGGTGTAGTGATGTGCACTTCCTGTCACATCACTGCACCACCCTATTTAAGGCAGAGGGCATCCATGTTCCATCTCTTAGCCAGATGTCTCTGCTGGTGCCTGCCATGTATCTGTGTCACAGTGAATAGTTCAATAAAGCTGTGTTCACCAACTATCATCAGGTCTCATCCTTCACCCAGTTATTTCCATACATAACACTGTCCCTGCTCTGTCACGATCTGAGCGCGAGGGGATTCCACCAGGCTCAGGCTTTTTGCCTTTTTCATATTTGTACAGTGTTGTCGTTTTGAGTTGCAATTCCTGTTATTTTATCTTTGGTTGATTTGTCACATATTCTGTACTGTTTCTTAGTATGATTTATTTTCCTGTTTGCATTCATTATAGTTTGTTCATTACATTTTTGAGGTTACTTGTCTTTATTTTGCCAAGTCATTATATTTTTATTCTGTTCCATACTCTCCTCTCTCATTGCTCCCAGCTGGTCTAAATTATGTCTTTATTAACTCCTGCCCGCTCATGTGGCCCACATCTGTTGTCACTTGTTTCATTTGTTTCGGGCCTTATTTAAGGGCTGTTATTTTCATTTCTGGTTGCCGCAGTCTTACGTTTCTCTATCCTCGTCCCCACCAGAAGGCAGCCCTTCTTCTGGTGTGTTACTCAATAAGTTTGTTTGTATGTCAGTTTGGATTTTTGTTGGAGCACTGTTTGGACTTTGTGTTTTGTTGTTTTCAATAAATCTCACAAACTGCATTCCAGCATGTGGGTCTCTCCTCTCTGCCCCAAGGGGCAATTCATGACATGCTCAGCTTCATAAAGTCCTCCGTTTTCTCTAAAAATTGTCATGAGCCCTCCCGTGCACCTCTCCAATGCGCACGGTGAGGGGAGAAAGGATGAGGATTTACGCGCTGGGTGAACACCAACAAACATTTATTTATACAACATGCAGACAACCAGTTACAGTTACAGTTTCCTCAGAAGCTAACGGAGTCCCACTAGACGCTCAACAGACTACAGGGGAAAGACACCGGGGAAAAACACACGCAGTAATTACTCACTGAACTGGAGCAGTCCAGTAGTCCAAATAAGCCCCGAGGGAAACAGTTCTTAGTTGACGTGACTCCATATGATAACCATCAATGAAGTACAATGACCCAGCAATGCATGACTGGAGACAGGCTCCTTAACAACATGCATTGCTGGTCTCACAAATTGGGTACACCTGGGTGAGGAGCGGGAAGATGGCATGCAGGAGTGGGAACAGCTGGCAGCAATACAAAGGGTGCATGGTCCAACTGGCAGACAGCGAGACAGCGCTTACTCCAGCGTGAGCCCAAGAGGCTGCCTCACCGCTGCCGGACAGACAGCAGTGGCTATGGGTACGGCAGAGTACACAGAAATACATATTAACATACATACAATGTGGCACGTACCCACAGAAAGGCCAAGACCGAGCCGGGGGAACCAAGCCGGCTTGGTTCCTGACAGAGCTCCCCCTTTAAGGGGTGGATTCCCAGACACCCAAGGTAACATCCCAGCCCCCCCCCCCCCCAACAGGAACAAACAACACAAACTCGGGTGGGGGGGTAGGGGGAACAGGAAACGTGTGAACAAACACCCCACCCAGGGACCACAACTACCCCCCCACCCAAGTCCACGGGCGTTGGGGCTCAGGAGGCCGCCCAGAGTCCCAGGCCCAGCAGAAGGTCCGATGGACGGAATCTGGTGGCCTGCCGAAAAACATGGGCCACCAGACCCGGGGAGTCAATCCTTCCGGCGGCTGGCCAGCGTTGTAAAGCCACCAGGACCGAAGGGGTGAAGAAGGAGGCAGCCTACCCACCAGAAGGCTCACTGGTGTGTAACCGGACTGGGGAGAGGGGACCTCCACGGCGTACTCAGGGTGGTTCGCAACGGCACCCGCAGTGGACCCCGACCGGGCCAGCTCCACTGCACCCACGATGGACTCCAGTGGGAGCCTAGCTGCATCCACGGTGACCTCCGGCTGAGGCTCAGCTGCACCCACGGTGACCTCCGGCTGAGGTTCCGCAGCATCCTTGGGGTCCCCGATTGGGCCAAAGCTGCACCTATGGTGAGTGGGCCAACCTGCACGAGCACCAGGCTGAGGAGCCGATTGATGGGAGGAGCCCTGACGACCCTGGCAGGAGGGGCTGGAGCAGCGACGTCCTCTTTCGGCAGGACCGGACCCTTGGCGACCTCCGGCGGTGACACATCCTCTCCGGCGACCCTAGGGGAAGGCTCAGGGGAAGCAGGAGAAGAGAGATGGATAGGGTCGCCGGCAGCGGCGGAGCCCGGTGAAGGAAGTTCAGACGCAGCTGCGCACTGCGCCCGACTCTCTTCACCCAGAGCCAGACAAGATCTCTCTCGAACTGTCATAAGAAAAACAAGAGAGAAAACTTGCCTGAGCTCGAGCTCCACCGCTGTCCAGGACTCTGTTGATCCTGACGATGAACACTCAGGCCCGGCCTCCAAGAGGGCCAGCTCAGACTCCCAGTCCACTGCAGACGCCTCCACAGCTGGCAAGATGATCATAGCAGCCCTTTTAACCTCCTGCAGCAGCTCCAATGCAGGGGATTCAACCAGCATGGCTGCAGGGGGACCTCTCCGTGCCGGCTCCAGGAAGGGATCGTCCGGAACCACTGGCTCCTCCACCGTCTGGCGGCTCAGTTCCAAGACCGGCAGGCACTCAAGGATTAAGGGAGGAGACACAGAGGGAGTAGGGGATGAGTTCACAGCTGCAACCGGAGGAGAGGACCCAGCGGACTGCTGAGACTGGGCCTCTCCATCGGGAGACAGACAAGGGATTTTATGGGTTAACTGAGTTAAATGAAAACACACTTGCCTGTCATCCCGGCGTTTGATGTTCTTGGCTGTAGCAGGCGGGTTGTTGTCCCTCTCCATATCCACAGAGTTTTTGGCCCCTTCCCACTGTGCCAAGGACTCCCTCAGTGTGGGGCAGGGGACCTGCTCCGTGCTGGCTCCGGAGCGAAATCCTCCGGGGCCCCCAGCTCCTCCATTGTCCGGTGGCTCTGCTCACTCTCAGGAATCGATGGGGGAGACACAGAAGAGACAAGAAAATGGTTTACCTCCACAGCTGGAGGGGAGGACCCAGCGGACTGCTGAAGCTGGGCCTCTCTTCCGGGAGACAGACAGTTTTTGTCATTACTATGTTGAATAGAATGAAAACACACTTGCCTGTTCTCCCGGCGCTCGATGTTCACAGCTGCGGAGAGCCGGCAGTCATTGTCTCTTCCATTTGCACTGGCTCTGGGTCCCACTCTGGACGATGGAAGAGCCGGCTCGGGCGATGCGGAAGTGGGCGTGACCCAGGGAACCATGACCCTCTCGGTGGCTGGAAGGACGTCGACAGCCGAAGGAGGAGAAGGCTTCTCCCGGTGTTTCCTCACCGGATGACGCCGTTGTCTGCTTTCCGGGACTGACCGTGCTGGAGACGGAGGAGGGTTGGGCGAAGCGTCCTGAAGAATGAAGGCCTGCTGATCTCCGGGTCTCCATCTCAGTGCCGTGGGGAACGTCAACCCGGGAAAGGAGCGCTGGAGCAAACTCTCTGTTGTCAGCAGGTCGGCGAACTCGATGTAGTCCCATAACCCGGGATTCGTCTCCAAAACCTCTACACCTCCTTCCAGGCACTCCAGCTTCCTCTTCGGTCCCCGGGCAGCGAGGGCCTCATTGACGAAGGTCCGGATATATTCAGCGGCCCATCCCTCCTCAATCATGGGCAATTCCGCCGTCGTTCCTCTTCCTCGGCAAGACCGGGGCATGATGTTATCCAAACACAGGTCAGTCAGTGGAGGAAAAAAACAGTTCACAATGAGAAAAAAAAAAGTGATGTTTGGCTAAACCCGCTAAATCCTTTTTACAGGCTGGGTCATTCTGTCATGAGCCCTCCCATGCGCTTCTCCAATGTGCATGGCGAGGGGAGAAAGGATGAGGATTTACGCGCTGGGTGAACACCAACACACATTTATTTATACAACACGCAGACAAACAGTTACAGTTAGTTTCCTCAAAAGCTAACGGAGTCCTACTGGATGCTTAACAGTCTAGAGGGGAAAGACACCGGGGAAAAACACACGCAGTAATTACTCACTGAGCTGGAGCAGTCCAGTAGTCCAAATAAGCCCCGAGGGAAACAGTCCTTAGTTGACGTGACTATACGATAACTGTCAATGAAGTGCAATGACCCAGCAATGCATGACTGGAGACAGGCTCCTTAAGAACATGCATTGCTGGTTTCACAAATTGGGTACACCTGGGCGAGGAGTGGGAAGATGGCATGCGGGAGTGGGAACAGCTGGCAACAACAGAGAGGGGGTGTGGTCTGACCGGCAGACAGCTAGACAGCATGAGTCCAGCGTGAGCCCAAGAGGCTGCCTCACCGCTGCCGAGTACACAGAAATACATATTAACATACATACAACGTGGCACGTACCCCCAGAAAGGCCAGGACCGAGCCGGGGGGAACCAAGCCGGCTCGGTTCCTGACAAAAATAACCTTGTGTCATAAACTGCATCACCAAAGCTTGACAGAAGACACCAAACACTGGCTGAGAGGTTTTGCACATTTATTAACTGAACAACGCACGAAACAAAATATACAACATGCACACTTACACATACAGCCAGGGAGCTCCCGGAGAGAAACAATGCAGATGGGAACACCTTCTAGAAGTGGTGGACGTGAAAATGACATCTGGGAAAGCAAGACTGCTGCAAAGATTCAGTTACCCCTGTCTGCTTAAGCAGAACAGCCCCAGATGATAAACAAGTGTGAGTACATGAGTAAGAACATAATCAAAACAAGTGACAGCTGTGCATCCCGTGAAACAGTTTGACAACCAGAGGCTGCACAGCTGTCAACTGTCAAAATAAAAGTGCAGACCGGAACTCAGTAATATAAAATAAGATAACACAATTCCCAAAGGATAAACAATGAACAAGAATAAACAACATAAAGATAAAACTGTTCAGATAAAGACTGAACGAGACATGGACAAAATTGTTGGTACCCCTCTGTTAATGAAAGAAAAACCCACAATGGTCACAGAAATAACTTCAATCTGACAAAAGTGGTAATAAATAAAAATTCTATGAAAATTAACAAATGAAAATCAAACAATGCTTTTGAATTATGGTTCAACAGAATTATTTTAAAAGACAAACCCATGAAACAGGCCTGGACAAAAATGATGGTACCCTTAACTTAATATTTTGTTGCACAACCTTTTGAGGCAATCACTGCAATCAAACAATTTCTGTAACTGTCAATGAGACTTCTGCACCTCTCAGCAGGTTTTTTGGCCTATTCCTCATGAGCAAACTGCTCCAGTTGTCTCAGGTTTGAAGGGTGCCTTCTCCAGACAACATTGTTTCAGCTCCTTCCACAGATGTTCAATAGGATTTAGATCAGGGCTCATAGAAGGCCACTTTAGAATAGTCCAATGTTTCGCTCTTAGCCATTCTTGGGCGTTTTTAGCTGTTTGCTTTGGGTCATTACCCTGTTGCAAGACCCATGACCTGCAACTGAGACCAAGCTGTCTGACACTGGGCAGCACATTTCTCTCTAGAATACCTTGATAGTCTTGAGATTTCATTGTACCCTGCACAGATTCAAGACACCCTGTGCCAGATGCAGCAAAGCAGCCCCAGACCATAACAGAACCTCCTCCATGTTTCACAGTAGGGACAGTATTCTTTTCTTGGTATGTTTCATTTTTGCATCTGTGAACATAGCGCTGATGTGCCTTGCCAAAAAGTTCCAGTTTTGTCTTGTCTGTCCATAGGACATTCTCCCAGAAGCTTTGTGGCTTGTCAGCATGCAGTTTGGCAAATTCCAGTCTGGCTTTTTTATGATTTGTTTTCAACAGTGGTGTCCTCCTTGGTCGTCTCCCATGAAGTCCACTTTGGCTCAAACAATGACGGATGGTGCGATCTGACATTGATGTACCTTGACCTTGGAGCTCACCATGAATGTGTTTAGAGATTGTTCTGGGCTCTTTTGTTACCATTCGTATTATCCGTCTCCTCCTGTGGCCACGTCCAGGGAGGTTGGCTACAGTCCCGTGGATCTTAAATTTCTGAATAATATGTGCATCTGTAGTCACAGGAACATCAAGCTGCTTGGAGATGGTCTTATAGCCTTTACCTTTAACATGCTTGTCTATAATTTTCTTTCTAATCTCCTGAGACATCTCTCTCCTTTGCTTCCTCTGGTCCATGTTTAGTGTGATACGCACCATGTCACAAAACAGCATAGTGACTACTTGTTACCCTTTAAATAGGCCAATTGACTGATTACAGGTTTGTAGACACCTGTGATGTTAATTAGAGGACACATCTTGGTTGAACATGTCCCTATGGTCACATTATTTTCAATCTTTTCTAGGGGTACCATCATTTTTGTCCAGGCCTGTTTCATGAGTTTGTTTTTTAAAATAATTCTATTGAGCCACAATTCAAAAGCATTGTGTGATTTTCATTGGTTAATTTTCATAGAATTTTTATTTATTACCACTTTTGTCAGATTGAAGTTATTTCTGTGACCATTGTGGGTTTTTCTTTCATTAATAGAGGGGTACCAACAATTTTGTCCACGTGTGTAAGAACACAACTAAGAATACAGCAACCCATCAATGAACAGAAACCAGACACAACAGATCATAATAAACAGAGAAACAAATGAAGAGAAAAGGACTAAACTAAGGCTAGAACTCAGTACGGCCCCCACCCGTGCTCAGGATCATGACAGTGCCCCCCCCCCCAAAAGGGTGGTTCCCAGACACCCCAGGGCAACATCAAAAGGAAAGAACCCACACACACACACAAAGAAGACCCCCCCAACAAGAAAAACAACCCACCCCGGGGGGAGGAGGGAGAACCTAGGCATGGAGAGACCGAAGCAAGACAAAAAAGGAAAAAAAAAACAAACACTCATGACCCACAACATTGAACAAGGAGGTAAACAGAACTCTGGATCATTCAAGAGCCACAATCAGGCAGTTCCAGCGGCCTGTCAAAGTCCCAGAACTGCTGGACACCTGGTGGAACGAGTCAGGTGGTCTTCCAGAGCTCCAAATTCCCCCAAGCAGATGATGAAGCTTGTCGAGTGGCCTCCCAGAGTTCTTGAGCCATCCAACCAAAGGCCGCAGTCCGTTGGGTGGTGTCCCTCCATCCCAGAGTCAGTGGACCGCGGGGCACACCATGCCCCCTCCTGGAGGCAGTAGCTGCAACCTATGCCGCCGATGAACCGCATGGCCTGCCACGCGGATGGGGCAGACCTAGGTCTGCTGACAATTGGTTCCCCACGCTGATTGCTGGCCAACAGTGGAGCCAGATGGTGATGACGGTGAACCAGTGAGGACACCAGGGAAGGGGAGCACTCGACTCATGAGGCACCCACGTGGCAACAAGGACTGGTCCATGGGGACCCCAGCAGCACTTGATGACCCTTGGTGAGCCCCAATGAAGACAAGGGATCCATGTCCTCAGGTGATGGCAGAGGACCCTCCATGACCTTGAGTAAAGACAGAAGACCCTCAGTCACCTTGAGCAGAGGCGAAGCACCTACGGAGGGCCCTGACTGAGATGTAGCACCCATGGAGGCCCCGGACTGAGGCGTAGCACCCACGGAGGTCCCAGACTGAGGTGCAGCACTTGTGGCGGCTTCGGACAGAGGTGTAGCACCCTCAGCGGCCTTGGACGGAGGCCGAGGTACAGTACAAGTCTGTTGTCATACTGAGCCAGCCGAGAAAGAGGCCCTAAGATGGAGTCTCTCCCCCTATATGTGGTTCGGCATGATGACGTCACCAGCCGGCTGCATCATCACGCTGCTACCTGTGATTAACCCTTACATCACATTCACCCCCCCCCCCCCACCCTTGGAAAAACACAGAACACTTCAATAAATTGTGACCCTCCCCAGTTTGGCATAAACAACATTAACAATACAGTAACTAGGGCCAGCGGGTGGACCACCGCATAACCCAGCGCGGCTGAGTGGATTATTCTGCTACTCATCCCTTGGTAGCCGCGCTCCTAACTAAACAGTCACTTATTTTTCAGTCTTCCATGGGGAAGGCAGTTCTGCTGAAGGACCCTTGTAGCGGGCTCGTGGTGGATGCGCCCCTGGCAGCGCCAATTTCAGCAGGCCCGGGTGTCATCCCTCTGAAGCCATGGCACACTCATCAACACTGCCCCGGCCTGGATCCCACACCAGCTGGATCAGCTCCAACACAGCTGCTCTCACCTCCCGTGGATGGCTGTCCCGATCTTGTTTCCAGCTGTGCCGCTATCTTCATGTGTGTCAATGGTGGCGACGATGTAACAGCCGACTGTGAGCCTGTTCGCTTGGTTTCGCAGGCCCAAACCCAGCTCATCACCATGAGTGGCGCTCTGTACATCTGCATATTCTGTTGTGGCTGTAACAGTGTGCTACTCACCTACATGGCCCTGTGTGAAAAACTGATTGCCCCCTAAACCTATTAACTGGTTGGGCCACCCTTAGCAGCATGAAAGAAAAATTCCATATTATTCCATGTTATTCTTTTATATTTCCATGTCTGATATACTTGTGTGCTTTATATTGTTCATGTGTGATTCATGTGGCCTTCAGTATGCCCCAGGTTCTGTGTGTGTGTCTAGGTCAGCAATTGTAATGACGCAGCTGTTCTACTGATACCTTTTGTTTTGCGTTCATTATGTTTAGTCCTGTGTGACTGAAATGTACTGGCTCCCTGTTTCCTAGGAGAAAGAGAAGAACAATACACCCTGTCTCACCAGATGTACTCAAGGACAGTCTCTCCATCTCCCTATGGATAACACAGCTTTAAAAGTTTTGGACAATGGATGATTGGGTTAGAAGAATGCATGATTGGACTTGGGGCTACTTCCTGTATCTTCTCATGGAAGCAGAATAAATCTTCTCATAACTCAAGATCCTGCCTGCTAAATTTTTTTGACTCAGACTCATTACAATTCAGATTTCCCTAACACAGCAATAACTGCAATGATGTCTTTTTTACAGCACTGTGGAGGAATTTTGGTCCACTCATCTTTGCAGAATTGTTGTAATTCACCCACATTGGAGGGTTTTCAAGCATGAACTGCCTTTTTAAAGTCATGCCACAGCATCCCAATCGGATTCAGGTCAGGACTTTGACTAGGCCACTCCAAAGTCTCCATTTTGTTTTTCTTTAGCCATTCAGAGGTGGACTTCCTTGTGTGTTTTGGATCATTGTCCTGTTGTAGAACTCAAGTTCGCTTCAGCTTGAGGTCACAAACAGATGGCCTGACATTCTCCTTCAGGATTTTTTGGTAGACAGCAGAATCCATGGTTCCATTTACTACAGCAAGTCTTCCAGTTCCTGAAGCAGCAATACAGCCCCAGACCATCACACTACCATCACCAGTGGTAGTGTGAGTATTTTCCCAAAAGTCTTGCGGATCATCAAGATGTTTTCTGGCAAAACTGACACAAGCCTTTATGTTCTTTTTGCTCAACAGTGGTTTTTGTCTTGGAAGTGTGCCATGCAGGCCATTTTTGCCCTGTCTTTTTCTTATGGTGGAGTCATGAACACTGACCTTAACAGAGGCAAGTGAGGCCTGCAGTTCTTTGATGTTGTGGGGTCTTTTGTGACCCCTTGGATGAGTCATCGCTGCGTTCTTGGGGTAATTTTGGCCAGCTGGCCACTCCTGGTAAGGTTCACAGTGTTCCATGTTTTCGCCATTTGTGGATAATGGCTGTCACTGTGGAGTCCCAAAGCTGCGTGACACTGCTGGAGTCCCAAAGCTTTGGAAATCACTTTATAACCTTTTCCAGACTGATATATCTCAACTACTTTGTTTCTCATTTGTTCCTGAATTTCTTTGGATTGCTTTTGAGGATCTTTTGGTCTACTTCACTTTGTCAGGCAGGTCCTATTTAAGTGAGTTCTTCATTGAGAACAGATGTAATCAGGCCTGGGTGTGGCTTGAGAAATTGAACTCAGCTTTCCAAAAATGTGATAAACCACAGTTAATTTATGTTGTAGGGAGGGGGGTCGCTTTTTCACACAGGGCAGTGTATGTTTGGATTTTTTTTAACCTTAATAATAAACATTTTCATTTAAAAACTTCATTTTGTGTTTACTTGTGCTATCTTTGTCTAATTAAATTTGTTTGATGATCTGAAACATTTAAATGTGACAAACATACAAAAAAATGAGAAATCAGGAAGGGGACAAACACTTTTTCACACCACAGTATACTGAGCATTAAAAAATGTCTTCTATGACATTTTCACAACTCTGTTGCTATACTGGAAAAAAAAAAAACATCCACTGATCCCGTGTCACATAATTTTTAGGAAAGCTGAGAAAGGTGAACTTTCCCTTACAACCAAAAGCACATTGGAAAAAGATAAAATAGGAGGTGATTCCTGTAGCCAGTCTTTGCCACACAGTTGAAAACTTTGGCAGTTACTACATGGACAACAGTCAAGTTGTAACTTGCGTAGATGCGCTCTGCCTGTAGAATAGTGATCAATCAAATAAATGTGCCCACACAAATGCCAGACTTATCCATCCATCTTCTACCGCTTAATCCTTCTCGATTCGCGGGGGGGCTGGAGCCTATCCCAGCATCTTTGGGCGAGAGGCAGGGTACACCCTGGACAGATCGTCAGTCCATAGCAGGGCCAACACAGAGAGACAGACAACATTCACTCTCACATCCATACCTAAGGACAATTTAGAATCCCCAGTTGATGCCAGTTAACCTCACCTGCATGTCTTTAGCATGTGGGAGGAAACCGGAGTACCCGGAGTAAACCCACGCAGACACGAGGAGAACATGCAAACTCCACACAGAAGGGTCACCGATGGTCTGGGGGTGGGATCGAACCCACAATGGTCAAGGGTGGAATCAATCCCATGACCTTCTTGCTGTGCTGCCACTGTGCTAACCACTGCTCCACCGTGCCAGACTTACCGAGTATTTCAAAAATTCTTGCAAGTGAGACTATGCAAGACTTGGGAAAAATTGTTGTTTTTTTATGACAGAATTACTACATAGTATGCATATCTGTCATGAATGGGCTCCTCCGGGGCAGAAAGACAGGTCCACACACTGGACTGCAGTGTGACATTTTATTCCACAAAAAGACAAACAAAATCCAAACAGTGCATGATGAACAAAAACTATAAATGAGGAAAACTTACAGGCAAACACTCCGGAGCCGACATCGCCCCGTGAGTGCTGGTAGGAGAACCAGTGTAGATAAACCAGTTAACATCCATACAAGACAGCAGCAAAGATAGAGTGACCAGGCGGTGTTTAAATACATAGCACATAATGGGCAGCAGGTGTGAGAGGTGAGCTGGCAGGTAAACTAATTGCAAAACTGCTCCCAGCTGAGAGGAAAACAGACTGGGAGCAGTGAGTGGAAGAGCAGTGAGTGTCCTAATACACAATCACTCACAGCTGGTAACTGGAAAACAAACTGTGAGGAAAAGGTGGGAGTGTCTGAGGAAGGAGGATCTGAGTGAAAACACCAAAAAAAAAACAGAAAACAGACAAGAAAATCATAACAAACATAAAATACTCAAAAATGCATAAAGAGCCCCCCCCCCAAAGGGGTGGATCCCAGACACCCCAAGGCAACACAAAAGGACCCCCCCCCCCCCCCCGAGAAGGAGTACAGCAAAAAAACACGCCAGGAGGGAGGTGGGGGGAAACGGCTAGGAGGGAAAAAACAAACCAGCTCAAAACCCGCACCTGTGCCCCGACAGACCCCTAGGTCCCAAGGTCCTTAGGCCCCCCAAATGAACAAAACAGTTTGGGGGGCCAGCCGAAATCCCAGGCCAACCGGACGGCAAGACGGTATGAGTTGGGTGACCTACCGGAGAACATGGGCCACCCAACCCAGCAGCTCAGTCTATCAGGCGGCCAGCCTGAGTTCTTCAGCCACCACGACCGGAAAGGTGACCCAGGAGGTGGCGCCCCCATGGGGAGGCTTAATGAAGGGGTGAAGGCCCGAAGGGAGGGAACCACGGCAGTGTCCGGTGGTGGAAGAAGTGGGACCACGACATCCTCGAAGGTCTTGAGCTGGAGCAACGCTGCACCCTCAGTGGCCCTGGGCTGGAGCAACACTGCACCCTCGGTGGATTCAGGCTGGGTCAGCGCTGCACCCACAGTGGGCCCAGGCTGGGAAAACGTTGCACCCACGGTGGACCCTGGGCTGGGGCGTAGTGCCCATACCGGAACGCAGCACCCACGTCTCATTGAGGCTGGGGCGCAGCACCCACAAGGGTCCCTGGCCAGGACGCAGCGCCCACGGAGACTCAGCCTGAAGAGGGACCTACACAACTGCCTCCGTCAGAGGAGGAGCTGCACCCACGGAGGTCCCAGCCTGGGTCGGAGCTGCACTCACGGAGGTCCCGGGCTGGGACAGAACACCCACAACCTCCACTGTGAAAGCTGGACCCCGGCTGTCTTGGCGGAGAGGCTGGACCCATGGAGACCTCTGGAATGGTTGACACGTCTCCGGTGACCCTGGGAATAAGCTCAGAGGAAACAGGTAGAGAAGGGGGGTTAGGGTCACTGGCAGCGGTGGAGCCTGGCGAGGTGAGCTCAGGTGCAGTGGGCGGCTGCACCTAGCTCTCCCCACCAAGAGCCAGGAAAGATTGCTCAAGGACAAAGAGGAGAAACTACAAAAGAGAGCACTTGCTTGAGCTCAAGCTCCACCACGGTCCAGGACTCCGACGATCCAGGCGACAATGACTTTTCGGACTCAGCCCCCAGGAGGTCCAGCTCGAGCTCTCACGCTGCTGCGGCAGCCTCCACAGCAGGCATGATGGTTGTTGCAGTCTTGACACTCCCAGGCAAAGGGAACCCCACTGGTGGCTCGTTTGGCGAGGCAGCTGGGATACAGCTCTGTGCTGGCACTGGAATAGGATCCTCCAGGGCCACGGGCTCCTCCATCATCCGGTGGCTTGGTTCTGGGGCCGGCAGACACTCAGGAAAAAACAGAGGAGACACAGAGAGGATAGGTGGACAGTGTATGACAGCAGCAGGTGGGGAGAGCTGTGCCCTTCAGAGGTAAAGTGGGCTATCCCACAAAACCATTATTTTGAGAAAATGAGCTCTAAAGTTTATGTGATTTAAATATATTTTCATATTTAAGTCACACCTTGAAGGTAATTATAGGGGGTAACTTTTTAATGATATAGGCACACTGATTTTTTGAGAATATTTCAACTTTAGAGTTGGGCCCCCTCTATGGATTGTTGAGGAGCCGCCCCTGTAGGCACCGGGACAGACTTAGCTGATGGAAAAATGGACCACCTCTTGGCAACAGGGCACCGAGGAGACAGACGTCACAGCAGTGACAGAGGGAAGTTGGGCTGGCGGAACAGCCGACGAGGAAAAAGAAGAAGAACAAGAATCTGCTGTGGGGATTGTCGGGCTCAGTGTCCGAGGAGAGGCTGCCAAAGAGGCGTGATTATTCCTCCAGCGGTCCAGGACAGGACGACACTGTTATGGCATGGGTGGAAGTGGAGGAAGGGAGAGTTTAATTACCCGGGAGTGGAAGCGCACGCTGGGCTTAACCTCCAGCAAATTCGCTACGCCACCCCAGCACAGCTTCTCATCCCTACGGGATGAGCAGTTCTGAGCCCCAATCACCATGTCTTCAATCATTGAAAGGTATTCTAGCTTATCCCGGCTCCACCTCCTCCTCTTCCGGTCAACTTTGCCTCAAGGAGACATCACAGCTTCACTGACAGGTTAGTAAAAAAGGAAAAAATGCACACCACAACAGCTGGACCCTAATTAAGGCTGCCATATTCTGTCATGAATGGGCCCCTCCGGGGCAGAAAGACAGGTCCACGCACTGGACTGTAGTGTGACATTTTATTCCACAAAAAGACAAACAAAATCTAAACAGTGCATGATGAACAAAAACTATAAATGAGGAAAACTTACAGGCAAACACTCCGGAGCCGACATCGCCCCATGAATGCTGGTAGGAGAACCAGTGTAGATAAACCAGTTAACATCCATACAAGACAGCAGCAAAGATAGAGTGACCAGGCGGTGTTTAAATACATAGCACATAATGGGCAGCAGGTGTGAGAGGTGAGCTGGCAGGTAAACTAATTGCGTAACTGCTCTCAGCTGAGAGGGAAACAGACTGGGAGCAGTGAGTGGAAGAGTAGTGAGTGTCCTAATACACAATCACTCACAGCTGGTAACTGGAAAACAAACTGTGAGGAGAAGGTGGGTGTGTTTGAGGAAGGAAGGAGGCTCTGAGTGAAAACACTCAAAATAACAGAAAACAGACAAGAAAATCATAAACATAAAATACTCAAAAATACATAAAGAATCTGAGCACTGGCTCAGACACATGACAATATCACTGGCCAAGAAGGCTCAAACTCGCCTCTATTTCCTCTTCAAACTGAGGAGAGCATGACTCCCATCCCACATCATGTGCTCAGTCTACCAGGGCACCATTGAAAGCATCCTCACAAGCTGCATCACAGTGTGGTACGGAAGCTGCACTGTGTCCTGCCGGAAGACACTAGAACGCACAGTGAAAGCTGCCAGCAAGATCATCGGTGCCCCTCTAACCCCCCCCCCAGACATCTATCTCACCCACAGAGCCACCAACATTTCAGGCAACACCTCCCACCCCTCACACTCCCTCTTCAGCTCCCTGCCCTCGGGGAAAAGGTACTGAAGCCTCTGGGCCCGCTCCACAAGACTGCTAAACTGCTTTGCTCACCAGGCCAGCAAAGCCACTACCCTACCTGTGTATATACCAATAGGCATAGACACAGGTACGGTAGTGGCTTCGCGGGTGGAACTATGCACATATGAGTATGGAGTGCGGAACACATAAATGGCCCAAGGATTATGGAAAATTTCACGGATGGGTCAATATACATGAAAGTCAGGAATGGAACAACAGTTATAGTGATAATTAAAAGGCCCTCAGTTCTGTGCATGTGAGTGTTCGGGGTTGGGGGGCTCAGACTGTTTGTAGTACGGATGGCCCAGGGGAAGAAACTGTCAGTCTGGAGGTGTGGGACCTGATCAATCTGAACCATCGTCCAGAGTGAAGCAGGTCAAACAGGTGGTGTGTGGGATTTGAGGGGTCTCCTATGATGGCCTTGATCCTTCTGAGACAGAAGGCTCTGGAGATGTCTTCCAGGGAGGGCAGGGGGCTGCCGATAATTTTTTAGACGGTGTTGATGACTCTCTGCACAACTTTCCTTTTCTCGGCTGTGGAGCCAGCATACCACACACCCAGACACTAGGTGAGCATGCTCTCCACTGAGCAGCGATATTGTTTATCTTTATTTGTACTATGGGATTGCTGGGTTTTATCTTTTATCTTTATTTGCACTAGGGGTAGCATTACTGTACATAGACTGCTGTTGTTGTTTTTGTCCTTATTCCTTTTTTTTCTTATATATTACACACACCACTGAGAGAAAGAAATGGCATTTCAGTTCTCCTGTATGTCCCGTATGTATAGAATTATTGACAAACAAAAATCTTTGAATCTTTTCAATCTATGTCTCAACCTTTAAAAACTTTGTGTACTTTAACAAGGACTATTCATTGTTGTAACATAGATAAGTCAGAAAACATGGAAAAGATGTCATGATGATATGTCAATAATGGGAGACATGAGCCATGTTTTACCAAGCAATGAACTGCCCTTTATAGAGATGAACACAGAATATACATACCGGCCGTAGCCCGCCTGACATCACCCACCATGATGACTGCCTGGCGTCGGCTACGGTAAGCCTCAAGGGCCAAATCCCTATATCACACCACCACCCCCTTACAAAATGTGAACGACACTATAGAAAACAGAACACCCCCCCCCACACACCATTAATATTAGCATGAAAGAACCCCACAGTACGCATGTAATATGTACACTGAATGTTTTCTTTCTTCTTTTTTTTTTTACATATTGTTTTTTTTTTTTTTTTTAAACACACATAGAACAACAGGGCTAGTAAGCTAAATGGGCACCTGAATAGACTGCCAGGGTACCCTCCCGTGTTAGTGCGGATTATTCTGCCGCCCATGCCCAACACGCTTCAGCTAAGGCTACTTGTACTACAAAGTTATCGAGGTGTCTGGGCCTCTGGCGCGTCCTAGCCGAGTGCCTCACCAGAGGAGGACCTGCTCCAGGCTCTGTCAGCCACACCTGAGAGTCCTCAATATCCCCATCAGATAAGTTCCAACCCTCATCAGTCCAATCCGCTGCAGCTCCTGAACCTTGCGCTGGCAACGACTTCCTGAGTCGGCTCGAATGCTACCATGACCCATCCGAGAGCTTGAACGTGTCCCGGCCCAGCCGCCTCATGATCTGTAGTGGCCCCGTCCAGAAAGGCTGCAGTTTATACGTGCGGTTGGAATATTTAATCCAGACCCAGTCCGACACATCAAGTCCATGGGCCTTCGCCCTGTGCTTCCTGTCAAAACGTTGTTTCATTTTCTGCTGCTGGGTGATGTCCCGGTCTCATGGGGGGTCTGTGTCCTCCGAAGGGGAGGTTGTTGGGGGGGGGGGGGGCTTAGCCAGTCCAGAAGCAGATGGAATTCATGCCCTAGCATGAGTTTTGCCGGAGAGCACCCTGTCATGGTGTGGGCCATTGCCCTGTAGTGGAGAAGCGTGTTCTGGAGGGCGTCAGGGGAAGTGAAGCCATCCACCAAATGGGCTGTCAGACCGTTTTTCAGAGTCTTGTTGAAACATTCCATTCCCCCATTGGCTTGGGGGTGGTAGAACGCAGTTCTGATGTGCTTCCCGCCCTTATCACCCAAAAACTCCTCAAACCCCCCAGAGGTGAACTGTGGGCCATTGTCTGTTGTGGTGGCATCCGGGACCCCCCATCTGGCAAACATTGACAAGAGGAAACCCGTGACCACATCCGTCGTGACCGAGTTAGTGGGTAACACCTCCGACCATTTGGAGAACAGATCGTAGACCACTAGCAAAAAACAGCTGTTTGGAGGAGCTGTGTGTAGTTCACCGCAAATGTCCAGTTGGATTTGCTTCCAAGGGCCCTCTAGGTATGGTAATGGTTGCAGGGGCGGGGGTGGGGGGTGGCCCGTCAGTCTTTCCACTCTCCAAACAGAGAACATAGTTCTTTACCATAGTTTCAATGTCCTTATTGATACCAGGCCACCAAACTGAATCCCTGCAACACTGCTTCACCCTGACCACACCCAGGTGACCCTCGTGGAACATTGCCAGAACTCGTGATCTCAGAGACACCAGAATTAATATGCAGTGCCCCCTCGTCACACACACACCGTTCCAGCAACTCAGTTTGTCTCTGAACCAGTGAAAAGGTGCCAGATTGCCCTCTACTTTTGTGGGCCAACCCTCCCTGATGACCGAGCACAGTTGTGACAACGTGGGGTCCTATTCCGTCCTGTTCCCCTGGAGTTCCTGGAGGGACACCATGTCCCGGAGGGGTCCGTGCAGTGCATTGACCAGATCCGTGTCCATGGGATCATTGTCATCCAGTTGTGTGGTGTTGGCTGTGGCACAGGACAGGAGATCTGCCACTATGTTCTCTTTTCCAGGGGTGAATTGGGTAGTGAAATTGTAGGCCCAAAGCTGCTCAGTCCGTAGGGGCCTGTGTCCCAAGCCTGTCATTTCCAGCAGTGTTGTTTGTGGCTGGAGGTCTGTTCGCAGGGTGAAATGGCATCTGTAGAGGTAAATGTGCCACTGTTCGCACGCCCAGACACAAGCGAGCACCTCTCTCTCACCCATGGCGTATTTCTGTTCAGCCGCCAAAAGGGGCCTCGACGCGAACACCACTGGTCACTCAGTACTGTTTTGCACTTGAGACATAACTACCTCACCGCTGAACCAGACATGTCACAAATCACAAAAGTCAGCCATTTTGGATCAAAGTGGGCCAACACTGGAGGGGAGGTGAGTTGGGACTTCAGCCTAGCGACCGCCTCTGAGCAGACCGGAGTCCACTGCCATGGCGTGTCCTGCTTCAGAAGGGCTCGGAGGGGTTCGATGGTCTCTGAATAATGGGGAATGAAACATCAGTAGAAGTTTACCATGCCCAGGAACAAGGAGATCCGTGCGGGTGTCGTGGGGTCGGGGAGACGCAGGACCACCTCCACGTTTGAGTACAGGGGGCTCAGGCCCTCGGCCGCCAGCCGAAATCCCACAAACTCATTGGAATCCACCGCAAAGATGCACTTTTCCCCATTCAACGTGACTCCGTGCTCCAGCAGCACCTCCATCACTCATCTCAAACGACTATCATGTTCTCCCCACAACACGCCGTGGACCATGATGTCATCCAGGTACACCACTACACCCCTGAGGCCGGCAAGAATTGTAGGCATAATTTTCTGAAAACAACTTGGCGCTGAGCTCAGACCAAAAGGCATGTGGATGTATCTGTAAACGCCCATTTGGGTCACGGATGCTGTCAGGTCCCTGCTGGCTGGGTGGAGGGGCACCTGCAGATAACCCTGGCGGAGATCCAGCTTCGTGAACACCCTTGAGCTGCTGAACATTGCGGTGAGTTCCTCCATCATGGGGAGCGGGCATTTGTCTGGGATGATTGCTTTATTTACTATCCTGAGGTCAATGCACGGCCGAATGCCACCCATCTTCTTCTTGGCCATCACGATGTTCGAAATCCACAGCGAGGCATCCACTTTCTTGATGATGCCAGCTTTAAGCAGCTTATTCAGTTCCACCATGACGTTGTCCCGCAGGGCAAGGGGGAGCCACCGTAATGGTTGGATCTTGGGCGTCATGCCTGGGTCAATGAGTGGGCGGTGGTTGAATGCTTTAATACATCCCAGGCCCACGAACTACGCCGGCCAATGGGTATGCCACTTGGGGGACACCATCAGCACCGTTGAGCCCACTGGGTCCATGATGGAGAATCCTAACTCACCCAGCAGGTCAGTTCCCAACAAGTCAGCCCCCCCGACGTGAAACCTGGAAGGCAAATGCGGGAACAGTCCTTAACCCATATGTTACTGAGAAGCTGGCTGTGCCTGCCCTGCCAGTTTTAGCGTGATTGTTCCCAAACATTTTCACTGCCCCATCTTAATGGCTTTGTCCTGGAAAAGTCTTTTCAATGTGGACATGCTCAGTATAGATTGACCAGCGCCTGAGTCTACCATAAGTGGCACATCGACCCCGTCAAGCTGCAAGATGTACCACTTTAACAGCCCCTTCTTAGCACCTACCACACACACCGACGTCATGCCTTCAAGCTCCAAAGCTGTTGGTTTATTAGCGGTGGTGAAGACCCTGGCCCACTGATTAGAACAGCCACAGATGTAGCACTTCTTCCCTCTGGCAGGTGTAGAAATTAATTTTGGACAGTCAGCAGAATCTTTTCAGTTAACCAATCAATAATCACAGGAGAAATACTATTCCTCAGTTTGTCTTTTATTGAAACACACAAGGGGTCAGAGAACATGGCTGTTGGTCCTTCACCCTCTCCTCTGGTGAAAGACCCAGCACAAAGGAATCCATAGCTACATATAGGCAAGTTAGGTTCAGGTTCAGGTTACTTTATTTGTACCCGTAGGTAGATTTGTTTTGCAGTCAGGTGACATCATTTTAGACACATATTTACAAACCACAATTACATTCAAGATGAACACTGGGCATTTACTGGGCGTTTCCCAGTAACTTTCCAATAATACACTGCTGGCCATTGTCCAAACTAGCTGGAACTGGTCCTCTCAGTGTCCAAATGGCTCCAGATGTCTCCCCGCTTTTATGGCTTCTATCCTGTTGGTTCCTGTCTCTCCAGCGCAACTCTCATCTCATGCCCATATAAGGAAGAAAGAGCTGATACAAGAGCTGAGCAGTTGGGTGTGTGAAGGTGTGTGTGTGAGTGTAAATAAAGAACTTTTGGGGGGACTTCCAGTTATGGCGGCCACGTAGGAAGACGTGTTTCACACTGCTCTGCTCTTGAAAATAAAAAAAAAAAAATTACTAAAACTCTCTTAATTGGAACAAAAACCCATCCTAGTGTTTTGTTTTGTTTTTTGTTTTTTTTTTTGGGGGGGGACTTATTTTGTACCCGTAGGTAGATTTGTTCTGCAGTCCGGTGACAAGCCACCAGCTGTCGGTCGCTGCGTGCGCAAGCGCCCCTTAACTCCCTAACCTGCATGTTTTTGGCATGTGGGAGGAAACCGGAGAAATCCCGGAGTAAACCCACGCAAACACGGGGAGAACATGCAAACTCCACACAGATCACTGTTGGCCGGGGGCAGGGATCGAACCCATGATCTCATGATCCCCGCGATCCCCCGGCCGAGGGTAAACTGTGCTGCCGCGGTGCTAACCACTGTGCCACCGTGCAGCGCGGATATGGTAAAGACTAAGGTTGGAAAATTAGGTGGAGGAAAAGGCAACTCGACAAAACAACCCAAGCTAACAGACTTCCATGCTCGAGGCAAAACAGAGAAAATTCCAGAGGCAATGGCGGAGGAGGGAGCCATGGCGGAGCGCGAACTGCTGAAGAGGGGACAAACGTAGTGCTCACTGCCATCAACTCCATGAGAACAGAGTTTTCGTCTAAATTCGACAGGATTATAGCAGCGATAGAAGGTATGAGAAAGGAAATAAACGACTGCATGGAGTGAGTGTCGCAGGCGGAGCTCCGAATTTCAAGTGCTGAAGATGACGTCACCAGTCTGCAAACTAAACTGCAAACACTGGAATTAAAATGCAAAAGTCTGGAAGATAACATCCTAGACTTGGAATCCCACTTGTGACGGAATAATTTGAGGCTGGTGGGCCTCCCAAAGGGAGCAGAGGGACGGGACCCATGTTTCTTTTTGGAAAAGTGGATTCCAGAAGTGCTGAATAACGCGGATCTGCAGTCATCGGTCGTTTTAGAGAGAGTTCACCGAATCGGCCCACCGAGAGATAATAAGACGCCACCGAGGACGCTGATTATGAAGTTCCTCAACTACAGAGACAAGATGACAGTCACCAATGTGGCACAAGCTAAAGGGGAAATTAAATACCAGGATCAACAGGTGCAGTTCTATCCAGACTTGGCCACAGTAATTCAACAATTAAGGAGGCAGTTCGACCCGGCCCGCAAAGAGCTGCGCAACCTAGGGATTCGTCACGGAGTAATTCATCCGGCAAGACTGCTGGTCACATATAAGGGGAGAACCCACACCTTCAAGACCCCTCAAGAGGTGCAGGAGCTCATCAAGCAGATCCAAAAGGAGACTGGCGGGAGCTAAGCTTGAACATGACAAAAGTAGAACATTTAAACATATGTACAGACATCTGATTGATCTGAAATATAAACATGTCTACAAAATACAGACTGTATTAAAAAAAAAGTTATGATGTACAACGTTGCTATAAAACTTTGAAGTTATGTTGAAAAAACTACAGAAGAGAGTTAATGTCATAAGAATAGTAGTAGAGTCAGGGTGATTGAGAGGAGAAAGAGAGAGTGGTTTGACTGATCCTCGCAGGTGTGGAACAGTCACTAGCTATAACGGGAGACAGAATTTTTTGATTTTGGGGGGATTACCACGAATGTGGGGAAAGGGAATCTGTTTTTGTTTAGTTTGTAGGATGAATGTTCTATCATCCATGTTTTTGCTTCTCTGTAAGAGTATGTTCATATTGCAAGGTAATCTCAAACTCCTTATTGATCATAGATCAAAGCGTTAATCTTAATTTAACTTCATGGAATTGCAGAGGTCTACAAAATCTTAAAAAACTTAAACAAGTCATGAATAAAATAAAAGACATAGATTCAAAAACTGTATTTTTACAAGAAACTCATCTATTAGAGGAGGACGTAAAAAGAATTAGGAGAAGATGGCAAGGTAACATGTTCACCTCATCATTTTCATCCCGAGCTGGGGGAGTTATGATTCTCATACATAAAACAGTCCCATTTCAAACGAAAAATGTAATTAGAGACAAATTTGGAAGATATCTAATTATCCATGGATCTTTGTTATTAGAAAATATAAATCTGGTGAACTTATATGGCCCCAATATTGATGATCAAAACTTCTTTGTTAATTTATTCCTCGCTTTATCATCACTTACAGGGCAACATATAATAGCAGGGGATTTTAATTGTACATTGAATCCCAGTATAGATAGATCAACAGGACTGGACTGTGCGCACAATGGATGTAGGATGACCATTAATCATTTTATGAAGGAATTGAGATTGCTAGATACAGTGGGGTAAAAAAGTATTTAGTCAGCCACCAATTGTGCACGTTCTCCCACTTAAAAGATGAAAGAGGTCTCCAATTTTCATCATAGGTATACCTCAACTATGAGAGACAAAATGAGAAAAAAAAAATCCAGAAAATCACATTGTCTGATTTTTAAAGAATTTATTTGCAAATTATGGTGGAAAATAAGTAGTTGATCAATAACAAAAGTTCATCTCCATACTTTATTATATACCCTTTGTTGGCAATGACAGAGGTCAGACGTTTTCTGTAAGTCTTCACAAGGTTTTCACACACTGTTGCTGGTATTTTGGCCCATTCCTCCTTGCAGATCTCCTCTAGAGCAGTGATGTTTTGGGGCTGTCGCTGGGCAACACAGACTTGCAACTCCCTCCAAAGATTTTCTATGGGGTTGAGATCTGGAGACTGGCTAGGCCACTCCAGGACCTTGAAATGCTTCTTACGAAGCTACTCCTTCGTTGCCCAGGCAGTGTGTTTGGGATCATTGTCATGCTGAAAAACCCAGCCACGTTTTATCTTCAATGCCCTTGCTGATGGAAGGAGGTTTTCACTCAAAATCTCATGATACATGGCCCCATTCATTCTTTCCTTTACACGGATCAGTCGTCCTGGTCCCTTTGCAGAAAAACAGCCCCAGAGCATGATGTTTCCACCCCCATGCTTCACAGTAGGTATAGTGTTCTTTGGATGCAACTCAGCATTCTTTCTCCTCCAAACACGACAAGTGTTTGGAGGAGAAAGTGCAGGACAGAGGAGCCTCTTAAAGAAGAAGTTACAGGTCTGTGAGAGCCAGAAATCTTGCTTGTTTGTAGGTGACCAAATACTTATTTTACTGAGGAATTTACCAATTAATTCATTAAAAATCCTTCAATGTGATTTTCTGGATTTTTTTTTCTCATTTTGTCTCTCATAGTTGAGGTATACCTATGATGAAAATTGGAGACCTCTCTCATCTTTAAAGTGGGAGAACTTGCACAATTGGTGGCTGACTAAATACTTTTTTGCCCCACTGTACCTATGATGAAAATTGGAGACCTCTCTCATCTTTTAAGTGGGAGAACTTGAACAATTAGTGGCTGACTAAATACTTTTTTGCCCCACTGTATATACTGAAATCAAAGGAAAATGTGTTTGAGAATATATGGAGACCTTTCATTGATTATGTAAAGAAATTAAACATAGCTTCTGAAGAAGAAGGTGAATGATATGTGTGGACCTTGCAGATTCCAAGCTGGTGAATGTATATTATGTATTCTTATGTAATAGATTACCTAGACTAAACAGAGGAGCATTGTTGTTGACTTGTTTTTGTTATTGGCTGTTGTTGTTTTTATTACACATGTTTTTTGTTATTTTGTTATTGTTCTTTTTAATTTTTAAATTACTTTTGTGTTAGTGTCTGACTGTGTGTGCTATGTTTGTGGGAAAAAAAAGGTTCAATAAAAAATATTGTGGAAAAAAAATAAAGAACTTTTGTGTGTGTGTGTGTGTGTGTGTGTGTGTGTGTGTGTGTGTTTGGAGCTAAAAGATATGTGTATGCAAGCACTTTGTGTAATATCTAACTAACTAATCTTCACTATTTATTTATTATAACACAGGGCAAGTGAATGTGCCCAGCCGGTGACGAGGATAGCCACAGCTGCCACACAGTCCCTGAGCTCCTGCTCCTGCCCATGCCACAGTCCACCACCTATTGGGGGTCCACCCCGAGGAATGAGCTGTGCTGCTAGCGGCCTGACATGGACGAGAGGCTTGGGTGGCTAGGTTCTCTTTAGCTAACACTTGTAGACCTAGCTGTTAGTGGACTCTATCTGGCTGGCCAATTCAATCACTTGCTTCAGCATGAAGACGTCCATAATTAGCATTAGCTTCTCTTTGAGCCACTCATTGCTCGTACCATGTGCTAGCTTGTCACAGACTAGCTCTTCCTCAATAGGCCCGAAGGCACACGTGCTCACTAGGCTACGGAGTTCCATTAAGAAACGTTGGGTGGACTTAACAAGCTTGTTGTCGGCAGTCGAAAAACCTATGTCTTCACGCCGTGATGTTTCATTTGTCAATAAAGAAATTGTCCATTATGTCCAAACACTCCTTCAATGAGCCTTTACCACCCAGCGGGTGAAACACGTGTCGGCCTTCTCACTGAGGCAGTGAACAAGCAGGCTCTTCCGTCTCTTTTTGTCGGCACTGCCCAGGCCAGCTGCGGCGATGTATTCCTCAAACACAAGTACCTGGGTGTTCATCTGAACAATAAACTAGACTGGTCACACAATACCGACGCACTCTACAAGAAGGGACAGCGCAAGCTGTTCCTACTGAGGAGACTCAGGTCTTTTGGTGTACAAGGGGCGCTGCTGAAGACATTCTACGACACGGTGGTGGCATCAGCCATCACTTTTGGAGTGGTCTGCTGGAGCAGTGGCATTACTGCAGCCGATAGGAAGAGACTGAACAAACTGATCAAGAAAGCTAGCTCTGTCCTGGGGCAGCGCCCTGACCCAGTGGAGGAGATAGGAGAGAGAAGGATTGTGGCTAAACTGTCATCTCTGCTGGAGTCCGAGTCCCACCCTATGCAGTGCATACTGAATGCACTGAGGAGCTCATTTAGGAGTAGACTACATCATCCTAGGTGCGCAACCGAGAGGTTTTGCAGGTCCTTCCTACCTACGGCAGTCAGACTGTATAACCTAAGCAGGGCTGCTCGCAGAGATAGCAAAAAAACGTGACGACCTAATAGTATTGAATGCAAAAGACGCAATAGACTTACACAATGGTCCCCTCCAGTATATACAACTAGGACAGTATCGGTTGCTACGGAGGGTGACAATATGTATGGGTACATATTCATACTATGTAGGATAACTAAGTAGACGGTTATGCTGTTTATTCCATCTTGCTACAATGCTCTGCACTTTGTATATATATATTTATGTGTATGTATGTATATCCACTGCTCTTATTTATATCTTCCGTATCTTCTTAATTATTACTCTGAGTGTTGCTATCCCTGTGCTGTTGCAATCCTGGAATTTCCCCATTGTGGGACTAATAAAGGCTTATCTTATCTTAAATGCCTCCAATCAGCGGTGCCATGGCATAGATGTCACACCCAAAGAGTCTCAAAACGGAGGTGGTAGTTTCATGCATGCTCCCATGGTTTAATCCGACGTCGCCAAATGTTATGTCTTAATAAGGGGAGACATGAGCCATGTTGTACCGAGCAACGAACTGCCCTTTATTGAGATGAACACAGAATATACATACCGGCCGTAGCCTGCCTAGTGTCACTATGTCGACTGCCTGGCGTTGGCTACGGCAAGCTGCAAGGGCCAAATCCCTATATCACATATAGTCCCTTTAAGGGTGTGCAAACTTTGTAACTAAACTTTGTAAACTATGTATTGTGCTTTAGTTTTGCTCAACAGATTTGTTTGTTATTGAAATAAATTGTACATCTTGGGTCACATTAAAGCTGGGGAAAAGTTTTGAAATGTTTTATTTTTGTCTCGTTTTGTAGATCACAAAAATCTGATATATTTTATCAGAAGTGTATGCTTGTCATGTCCACTGCATTTGTTTTAAATCAGTCAAGTTTCTTTTAAATCCATACATTTTATGTAGCTTAATCTGGCTTGTTCCACAACATATTGTTTGAACCTGTTTCATAAATTTTAACTGATTATATGAAATTGTTTTGACATGAATTTATCCCAGTTCTAAACTATCAGAACGAAACAATGAACTCAAATTGATGCAAATATAGCATGTGCCACAACTTTTGCGTGTGTGTGCTTGCGTGTGTGGTTCTGTAACCTTGTTTAATAATAAAAAAAAAAAATCATACTGGTTTGGGGAAACAGACTATTAATAGGTTTCCCTGGAAAATCTCCGTCCTCACAAATTTCTTCGGAATCTTCTCCGGGATTTTTCCTTTTAAACAAACTGCATGACATCAGCAAACATGTGTGGCTCAGATTTATTTAGAACGAGGCTGACCCAGCTGACATTCCTTACAAGCCAGGAGCTGTCGCAAGAGAACGAAAAAAAAAAAAAAAAAAAAAACGGATCGCAAATGAGTGAGTGATGTTGCTGTGGGAGCTGGAACGGGAAGACTCCACCCACCGCTCCGGACCATGTGGTTCTGCTCGCTCCTGTTGCTGTTCGAGGGGGAAGCGGAGGAGAGGAGAGCGCAGCCGCTACTCGGATGTAACGCATGGATGCGGTGAAGTTGATCATTTTCAGATCACAAGACAACTGCTGTTTGTGCATGGGTATAAAGCGCTCCAGCTGTTTTTTTGCTCGGGCGTCAAACCGAATTGCGGGGGGGCCTGTCCCGGTAAAGACGCACAGGTGCGCACAAGGATGGGCAGGCGAGAGGCGGACAGCAAAGGCGCAATGAACACCGGCGACCGCTCCGAGCTCGCCCGTCTGCAGGACCAGACGTCCAGCAGCCAGCATGGCGCGGGGAGGCCCCGGGGGACGGAGCACCTGCAGAGGAACGTGGAGGCGGAGGAGACGGAGCGGGCGTCGGAGGTGAAGAAGCACCAGCACAAACACAACCTGAAACACCGGTATGAGGTGCTGGAAACTCTGGGCAAAGGCACCTACGGCAAAGTGAAGAAGGCGGTGGAGAGAGCGAGCTTGAAGACGGTGAGTTGTGTGGTGGTGAATGTGATCCGGCGATTTTTCAAGCACCAGAAGTTGCCACCAGATCTAGCATGGCGCTGTTTTCATGCTGAAAACGGAAAATATTTGACCTGGCAGCCATGGTTAAAAAAAAAAAAAAAAAATGCACTTCTCCTTTCCCAAGATAATCCATCCTCCTGACAGTTGCACAGGTGTATAGGAGAACATGAAGTTCTCAAAAAACACAAGATGTTCGATTTTTTTCAAGCAATGGGAAAAGATTTCACATTTTCATGATGGATGCCAATATTATATAGAATTTTGCAGATTTGCACCAGAAGGAAGCTTTATATTCTAAATCAGTCCCTTGCCTGGAAAGTTGTGCTGTAATGCCCACACTTACATCAGTCAGGGAAGTTCTATTTTTGGTATTTCTGTTCACAGGACAATGCACAAAGTAGCAACCTGATTTCACCGAAAATGGGTGGAAGAGTGGAGCTTGGCCACATGGAAAGACCCATAAGGTTTTGGGGCAGGTTTAAATCAAGGGGTGGCTCTAGGATGGGGCATTTAAAAAAAAAAAAAAAAAAAAAAAATCATTAATATTTTGTAGAAAATTATGTGTTGAAGTGGATATCTATACATGTGTGGATTCTGTGGAACAG
This sequence comes from Pholidichthys leucotaenia, assembly GCA_020510985.1. Classification (NCBI taxonomy): domain Eukaryota; kingdom Metazoa; phylum Chordata; class Actinopteri; order Cichliformes; family Pholidichthyidae; genus Pholidichthys; species Pholidichthys leucotaenia. The sequence goes on along the minus strand of CM035843.1, from coordinate 321,756,726 downwards.
GACGCTCACACTTTGTGCCATGGAGGACGGAGACCCTGCAGGTTTTCTTCTAGCCTGTCACTAAAGCAGGTGATTTCAGGATCTTGGCCCCTCGTGGCTCATGGTTTGAGATCCATGGTGAAGAATACAAATCTGGATCCAGCTCTGAAGTGTTGAAACCTCATCCAAAGCAAGGTGTTCATTGCTGATGGTTTGTCACTCTGACTGTTAGCAGTATTATGTGAAAACTTCTGGACGAATTTTAATTAAAAAAAATTTCCTCAGAGATCACCCTTTATCTAAGGGCAAACCTAGAGCTGGGCAATAAATTGATTTTGAGCTCAAATGAATTTGTCTGGAAAATGTCAAAAAATGAAATTGAGAAAATCTCAATTTTCCCTTTTGCTAGCATAAATATGATCACCTTCAGGCTCCAGTCCCCTTAGAAATTTGTGGATTTGTCTTTGTCTGATCTAACCTTTATTTTAAAAAAGGTTTGGTTAATGCCAGGTTTACACTTTATACCCAATAGGGAGTCACGCTTGTTCATGTTTGACTGAAATAAGAACTGAAAAAACTCCTTGTCTTTTGTAGTTCAGAAAATATGAACTGAAATAGGGCTGTGCGATATATGTTTCATATCACAATATAAGTAATCTTATTTGACAATAACAATATGCATCACGATATATATTTTCTGTAAATTCTATAGTTTATATATAACTAATAAAAGGACCATCTCTTTTTCTACATTTTAAATTACATAGTGAAAAAATCAGTTGTACAATTATTAATTTTATGCACCCTTTTTCCCTTCTTAATCTTGCAGTGTTGTTATAAAATTGTTTTTTTAATGTGCATTTGAGATGACTTCAACTATTCATTATCACTGTTTGACTAATTAAAATGATTAGAAATCAAGTTACATTAAGAGCCAGTTTGTTCTGCCAACATGTTTTAATTAATTTATTATTTATTTAGTGTGTATGTGGCTGCTGTCATGCAGTTTTGTAGCTTTAGTAATACATTTTCAGACAAAATTAAGAAACTCGGCTGTAATTTAAACCAAAGAAATGACGGTCTGGTACACTATAATGTTTCCTATTAGCGACAAGTTAGCATCATCATTTAGCATTTGCTGTTTTATAATTAGACAGAGATGGTGTTAATGTTAGTTGCCTACAATTAAAACAAGGTTAGAGGACTATCCTGTGGGGAAAAAGTCCCACATCCTTGGCAAACAGAAGTAGCGGCTATATGATTAAAACATTAGCTTGCAGTTAGCTGCTGTGCTAACCACGGGAACCCACTATTGCACACACCTGGTGGTGCACTGCTGGGGAGAGGCGGGCGGTGACAAGTAGAAATGGGGTATGTGTTTTTTAAATCCTGATATAAACAATACAGTTTTATATGAAATGGTAGACGTTTTTTATCACGTCACCCATATATGTTGTCATATTGCAGAGCCCTAAATTGAAATCAAAAATCAAATGTAACATGAAAAAAACTGAGATTTTATTTTTAGGCCATACCATGTAGCCCTAGATGAACCCGTTAGATTTTGGTGCAAATCAGATTCAGTATGTGTATTCTGGATCGCTGTTTGTTAATATACACACGTGGACAAAATTGTTGGTACCCCTCTCTTAATGAAAGAAAAACCCACAATGGTCACAGAAATAACTTCAATCTGACAAAAGTGGTAATAAATAAATATTCTATGAAAATTAACCAATAAAAATCAGACAATGCTTTTGAATTGTGGTTCAACAGAATTATTTTAAAAAACAAACTCATGAAACAGGCCTGGACAAAAATGATGGTACCCTTAACTTAATATTTTGTTGCACAACCTTTTGAGGCAATCACTGCAATCAAACAATTTCTGTAACTGTCAATGAGACTTCTGCACCTCTCAGCAGGTATTTTGGCCCACTCCTCATGAGCAAACTGCTCCAGTTGTCTCAGGTTTGAAGGGTGCCTTCTCCAGACGGCATATTTCAGCTCCTTCCACAGATGTTCAATAGGATTTAGATCAGGGCTCATAGAAGGCCACTTTAGAATAGTCCAATGTTTCGCTCTTAGCCATTCTTGGGTGTTTTTAGCTGTGTGTTTTGGGTCATTATCCTGTTGCAAGACCCATGACCTGCGACTGAGACCAAGCTGTCTGACACTGGGCAGCACATTTCTCTCTAGAATACCTTGATAGTCTTGAGATTTCATTGTACCCTGCACAGATTCAAGACACCCTGTGCCAGATGCAGCAAAGCAGCCCCAGAACATAACAGAACCTCCTCCATGTTTCACAGTAGGGGCAGTGTTCTTTTCTTGGCATGCTTTATTTTTGCATCTGTGAACATAGAGCTGATGTGCCTTGCCAAAAAGTTGCAGTTTTGTCTCGTCTGTCCATAGGACATTCTCCCAGAAGCTTTGTGGCTTGTCAACATGCAGTTTGGCAAATTCCAATCTGGCTTTTTTATGATTTGTTTTCAACAGTGGTGTCCTTCTTGGTCGTCTCCCATGAAGTCCACTTTGGCTCAATCAGCGACGGATGGTGCAATCTGACACTGATGTACCATGACCTTGGAGTTCACCATGAATGTGTTTAGAGGTTGTTCTGGGCTCTTTTGTTACCATTCGTATTGTCCGTCTCCTCCTGCAGCCACGTCCAGGGAGGTTGGCTACAGTCCCGTGGATCTTAAATTTCTGAATAATATGTGTAACTGTAGTCACAGGAATATCAAGCTGCTTGGAGATGGTCTAATAGCCTTTACCTTTAACATGCTTGTCTATAGTTTTCTTTCTAACCTCCTGAGACAACTCTCTCCTTTGCTTCCTCTGGTCCATGTTTAGTGTGGTAAACATCATGTCACCAAACAGCACAGTGACTACTTGTCACCCTTTAAATAGGCCGACTGACTGATGACAAGTTTGTAGACACCTGTGATGTTAATTAGAAGACACATCTTGGTTGAACATGTCCCTATGGTCACATTATTTTCAATCTTTTCTAGGGGTACCATCATTTTTGTTCAGGCCTGTTTCATGAGTTTGTTTTTTAAAGTGATTCTGTTGAACCACAATTCAAAAGCATTGTCTGATTTTCATTGGTTAATTTTCATAGAATTTTTATTTATTACCACTTTTGTCAGATTGGAGTTATTTCTGTGACCATTGTGGGTTTTTCTTTCATTAACAGAGGGGTACCAACAATTTTGTCCACGGCTGTATTTAGATTTTTACTGATATAATGGGAAAAAAAATTAATGGGCTAATCAACCTGAAAATGCAAAGGCATGGACAACTTATGATGCTCTGCCCACTGGCACATTTCAATCGCAGGTTAATCATTGGACAAGCAGACTTGGTGGAGGTATGCACTCTGTGTGCCGTCGAGTTGGAGGTATTGTGTTACCCTAGCACTTTCTAGTTGCTGATATTTCTTGACCTCTAAACTTACTCAGAAAACCCACAATCTACAAACTCTTCATCTGTATAGGACCATGTGATAGGCTGCTCATGCACTTTGTATATCAAGAAATCTTTTGCCAGCAAAAATGTTATCCATGCTTTGTAATTAAATATTAATGTGGAAGTCAAGATAACCTCCCTGATGGGTCGTGTGTGTGTGTGTGTGTGTGTGGGGGGGGGTAAATACACTGCCTGATGCAGAATGCATTTCTTGCTTCCTGTGCTCCCATCCTGAGATGCCTTTAGCCTGACTCACCCAGCACTTGTACGGGGGATAGAATGACCACAATAGGTCTCCCCAGGAGGAGTCTGATCCTTTTCAGCCGCAGCCCAGAGAAACACACTCATGTACATAGAAACCAACAGAAACAGTCGCATGCAGACAGACAGGATTATATGATGTGTTCCTATTTAACTTGGCATTCTCAATATCTAGGTTAACAACAGAATATAGTGCCAGATTAGTTTGAATAACCGTGGGTTTATGTCTGCAGTCGGGCCTTAATCCCTCACCATGCTGTGATCTGAGCACAAAGGGACAGATAGTCCTCATCTGTCTCGAATTCACCTTCTGTTTTTTTCAGCAAATATACAGTAATGGGGATAATCTATTTATAAATTTACATTGTGGAAGTTGCAGCAGCTGTGCTGTGATGGGCACTACTGTAATTCTGTGAATTCATGAGAAAGAAACTGAGATGTGCTGAGAAAGGCAGGACACCAGAGATTGATGGAAGAGTATACAGAGAGAGGAGGGCTGCTATGTGGTGTGTGTTTGTCAGAGCGAGTGAGCGTTTGGTCGGACAAAGGGGAAAATGCCAAATTCCTTGAGCTATTAGCCCGCACATACCAAAGATTCTTTAAAACAAAACGGACATTATTTTTGGAAACGAGAGCAGGGGGCTGTTGTTCAAGTGTGGGGACGAGGCAGAGGAAGCAGTTTTAGAGTGAGATAGAGAAAGAACAGCAGGAAATAGCAGTGGTTGTAGACTAAAGAGCCGACCTGAGATTCTCCCTGTAAAAAGTTAAGATTGCTTGTTCTGCGTGGGAATGTGGCGAATGCACAGGAAGAAATGGAAGGAAAGAAAAGGTGATTAATGTGTGGTCTTCTTTATGCAGAATCTTTAATCTGTGTTGTAAGTCACTTACACTTGTACAATGTCTCTCAGCCAGCAACTCTAATGCATGCGTTGATACTCAGATGTGCATGGTTACTGAACCTGTTTTTACTGACGTGAACAAGTCACACAGGAACAATGGAAAACACAGCATTGTTTAAAGATGGAGCACATGCTGCAGTCATTACTCCTGGAGGACAGTGAGTGGATGAAGATGTGTTTAGGTCTTTACTGAAAGAGTAATAGAAGTTTCTGTTCCAGGAAAGTAAAGAGAGGTGGAAAGTTCAATCCCTTCATCTTCTTTCACAAAGTCAACGTGACACAGACAAGGTGCTGTCTTCTTAACAACAGCAGAACATCCACAAAGCCCTTGCCTTGTCCAATTCCATGTCCCAACCATAAAACCAAAACTGACATGATTTCATTTTACTTTAAAGTAAATGGTGGTGAGTTTTTACCTCTGTCAAGAAGGCAGTCAGTTCAGATTTGCTGTTAGGATAAAGACACAAAATCTCACAGAGGGATTTGTATGAAAATGTTACCAAAGGTGCAGCTTTGCCCAGCTGATTTAATTTGGGAGATACAGTTTCTGATTTTTTTTTTAAAGTATCATTATTTTAAAAGCATCGTCAGCCTGGGTGTTAAGTGGTCATTGATTACACTTTTCCCACATGCTTGACAGCTCCCACAGGTCTTAATGAAATGTTTGTGACATGTTTTTGGTCAAATTTTCTTTAATTATTTAATTATTGCAGCATAATTGTGAATCATCTTTGTAGCATTCCTCAGAACAGCTCGTTTCAGTGCATGCATCTTTAAATGCCAGATAACAGAAGTTAACTCCGCCCTCCCCTCGTATGTCACCATTGCAAATCTTAGCTGGCTAGTTCCTAGCTTGGATTGTGAGCCTGAGCCAGCTAATGTAAAGTTGTCTTAAAGAATGAAATAATACATCACTGTTGGACAGATGTGTGTGGTTTCAGTGGTTGATTCCTGGAATAAATAAGCATAGAGATATTTGTGAATGATGGCCCAAAGCACCTAGCTGCCTAGCAAAAAAAAAAAAAAAAAGTGCAGCAAAAATAATGTCTGAGAGCGACGTATATGTTGAAGTAATGAACAAGGATTCCGGTGGTGGTGATTGGGAGGGGGGGTGGAATTGATAGAAAATAGAGATTAAAACAAGCTGGAATGACAGTTAAGCTAACCACAGGCGGTTGCCTAGCCAAGCTAATGCTAACAGTTTGATGTAGCATCACAGATATATAACAAAATCAGCCAGAATGATGCAAGATATATTATTGACTGTGGATTAGTGAACCAGGTAGAAAGAGGGATGTCTAATAGGGTGACTGAAATCTAAATAAAGCAACAATAAAAATGAAAGCATCAAGGTGCTGATGACTTGATGCCAGAGCCTTGGCAGAGGTATGGGTTCTTGGCTCATCACTAAAATGTTATGGGTTCCTCTCTAGCCCAAGGACCACCTCTGGTAAAGATTTCATCCAAATCCATCCAGTAGTTTAGGAGTACACGCATGGACAGTGAAGATAATCTGCTGTTCACATGCCCGTACTGTCGGCGGCAGCCAAGAGCCACCAAACTGATTTGAACAGCTGCAATCCAAACACAAAAGAAGAGCACTAAATAATGAAAGCTATGTAGGTATGTGAATACAATGACAATCAAGATGAACAGGAGCTTTTGCTGTTTAGTGGCAGTGGAAGAAAACAGGCAGGCAAAAAGATGGACATTTGTACACCCAGTATTGGCGGATTGCTCCAGTGCTTCCCTGTGGCGGGAGTTTCAATTCACTACAACCATTTGTGGGCAAGGAATGTTGGGACTTGGAGTTTTTAATGAGTTTTACCTTGTCCTTCCTCTGCAAAACTAAAGAGCAAAACCAGTGTGAAAACAATTGTTGTGATGAATAAATGGTGTAGTTACTGAATGTTTTTTTTTTTCAGTAACCGCTATATTATTTTATTTTATTTTTTTGTTACTTATTTGTACCCGTAGGTAGATTTGGTTTGCAGTCTGGTGACAAGCCACCGGCCGCCGGTTGCTGCGTGCGCAAGCGCCCTAAACTTACATGTTTTTGGTATGCGGGAGGAAACCGAAGAAATCCCGGAGTAAACCCACGCAACACGGGGAGAACATGCAAACTCCACACAGCTCACTGTTGGTCGGGGGCTGGGATCGAACCCACGATCTCATGATCCCCGCGATCCCCCGGCCGAGGGTAAAACTGTGCTGCCACAGTGCTAAACCACTGCGCCACCGTGCAGCCCATATTATAACAGTTTAGCTCCACGTACTGTAAAAAAAATGTGCTTTGTTGTGCTGTAAAAAAGTCACACTGCCACCTCTAGTGGCCAGGCATAGTTATTACAGTACCTTTTTCCCAATGCCATTGACGGTACAGGTGAGTTAAATTTGTGTTTATTTCAAAAACAAAGCCTTATCTCAGAATTCTGGCAAATTAAAAGTCAAGAAAATATGGTGATACAGTAGTACAAGCCCTTAGTTCCATTTAATTTTGACCGGGTGAGCTGAAACAGACAGGCAGACAGACAGATACACACATCCACAAGCAAGCGCATTGAGTAATTACCGTATGCCTCTCCATTTCACCAAGGCATAACAAACTAGTAACACTGTTAGCTCTGAAGCTAATGCATTTAGCTCCCTGCCCATCTGCATGACAGACAGCTACTGTAACAGAGTCAGAATTTAGCCTTTTTGAATTTCTTTAAAATAGATGTTTTTCATTTTTACATAGTTTTTGGAGCCTCTTGGTGGTTTTATTTCGCAGCGGCATAACTGGTTTTCTTTGCACATGGCACTTAACCCCAGCAGAGAAAAAGATTTTCATTGCTGGAGGTAAGTGCAATGTAATAGAGCTGTTGCTATATTTATACTTTAAATGTTGTTAAGCCATGCATACAAAGGTTTATATCTTGTAGAGTGGTCATGAGCATTACTACCATGTATTTACGAAGTTTCAGATTATTCTAAGTAGGGATGGGCATAATTAACCGATTAACCGATAATTGATCATTAAGAATTTCACCGAGGAAGTTCATTTTCGTCAACAAACCGTTTTTTTTTTTTTAAACAATCCGAATGTAGGTTATTAGGCCTAGTGCACGGCCGTCCATTTAACTGTGCCACTGGCAAAATTTGGGCACCAGGGGGAAACATTACACCATCGCCGTACCCTGGCGTGCCTCAGTTGATACATGCGAGAGGTTGCGGCGAAGTGTTGCGTGGGACCATTTTAATTTAAAAAATGACCAGGTGTACTGCAATCACTGCAATGCAGCATACAAAAGAAAAAAGTAAAAAGAAATACAGTGATCCCTCGCTACTTCGCGCTTCACCTTTCGCACCCTCAGTGCATCGTGGATTTTTCAAAAATATTCATCAAAAATTCAAAATTGAGAAAAAATACATTAGAACATCACGTATCAACACGGAGAGCCGGCACAACTCAAAATCCACCTCTCTGATTCGCTGGCCAGCATCTCCCCCCAAGAGATCGCTCCCGACTCTAGATTTTGTTCTCGTGTTGACTCGGCTCGGGAATCTCGCGAGAGATGCACTCTCGCAAGATTCTTTTCATTCTCTTGCTCTCTTGAGAGTGAGAGAATGAACGTACGTATTATTTATATTATTTATACATTATTTTATGTATCAAAAAACTAACGAGATCAGCCTGGAATTCCACAAAGGGGGGTGACGCTACTTCACGGTTTTTCACTTTTCGCGGTCGGTTCTGGGTAAAACGTCTCGGCCAATCAGCTTGCGGGGTGAAACGTCTCGGCCAATCAGCTTGCGAGATTCCCGAGCCGAGCCAACACGACATGTTGTGCGGCTCTCCGTGTTGATACCTGATGTTCTAATGTAGTCTACCTGCCTTGTTACCTACCTAAAAATGTTAATGATTAACCGATTATTAATCATTAATTCTCCCGACGATCGGTGAAGAAAATTTCACCAAATGCCCATCCCTAATTCTAAGTAAAAATAGTAACTTCATCTTCGAATGAATGTGTGACCACGTTGAATGAACAGCTAGTCAGTTATTGCTAGCGCAGCATTCTTCTGTATGGTTTGCTGTCATTTCATTTTGTTAAGATACTCATTTTCTTTTACTCTCCGTGTGCAGATCGCGACATATGCAGCTGCAGACTGTTTATTGTGCTTTTTCTGATACTTGACCAGGTAGGCTTTGTTTTATATGGTTTTGATACTGTTAATACAATTAAACCGAGAGAACGTTAATGCGTGTTTAGCTCTGTTTTACTGTTCTACTATAGATCACACGTAAAAGTGAAAGTAGGTTTTCTTAAAAAGAGAGAAAAAGATTTTCATTGCTGGAGATCGCGACATATGCAGCTGCAGACTGTTTATTGTTGTGCTTTTTCTGATACTTGACCAGAATAAAGACGACGTGAGCAACAAGTCCCTGCCTGTGTACTTTCTGCACCAACACGAGCACGCAGAAAACCACGCACGTTACACTGGTGCCGTGATTCTGTGATCCAGATCAGCTTGATGCAGATCGCCGTGCCGAGGGAGCTGTGTGGATTGCGTGGACGTCCATGAATGCTGTTTGTGCTACTGCTTTGGTTGTAGTGAGGTACTCAGGACTGTAGGTCCGCTAACTAAATATTCTGGATTTATTTTCAGATTTGACATTTTGTTTTAATTAGTTTTTTTTTATTTGTTACTTTCTCTGTTTTCATGGTACAATGGCGAGCAAGTTTAAGCTTAGTGATGATACTGATGGTAAATTCTTCTCTTTTGGGAGAGGTATGAGTGTAATGGGAGGTCATTCTCGGCCAGAGGGGTTGGTTGGGATGGATCTGGGTGCTTCACCCGTGTTGCCTGCGAGAGATAGGGATTCAGGGTTAGGTCAGGACCTGTTGGGATCGCCTATGGGGCAGAGGTCACAGGGTGGGCCGCACCATTCAACGCCTAGTGGTGAGAATGACACATTGCATCAGCTTACTGATATGATCACGCGCCTTGGCTCACAGATAGGGGAGTCTGTTGCAGCCACACTCATGTCCAGTGGTGTTGTTGGTGGAGCTAGCCAGACTGATGTTCCAGCACATCATGTAGGTGACACACAGCACAGTGCACATAACTCACACACTCAGACTAGCGGCATTGTGAATGCGCTTGGTGAGAACACACCCATTAATGTCAGTAAAAGCTGACAAAGAACCTGTTATTTTCAGGGGTGATAGTACCGACAAATACACAGTCATTGAATGGGTTGAGTTAATGAAATCATACTTAAGGAAACAGAAGTGTGATGTTTCATCGCATACAGAAGTTGTAATGGGGAGGTTGATGGGGAAAGCCAGGGACGTAGTCAGAATTGGCTTGAGGAGCAATCCCTCGCTTAACTCTTCATGCACACCAGATGTTATTTACAACATACTGACTCAGTACTTTAGCTGCACATCATCATGCCTGCCCCTACAAGACTTCTACTCGACTCTGCCCAATCAGAGGGAGAATCCTGTTGATTACTGGATACGCCTCAACAAGGCAGCAGACATTGCTGAGGAGGGCTTAATGCGCCAGGGTAGACATGCTGAGAATATGGGAGGAGAGATTGCCAAGATGTTCGTGAAGCACTGCCCAGATTCAGAATTTGCCTCTGTGTTTAAATACAAACAGATACATGAATGGACGACAATGGAGATACAGGGGAGGATTGATGAATATCAGAGGGAGCGGGTGTCTTCAGTGAAAGTGAATTTGCCTAAGAGTCATGCCACACCACTGATTTGCAAGGAGGTACACACAGAGACTCACGATGCATGTGTCACAGACACACCCAGTGCTAACCTTCCCTCCCCCTCAACTCTCGCTCTTGTGGGGGTGCCGCCTCTCTCTCCCTCACCTGCCTTGTCTCAGAACCAACAGCTGTCTCTCTCTCCAGCTCCTCGGGCCCACCAGCCGTATTCGATGCCTTTGACCCAGTGGCAGCCACAGCAGCAGCCACAGGCTCTCTCTTCTCTGCCGCAGCGCCAGCGACCATCCCTGCCTTCTGCACTGCAGAGCCAACTGCCGGCAAGTCAACAGTCTGGCAGTGATGTTATGCTCGGTGAGATGATGTCTATGCTCAGGGAGCTGCTAGCTAAATTGCAGACTGGAGATGGGAGGCATGCTGCATGACGTGGTGGTAGGCAAGTTCGGAACCAGGCCCAGCCTGAAACAAGCTGTCGCGTCTGCAATGACAAAAACCACACCACTGAGTCCCACTGCCGATTGAATCGTCTCTGTTTCACATGCTTCGGGCCCGGCCATGCACAGCGCTCATGCCCCACTAGATCTTCAGTCCAAGACAACGTACAGGAAAACTAAGTGACCTGTGCGTTAAGGGGGGCCGTACGGGTCTTGTGGATAACTCCCACAGTAATGATGCTGCCGTGTTATACAACAATGTTAAGAATTTGAATAAATCAGAGACTGTTATCGTTCAAAATACACAAAAGCTCAGGGGCAGTGATAGCCTATTTTACACTCCTGCTGTGGTCGCAGACAAAGTAACTCTTCGTGCCATGATGGATAGCGGCTCGATGGCCTGCTCACTGAGTGCTGTGGCACAGGAGAAGCTTATTGAAGCTGGGGCTTTTGACCTGGACAGTGAGGAAGTGACTGATGTGGTCTTCATTGGATGTGGGGGTGTGCGTGTGAAACCTGAGTCAGTGGTGAATCTTGAGATGGTTGTGTATGGATGCAGAGTGTCAGTGCCCACTTTCGTTGTGGAGAATCAACAGGACGATTTGATCATTGGTTCTAATGTTATCAGACATTTGATTCATCAGTTCAAGAGTGATGCAAGCTACTGGAAGGCTGTGTCGTCATCTGCTACAGTGATCAAGAACGTGAACAGTTTCTCTCCCTTCTCGCTGGCCTGGAGCGTTGGTCTGATGGCGATGTACCAGACAAAGTTGGCACAGTCAAGTGCAACAGAGCTGTCACTCTGCCGGCTGGCAGTGAATTTCTTGTATGGGGCACTCTTCCTAAGAATGTCAAGATATCCCCGGGCAGTACTGTCATGACTGAGCCGACGTCCTCCCATTCCGCACCTAGGGGCATTATGGTTGCCAAAGTCATAACGCCTCTGTGGGGCGACAGATAGGTCCCTCTCAAGATCCTGAACATCTCAGACAGCCCTGTCACGCTGCGTAGGAATGCAAAGCTCGCTGATGTCTACACCTGCCTAGCACTGGAAGACATGGAGGTTCCAGAGCTCAAGTGTTCGCGCCAGGCCACATCGGTTGGGCCTGCTGAAGCATCAGTGGACACAGCGAATGCCGAGACTGTGCAGGAAAGACTGGAGCGTGTCGGCTTGAGTGACCTGGACCTTGAGTCATGTGATGTGTCTGCGGAATGGCGCACAAAGCTGGCTGATCTCGTGGCAAGATATGAGGATGTCTTCTCCCGCCATCACCTGGACTGTGGCGAGGCCAAGGGGTTTGTGCACCGTATTCGCCTTACTGATGAAAGACCGTTCCGACTTCCTTACCGGCGTGTTCCACCTGCTGAATACCAAAAGCTCCGCCAGGTCCTCAGTGAGATGGAAGAGAAAGAAATAATCAGGAAGTCTGCCAGCGAGTTTGCCTCACCTCTTGTCCTGGTGTGAAAGAAAAACGGTGACCTACGGGTGTGCACGGATTTCAGATGGCTCAACAAACGGACAGTGAAAGATGCACACCCCCTTCCACATCAAGCTGACTGCTTAGCTGCCCTGGGTGGGAATGTGTTCTTCAGTACGATGGACCTCACGTCTGGCTTTTACAATATGCCACTGCATGAAGAAGATCGTAAATATTCCGCGTTCACGACACCCATGGGCCTGTATGAGTACAACCGTCTCCCTCAGGGCCTGTGCAACAGCCCAGCCAGTTTCATGAGGATGATGACCAGCATATTCGGAGACCAGAGCTTTCTTAGCTTGCTGTGCTACTTAGATGACTTGTTGGTCTTTGCCCCGACTGAAGCATTGGCCCTTGAGAGACTAGAGCTGGTTTTCAGTCGCCTCCATCTGCATAACCTGAAGTCGGCTCCGAAGAAGTGCTGGCTGCTCAGGAGGTCTGTGAATTTTCTGGGGCACATCATTGATGAGTCTGGTGTGTCTACAGATCCTGCAAAAGTGGAGACTATCAACAAGATGACTGCTGCAGATTTGATGGAGCCTGATGGCGCAACCCCGTCCCAGTCGCGAATCAGGTCATTCTTAGGCATGGTGAACTATTACCAGCACTTTGTCCCCAACTACTCCACCATAACAAAGCCTCTTTTCGATCTCCTGGCTGGCCAGAAGGAGAAGCGGAAGGGAAGGCCACGTACAAAAAGCCCTGTTAAGTTCAGGAAGTTGACACCGGCTGATTGGATGCCAGATCACCAACAAGCTTTTGAGGATCTGAAGACAGCCTTGGTGACCTCCGTAGTTTTAGCGCACCCAGACTTCACTCGCCCCTTTGTATTGTCCACTGACGCTTCGCTAGATGGCCTAGGAGCGGTGCTATCGCAGATTCAGGAGGGTGACAGTGTGGCACGTCCAGTGGCTTTTGCCAGTAAATCTCTTTCACGAGCACAGAAGAAGTACCCCGCTCATCGTCTTGAATTCCTTGCATTGAAGTGGTCTGTGTGTGACAAGTGTAGCCATTGGCTTAAGGGTCATATGTTCACTGTATGGACTGATAATAACCCCCTCACACACATCATGACCAAACCACGACTAGGTGCCTGTGAGCAACGGTGGGTGGCAAAGCTGGCAGCTTACACATTCGATATCAAGTACATCCCTGGCTCCAAGAACACTGTGGGTGATGCACTGAGTCGTCGGCCGTTTGTGAATTCAGCTGTTGGAAGAAAGTTACTGCAAGATCGTTACAGTGAGCTCCTTGTGAAAGCAGTGCCTGTCTCCTCTGACTCCGTCCAAGAGGCCTTCAGACAGTCAAATGTCACTCAAAAGGACTTTGGCAATGTGAGAGAGGACGAGTCTTATGTATCTGAGTGTGCGAAGAATCAACCGTTCTCTAGAGAGGAAGTCTCAGCCATCCTTGAGACACACAGTCTATGGGAGTCCGGTGCCAGGGTGCGAGCTGTCAATGTCCTCCAGCAGCTCCCACAGCTAGTTCCCCCTGATGAAGACCCCCTGCCTGTGTTCACTGAGAGAGAACTACGTGAAGGACAGTTGAGTGATCCTGTCCTCTCCAGAGTGCTGTACTTTGTGGAACGTGGCCAACGGCCGTCCAGGAGAGAGAAGTGCAAGGAGCCTGTCATGGTAATCAGATACCTGAAGCACTGGGAGAAACTGACTACTTGCAATGGTATCCTCTACCGGGTGTCTAAAGACCAGCTGTCTGGGAAAAAGAGATTCCAGTTCGTCGTCCCTGACTCATTCAGATCTGAGGTCCTGAAGGGTATCCATGATACGGCTGGTCATCAGGGGCAGATCAGGAGCCTGAGCCTGGCTCGCCAAAGATTCTTCTGGCCCCATATAGACCGGGATGTGAAGGAGTATGTCCACCAGTGTCCAAGGTGTGTCATCAGTAAGACCGCTGATCCGGAAGGAAGGGCGCCTCTCGAGAGTATAAAGACTTCTATACCTCTGGAAATTGTTTGTATAGACTTCTGGACTGCAGAGGACTCTAACAACAAGTCTGTAGATGTACTGGTGGTTACAGACCACTTCACCAGACTAGCACAGGCCTTTCCGTGTAGAGATCAGTCAGCCAAGCAAGTGGCAAAGCAACTCTGGGAAAAGTACTTCTGCATTTTTGGATTTCCCGAGAGAATCCACTCAGACCAGGGTGCTTCATTCGAGAGTCAGCTGATCAGTGAGCTGTTGAAGGTTGCCGGTGTAAGAAAGTCCCGGACTACACCGTACCATCCAATGGGCAATGGTAGCGTGGAGCGCTTCAATAGAACACTGGGTAACATGATTCGTACCCTCTCACCTGATGCTAAACGGAACTGGCCCCGACATCTCCAGACTCTACCGTTCATGTATAACTGTACAGTGCACGAGACCACAGGCTACCCCCCCTTCTACCTCATGTATGGTAGAGTTCCACACCTGCCTGTTGACATCCTTTTCAAGAACATCCTAAAAGATCCTGAAATCAGTAGTTATGACCACTATGTAGTGTCCCTGACAAAGGACCTTCAAGAGGCCATGGCTATTGCTCAAGAACATGTCAACAAGGAGCAGAGTCGTCAGGCTGAGTTTTACAACCGTCGAGCAAAAGGGAAATTGATTGCTGTGGGCGACAGAGTCTTGGTGTCTAACAGGCAAGAGAGAGGGAAACGAAAGACAGCTGACAGATGGGAATCCACAATTTACACTGTTGTAGATGCCAACACCTCCACTCACACTTATCGGATCCAGAATCCTGAGACAGGACTGGAGAGGGTCGTCCATCGTAATTTGTTAATGCTGGTCAACTTCCTGCCAGTAGACGACACAGGTGTACTGACTGACCCAGTTTCATCTTTGTCTTCTGCTCAGCTGTCAGACCAAAGTGACGAGAGTCATGGTTCCTTACCTGATAGTGTGAGTGAAAATTGTGTGGATCTGTGTTCTAGCCCGGGATCTCAGGGAACAAAGATGGGACACAAGCAAGGCAAGAGTGCGGTGTGTGACTTAGTTGCTGTACCGGAGTCTATGGACCCTGTGGGGAGGACTGTTGAGTGGATTGCTCAGTCACCATTCCTTGAACCATCCCAGGTGGAGTCATCTGATGTTGTGTGCAGAAGACCTGGCCTCTCTGTCTCTCAGAGTTACCCGGAGAAGTCTGTGAGAGACTGTCCGAGTGGCCTGTCCATTGCCTCTGATTTCGGTCCCGGGACTAACACTAACTCTAGTGGAGATGTTAGTCACATGGGTGGACAGACTGCCAGTTGTGGGGTAGACACACTCACATATACACAGACAGACGGACAGACTGTCATAACAGACTGACAACACTAGTCACACACAGAGTGCTGTCACGGTAGCTTCTGTTACACAGCCTGAAAATCCCAGTTTATCTACACAGTTGAGGTCTAGGTTTGGACGCATTATAAAGCCAGTTGATAGACTGATTCAGACCATGTCCAGTCAAGAGATTACTCGCACACACCCATCCATGCAGGCCGTTTGTAGGTCAGTGTTTCAAATTTTTCATGATTAGAAGTTTCTTTTACACACACAGTATATGTCAGCATGTGACATGGATAGTCATATAGTGAAAGTTTTTATTTTCTTGTTTTCCTAGTGGCTTTTGGTACACAGTGTAGATGGTTTGTGTGGGGTGTAGACGGCATCCTACTTCCAGAAGTTGGAAGTGAGTTTGGCGCCACTCTCTTTCCACTTCATCCTTTAGGGGATACTTTTAAAGTTGGAGTATGTGTAGTCATGTCATGTTTTCTTTTGACTTGCGGTGATCACAGTGCGTTGCACATCTGTAATTTTGGGCGAAATTCAGTGGGGGTGGGTGTAACAGAGTCAGAATTTAGCCTTTTTGAATTTCTTTAAAATAGATGTGTTTTTCATTTTTACATAGTTTTTGGAGCCTCCTGGTGGTTTTATTTCGCAGCTGCATAACTAGTTTTCTTTGCACATGGCACTTACCCCAGCAGAGAAAAAGATTTTCATTGCTGGAGGTAAGTGCAATGTAATAGAGCTGTTGCTATATTTATACTTTAAATGTTGTTAAGCCATGCATACAAAGGTTTATATCTTGTAGAGTGGTCATGAGCATTACTACCATGTATTTACGAAGTTTCAGATTATTCTAAGTAAAAATAGTAACTTTATCTTCAAGTGAATGTGTGACCACATTGAATGAACAGCTAGTCAGTTATTGCTAGCGCAGCATTCTTCTGTATGGTTTGCTGTCATTTCATTTTGTTAAGATATTCATTTTCTTTTACTCTCCGTGTGCAGATCGCGACATATGCAGCTGCAGACTGTTTATTGTTGTGTTTTTTTTGATACTTGACCAGGTAGGCTTTGTTTTTTATGGTTTTGATACTGTTAATACAATTAAACTGAGAGAACGTTAATGCGTGTTTAGCTCTGTCTTACTGTTCTACTATAGATCACACGTAAAAGTGAAAGTAGGTTTTCTTAAAAAGAGAGAAAAAGATTTTCATTGCTGGAGATCGCGACATATGCAGCTGCAGACTGTTTATTGTTGTGCTTTTTCTGATACTTGACCAGAATAAAGACAACGTGAGCAACAAGTCCCTGCCTGTGTACTTTCTGCACCAACACGAGCACGCAGAAAACCACGCACGTTACACTACACTGGCCAATAATAGAGCAGTGGGTGGGTATCAGGGCTGGATTTATGCTATGACATTCTGTGGAAAACCCGGAGGGGCTAAAATGGCTCCTAGGAAAGAAAAATGATATGAAGGCTGTATTTTTTTTAAGAGAAGTGAATGTTTTATATTTTTTTCTAATAATCATGTGACCAATAAACACATTTCAGAAGGTTAAAACCTACAAAAACACAATGTTTCAGTCAATGACCCCTTTAAGTCTACATTCTGATTAGTTGTAGACATTGTCGCTATCTGCCAATACAGCAGGACACCACACCACAGATATTTCCCCATTGCACTGCATCTCCTCTAAATGATGCATTGCTGTGGGTTCAGCTGTGGTGGGGAGTGTTCTCTTTTTGCCTCTGCTGAAGAGGTTATTTTTTAGGTGCCGTTTGTGTCTGTCTGTTTGCAGGATTATGCAAAAACTACTGGCCTGGGTTCAGTGACAATTGGTGGAAGAACGGAGCTCAGAGCAATGAAAGAACACGTTAAATGTTCAAAAAAAAAAATGTTCTGTCCAAATCAAGAGTTGGCTCCAAGATTTTTATTTCTTTATGCTTTCTTTAAGAGTCTGAGATAGGATGTTTTAATTTATTTTCAGTATGGATTTGGAAAGTGGCCATAGTCACTATTATCATTTTTGTCCTTTTCTTTTTCTTGCTATAATGAGCTATTATCCCATGATGACACAATTTATCTAGCAGTGTTTTCCGTAGAATTGTTGTTCAGTTCTATTGGCAAAAGCTGATTGAAACTCTGCATTTGTACCCAATTAATTTAAGTTTTTTAATTATTATTTTTTTAAACTCATGCAATATTTTTAGTTGGTATTGCATCTTAAAGGCTTTCAGATAAAGCAAACACATTTTGAGAGTAACTCATTAAATTCATTTCATTATGAACGAAGAGTGCATATCTGGTTATCACACATGATCCTCTCCTTTTTTGGTCTGCTGGTGGGATGCTGTTATCCCAGTGGCCTATACAGTGATAGGGGAAACACTGAAACTGAAACACAGATTAAAAAAAAAAAAAAAAAAGATTTTTGCTTGAAACTTGTTTGTATACTACAGTGTAGATCCAAATACAAATCTGGGTCTAACACTGAAGTCTTGGAAGAGGTATGCACTTTTTAAGCACAACCTACTAATAGATGCGCCAATAATGAAGTTCTGGGGTGATGGCAATTCTGACAATAATGATTTAGTGATTATCATATGCCAAGAACAACATTTTATTTATTATTACTGATTGATAGTCTTATTTGCTCATGTCAAAGTATTATAAACTCTAAATGACAAATGGAAAATACTTGATTACTCTTTTTTAATATAGGCATTCACTAATGATGTTGATGCATCCTGTTATTAACAGTTTCTTAATCTAATTTAGAAACTGTGTCAGTCCAATCCCCCATCGCCATACACTGCACAGTTCTGGACTTCCTGCTTAATAAAAGGGACAACATGAGTGGTGAGGTCAAGGGTCTACTTGCCAACCAGGCTTAATAACCCTGGGACTAAATCTCTCACAGATGCAGCAGGGACCTTCAGTGATGCTTAGGCTATTTGAAAGCTTATATAAGTGTGTAAGTGAATGTGCACATGATTATGAGACTAAAGGAAGTGCATGTATGACAACTCCCTCATGACTTCTCATAGTAACACATACCTGAGTTAAGTCTAAGGTTTTGTGTGTGTGTGTGGGTGTGGGGGGCAAAGCCATGAAGGAGAAAAAGGGGAGGGTGGGAAGTGAGGGTTACACACTGGGCAGATTTGTGTTGATGCTGCCATAGTTTTGTCTATCCAGACGCCATCTTAGCACAATCTAATAATGTTAAAGATTATGTCACAGTTAACCGTGAGTCAAGTAACACTTTTAGGTGAGCATTTCACATGGATCATCTTATTTGGAGGAACAATGAGGCATTGTTTGAAGGAAACTCTGGAGGTCAGACCCTACACATGACTCTTCAGGATATTTGCATGCACAAGGGTGAGATCATACAAACAGACACTTCCTTTACACGCATCAACAGATGCTGTCGTTGTCATGGAGGATAAACAATGCTCAACATGTACTTGCCTTCTCTGTCCTCTGCTAACCAAGTTTTAATCATCTGAGGGGGAGAAAGAGGTCTTAGAGGGACATTTAAATGCAGACTGTTTTGGCCCCAGCCCCTGACCAACAGTGATGTGTGTGGAGTTTGCATGTTCTCCCCGTGTCTGCATGGGTTTACTCCGGGATTTCCTCCCACATGCCAAAAACATGCAAGTTAGGTCAATTGGCATCAAACTGGGGATTCTAAATTGTCCTTGGTTATGAATGTGAGAGTGAATGGTTGTCTGTCTCTCTGTGTTGGCCCTGCGATGGACTGGCGATCTGTACAGGGTGTACCCTGCCTCTCACCCAAAGATGCTGGGATAGGCTCCAGCCCCCCCACGACCCGAAAAGGATTAAGCGGAAGAAGATGGATGGATGTTTTGGCCCCACACTTAATCCATTCCTTTCATCTGTTCCTCCTTCATTATCCCCCCTTATCCCTGCATCTTATTTCATATCCTCTCCATACCACCGTCACTTTGCTTCAGCTATTTGGGTTAGAAAATACTCTTGAGTCCACACGGTTCCCCAAATTTGGACATGTGCCATCAAGCTGATCACTATCAAACTGTGTATGTGTGTAGCTTTCTTGGCCTGTACCTTGAACATTCGGCCTAAAGTAGATACCACATTAGGAGGGAATGTATGGTCTCATTGGTCAAACATTTGAATATACTAGATTAGTTACATCTTTGAAAATAAAATCACTAAATATCCATCACATGAGTTATAGAAGGTCAGATTGGTCTCAGGAGCCCCAGTTTTAATGTGTTTGTGTTTTGTTGCATAACTACTGTGGTTGATGGAGCATGAGAATTGTGTCTTCCGCTGTCTCAAACATTTTTCCAGCAGCTGAGAATGCTTTAGCTTTGACCTGTTGGGACAAACTTGCCCACAGGGACGCAGCGGGGATGGCGGTATGATCAGTCCGATGACTGAATGTCACTGTCAGGAGTTAGTCACGTAGCCTCACACATACCCATCTCAGTTTTGTGTTTTTAGTCTGTTGTATTTTTAAGGGGACATATGATGACATTCTCCTTCTTCTGTGATTTTGCACATCTATTTGGGTATTTCGAGTGACTGTGAATAGAAAATCTAAAAGAAATAAGAGCCCCCCCCCCAAAAAAAAACAAAACAAAAAAAACCCAGCCCTGTCATTTTGTTAGGGCCAGTCTTTGTCACTTCCTCTGAACAAAGGATTTTTAGCTTTGCTTCAGTTTTGACATGAGAACCAGAGCTCACTGGAATGATACCTCATCCCCACTTCTTCTCAACCCATTTTATTGACTTTGGGAAGTAGTGTTGTAGTCAAGACCACACTAATGGAGACCAAGATAAGACCAAGACTTTAAGAATTTGAGACCAAGACCAAGAGGGATCAAGATCAAGGTGAAACACAAGATCGTAGACACTAGGGCTGGGCAGTATGACCTTACAGGTACATCTGAAAAAATTAGAATATCATGAAAAAGTTCAAAATTTTTTCTCACTCATTTCAGAAAGTGAAACCCATATATAGATTCATTACACAAAGTGAAATATTTCAAGCCTTTATTTCTTGAAATTTTGATGATTATGGCTTATAGATAATGAAAACCCAAAATTCAGTGTCTCAGAAAATTAGAATATTGTGAAAAAGTTCAAAATTGGAAAGTCATGGTGTCACACTCTAATCAGCTAATTAACTCCAACCACCTGCAAATGTTTCCTGAACCTTTAAATGCTCTCTGTCTTGGTCAGTAGGCTACACAATCATGGGGAAGACTGCCGACTTGACAGATGTCCAGAAGACAGTCATTGACACCCTCCACAAGGAGGGTAAGCCACAAAAGGTCATTGCTAAAGAAGCTGGTTGTTCAGAGTGCTGTATCCAAGCATATTCGCAGAAAGTTGAGTGGAAGGAAAAACTGGTAGGAAAAGGTGCACCAGCAAAAGGGGTAACCGCAGCCTTGAGAGGATTGTTAAGCAAAATCCATTCAAGAATTTGGGGGAGCTTCACAAAGAGTGGACTGAGGCTGGAGTCAGTGCATCAAGAGCCACTACGCACAGACAAATCCTAGACATGGGCTACAAATGTTGCATTCCTTGTGTCAAGCCACTCCGGAACCAGAGACAACGTCAGAAACATCTTTCCTGGGCTGTGGAGAAAAAGAACTGGACTGTTGCTCAGTGGTCCAAAGTCCTCTTTTCAGATGGAAGCAAATTTTGCATGTCATTTGGAAATGAAGGTCCAAGAGTCTGGAGGAAGAGTGTAAAGGCACAGAATCCACGCTGCTTGAAGTCCAGTGTGAAATTTCCAGTCAGTTATGATTTGGGCTACCATGTCATCTGCTGGTGTTGGTCCACTGTGTTTTCTGAAGTCCACAGTCAACACAGCCATCTACTAGGAAATTTTAGAGCACTTCAAGCTTCATTCTGCTGACAAGCTTTATGGAGATGATTTCATTTTCCAGCAGGATTTGGCACCTGCCCACACTGCCAAAGGTACCAAAAGCTGGTTCAGTGACCATGGTGTTACTGTGCTTGATTGGCCAGCAAGCTCGCCTGACCTGAACCTCCTAGAGAATCTATGGGGTATTGGCAAGAGGAAGATGAAAGACACCAGACCCAACAATGCAGATGACCTGAAGGCCGCTGATCAAAGCAACCTGGGCTTCCATTACACCTGAGCAATGCCACAGGCTGATCGCCTCCATGTCACGCTGCATTGATGCAGTAATTCATGCAAAAGGAGGCCCATCCAAGTATTGAGTGCATAGAAATGAACATACTTTTCAGAAGCCTGACATTTCTTTTTAAAATATCATTTTTTATTGATCCTATGTAATATTCTAATTTTCTGAGCCACTGAATTTTGGGTTTTCATTGTCTGTAAGCAATAATCATCAAAATTTCAAGAAATAAAGGCTTGAAATATTTCACTCTGTGTAATGAATCTATATAATATATGGGTTTCACTTTCTGAAATGAGTGACAAAAAATATTGAACTTTTTCATGACATTCTAATTTTTTGAGATGTACCTGTATATCAGCATCTCGGTTATTTGAAACTTTCAAGTCAGTTTCATGTTTTCTTTTCACTTTTTCTCGCTCCTTTCTTCTCCCTTATAGTTCACTGACAAGGCTGTTAATTAAGCTACAATAGTGTGGCCATCAGTGAATATATCACTGTTGTGATTTGGCTGTAAATTAACATAATCTAATAAAGGATAGGGTCGTTGTCACCCCACACACCTACAACCAAATTAAACACTGCCTGGTGCAGAAGTCGTGTCCACGCATACCTCTTGAGGGCCTGTGGGCCCTGTGACTCACTCCAGCAGCCTGCTAGCTGCTCCAGGGAAGCCACAACCATCACATCACGAGAACTACAAATCTCCAATGCTGTTCTTTAATACAGGCTTAGCTCGTCCACTCCCATTGCAGAACAGTTGATTACATGGACTGCAGTCAGAGGCCAACAAGACCCAGCCTCTGTGCACTGAAGCTAGCCTCTGCGGACCCCGCTCATGCCCGCTTGGTATCCCCAGATGAAAGAAAGAGTCAGTCATCTCATACTATGTGGACATAGTTTGAGATGAGGCTCCCCGCTCCTTGCTGCTGCCTCTCCTGGGTGGGGTGCCTGGTTGCTCCTGGGGTGTATGTCTGGGCCAGTGGGGTGGGTGCAGGTCTGCTGTGTGGAGGGGTTGCCTGGGCGGCCATTGGCCTTCTGGGGCCCGGGGCTGGCGTCTGCCCCGTTGGGGATGGGGGGTCTTCAGGACATTTGTGCTCTGTGGGGGCTGCGGCTGCACAACCCTGGGGGTTGTTGGCACTATCTTGCTTGCTCGTGGTTTCAGGGAGGGGGGGTGGGTGTTGCTGCGGCCTGTCACCCTTTTTGTATGTTTCCTGGCAAATCGCTCACACGTACACACTCACTTTCATGCATGCCCTCACACACACGCATGCACACACACGTATGTCTCTGTTCTCTTACAGGTACAGATCAGGCCCGTGATGAGACCTGTTCAGAAGCAGAAACAGTCTGTTTGTTGTTTGTTTCAGTTGTGATTGTGTTTTCTCTTTGTTCCTTTGTTTTTCTTTCCCTCCCCACCCCCTCACTCGTCGCCCCTTCCGACAACTTCAAATCTTCTCAATCCACCCCCCCCCCCCGTCAGGTCCATCATAAGTAAAGCAATTTAAATAAAGTATTTAAGTTATTACAAGAGGAGTCTATAGTAATACTATTTATATACAGTGGTGTGAAAAAGTGTTTGCCCCATTCCTGATTTCTCATTTTTTTGTATGTCACATTTAAATGTTTCAGATCATCAAACAAATTTAAAAATTAGACAAAGATAACATAAGTAAACACAAAATGCAGTTTTTAAATGAAGGCGTTTTATTATTAAGGGTAAAAAAATAAATAAATCCAAAGCTACATGGCCCTGTGTGAAAAAGTGATTGCCCCGCAAAGCTTATAACTGGTTTGGCCACCCTTAGATACATAGATAGATAGATGTACTTTATTGATCCCAAACTGGGAAATTACAGTGTAACAGCAGCATGACAGTTGACAGCCAAACAACAGAAACACACACATGACAGACAAAGGGATTACCCATGGAAAGTAAAAACTAACACGACTATAAAACCTTTATACATCATAGCTTAATATATGATGACCCGTATAAACACATGAATCATCCCATTGAACAAAGAAGGACTATCAGGAGCAGAGTGAAAAGTGATGTACCAGTTAGTCTGTAAGGTGCAGTGTGGCAGCATAGTTATGACCAGAATACAACATCAGAGTGAGTTATTGTACAGTGAAATTGCATGTGGCAGGAAAGATTTCCTGTACCTGGCCATTCAACAACGAAGCTGTAGTAGTCTACTGGAGAAAGTGCTTCGCTGTTTATCTAGTGTGTGGTGGAGGGGGTGATCAGGATTGTCCATGATGGATCGCAGTTTATTTAGTGTTCTCCTCTCCACCACTGTCTCAAAGGTCTCCGGTCTGAGACCAATTACAGAGCCAGCCCTCTTGATGATCTTGTCAAGTCTGTTGGTATCTCTGGCCCTGATACTGCTACCCCAACAGACAGCAGCAATTGCAATCAAGTGTTTGCAATAACTGGCAATGGGTCTTACAGTGCTGTGGAGGAATTTTGGCCCACTCATCTTTGCAGAATTGCTGTAATTCAGCCACATCGGAGGGCTTTTGAGCATGAACTGCCTTTTTAAGGTCATGTCACAGCATCTCAGTCAGATTCAAGTCAGGGCTTTGACAAGGCCACTCCAAATTCTTCATTTTCTTTTTCTTAAGCCATTCAGAGGTGGGCTTGCTTGTGTGTTTTGGATCATTGTCCTGCTGCAGAACCCAAGTGCGCTTCAGCTTGAGGTCACAAACAGATGGCCGGACATTCTCCTTCGGGATTTTTTGGTAGACAGCAGAATTCATGGTTCCATTTACCACAGCAAGTCTTCCAGGTCCTGAAGCAGCAAAACAGCCCCAGACCATCACACTACCACCACCATATTTTACTGCTGGTATGATGTTCCTTTTCTGAAATGCTGTGTTACTTTTATGCTTGATGTAATAGGACACACATCTTCCAAAAAGTTCAACTTTTGTCTTGTCAGTCCACAGAGTATTTTCTCAACAGTCTTGGTGATCATGAAGATGTATTGTGGCAAAACTGAGACAAGCCTTTATGTTCTTTTTGCTCAGCAGTGGTTTTTCTCTTGGAAGTCTGCCATGCAGGCCATTTTTGCCCAGTCTCTTTCTAATGGTGGAGTCATGAACACTGACTTTAACTGAGGCAAGTGAGGCCTGCAGTTCTTTGGATGTTGTTGTGGGGTCTTTTGTGATTTCTTGGATGAGTCGACACTGCGTTCTTGGGGTAATTTTGGTCGGCCGGCCACTCCTGGGAAGGTTCACCACTGTTCAGTGTTTTTGCCATTTGTGGATAATGGCTCTCACTGTGGTTCGCTGGAGTCCCAAAGCTTTAGAAATGGCTTTGTAACCTTTTCCAGACTGATAGATCTCAATTACTTTATTTCTCATTTGTTCCAGAATTTCTTTGGATCACAGCATGATGTCTAGCTTTTGAGGATCTTTTGGTCTACTTCACTTTGACAGGCAGATCTTATTTAAGTGATTTCTTGATTGAGAACAGGTGTGGCAGTAATCGGGCCTGGGTGTGGCTAGAGAAATTGAAAGCTTTCTGAAGATGTGATAAACCACACTTATTTTATGTTTTAATATGGGGGGCAATCTCTTTTTCTCACAGGGCCATGTAGGTTTGGATTTTTTTTACCCTTAATAATAAACACCTTCATTTAAAAACTGCATTTTGTGTTTACTTGTGTTATCTTCGTCTAGCATTTAAATTTGTTTGATGATCTGAAACATTTAAGGGTGACAAACATACAAAAAAATGAGAAATCAGGAAGAGGGCAAACCATTTTTTCACACCACTGTACAGTACATGTCAAATATGAGCCAAGCTACTGTTGACAAAGCAAATCTGTTTGGCACAATAAGGGATATCTGTTCCGCTTACCTAGCTGTTAAGGTGCCTTCACACCAAACACGAACGGGAGGCACGAATGCATACAAAGCTGATGGAAAGAGGTGAGCATATGCAAAATCACGCATTCATGCATTCATGTCCAAGGGATACCACTAGCTTTGAGATTCTTCCATCACTGGAGTAAAAGTATCAACATTGGAGAGTAAACTAGTTTGAAAATAAGCCCGCTACTCATCTGGAGACAGAAGGACCGGGAGCTCTTCGGCTGAATCGGGATCTCTGCGTTATTTACCCATGGATTCCTCCCACGGACGTGCTAACAAGGCTAGCAAGTTAGCAAAGGAAACACCCATCATCTTGTAAAGTTTTGGACAACTTTTCCAGGTGACACCCCCCCCCCCCCCCCCCCCCGGCTGGATAATGTAAACCTAAGCATGACATTATTTTGGGGATTTCCACAGCAGGTTGAACACTGTTGCAGAAGTTATAAAGGCAACTTCGCCTGTATGCATCTCACTCAGATGATGAATTCATTTCTTTTCATGTGTTTACATTGAGTTATAATGTATTCGTGCTGCATGAAAAATTTGCCTGTTCGCATTTGGTGTGAAGGCACCTTTAGACAGGACAGGGGGAAAGAAAAAAAAAATAAACCTGCAAATGACTTCATCATTATATATAAGGAGGGTGTTTCCTTGCAATATACTAATTATGTGGACAAACAAGTCCTGGTCTTTAATGGTCTGTATTTAAAGTCCAGAGTCCATTTTGTGGGCTATTCTGAAATCGAAGCAGTCTTCACCAGGGAAGGATAGCGTATGTTATACGATGTTGTCGCGCATGGAGGATAGTGCACTTCAAACAATATTAAAGCTGTTTAATAAAGTTTGGGAAACTGGGAAGATTCCTAGGGCATGGAAACAACCAGTTATTTCCAGTGTTAAAGCCAGGGAAAGAGTCATCAGAT
Organism: Pholidichthys leucotaenia; assembly: GCA_020510985.1. NCBI lineage: Eukaryota > Metazoa > Chordata > Actinopteri > Cichliformes > Pholidichthyidae > Pholidichthys > Pholidichthys leucotaenia. The sequence goes on along the minus strand of CM035843.1, from coordinate 321,730,218 downwards.
CCCAATAATTACGTATAGGCCAGTAGCTCTTACCTCACAGTTGGGGAAAACAATGGAACGAACGGAATGGAATGGTGACTGAAAGGCTGAATTACATTTTGGAAGGGAGGGAATGTCTTTCTCCTTTTCAAAGTGGGTTCCGAAAAGGGAGAAATACTATGGATTCCATTTTACACCTAGAATCTGAAATTAGGAAGGCCCAGGTAAATAGGGAAAATGTGATAGCTGTTATGTCCGTGGGTTTCTACTTTAGATTACCACTCGGAGGAACAAACACAAAGACACACGGCTGCAGGTCATTAGCTTGCTCGTTTACTCAGGCATACGCACACATACACGTTTTAGTTCAGTTCATTGAGCACACTCTTATACTATTGGCGATGCCACAGAATACAGCGCCCACCAATGGGGTGGCATATGCAAATGCAACTCATACAACTCCCATACATCACATCTCCTCCCCACTAAATGTTGTACCCACCCCCAGATACACAAAACAAACAACTTTTATTATTTTAAAAACACACACTAGCCTTGAGGCTGGGAGTAGACGATCCCAAACCCCTGAGTCAGTCAAGGGTTTATTCTGCCCTTTTGGTGAGACGTGACTCTCTCATCTAACACATAAAAAAGGTCTCTTATTCAAAAATGTCCAATATATGTCTCTTAAAAGTATCTTAAACAAAGTTTATGGAACATAATGCTCTGGTGGTCTAGTAATACGGGAAGGATATCTCTTACCAGTCTCTAGAGGTGATGTGTTGTTTCCCTCTGAGGTTACCTGGGGTAATGGTGAGGGATCACTCACAGGAACCGGAGTAGCTGGTTCTGGAACAGTCTTTTCCAACACAGGCAGGTCTGCTGAGATGCACGACGATGCAGCTCCGCCGTCGTCTGTAGAGGTATCCAATTCAACAACCCTGGCCAGCATCTGGTCCGCGTGTCGCCTCCAGTGCTGCGATGCGCCGATGTCAACGGTGTAGGATACAGGGCCAGTCTCAGCTGAAACAACCCCTGGTATCCACTTCTTCTCTCCTCTCCCGTAATTCCGAACAAGAACTGGATCTCCCACCTTGAACGTTCTGGCTTTTGCATGCATTCCTCGATACGCACACTGTGCCTCTTGTGCTTTTTCTACCTCTGATGTCACGCTAGGCTTCAGCAGGTCCAATCGAGATCGCAGCTTGCGATGCATGAAAAGCATAGACAGGGACTCCTTCGTTGTAGAGTGTGGAGTGTTACGGTACGTGAGTAGAAAGGCGTCCAGTCGGTGTTGTATGGAAACGGTTCCAGTGGAACGCTTCAGTGACTGCTTGAATGTCTGTACAAAACGTTCTGCAAGACCATTTGTTGATGGATGAAATGGTGCAGAGCGAATGTGGTTTATTCCATTGCCTTTCATAAAAGTGTCAAACTTGTGTGAGGTAAACTGAGGACCATTATCACTCACTAACACCTCAGGGAGCCCATAGCGACTAAATAACCGTTGGAGCACCTGGATGGTATTAGCCGTTGTAGTGGAACTCATAAGGTGTACCTCAGGCCAGTTTGAATGGGCGTCTACAACCACCATAAACATTTGGCCTTGAAACGGCCCAGCAAAGTCGACATGAATTCTCTGCCACGGGGATCCAGGCCAGGTCCATGGGTGGAGTGGTGCTGGTCCCGGTGCTTTCTGTGTAAATTGACAGGACTGGCATGTTTTTGAGACCTGTTCAATTTGAGCGTCAATTCCGGGCCACCACATATAACTGCAGGCGACAGCTTTCATTTTGACAACACCTGGGTGTCCAGTATGCAGTTCCAACAGCAGTCGTGATCTCAATTTTGAGGGAATGACAACGCGCACACCCCACATAAGGCAACCTTGCTGGAGTGTCAACTCATCCCTCCAGCTGATGAATGGCGCCAATGTGCTGGCCACATCCTGGACCCTCGGAAAGCGACCTGTGGAGACCATCTCCAGGACTTGAGCAAGGACAGAATCACCCCTGCTCTCTCGGCAAATTTCTCGACAGTTCACAGGTAAGGCTTCTAGGTGTTTAATGTGAAAACTGTCCACAGTACTGATTCTCTCTCTTGATGATGTTGGTAATGGAAGGCGTGAAAGCCCATCCGCATTTCCATGACGAGCTGCCTCTCGGTACTGTATGGTGTAATTATGGGCAGCTAACAGAAGAGCCCACCGCTGCATTCTAGCAGCAGCCATAGATGGTGTGGCTTTGCACGGACTCAGAATAGTGGTCAATGGGCGATGATCTGTAAGGAGTGTAAACTGCCTGCCATACAGATAATGATGGAATTTACAAACTCCAAATATAATGCCAAGAGCTTCGCGCTCAATGTGGGCATAATTGCATTCTGCCTTATTCAGAGTCCTTGATGCAAAAGCTATGGGCCTCTCTTGTCCATTCGGGAAAATATGTGAGATGACACTACCTACACCATAAGGTGATGCATCACACGCCAGCCGAATGGGAAGTTGTGGATCATAATGGGTTAACACGCTTTGAGAGAGTAACTGCTCTTTTGCCTCTTTGAAAGATGCAGCACATTCAGATGTCCATTGCCATTGTTTTCCTTGCACAGCAGCGTATTCAGTGGGCTTAGGATAGATGACAAATTGGGGATAAATCTGCTGTAATAATTAATTAGCCCCAAGAAAGAACGTAACTGACTCACGTCTGTAGGTGCAGGAGCCTCCACAATTGCCCTGACTTTCTCTGGTGCCTTGTGTAGACCCTGGGCATCAATGACGTGACCCAGATATTCCAGTGAATCCTTGAAAAATTCACATTTTTCCTTCCGTACTCGCAAACCGAATTCTTCCAAGCGCCCTAGGACTGCATCCAGATTTTTCAGATGCTGCACACGATCCTGTCCACTGACCAATATATCATCCAGGTAACAGTGAACGTTCGGCAGACCCTGGAGGACTTGGTCCATGGCACGCTGGAATATCGCTGGTGCTGAGGTAATTCCAAATGCCAGCCTGTTGTAACAAAACAGACCCTTGGATGTGGTTATTGTGAGATATTTTCTGGAATTTCTCTCTATCACCATTTGCAAATAGACATGAGATAAGTCCAGTTTACTAAAATGTTGCCCCCCCTGAAAGTGATGCGAATAGATCTTCAATGCGTGGAATTGGATATTTCTCCACACACAGGGCAGGATTAACTGTGACTTTAAAATCCCCACATATCCTAACATCTCCGTTCTTTTTCACAATGGGCACAATGGGTGTTGCCCATTCACTGAATTTGACAGGGGATATAATGCCCTGCTCACACAATCGGTCAATTTCAGCCTCCACTTTTGGCCTAAGGGCATAGGGAATGACTCTCGCTTGACAGAACCATGGCACATGATCCGGCTTCAGCGCTATGGCTACTTCCATGCCTTTCAGAGTGCCTAATTCTTTCTTAAAGACCTCTGCATGTCTTTGTAGCACGCCCTCTAGCGTCTCCTCCCGGACCGTCTTTATTTCTCGCCAGTCAATTTGATTCCTCCGCAGCCACTCCCGACCAAAAAGTGGGGGTGAACTTCCCCAAACCACATACAGTGGTAGTCTAGCCCTCTGCTTATTCATCCTCACTGAAACGGTGATGACACCCTCTGCTGGAATCACCTCGCCCGTGCATGTTTTCAGCATTATATGGGTTTGGCGCAAGGGCAGGTCCTTAAAGTGTGCATCATACAGTTTTCTTGAAATCAGAGAAACGGCAGCACTGGTATCTAATTCCATAATAATCCTTTTACCTTCAATTTTTGGTTTAACACTCATGTATGACAAATTACTCTGCTGAGACACCATATGCAGGCTCACTTCAGTGTCTGTAGTGCTACCATCACTAGATATTTCTTTTACATCCAGTTGGTGCACCCTTTTTTCTTTTTAGCTTTATACTCCACTGGTTTCTCCTTATTTACAGTCTCTTTGTTCCTGCACATTTTCGAGATATGTCCTGTCTTACCACATTTATGGCATTTTTGCTCCTTATAAAAACAGTCGCTCTCTTTGTGGTTCATTTTTCCACAGCGCGAACATTTCGTGTGTTGTTTGTTATGTGGTGACAGTACATGCACTTTCAGCGCGTTGCTCAGCTGATGTGTCTCGCGAGCTACTGTCTCCATTGACACGGCTAGTTCCACTGCTTTGGAAAAAGTAAGCTTCTGCTCCGTCAGCAATTTTTTCTGGATAGCTTCTATATTCAGTCCACAAACGAGCCTATCCCTCAATGCATCCTGCAGGTGCATACCAAACTCGCAGTGTTCAGAAAGCTTTTTAATGACTGCTATATATTGCGTCACAGTTTCCCCCTCTTGTTGGTTCCGTTTATGAACGCGAAATCTTTCAGCAATCACAATTGGCTTTGGGGAAAAATGGTCTTTCAAAACTTACGTGAGTTGAGCATATGTCTTAGCCCCTGGCTTATCTGGAGTTACGAGGCTACGTAAAAGTCCATATGTTGACGCACCAATTACACTTAAGAAAACGGCAAGCTTTTTCTCCTCTGCAATACCATTTACCGTTACAAAATACTCAAACCTCTCAACGTAGGTTGTCCACTGCTCCACCAACTCGTCGAATGGGTTAATGTGTCTAATAAATCCAGCCATGGCGTGCAGTTAGTTAGCGTTTAGCAATCCTGTCACCCGGCGTCCTGTCACCCGGCGCACTGTCACCTTGCGTCCTGTCACCCGGCGCACTGTCACCTTGCGTCCTGTCACCTGGCGCACTGTCACCTGGCGTGCCGCGCCCAGCCAAACTCCCACCAGGACAAACGTTCCTCTTCCTCCGTCACTCGCAGTCAATACCGCGACGAGACTTGGAAACCTAAAGTTATCTTCGTCGCCAATGATGTTATGTCCGTGGGTTTCTACTTTAGATTACCACTCGGAGGAACAAACACAAAGACACACACGGCTGCAGGTCATTAGCTTGCTCGTTTACTCAGGCATACGCACACATACACGTTTTAGTTCAGTTCAATGAGCACACTCTTATACTATTGGCGATGCCACAGAATACAGCGCCCACCAATGGGGTGGCATATGCAAATACAACTCATACAACTCCCATACATCACAATAGCTGTCTTCTTTGATATAGAAAAAGCATATGACATGCTGTGGAAGGAAGGGTTGGTAGCCCTGTTCTGTTTAATATTATGAGTAATGATATTTTTGAAGGAATCGATAGGGGAATAGGGAAGGCCTTGTATGCAGATGATGGGGACGTAATCTTGAGTACATTCAGAGGAAAATGCAGGCAGCAACAGACCAAGTTGAACAATGGACAAACCGGTGGGCTTTTAAATTATCAGTCTCAAAGACAGAAGTGATGTGCTTCTCTAAAAGTCGCAAAGAAATTTCTTTAAAACTTTATGGCCAGAAGTTAGAGCAAGTAAAGGTAGTTCGGTATTTAGGTGTGTTATTTGATGAAAAACTAACCTGGAAGCAGCATATTGAAAAAACTAAAGGAAAATGTAAGAAAATGAATAATATTTTGAGATGTCTAGCAGGACGGGACTGGGGGGCCTCTAGGGCCTCTCTGTTGAGGGTATATCGAGGACTCATGAGAGCGACACTAGACTATGGATGTGTTGCGTTCATGTCGGCTGCTGATTGTCACCTGAACCTTCTGGACATAGAGCAGACAAAGGCTCTTAGGATATGTTGTGGTGCATTTAAAACTTCTCCAGTATCAGCGATCCAAGTAGAGATAGGTGAAATACCTTAAGATTAAGAAAAAACAAATTAATGCTGGCCTACTGGATCAACTTGAAGGGGCATAAAAGGTCACATCCTGCAAAAGCTATTCCTTATGATTGCTGGGAACACAATGAGTCCAACATTAGTAGCTTTGGATGGATTAGTGATGCCATTGCTGAGCAGGCAGGATTAAAACATGTAGATTTTAGCTCAATGGTCCTGTGGTCCTTTTATTCCTCCATGGCTGTTTAAGATGCCACTAGTAGATTTTGAAATACAGCAACTGAGGAGGCAACATAAGCAATCATCCATCCATCCATCCATCTTCTACTGCTTAATCCTTTCGGGTCGCGGGGGGGCTGGAGCCTATCCTAGCATCTTTTGGGTGAGAGGCAGGGTACATCCTGGACAGATCGCCAGTCCATCGCAGGGCCAACACAGAGAGACAGACAACCATTCACTCTCGCATCCATACCTAAGGACAATTTAGAATCCCCAGTTTTGATGCCAATTAACCTAACTTGCATGTTTTTGGCATGTGGGAGGAAACCGGAGTGCCCGGAGTAAACCCACGCAGACACGGGGAGAACATGCAAACTCCACACAGAAGGGTCACCGATGGTCTGGGGGTGGGATCGAACCCACGATGGTCAAGGGTGGAATCGATCCCATGACCTTCTTGCTGTGCTGCCACTGTGCTAACCACTGCGCCACCGTTATGCAATCAGCAACAGATTATATAGTGCATAAATATATTGAACAGAACTTCAGAAACATGCTGATAGCATTTACTGATGGTTCCAAGGACCCTACACCTGGTCGTAGTGGAGTTGCAGTATACATTCCTCAGTATAAAATATCTATCAATAAAAGAACCTGCAATCACTTATCTGTATACACAGTTGAGCTAGTTGCCATTATATTAGCTCTACAGTGGTTGGAGATATATTATAGGAATAATGCAGTCATTGCTTCAGATAGTTGGGTAGCTCTCAAGAGTGTTCAGTCACTGCAGTCGTGTAGGCAGGACCTAATTGTAGAAATCCACTCCTTAATTTACAACCTCTACAGTAAAGGCCAGTCAGTAAGCTTTCTTTGGGTTCCAGCCCATGTGGGAATAGAGGGTAATGAGGATGTGGTCTTATTAGCAAAACAATCATTGGAATTTGAGGCAGTGGATCTGGAGATCTCACTCATTAAGGTAGAAGGCAAATCAATAATTAGCAAGTATATAGTGCAAAAGTGGCAAGAATATTGGGACTCAATAGATACAGGAAGATCTCTTTATGACATTCAAAAGCGGGTGGTCTCTGGAATGGGACTTGGCAGAAACAGGAAAGAGGAGATACTCAACACCTGATTGAGAATAGGACATACTACTTTGAACCAGGCGCTACATAGAATAGGTAAACATCCAACTGGCAGCTGTGCACATTGTGGTTTTCCGGAAACAGTTCAACACGTTTTGTTGGAATGTCAGGGATACCAGGAACAAAGGAAACATCTGATTGCAGTAATGGAAAGGGCTAATTTAAGTTTTGGTTTGGAAAACATGTTAGGAACCTCAGTCAAAGAAATATATGTAGCTCTACTTAGATATTTAAGTGCAACTGGATTAATCTAAAGGATGTAGGGTTTTTTTCTTTGTTTTTTCCCCCTGCCATTCTTTTGTCCATGCTCTAACCAGGTGGGTGGCGATGGTACACCTGTGGGCTGGTTGCTGGCCGGCAATCAGATCTAGAAGAAGAAGAGTGATATAAGCAGTGATGCAGGTGATGACAACAAAACCTGGATGAATCCTGAATCTTGGTCAAAACGTCACAAAGCTATGAGAAAGACGTCACAAAGATACAAAGCTATGAGGATTACGTCAGAAAGCTATGAGGAAAAAGTCACAAAGCTTTGAGGAAAATGTCACAGAGTGACAAAGCTATGAGTAAGAAGTCACAAAGCTATGAGGAAAACGTCACAAAGCTATGAGGAAAATGTCACAAAGCTATGAGGAAAACATAATCAAGTCAGTGGCGGTAATGCACCTTTGAGCTGGTTTCCAACCGCCAATCAAATCTAAAAGAAGAAGAAGACGACTCCGGTGCAGATCAGAGTGAGAGTGAACTCAGCAGCATCACTAGCAGCAGAAATATATGTATAACACTCTTTGAACCTATGTGTAACTTATTGAACAGGTTTCTAACTTACAGCTACCCTATAATGGTGGATTTGCAGCATTGATTCACCGGAAAAATCCATACAGAGCTCAGCTGCTGCCTGCAGCACATACAGAGAGAGAGAGCTAAACACACATACTCGTTCGTATAATGGGACCTGTTGGGGATGTATCTGAGCGCTTTCAAACTACTGGATAAAGATCCAAATCACTGTTTGGCTCCCTCCATGGTTGTATTTTTTTTTTATATCTTTGATTGCGGTCTATGCCATCAGCTGTCCAGTGTTGTTCTGATAGATATGCCAAAACACAGGAGTAGGTTGATCCGATCAGCTGATCGCTCAAAGCACAGAGCTCAGCTGTTTTTCATGATAAATCATACTTTGCTGTTGGCTGCGCCTCCAGGCAAAAGCATACTCCATGTATCATCTTGGTTTTTTCCCACTTATTGAAAGTAAACTTTTTTATTGTCATCAGTTTGCATGCCTTTGAACCAGGTTGGGAAAACTGTCATCTAACATTCCTGACATGTCACATCAGCTGTTTTAGACGTGACTGACCTGACAGATTTGACAGGTTGGCCACGCTCCCCACCATGGTCTTTGAAGGGTAGAATCATCTTGGTTGAACAGAGATGATCTCTGCACACCTAGGATTCATGGATTGGGAGGCAATGGCAGTTTGGCATGACGGTGCTATCTATGCATAAGTTAGACTATTGTTCCGCATAAGTTGTGAATGTTGGCAACACGCTAAGTATTTGTTGGTTTGTCTTAATTATTTTTATTATAACTGAATTATATGCCATTTTATTTTTATTTACTTTGCTCATTGTTCTATTTTATTATCATTTTATTAGCATTTCTTTCAAGTGTTTATGTTCATGAGTTTTATTCATATTTCATATTGCCCTTGCAATAAAGTTGTTAATGAAACTGCAATCATGCGATTTTCTTTTAAGGGGCAAAAGGTATCGGTATCGTAGAAAAAGTCCCATAAATTAATGGTGTTGTAGCGAAAGGAAAAATGCTGGTATCGCTCATCCCTACCTGGAGCTAACGGCTAACCAGCAAACATTAGCATAAAAATGGCGCATGCCCCGCCTCAGCCAAACTTCCTGCAGTGACAAAAGAGGAAGGATAGGGTGAACTGGGGTTCATGAGCACTGAATGTCACGTGCACTGGAATGACTCATTCTGAGAAAGTCTGGTTAAATGGTTAAAAAATGGTGCTGAAATAATTAAGGCCCGATGTATTTTGACCGAAGCATGTCTCAGACATTTCATTAAGCCCTCTGAGAACCATGTCAACATGTGGGGAAAAAACGCATCATGTTCTTGCATGGTGCCTTTTCAGTAGGATGTATTTCATCTAAAAGCGTTACAGGAGTTTGTGTTTCTGTATGGATGTAGGTGTGTATTTAGGGGTTGGGGTTATATTGGGGTACAGTGAGTGTCTAGGATTAATAAGCAGAGTTTTAACACTGCAGCTGTCAGCCTTCTGCCTCTGAATGATCTCACACCGCACGAGACCTGCTTTCAGCATCCAGCCTATAAAGTCCACATAATCACATCTAATACCCAGAGATTTTGTGTGTGTGTGTGTGTGTGTGTGATTTCTATCAACAGTATTTCTGTCTCCAAGTGAAATAATTGTGCTTATTTATTAGTATTTATATTTTTTGAATGTGATATGTGCCTAATACTGAAAAGAGAAATTATTTATTCGGCTTAGTTCTTTTTAAGTGTCAACTATCCACATGTAATCACTGTATTGGTCAACTTTTATGGTATTTAAACATATATAACCAATAGTGACCTGTATATTTTCCTTCCCAGGTGGCGATTAAGTCAATCCGCAAGGAGCGCATAACGGATGAGTTGGACAGAATTCATATTCAAAGAGAGATTGAGATCACCTCCGTACTCAGGCATCCCAACATCATACGCTTTCATGAGGGTAAGAATGGGGGGGGGGGAAACATACTATCCCTCTGTTCCCTCCAATATTTTACCAAATTATAGTCTTATCACCAGATAGCTTTTGTTTGACTCATGAGAAAGTTAGAGGGCTGCCCACAATTTCCTCCGCAAACTGAGGAGAGCACAAATCCCACCCCCCATCATGTGCTCATTCTACTGGGGCAGCATTGAGAGCATCCTCACCACCTGCATCATGGTGTGGTGTGGAAGCTACACCGCCTCCTGCCGGAAGACACTACAACACATAGTAAAAGCAGCCAGCAAGATCATTACTGCCCCTCTGCGCCCCCCCCCCCCCTTTTTGGACATCTACCTCAACCGCCTCACCCACAGACCCTTCAACACTGCAGGCAACACCTCCCACCCCTCACACTCCCTCTTCAGCCCCCTGCCCTCGGAGGAGGTACCGGAACCTCCGGGCCCACTCCACAAGACTGCTAAACAGCTTTGTTCACCAGGCCAACAGGACCCTGAACTTTGTTCACCCCCCCCCCCCCCACACACACACACCTGGACCGTAACACACTCACCTGCACAATAATTATCTCAGCTGTTGGCACAGAAAGACTTAGCACACCAACAGTAATACATCTGCTGCTGTATGTCTCTGCACATTACTGCAACCGTTTGTACAAATGCCATACCTGCTGCTGTTTGTTATTGCAATATTGATCATGTGCAGTCCAATCTCTCACTGTCTGCACCTACACTACCGCGTCAAACTTGCAACTGCAAGTATTACTGCACTACCTTTTTTCTGTATATAGGATTGCTGGGTTTTATTGCTTATCTTTATTTGCACTATGGGTAGGGCTGGGCGATTTGGAAAAAAAAAAAACTCCAGTCACAATGAATTTTTTTCATATTGATCGATATCGATATATATTGTGACTGTGAATCAAATCACTATTTCTGTCAAGCTTAAAGGTTCCCTTTTACTCCTGAGATGTGAAGCTATAACAAGATTTATTTTAAATATTTATTGTCAGAAGTTGAACTTGACAAATGTAGTGTAGAACATTATACAACTGTATTTCAAATTATTATAAAACATAAAAATAAATATTTTATAATATTCTGTTCATCAACTTACCGATAGCTGAGTGAAGTACATCCCCAAAGCACTGCAGCCGTGTCCATTTGTTGAGTGATGTGGCCTTCACTATATTTGTCCCACAGTCTGTCCTGATGCAGACTTGTTTGTCTTCACTTAGCCTCCTGGATGCAAGTTCTTCTGTCAGTCCTAAAGCAATATCTTCACCTGTATGGTCTTCAGGAAAGTTAGAAGACATTTGCTTTTCAAATTCCAATCTTGAGCAATGAAGTGGGCAGTGTGGCTCATATATGGTTCAGATGTGCAATTTGACCACAAATCTGATGTAGTATCAAAGTATGGCAGACTGTGCAGCTCCTTTTCAATCCCCCAAAAAATGTTTCTCTACATTCCGTGTACAGCTGGGGAAGTGTTGTCTGAGAGAAATATTTACAGCCAGGGAGTTGGTAACAAGGGTCAGTTACTTTAATCAGCCACTTAAATCTGACATTTTCGACTGTGCTTAAATAGCCAAATTGTCAGGGATCCCAAGCGGTCAAGGCACACCAGAGAAGGAGGAGACTTCCAAACGTTTGCCACAAGCAATTTTCCATTTATTCCAAAATATTTCACAGGCAACAACTTACGTGAACATCCGACACCCACCCCAAACCAAATGAAAAACACCTGTTAATATACTTAGTGAGATAATCAGACTAATTAGAACATACCCAAAATCCCTGGTAAGGCAAATATTTCATATTCCCACATATACCCAATAACATCTAAAAGAGACATAAATACATAAATAATTTCCCACCTATTTACAGAATAAATACACACCATAAATAATACAATAAATAATTTAAACCCCTATTTACATATTAAATCCCCCTTTGCTCAACCATCATATACTTCCTCCTGCTGGTATCCTTTAAAAGGCCCTCAAACCCCTGAGGAGTCTTTTGCCCGGACACCACCAGGAAGCATGCTGGCAAAGGTACGTGGTTTTAAGATTAATCAGTTGCCTCACCCAATTAACATAATTAACATTAACAATTATCTCACAAATGGAATTCAGTTCGCTCAAACAGATCTGAAATTATATGTGCATTTTATCCAATACAATACATGTTGACATTTGCAAACATAAATCCTTTTACACATATAATATAATATTCCATTACAAAGACCATAACAGTGGCGACACTCCGTCATCACATTTCCTCCCCCCCCCTCTCCCGAGAGTACAGTACTCTGAGTCATGTACTCTGGAGAGGCTGTCTGCCATAAGGTTGGTCTTCCCTGCCATATACTGAACAGTGAAGTTATAAGGCTGAAGGGACAAATACCACCCTGTCAGACGATAATTATCGTCCTTCATCCTATTTAGCCACTGTAAGGCCCGATGATCTGTCTCTAACGTGAAATGACGTCCAAGTAAATAATATTTCAAAGACCCTATTGCCCATTTCATGGCAAGACATTCTTTCGCCACAGTAGAGTATCTTGTATCCCGGTTCAACAACTTGGGGCTCAAAAACAGTACTGGGTGTCTCTCTCCCTTCACCTCCTGGAGAAGTACTGCTCCGATATCAACTCCTGAAGCATTTGAATCTTGAATCAATTGTTGACCTAGTTTTAGTGGAGTCACATTCTAATGTACTAGAGCCACACACCAGCAATATCAGTCATGTTCAATATGTTCTTCAATTAATGTCTGACTAGCTTATGTAGCATCATGGAGATCTGGTGCTGTATGGTCCTGTTTATATATGGGGGGGGGGAGGCTGAAAAGTTCATAGTGGTCAAATTTGACCAAATGTGGTTTATTTTTCAACATAGTCTCCCCTTCAGTCCACACACTTCTTCCATCGGTGTTGCAGTGCTTGGATCCCAGCGGTTGAAAAATAAACCACATTTAGTCAAATTTGACCACTATGAACTTTTCAGCCTCCCCCTCGTATATACTACAGAGTAAAGTATCTACAGTATGTGGAAGTCCGTATTCTGATGACTTTCTGTGCCAATAGCTATTCTGGAGCACATGGTAACTAATTGGCATCTACATAGTCAAATACTGTCTGACTCCAGTCTGATCACAGAAAATGAATTTATACCTGTAAGTCAAGTGTAAGTATCATTCTCCCTGACAGTCTGGATAAACTCATGCTCCTTGAGCACAGCATGGTAGACTGAGACAATAGTGATGGTGAATTGGATATCCAAAGACAGTTTGATTACCTGAATTTTGCCCATTAATAGGTAACCCTTCCTCCTTTAGTGTGCAGGTTAGGTATTATAATGGTTCATTGCTACTTAGGACATTCTTTCTCAACCCTGGGACCTAAACATTTTACTGATGTTACAAAACTATTTATTTTTTAACCAATTAAATGTATATATCATCACAAAAATGCAACAAATGATATATATTTTTTTAAAATTTCGATTACTAGTTGACCAGGAAAATCATTAGTTGGGGCAGCCCTAAAAAAAATTACATGCTTAGTTTTTTATTGAATTATCTTCACCAACACACACAGCAGCAGTTGAAGCTGTTTTACAGCAATGCCAGGGGATAAAGAATAATGGTGGCAATACTCAGAAATCCCACTTGAGGGCCCAAGCCAACACAAGTTGATTCAACGGAGTATTCACTTTGTGTCGAAAGCCTGACTGAAGTTGTTTTCACATAGGCTGCAAGGTGTGGTGCGCTTGCTGCGAGGTTAGGGTGTAGAGCAGGAGAGGAGGGGCCACATGCACAAATCATGTCCACTTTGGCAAATGATTTTGAGGAAGGAGTAGGCTATATTTTTATAGAAAAACTATTATGATATTGTGAAAATATCTATTTTCTTATTTAATATTTATATGAATGACTTGGTAGTTAAAGGGATGTGATACAGGGTGTGTTGGTCATCAACCACCTTACAGACATGGACAAAATTGTTGGTACCCCTCTATTAATAAAAGAAAAACCCACAATGGTCACAGAAATAACTTGAATCTGACAAAAGTGGTAATAAATAAAAATTCTATGAAAATTAACCAATGAAAATCAGACAATGCTTTTGAATTGTGGTTCAGCAGAATTATTTTAAAAAACAAACTCATGAAACAGGCCTGGACAAAAATGATGGTACCCCCAGAAAAGATTGAAAATAATGTGACCATAGGGACATGTTCAACCAAGATGTGTCCTCTAATTAACATCCCAGGTGTCTACAAACTTGTGATCAGTCAGTCGGCCTATTTAAAGGGTGATAAGTAGACACTGTGCTGTTTGTTGACATGGTGTGTACCACACTAAACATGGACCAGAGGAAGCAAAGGAGAGAGATGTCTCAGGAGATTAGAAAGAAAAATTATAGACAAGCATGTTAAAGGTAAAGGCTATACTGTAAGACCATCTCCAAGCAGCTTGATGTTCCTGTGACTACAGTTGCACACATTATTCAGAAATTTAAGATCCACGGGACTGTAGCCAACCTCCCTGGACATGGCTGCAGGAGGAGACGGTTAATGCGAATGGTAACTAAAGAGCCCAGAACAACCTCTAAACACATTTATGGTGAACTCCAAGGTCAAGGTACATCAGTGTCAGATCGCACCATCCGTCGTTGTTTGAGCCAAAGTGGACTTCATGGGAGACGACCAAGGAGGACACCACTGTTGAAAACAAATCATAAAAAGGCCAGACTGGTATTTGCCAAACTGCATGTTGACAAGCCACAAAGCTTCTGGGAGAATGTCCTATGGACAGACGAGACAAAACTGGAACTTTTTGGCAAGGCACATCAGCTCTGTGTTCACAGACGCAAAAATGAAGCATACCAAGAAAAGAACACTGTCCCTACTGTGAAACATGGAGGAGGTTCTGTTATGTTCTGAGGCTGCTTTGCTGCATCTGGCACAGGGGTGTCTTGAATCTGTGCAGGGTACAATGAAATCTCAAGACTATCAAGGTATTCTAGAGAGAAATGTGCTGCCAAGTGTCAGACAGCTTGGTCTCAGTCGCAGGTCATGGGTCTTGCAACAGGATAATGACCCAAAACACACAGCTAAAAACACCCAAGAATGGCTAAGAGCGAAACATTGGACTATTCTAAAGTGGCCTTCTATGAGCCCTGATCTAAATCCTATTGAACATCTGTGGAAGGAGCTGAAACATGCCATCTGGAGAAGGCACCCTTCAAACCTGAGACAACTGGAGCAGTTTGCTCATGAGGAGTGGGCCAAAATACCGGCTGAGAGGTGCAGAAGTCTCATTGACAGTTACAGAAATCGTTTGATTGCAGTGATTGCCTCAAAAGGTTGTGCAAGAAAATATTAAGTTAAGGGTACCATCATTTTTGTCCAGGCCCGTTTCATGAGTTTGTTTTTTTAAAATAATTCTGTTGAACCACAATTCAAAAACATTGTCTGATTTTCAATGGTTAATTTTCATAGAATTTTTATTTATTACCACTTTTGTCAGATTCAAGTTATTTCCGTGACTATTGTGGGTTTTTCTTTCATTAACAGAGGGGTACCAACAATTTTGTCCACGTCTGTATGTATACAGACAGTGTATTGGTCTTCTTCCCATATAGCGTTTGACTTCAACAATTAGTGAATGTATGTTCATAGTATGGACTTTGAGATGAAATACAATGCAGTTAAAAGTAATGTCATAATGATGATGATGATAATAAATAATAATTTCTTTATAGAGTACCTTTCATAGTCACAAAGTGCTTACAAATAAATAAAAACAGGGAAGGCACAGCAGCAACTAAAAGAACAGACAAGACAAAAATAAAAACAGCAGTGCAATAAAATAATAAATAAATAAATGATAGGATAAAAATACAAAAAGAAACTATTACAAATTATGTGATTATTTACTTGCACTCCTGGCAATTTTCCTAAAAATGCCAAAAAATAACGTGCCCAAAGTAAATCAAAAGCTGTTATTCAACCCTTTGCAGCATCTTCATGGGGTTGGTCTCATTTAAAAGAAAACACTTTGAATTTTTTGGCAAAAAAAACATAATCTCTCTACGTGCTCCGGCCACTGAGGTTACAGTCATCTAAACATACTGAACTTGAAGAAAATAAATTTGGACACAGTGTTTTTTTGGATACAAATGCTTACAAATAACACAGAGCTGTCCGATCCGGCTGGAAAATGCAACAGAAATGTAGAACCAAGTGTTATCAAGCTGAGATCCAAATTTTGTAACAATACCACAAAAAATGAATATTTTACACAGCTTTGTTCTCAGGTTGTTCCCAGGCGTTTTGGAACTGTGCCAAATTGTGCCAAATGGCACAGTTTGGAAAAACATCTGTAACTTTTGAATAATTCAATGTAGAATCTTCATTTTGGGCTCTAATGAAAGGTCACACTCAGGGCTGTGTCTGTGTGTGTGTGTGGGGGGGGGGGTTGTCCCCCCCCCGCTAAAAAAGACGGGAGTTCGGCCCTCGCCACATGATGGATTACACTCCTTACATGTTTTCACAGCGCCCCCCCCCCCTCGCTACTGTGTGTGTGTGTGTGGGGGGGGTTGTCCCCCCCCCTCGCTGCAGAAGAGGGCCATCGCTACATGAAGGAATAGACTCATATGCTTCCCACCGCGGACCGGGGGCATTCGGACCGTGAACGCCCCCCCCGCTCCTCTTCTGCAGCGGGGGGGGGGGGGGCGTTCACGGTCCGAACACGGCAAATGAACCGTTTATCGTGGCGCACGCACTTCGTACTTCGTGCGCAGTACAGTTGTAATTTACCGATCGGTCAAAAGTCATTTTTGGATTACAGTTTTCCGGGAGAAATAATAATTTAGCTTATAACACCTTACCTCTTCACAGCAGCAGAGTCGTGGCGAACTTCTCTTCCCCATTGTAAGACGAACGCGACGCTGCTCGGCTCGTGGATCCCGATCAAAACATAATTCCATTATTGCGGTTTTGGTGAATGATTTACGACCTTTGTCGTCGGCCTCCGTTGGTCTATGATGACGGAAGAGAATCCTAAACGTCTATTCTGCTGGAATGAGTGCAGGTCCCACTTGTGGGTGTTCTCCATGCTGCTGGGTCTGTATTAGATTCGTCCAGCGTCCTTTGTTTTCATCTGTTGCAACAGTAAATCTCTCTTCACTCTGCCTGAATTTCTGTGCTTCAATTGGCTTCTGCGTTCACAGTAGGTGGGTCCTCCTTCCTAGATTTTCATTCATTGGCTCTTCAAGGTTTCAGAAACCCAAATCAAGGCTCTTATTAGTCGAATGAGAGGTCAATCAGATGAACTAATCTGTTCGCGGCTGTCTCTGCAGTTTTTTTTTTGAGTGGCGCTTGGACGCCACTACATCACCATCACCACCATCATGCGTCATGCGTCCAAGCGCGCACGAGGGCACTCTTGTGCGCCCTCGTGCGTCATAGGACGCAGAGACTTGCCCGCCCGCGGAACAACGGAGTGCAAGTGGTTAAATGGTTGAGCAAAAGTGTCTAATGTTTTTCTAAACAAGACTTCAGAGTCAACAGAGTGGAGATAAAAAAGGCAAGGCATTCCATAATTTAGATGCTGCATCCTGAAGCATTTGGTCACCACAGGTTTTTAAATTGGTTCTGGGGACCACTGATAATTGCTGGTTCGAAGACCAAAGGAACTGAGAGGGGAGTGGGAGTGAATTAGGTCTGTGATATGTGGTGGTCCATTGCTATGCAGAGCTTTAAAAGTCAGAACTAAAATCTTATATTGCGCTCTAGAAGAAACTGGATGCCAATCTTAGAAAGAGTTGTTGCTACGCAATTATTTGACCACCTGCAGGGAAATGGTTTACTTGAAGAGTTTCAATCTGGGTTTAGAATCCATCATAGTACTGAAACAGCCTTAGCGAAGGTCACTAACGACCTCCTCATTGCATCTGATAATGGACTAGTTTCTGTACTTGTCCTTTTAGATCTTAGTGCAGCTTTTGATACTATTGATCATAATATTCTACTTGATAGATTAGAACACTATGTTGGACTTAATGGAACTTCGTTGCAGTGGTTTAGATCTTATTTATCTGATAGGTTCCAGTTTGTTCATGTAAATGATGAGTTTTCTTTCAGCTCAAAGCTTAGTCATGGAGTTCCACAGGGATCTGTGCTAGGCCCTACTCTTTTTAGTTTATATATGCTTCCGTTAGGCAACATTATTAGAAAGCACTGTATACATTTTCATTGTTATGCAGATGACACACAATTATACCTGTCAATGAAGCCAGATGATACTAATCAATTAGCCAAGTTAGAAGCCTGTCTTAAGGAAATCAAAGCTTGGATGACTTGTAATTTCCTGCTATTAAATTCAGATAAGACTGAAGTCATTCTTGTTGGTCCAAAAAACCTTAGAAATTCCTTTCCAAATCAAACTTTCAGTTTGGACGCAGTTACTCTTTCTCTTAATAGCTCTGTGAGGAACCTTGGAGTTATTTTTGATCAGGATTTGTCCTTCAATTCACATATTAAATTTGTTTCTAAGACTGCCTTCTATCATTTGCGTAATATTGTCAAGATTAGGAGCATCTTGTCTCAGAGTGATGCTGAGAAGCTGATCCACGCTTTTGTTAGCTCGAGATTAGATTATTGTAATTCTTTATTATCAGGCTGTCCTAAAACATCTTTAAAAAGTCTTCAGCTGATCCAAAATGCTGCAGCAAGAGTTTTAACAGGTACTAGAAAGAGAGATCATATCTCTCCGGTTCTGGCCTCCCTTCATTGGCTTCCCATAGAGTTTAGAATTAAGTTTAAAATCCTTCTTCTCACTTACAAAGCTCTAAACAATCAGGCTCCTTTTTATTTAAAAGATCTGATACTACCGTATTATCCTAACAGAGCACTACGCTCTCAAAATGCAGGATTACTTGTAATACCTAGAATCTCCAAAAGTACAATGGGAGGCAGAGCCTTCAGTTATCAAGCTCCTCTCCTGTGGAATCAGCTGCCAATCTGGATTCGGGAGTCAGACTCGATCTCTGTTTTTAAGAATAGGGCTAAAACCTACCTTTTTGATCTAGCCTACAATTGGGGAGGGATCATGTGTTTCTGAACCCTCCCTTAGTTATGCTGCTAATAGGTTTAGTCAGCCGGGGGACCTCCAGTAATGCACTGGGCCTCACTCTTTTCCTCACTCTCTATGAAATATTTTTTTTTTTGCTGGTCATTAACATTTGTTTGTTCTCTCCCATAGATTGAGTCCCCATCGTGCTGTTTGCTCTCTACATGTCTGTTCTTTTCTTCTTCTCTATCCCCTCACCCCCCAGCCAGTCGCAGCAGATGACTGCCCCTCCCTGAGCCTGGTTCTGCTGGAGGTTTCTTCCTGTTAAAAGGGAGTTTTTCCTCTCCACCGTCGCCAAGTGCTTGCTCACAGGGGATCGCCTGATTGCTGGGGTCTTTCTGCAACTGTGGGGGTCCCCCCTACAGTTGATAGTGCTATGAGATGACTGTTGTTGTGAAATGGCGCTATATAAATAAAGTTGAATTGAATTGAATTCAATGCAGATCATATAAAACTGGAATAATGTGACATCTCCTACTGGGTTTAGTCAAAAGTCTTGTAGTAGAATTTTGAGCAGTCTGAACTCACTTCATAGGCACTTTATTCAGATAGCGAAAAAAGGGAATTGCAGCAGTCCAAACAAGTTGAAATAAAAGCATGGACAACCATTTTTATCCCAGTCAATGGTTTTCAATTTAGCAATGTTTAAGTGGAACAACGAAGAGCTGGTCAACTGCCTAGTGTGGGAATTGAGAGACAGGAAGCTATAAAAGAAAACACAAAGGCTGAGTACAGAAGTTTTCATGGAAGCAGCAAGTTGACCAAAAAATGATTGCAAGGAATAGCACTATCTGGTGCAATAATAAGAGTTTCAGTTTTGTTTTCTTCTAATTAATTGACCAAGAGGAAGTAAATAAAACGGGACCTAAAACTGAGCCTTTGGGCATCCCACATAACAGAGGAGAATTATTCGATAAAAATTGATTAATAGACACAAAAAACTTAAGTTGAGTACAAGGAGAACCAATCCAGAGCAGACCCAGAAGCTCCCACAGAGTGGTTCAGTATATCAATAAGACTTTTATGATCTACTGTATCAAAGGCCAAACTAAGGCTAATAAAAGTAATACTGAAAAATCAACAATGTCAACAGGCATAACAATGTCATTAGTGACTTTGATAAGAGAGGGTTCTATTGAATGGACCTTATGGAAACTGGATTGAATTAGAAGTAAGGAAGATAGAACATTGGTATTTCCTGAATTCTTCCTGGCTTGTGCTTACTTAGTGTGTGATGAAATAAAATATTTACGACATTATATAACAAATGATCTCTCTGATAAGGACATTTATAGGCAGTCTTATAAATTATACTGTATGCACAAGCCAATATGTTGGCTCATAAATTTAGTATTGTGTAAAGAAAGCCTTCTCCTTTTAAAGGACTTTGACCTATATTGTGTACTGTCCTCTTGTAGCATTTTTACATAAAAGGCAGTTTGCAGAGAGTTACTGTGGCTTATAACAATAGTATGAGACTGCTGTTGAAAGTCCCAAGAAGTTGCAGTGCAGGCCAATTGTTTATCTTCATGTTTAACTTGTTCTGCTATTTTACAGAATCTTATATATACAGTGGTGTGAAAAAGTATTTGCCCCTTTCCTGATTTTTCATTTTTTTGTATGTTTGTCACACTTAAGTGTTTCAGATCATCAAACAAATTTAAATATTAGACAAAGATAACACAAGTAAACACAAAATGGAGTTTTTAAATGGTGTTTATTATTAAGGAGAAAAAAAAATCCAAACCTATATGGCCCTGTGTGAAAAAGTGATTGCCCCCTAAACCTAATAACTGGTTGGGCCACCCTTAGCAGCAATAACTGCAATCAAGGGTTTGCAATAACTGGCAGTGAGTGAGTTTTTTACAGCGCTGTGGAGGAATTTTGGGACACTCATCTTTGCAGAATTGTTGTAATTCAGCCACATTGGAGGGTTTTCGAGCATGAACCGCCTTTTTAAGGTCATGCCACAGCATCTCAATCAGATTCAGGTCAGGACTTTGAGGCCACTCCAAAGTCTTCATTTTGTTTTTCTTAAGCCATTTAGAGGTGGACTTGCAGAACCCAAGTACGCTTCAGCTTGAGGTCACAAACAGATGGCCAGACATTCTCCTTCAGGATTTTTGGTAGACAGCAGAATTCATGGTTCCATTTACCACAGCAAGTCTTCCAGGTCCTGAAGCAGCAAAACAGCCCCAAACCATCACACTACCACCACCATATTTTACTGTTTGTATGATGTTACTTTTCTGAAATGCTTTGTTACTTTTATGCCAGATGTAATGGGACACACACCTTCCAAAAAGTTCAACTTTTGTCTGGTCAGTTCACAGAGTATTTTCTCAAAAGTCTTGGGGATCATCAAGAGGTTTTCTGGCAAAACTGGGATGAGCCTTTGTTCCTCTTACTCAGCAGTGGTTTTTGTCTTGGAAATCTGCCATGCAGGCCATTTTTGCCCAGTCTCTTTCTTACGGTGGAGTCATGGACACTGACCTTAACTGAGGCAAGTGAGGCCTGCAGTTCTTTGATGTTGTTGTGGGGTCTTTTGTGACGTCTTGGATGAGTCGTCGTTGTGCTCTTGGGGTAATTTTGGTCAGTCGGCCACTCCTGGGAAGGTTCACCACTGTTCCATGTTTTCGCCATTTGTGGATAATGCTCTCACTGTGGTTTGCTGGAGTCCTAAAGCTTTAGAAATGGCTTTATAACCTTTTCCAGACTGATAGATCTCAATTACTTTGTTTCTCATTTGTTCCAGAATTTCTTTGGATCGCAGCATGATGTCTAGCTTTTGAGGATCTTTTGGTCTGCTTCACTTTGTCAGACAGGTCCTATTTAAGTGATTTCTTGATTGAGAACAGGTGTGGCAGTAATCAGACCTGGGTGTGGCTAGAGAAGTTGAACTCAGCTTTCCAAAGTTGTGATAAACCACAGTTAATTTATGTTTTAATGGGGGGGAATCGCTTTTTCACACAGGACCATGTAGGTTTGGATTTTTTTTTACCCTTAGTAATAAACGCCTTAATTTCAAATCTGCATTTTGTGTTTACTTGTGTTATCTTTGTCTAGCATTTAAATTTGTTTGATCTGAAACATTTAAGTGTGACAAAAATACAAAAAAATGAGAACTCAGGAAAGGGGCAAACACTTTTTCACGCCACTGTACAGTAGATTTTTGTGCATGATATCAAAATCTGTTCATCACATTATATTGTCTTACGAGTTCTCAATGGAGTGCTGTTGGATATGAAACCAGAATACGGAAGCACTGGCGTAGTTGTACAGTACATGAATTTTTTGCTTGTCAATGTTTAGCATTCTTTTGTCATATTTTACATTTATATATATTTTTTATATTTTACTTTTGTTTGCTCTGTGGACCCCTTTTTCTTGTTGTGTCCCTAAGTTTGAAAATTTGAATGAGACGGACCTTTTTAAATCCAAATTATTGAATGTAGAATTTTTATTCCAGACCAGAGCTTTTATTAAATGTCCCATTTTGTGTTAAACTGGTCTCACACAGTTCTGTCTGGAAACGGCCTGTGATTGTACATGTTGATGGGTCCTCATAGAGCGCTGTGCCCTTGTTGAAAATATTTTAACTGCAGCACAGCACATGAAGACAGCATACCTGACCTTATGCTGCACTTGCACCTTTTAACCAAAACGTCTGTTGTATTGGTGCCGTTGTTGAATGTGATTTAACATTTTCATCCACAATAACAGATGTATTGTGGAAAAATTGTATGAACATGCAATATACTGAATTATTTAAGGGGTAAAAATTGTAGCATCACAGTAACGCCTCACTTTTGAACTCTTTTTTTAACAGTAATTTGAATTTTAATTGAATGATATTGTATAGGCAACAATTTATACATTTCTGATTCCTTTGGATTTTAGTATCTGGTGAAATACATGTTCCTGGTTATTTCTTTAAAACTAATAAACTAGCCCACACACAGAAGCACTAAATGTCAACATTCAATCCAAAGACTGGGGAATCGTGAGGGCCCTCGATTCGGATCGTGAATCGAGGGCCCTCCAATTCGATTCGGATCGCGATTCTTGGGTCACAATTCAGTCCTATCATGATTCATCGATAATTACAATATCACGATAATCGAGTATCACAACCCCATATATCTCACATTTTTTCACCTTATTGAACCTCATGTCCCAAAATAAAACTGTTGACATATCTTTCATAAAGTAAAGTATTCTCAGGGCTTCATTTTCCGGGGAGACACGTCTTTGCACACAGGGATGGTGATGGACGGTGCTGTTTGGAAGAGACTCTCAATGCAGATATGCTGAGCTGACTCTGTGGACTCTTTTAAAAAGCAGCTGAAAACTTTTTTTGTTTAACGAGGCTTTCTGTTGAGTTTCAACTGCTTTTTAATGGTAAGTCTGATATTTTTAAATTATTTTAATCTTGTGTTTTAACTTACTTTTGTATTTTTAAAATGATTTTTAATCTATCAACTTCCTTTTATTCCATTTTATTGTGCATCGTTTTGCGACTATGTCTCTGAAAAGTGCTTCATAAATAAACTTCACTTAATTCTTGGAGAAAAAGCTCCATGCCGGTGTCTCTTTAGTTTAGCCGTTGTTAATGCTGCTCCGAGACGTGGGTGGCCCACCGTATTCAGAGTGTTTCTTTCATGCAGCGCTTCTTGCAGGTTGTGCGTCATGTCAAGGTCTTTCCTCCCATCATTGTTATAAAATCCAAAAAAGGCCGGACATTTGAGCTAACTTTGAGCTAACTGCTTCCTAACTTTCAAAAACTGGCTGCAAATCACAGAGACAAGCTATGACTTCACTTGACTGGGTGCTTCCTTTGCGCCACCTAGTGGACTGAAAATGCCATTGATTAATCGATAACCTAAAAGTATATGTGTACACTTTTTTTTTTTTTTTTACATAAAAGATTGATCCGTGTGTTTATGGATCAATGCATTGTCACCAGTGCCAAGTATGGCGATCTATCACTGAAACAATCTTTTTTCCCACCCCTACCAAAGACATACAGTGTATCAAATCTAGCAGGCTCATGTGCATAGTTAATGAAATTATAACGCTTCTAATATTTGTATAGTGGAGATTTGCTTCGCCTAACTATAATATGCCTGTGTAACATTTTCTTTATGTTCTTTGTTGACAGTTTTTGAGAGCCGGGATAAGATTGTGATAGTAATGGAGTACGCCAGCAGAGGAGAGCTCTATGACTACATCCAAGAGAGGAGGCAACTGCCGGAAACAGAAGCCAGGAGCATCTTCAGACAGATCGCATCTGCTGTACACTACTGTCACAAGGTGGATGCACGCACACACACACACACACACACACACACACACACATTCTGCAAATGCTCCACAGGAAGCATAAATAAGCCAGTCACACACAGGCACGTGCCTTATTGCCTTCTGCATTCATTGATGCATAAACAAATAATTACTTCTAAAACCAATAAATCCTAATCCTATTACTGCAGAAAAATGTGACTGAAGTTTACAGATCTCTCTGGGTTAAGAGTGAATTAATATTCATTGCAGTCACACACTGACACATTTAACAAATACTTTGTTTTAGCTCCTTTTGTCTTTCCACATTAGTGTGAGCTTTGGCCGAGAAACAAATTCTTCTTTGTGTTATTGTTTTTATCATTGTTTGTGCAAAATCCACCGCTGAGCCAGAAAAGGAATTATCTTGGAATTCTGTAAATCCTATTCATGGAGAAGTGCACTGCGGTTGGAGTGAGGATCCGTGCCTGACGGTCAGCTGAGCTGCGCGTGACACAGAGGTTTTCTTTTCCTATCGTTCTTATTTAGGAAGTTGGAACTCTTCATGAATTCCCTCACACTGGACTCGGGAGATTATCATTCAGCTCCTGTTTCTCTGGAGCGTGCAGGGAGGTGCGTTTTATGGTCCTCGGGCCTTGAATATTGTCCCAAAATAGATATGAATGTTCCAGCATGAATGAATTATTTAGTGTGCCTCAGTGGTATGCAGGGCCCATGGAAAGATTACCAAGGCTTGAAGAGAAGAATGGAAATAAGTTATTTGAAATGTGCAATGATTAAAAAAAAAAAAAATGCCCTGGGTAACCAAATTTTTCTTTTTGCATCACTTTCACACACACATACAAATGTAAAAAACAGATTTGCATGCTGGTCGTGGCTCAATCTAGATGCTGTGGCTGCCGCTACAGTCTACGGTTAATGTTTTACAAAACTGCTTGGATAACCCTTCCTTATTTTCCTATCAAAATAATAAAGTTTTTATGGTGTTGAATTGCAAGTTCCTCATCCCTAACAGGATGCTTATCTCTGCCTGTCAAAGCACACAAGCTAATGCGTGTCTGTTTACTTTCTTCTAGAATTTGGTGGTGCATCGAGACCTCAAGTTGGAGAACATCCTTTTAGACCAAGATTTCAATGTAAAGGTAGGATGAGTAACTATATGATGTTCATATAAACAGAAAGTATTAAGAATGCAAGCCTCCACCAAGGGAGCTTATGCTCTTGCTCATATTTTAATTTCTTCAGTCAACCCATTAACTTAGAGCAGACGGCGCCCTCTGCTGGTGCCCATCATAACACCCTGGCATTTGACACCCTGGCATTCGACACCCTGGCGTCCCCTCTTTGGAATCTTTTTTTTTGGGGGGGGGGGAACTGGATGCTGATAGTGATTCAGATCAACCCCAAAATCTAATTGATTGGTCTGTTGGCAATTTCCTTCCTCCTGAACAATTTTAAACCTTGTGGAAAGCCTTCCCCGAAGAGTTGAAGCTGTTATAGCTGCAAAGGATGGCTTTCCACAATGCTTAGGTGTGTGTTTCTGGGAATTTTTTACCATTCTTTCAGAAGTGCATTTGTGAGGTCAGGCACTGATGTTGGATGATGTAGCTCACGGTCTCCACTCTAATTCATCCCAAAGGTGTTCTGTTGGGTGGAGGTCAGGGCTTTGTGCAGGCCAGTCAAGTTCCTCCACCAAACTCGCTCATCCATGTGTTTATGGGCCTTGCTTTGTCCATTGGTGCCCATTCATTTGGAGGGGTGTGCCAATATTTCTGGCACTACAGTGTGTCTCCTCTGGCAAAACCTTTTCTGACCTGAGTAATAATTAGACGATTGGATTTTTATAAATGATCATGAATAATCTGACATTTAAGGCTCATTCGGAATATACTGTACACTGAGGTCTCTCATGCCAAATGGCTGTTGAGCCGTGCACAGAGAACCCAAACATTGTTGGTCTTGAAATTAACCACAATGATATTTTTAGCCTTATTTGGGTATTCTCGTAATATCATGACTGTGTATGGTCATTGTGGAATGCAGGAAAACCAGTTTTAATCCTGGCATTCACACCAGCCAATATATAAATATATATAAGCCCCATCTGTCAGAGGAAAACACTGCCTCTCACCACCTCGTTGCCCTATGATAACAACGTTTGTGGCAGGAAATGACCAAGGCTCTGTGTAATGCAACTGTGTGCCTTACATTTGTACGATAACTGATGGAATGTGTAAAGGAAACGATCCAACCCTTTTTTAAACCTTGCACATTTCACTCATCAATAAATAAACGCTTTACTAGCACTAGGAGTAGCAGATACATTTGTTATGACAAGACGGTAAAAATGCCAACACACTGGGAAGTGGCATATTTAGTGCACACTATACGCAAACTTTTTTTTTTCCAAAGTCAATCAACGTTTTGCTTTATTCCAAATGATATAATCTCTAAATCCATAAAAATGTACCCTGTCAGTTTCATAGAGTCTCTTAAACTGTGTAAGCATTCAACAGTTGGTTAATTACTGCTAAAATAACAGATATTTTTCTGTTGGACAGACGTTTACACTGCTGGATGCATGCACACACAAACACTCTGTTCGCACACATTCACTTGTCAACATTGCCACTGTTTGTATAATAACAGTGAGCTGGCTTACATGCACAATATCATCCTCTGCACCGGAGGTCCACGTTTCTCAGCACCTCTACCGTGGAAGTGTAGTTGTCGTGTCGGATATTTCTAGCACCTGTCTGCACTGATAGTGAGCTGGCGCACATGTTTATAATCTCCTCAGATAGAGAGGAGGCACACAGCATGTCTGTGTATGGCTCTCGCAGCCTCGAGTGAGTGATTGTTCCGTTACGCAAGTGTAAGCACCCTGTGTCATGGGGAGCATGTTTGCGAACATGTCCCACTCTTTAAATTATTTTCTACCTTAGTTATCGTTATTGTTTATTGTGTCCTCCTCCATTGTATTCATTATAGCCTGTCCTCCTCCTCTTCTCTGTATTGATTCTTTATGTTGACAGCACTTTGTACTGTTAATTATTCACAGCTGTGCCTTATTGCGTTGATTATCGCCTGTCTTATTTATACACCTGACGCCCTACCTGAAGAGAGAGAAATGGCATTTCAGTTCTCCTTTATGTCCTGTACATATAGTAGTATTGACAAATAAAATCTTCCCTCAGTGTGGTGTCCTCGTCAATCCTCGCCACAAGTGTCTGGAATTTATTATTGCTTCGTCTTCCATTGCTGAGCCTGTGTTCCAGCACCTATAGCTACACCACTGTATTGTTTGGCATTATTGTTGTTCTATTTAGTTTCTGTTTTCAGCCCTTGTGCTGCTTTATTTTGTAATAAATATGCCAAAGCGTCACCCCACATTTGAGTCCGTCATTAAGCCCTAAAGGGGCAAACCTGACAGCCTGGTGTTTTTGGCCTGTGTCTTCTTCCTTGTGCACACTTAGACTGGCAAAAGCTCTGCATACTGGCAATATTTTTTGGCTTTTAAAAGGAGTTGCTTTGAAATGTTGTTTTTTCACCACATGACTAAAAGTTTGCAGAACATACTCACGACAAAGGAATTTGTTAATAAGTTTTGACTGAGGTTTGTGTTTGGAGTGCCAGCTATGAGGTCGTTATGTCATGTATGACTCAGACTCATCCATGTCACATAAGCACTTTTTTCACTAAAAATAAATGTGCACAGATATATTTTTAGGTTTTCTGACCATCTTCTTAAACTAGAGAATGACTGGCCCCATTAGCTTCACATGTGGACAGTATTGTTGCACAATGTATGATTAATTGTACTAAATAGTTCAGATTGGGAGCTCCATTAATTCTTGTGTTGGGTGTAGATGGGATCAGACAGGATTGTAATGCCTGAACAATGCACGCTTCTAATGTCATTCATTTCCTCTCTTCCTCTGCAGCTGGCTGACTTTGGCCTTTCAAACAATTTCCAGAAGGGCAGCCTGCTGCAGACCTACTGTGGAAGTCCACTCTATGCAGCGCCAGAAATAGTGAAAGGGCTGCCGTACCAGGGGCCAGAGGTTGGTCAACAAAGTGACTTCATGAACTGTTTCAGCCTGGGGCTGTGAGGATATCAGATTTTCACTGCATTATTATTGTCACAACAATATTGTAGTATCTACAGAAAATGAGAGGGGTATTAGTCAAGTTATTATTATTTATTGTGAGTTTGTTCATAATTATTGTGTATATATAACTGTACAAAAGTGTACAAAAATAGGGATGCACTACACCCATGTTAAAAAAAAATAATTTCACCAATAGCTGTTTATTTTAGTTTCATTGTCATCTATTCCCTCTTTAATACAAGAAAAACAAAGAAATATGCATAATAAAATAGCTAAACATTTTAAAAGTATTTAAATCCTTTATTATACCATATTTGAATGACAACAAATTTAGTCATAATGTGGAAGATGTGAAAATGACGAGGCAGAGTTCTTTCTCAGAGTCAGCTTTATTCACATCTCCATCATTTCAAAGCAGAGAAAAAAGAGAGTGAAACAGTAAACTCTCGTCCTTAAATATCAGGGACTTCACACCTCATAGATCACATGTCACACAGACCACCTTGCATAATAAAGAAAGTCACAATGCATTTCACCACCTTGCATAATAAAGACAGTCACAATGCATTTCTCCCCATGATATCACTTCCACTGTCTCCCATGCATCCTTTCCTTAATCCCTTAATTGACCCCCCACAGTCTCCAGCCTTGCATACCAAGGCTAAGATTCCTGCCTTTGTTCTGACCTAAAATGTGAGTCACAAAACCGGTCCAACAGGTCCCATGTGTGTTCACCACACAAGCCCCCCCAGCATTTTAGAAAAACAGAACAACAAGAAGATAACCACATGCATGCCGTGATAGCACCAATACACATCAGTCCACATGCTGGATAGGCTTCAGCCTCCTGCCGAATCTGCTGTAGCTGGGGTTCACCGTCTCTGCGGCGCTGTCACGCTGGGGGTTTGCCGTCTGGGGGCGGAAACCCTTTGTCAGTCTCTGTGGGTGTTCTGGGGAAACATTACTTTGGGAAACATTACTGTGTGAAACCCTCCGTGGTGGTCTACCTCGCCGCGGGGCCTTTGCCAACAGCAGTTCCTCATCTGCCACCACAAAAGCGGGTTTAAGTCTGTTTATGCCAATTTTCTCTTTCCTACCCCCCAAATCTAGCAAAAACTGCTTGTCCCCTGTTTCTAGCACTCTGAATGGTCCGTCATAAGGCGGCCGCAACGGGGTTCGATGCGCATCGTGTCTAACAAAAACAAACTCTGTGTTCTTCAAAGTTTTAGGCACAAAAACGCGCGGAAAACTGTGGTGCGCGGGGCTGGGCAGCATGCTTGATTCTATGTTACTCTGCAACAGCTGAGACGGGGAGGTGTTTGGCGCAGGGTTATCTGGGAGAAACTCCCCAGGCAGCCGGAGTGGCTGCGCAAACACGAGCTCCGCTGGTGAGGCTTCTAGATCCTCTTTAGGTGCAGAACGGAACCCCAATAACACCCATGGTAACTTGTCAACCCAATTTGTATCCATCAGTGACGCTCTGAGAGCCGCTTTCAATGACCTATGAAAATGTTCGCATAACCCGTTAGCCTGCTGATTGTACGCAGTTGTACGGTGAATTGTGACACCCAGGCTGCGGGCCATTGTCGACCAAAGCTCGGAAACAAATTGAGGGCCTCTGTCGGACGTAATGCCCGACGGAATGCCGAAGCGTGCCACCCAAGCTGTTAAAAATGCGTGCGCCACTTCCTCGGCTGTGGTTGATGCCAGCGGGACCACTTCAGGCCAGCACGTGGTGCGGTCCACCATTGTCAGAAGATGTGTGCACCCCTGTGACAGCGGGAGGGGTCCAACGAGGTCCACATGAACGTGATCGAACCTCTTGGCCGGAATGTGAAACTGTTCCAAAGGAGCCCTCGTGTGCCTGTGTACTTTGGCTCGTTGACACGCCGTGCAGGCTGCTGCCCACTCTTTGACCTGTTTGCGGAGGCCCGGCCACACAAATTTCTCTCAAACCATTTTGACCGACGCGCGCACTCCAGGGTGTGCCAAAGAATAAACCGAGTCAAAAATGCGGCGGCGCCACACGGCCGCCGTCCAGTGGAGACATCGCAGATTAGGGGGGGGCATACCGTCTTGCAGCACCCTGCTCTCCAGCCGTAACCCTGTTGGTCCAGACTGGGGCGCGCGCACGTCCGCGTCATTAACCTGCTCCGCAGCCATGGCTGCATAATCTACCCCTACGCTGACTGGGGCCGCCACGGCGTGCGAGAGGCAATCTGCCACTACATTGAGTTTGCCCGCCACATGCTGAATATCAGTGGTAAACTCTGATATCGCGGTCAGCTGTCTCTTCTGCCGGCCTGACCACGGTTCAGAGACCTTGGCCATCGCGAATGTTAGGGGTTTGTGATCAATGAACGCGGTGAAAGCGCGTCCTTCCAACCAGAACTGAAAGTGGCGGATGGCCAAATGGAGAGCGAGCAGCTCCCTGTCGAACGCGCTGTATTTACGTTC
The DNA here is from genome assembly GCA_020510985.1 of Pholidichthys leucotaenia. Lineage (NCBI taxonomy): Eukaryota > Metazoa > Chordata > Actinopteri > Cichliformes > Pholidichthyidae > Pholidichthys > Pholidichthys leucotaenia. The sequence continues at coordinate 321,699,362 of CM035843.1, read as the reverse complement.
GCTATCGCGCAAGGTCCTGCTGAAAAATGCGAGGGGCTGCCAAACCTCGGCTACATGTTGCTCCGCCACCGCCCCTATGGCCACCTCTGACACGTCAGTGGTGAGCGCTATGCGGACCGTTGGGTCTGGGTGTGCCAACAGTGCAGCCTTTGCCAAGGCTGCTTTCACCTCTGAGAACGCTTGGTCCCGCTCCGGGGACCACTCGACCTTATCCACGGGTTTCTTTTTTTTTTGAGCGCGGCATACAGCGGCTGCATGAGTTGCGCCGCGCGGGGGAGAAAACGGTTATAAAAATTCACCATTCCCCAAAACTCCTGCAATGCCCTGACTGTCTGTGGCCGGGGAAAATCTGCCACAGCGCGCACTTTGTCAGGCAGTGGAACTGCTCCTTCGGGGGAGACGCGGTGTCCCAAAAAATCGATCTGCGCCACCCCGAACTGACACTTCGCTGGGTTGATTATTAACCCGTGATCTCCCAACCTTTGAAAAACTGTGGCCAGGTGTTTTTCGTGTTCGTCTTTGGACGCGCTGGCTACTAAAATATCGTCCAGGTAGACGAACACGAAAGGGAGATCGCGAAGCACCGCGTCCATCATGCGTTGGAACGTCTGAGCAGCCCCTTTAAGTCCAAATGGCATGCGTAAAAACTCGAATAAACCAAACGGAGTTATTACCGCTGTTTTGGGTATGTCCTCAGCGCGCACTGGGACTTGGTGGTAACCGCGGACCAAGTCTATTTTAGAAAAAATGCGCACCCCTGCCAAATGAACCGAAAAATCTTGGATATGTGGGATTGGGTAGCGGTCATGCGCTGTAGCGTTGTTTAACCTGCGGAAATCCCCGCAAGGGCACCATGATCCATCGGCTTTCGGGACCATATGTGGGGGGAAGCCCACGGACTGTTTGAACGTCGGATAATGCCCAACCTCTCCAGGTTGGCGAACTCCTCGCGCGCTATGGCTAGTTTAACTGTGTCCAAGCGCCGAGCTTTTGCAAAAACGGGCGGTCCGGTAGTGGTAATAAAATGCTCCACCCCGTGCTTAGCGACTGTTGCCGAAAAAGTGGGGACAGTGAGTGCTGGGAACTTTTCAGCTTTTTCAGCTTCTCCTGACACTGTTTGGCAGTACGGATGTGCCCTTGGGAACCCATTTGCTCGGACACCTGCTGGTATATTTTTTCATTTCGAGTAGATCCGTCCAACTCGCGCTGGATGCGATCGTCGGCTAATATAGAAAGAAAATTGCGCACCTCCTAATATATAATATTAGGCGTATATTATTATATAAGTATATTATACAGTATATTGATATAATATACTGTATTAAAGGGGCGCACTGTGTTCACTGGCTGAACAACTACAAATGGCGGTCGTGGAGTAAATTCAGCAGAAAAAGTCGCTTTCGTGACGTTACGACCTGACCAATCAGCGGCGACCAGTCTCTTAAAGTCATATCACAGCCATACTCAGCCCTACTCAGCTCGGTTAGACCCTGCCCTGGATCAGGTACTAAAAAAGTACCTGCTAACCGGTGCTGGGGCTAATGGAAAATGCTCAAACGCGGGCTGAGTGGTGCGGTGTAGGGCTAAGTGAGGCTAGTGGAAAAGGGCCTTAAGTAACTGATAAAGGATCCATGGTGTATACGTCTTAACATTTGCATATATTTTATTGAGTATTTGTAGTATGCTACATTCTATTGTTATTAAGTTCCTGGTCTTTAATTGATTGCAGGTATAAAGTGCATTTCACTGGGCATTGTACTAGGTATAATTGCTTATGTTCCCTGCACCCTTAAAGTGAGATGTGTTGTATTGATAACAAATGAAAATCAGACCATACCTGGGTCTTAAGGCATAAAATTTTAGCCTCTTACCACGTTGCTGCTGTTTGGATAAAGTTTTGTATGTCAGAGCCATAATTTCATGCAGGCTGTTGGGTCTCCGTTCTATATTTAACTTGGCTTGCAGTTGACAGATTTTGCCCAAGAAAACAGTGACGACCCATGACCCAAACCAAAAACAAGCTGCCGCAAAAAAAGTTGCCGAGTTCTTTGGGATTTATTGTTTCTCTTAGTGTTTGCTTTCCTTTCTATAGAGACAAAGTGAGACAAAAATTTGAGTAAAAGAAGTGCTTGATTACTTGCATAATATTATTGTCTGTTTATAATCAACGCAATATCAAGATTGTAATTTTTAATATGTCATTTATCATCAGTAGCAGTACATCTGTAAAGTATTCACAGCGCTTCACTTTTTCCACATTTTATGTTACAGCCTTATTCCAAAATTGATTAAATTCATTTTTTCCCTCAAAATTCTATGCACAATACCCCATTATGACAATGTGAAAAGTTTTTGGTTTTTTTAGATTTTTGCAAATTTATTGAAAAAAATCTAATAAATCACATGTACATAAGTATTCACAGCCTTTGCCATGAAGCTCAAAACTGAGCTCAGGTACATCCTGTTCCCACTGATTATCCTTGAGATGTTTCTACAGCTTAATTGGAGTCCACCTGTGGTAAATTCAGTTGATTGGACATGATTTGGAAAGACACACACCTGTCTGTCAGGTCCCACAGTTGATGGTTTGTGCTCTGACATGCGCCAAGCATGAAGTCATAGGAATTGTCTGTAGCTCTCCAAGCTGTGTTGGGCAAGTTACTAAAAAATAGTAACTAGTTACAATTACTAGTTACTTATTTTAAAAAGTAACTGAGTTACTTACTAGTTACTGCATGATTAAACTAACTAGTTACTCGGAAAAGTAACTTTCACGTTACTTTTAAATGCATTCTTAAATCATCTTGCACACATAGTAATTTAATTAATGGATTTCATTACAAGCTTATTAATGCCATGCTGAAAACAGCTTTTAGAACATGTTCAGTCTGCTTTATCCTGCTTTGAGAGCTCTTATTGTTGAAAAAAATTTAAGAAAATCAACACGAAATTGTCAGTAATTTCCTCATTTTGGAGTGAGAAATAGTTTGTGGTGTGAGAGAGAGGGAAAAAGAGTGAGAATCACTCCAAAAAAGTAAGTTGGCAACACTGCATAAAGCTCTTTAAATGTTTCTTACCTTTATGATTATAGATTTAATTCAATGTGCAGTGATCCAAAAAAAATGTCCATTATCCACAGTCCAAATGTCTGCTGTGAAAGACACATGATCCAGTCCCTTAACCCCTTGCACTCTGGTCAGTTTCCCTAAAAACGCCAAAAAATAACGTACCCAAAGTAAATCAAAAGCTGTTCGCAGCATCTTCATGGGGTTGGTCTCATTTAAAAGAAAACACTTGGAATTTTTTGGCAAAACAGTCATAATCTCTCTAAGTGCTCCTGCCAATGAGTAACAGTCATCTAAACATACTGAACTTGAAGAAAAAATTTTTTCACCTGGGTGTTTTTTTGGATACAAATGCTTGCAAATAACACACAGCTGTCAGATCCGGCTGGAAAATGCAACAGAAATGTAGAACCAAGTGTTATCAAGCTGAGGTCCAAATTTGGTAACAATACCACAAGAAATGAATATATTACACAGCTTTTTTCTCAGGTTGTTCCCAGGCGTTTTTGAACTGTGTCAAACTGTGCCAAACTGTTTTTAAACTGTGCCAAACTGTGCCATTTGGCACAGTTTGGCAAAACATCTATAACTTTTGAATGCTTCAACATAGAAGCTTCATCTTGGGCTCTAATGAAAGGTGATAGCCCAAACTGTGCCAAATGGCAGAGTTTGGTACAGTTTGGAAAAACGTCTAGAACTTTTGAATGCTTCAACATAGAAGCTTCATCTTGGGCTCTAATGAAAGGTGACACTCAGGGCTATCTTGTTAGATAGCCCAAAGTTTGGCACGGTTTGGAAAAACGTCTAGAACTTTGAATGCTTCAACATAGAAGCTTCATCTTGGGCTCTAATGAAAGGTGACACTCAGGGCTATCTTGTTAGCTATCCAGAAACACTGTCAGTAGTAATGACGCAGAGAAAATGAAGTTTCAATTCTAAACACGCTTTACTGAACAGAAATGTCAATATACAAAACATACTATTTACAAACGACAAATTCAATTCAATTCAACTTTATTTATATAGCGCCATTTCACAACAACAGTCATCTCATAGCACTATCAACTGTAGGGGGAACCCCCACAGTTGCAGAAAGACCCCAGCAATCAGGCGATCCCCTGTGAGCAAGCACTTGGCGACGGGATATTTTACAAGTTGACAGCAATACCCTCTCAATCAAATATAATTTTCTAATCCTACTCATCATCATACTGATTCCTAGAAAATGTGTCAAGATTTTGCTGAGGCGGTCATGCATATCCGTGCCTCTCTTCTGCTCATTGGCCTCTTCTGCTGCTGGGCTACTGAGGTGAAGGGCCCAGCTGATCGGGAGAAACTTTGTCCTGGTCATTACACTCTTGGGGAAAGGAAGGCTGTACAGGTGTCCCCCTCGCCAGTAATCACTGAAGGATTTGCACTTGACTAAACCCATGTAAATAATCAGGCCAAAAAATGAGAGCAGGTCGGAGCGTGTGAGGTCAATCCAGGGGCTGGTGGGTGTGTTGTAGTGTGCAGAGCCATGTAGGTTGGTGTTCTCAACAATGTGGTCTAGCACAGATGGAGTGAAAAATAACTCAAACAACTGAACGGGGGTGTATGAAGCTGTTGTAATTAGCTGAGGTCCAGGTGGATTTTTGGGATGAAAAATGGACTGTGGTGGAATGATGTCAGGGGTGTCGGAATCATGCCACCTCTCCTCAGCTGATGAAGGGCCGGCCGATGTCCCAGGCTGAGGGCTGCCATCACCACTCTCGCCTCCTCTTCCTCTCCTGCTACCTCCTCTTCCTCTCCCCAGTGGTGTCCCTCTTTTTGGGGTAGGGGTTTCCTCTTCTGACGAGCTCGCCTGCAGCTCCCTTCTTCTGCGCTTGCTGGCAGAGTGCTCGTCTGGCACCCACTCCTCACCAGAGTCTTCATCTGAAGTTTGTCTATTATGTGAAAATAAAGTCATTTACAAAGTTCAATTTTTATTTTTCACTATTCTCCTATTTTCCCAGAGTTCACATACACAGCACAGTTCCTGTTTTTTGTTGTTGTTTTTTTTTTTACAAGAAAAAATAGCCTAAAGTGCAATAAAAATTATACTAAAACATTATTACATTTCTAGAGGGTAACAAACAACCCACTGGGAGGAGACCCCGGGGCAGACCCAGGACTCGGTGGAGAGACTGTGTCTCCCAGCTGGTCTGGGAACGCCTTGGTATCCTCTCTGGAGAGCTGGAGCAGGTGGCTGGGGAGAGGGAAGTCTGGGTTTCTCTGCTTGAACTACTGCCTCCGCGACTCGGACCTCCGGAAAAGCGGTAGAAGATGGATGGATGGATGGATAACAAACAACCCCCCCACACACACACACAAAAAACATGCCACGTAAAAAATGTGTGGCCTTTTTTTACAAGAAAAAATAGCCTACAGTGCAATAAAAATTATGGTAAAATAGCTATCTGCAATGCAGAGGATAACACCCCCCCCGCCCCGCTACAGAGGAACTCTGCACACCAAAAAACTTGTGGCCATGACGCACCGTTGGAATTACCGATCGGTCAAAAGTGATTTTTATTACTATTTTCATCGATAAAGAATAATTTAGCTTATAACACTTACCTGTCCACAACAGCAATACGTTCCTCATTGTCAGACGAACATGAAGCTGGTCCAGTTGTAACGGACTTGTGCTTCTGGTCACCCGACCCGGTCAAAACATCTCTGCTTCCACGCTTGCAGTTTTGGCGAACCATTTTTCCAAACAAATAATCCAAAAAAGACTGGCTGATGCTACCGTTCCGCACAGGTCTCAATGTCAGTCACCCAGCGGCTTAGGCAAAAGAGATTTTATGCAGGGAGACGCACGTCAACTGTCAAACTTCTCTGCTTCAATTGGCTCGTATTCGCAGCCGTTGGTAGGCAGGTCCTTCTTGCTAGGTTTTCAGTCATTGGTTCTTCAAGGTTTCAGAAACCCAATTCAAGGCTCTTATTAGAGGTCAATCAAATTTAAACCAATCATACACTCCTTTGGCTTTCTGTTCACGGCTGTGTGAAAAGAAAGCTGAACAATGCAGCTTTTTTTTTTTTTTCCGCACGCTCTCAGACGCACAGTGCGTTCTAGGACGCACAGGGGCACACTGGGACGCAGAGATGTGCCCGCCCGCGGTACACCGGAGTGCAACAGGTTAAATTCCTTTTGGAGAGCAAAATCCATTTTTAATAATCTTTATCCAGGTAGCAAGTAAATGTGTTTTACCTTCGGTGGATCACAGTCTCAGCTGTCTGATGGAAAATGACTGTTATCAGATCTTCATTCTGTAACGACATACAGTATCTGACAATCAGTCGGTTTAACCCTTGCTGGGTCACAAACTGTTCAGATCCATACCTGTGCTTGAAATCCAGCGTGGCTGTTCAGATAACGTAAATCCACTAATAACATGGTGCTAGCATAGCATAGCACTAGCTTTGATGTTGTTGTTGTTCAGGCGCTTCAGACGATTGCAGTTGGTCTCACATGGCCCACGAATATGCTTTTGTCCTTAACCGCGACAAAAGAAAAACTAGAAAAGCACTCAGAGAGTGCAGACCTCCGCCTAGTGCCGCAGTTCCCCCCATACAGTGTTTGTGTGTACGTTTTCAGATTCCTTGACCATGAAAACATATGACTAGCAATTGGATTCACAATGATAGTATTAGTGGTTCAGTAGTTATTGACGAAAATGGCATTTTCCGTAATGGCGGTTTAGTGCCACAGTTCCCCCCATACAGTGTTTGTGTGTACGTTTTCCGATTCCTTGACCATGAAAACACGATTAGTGGTTTAGTAGTTATTCACGAAAATGGCATTTTGCGTAATGGCAGTTTTCTTGTGGACAGTGATCCGGATCACCACCAAAATCTAATCATCTGTAGGATACCCCATTTCTGACAATCTGTGAAAATTTCATGAAAATCCGTCCATAACTTTTTGAGTTATCTTGCTAACAAACAAACAAACAAACAAACAGACAGACAAACCAACGCCGATGATCACATAACCTCCTCCTTTGGCGGAGGTAATAATCTATTTCCACAAAAACAAAGTAGCTTCTTCTTTTCCCAGCAGGAGCAAACTCCATTTGTGGCTGCTGGCTGCAGCTGTGAAAAAGCTCTTTGCAACGTTGACTGATGGCACGTTAGCTGTGTAGGGTCAGTTTGTATTTATTTGTGCTAAAAATATGTATCCATATTAATATAAAAGACCGGAGTGGTGGCTCAGTTGGTAGAGCATCCGCCCCACACCCGGGAGGCAGGGGTTCAAATCCCAGCCGGGTCATGCCGAAGACCATATAAAAGTGGAACTTCCTGCCGTCCAGCTTGGTGCTCAGCAATAATGGAATGGAGAAGGGAAATCTGTGGCGGCGCCTTGCATGGCAGCGGCCCTCTGATTCTGCACTGGGGTGTGTGTGATTGACACTGTAGATAGGTAAAGCACAATCTCGTTCTACTGTACATGATTGGTTGTACAGTTGAATGACAAGGGTGATAAATCGAGTAATGCGACTAACGTATCTGATCAAATTTCAGTAACTGTAACGCATTACTGAATTTTTTAACAGTAATTTTGTTACACAGCACGTTACTGCAAAAGTAGTGGTGTTACAGTAACGTGTAACTCCCAACACTGCTGCCGTGACAGTCAGGGAGGTGACCAAGAACCCGATGGTCACTCTGTCAGAGCTCGAGCTTTCCTCTGTGGAGAGAGGAGAACCTTCCAGAAGGACAGCCATCTCTGCAGCAATCCACCAATCAGGACTGTATGGTAGAGTGGCCAGACGGAAGCCACTCCTTAGTAAAAAGCACATGGCAACATGCCTGGAGTTTGCCAAAAGGCACCTGAAGGACTCTGACCATGAGAAATAAAATTCTCTGGTCTGACGAGACAAAGACTGAACTCTTTGGCGTGAATGCCAGGTGTCATGTTTGGAGGAAACCAGGCACCACTCATCACCAGGCCAATACCATCCCTACAGTGAAGCATGGTGGTGGCAGCATCATGCTGTGGGGATGTTTTTCAGCAGCAGGAACTGGGAGAATAATCAGGATAGAGGGAAAGATGAATGCAGCAATGTACAGAGACATCCTGGATGAAAACCTGCTCTAGAGCACTCTTGACCTCAGACTGGAGCGACTGTTCATCTTTCAGCAGGACAACGACCCTAAGCACACAGCCAAGATATCAAAGGAGTGGCTTCAGGACAACTCTGTGAATGTCCTTGAGTGGCCCAACCAGGGCCCAGACTTGAATCCAATTGAACATCTATGGAGAGATCTGAAAATGGGTGTGCACTGATGCTTCCCATCCAGTCTGATGGAGCTTGAGAGGTGCTGCAAAGAGGAATGGGTGAAACTGCCCAAAGATAGGTGTGCCAAGCTTGTGGCATCATATTCAAAAAGACTTGAGGCCATAATTGCTGCCAAAGGTGCATCAACAAAGTATTGAGCAAAGGCTGTGAATACTTATGTACATGTGATTTCTTAGTTTTTTTTATTTTCAATAAATTTGCAAAAATCTCAGAGAAAAAAAAAACAACTTTTTTCACATTGTCATTATGGGGTATTGTGTGTAGAATTGTGAGGGGAAAAAATGAATGTAATCCATTTTGGAATAAGGCTGTAGAACCATGACAAAACCAGGAATTCTGCTCTCTACCAAAAAATCCTGAAGGAGAATGTCTGGCCATCAGTTCATGAAGCCCTCCACTATGACTGAATTTAAAGCAGAACTGAACCCACCTTTTGGCGCAAAAAGTAGAATAGCAGATTAATTCCTTATTACCTATTGTATTTTTCAACACATAAAAGAAATTTTTAGGCCGTGCGATGGCCAAGCTATAAGCCGATAAACTTTTGCCTCTGGCTGGCAGTGCCAAACAAACCGGAAGTAGTGCAGACGACGCTGCGTGACATCACGAGTGTGATCCCTAACCAAAACAACAATGGCAGATGATAGCAGTTCCAGCAGTCAAGAACACCAGAGTTTTCAGAGTGAAGAGGCATTCAGGATCGGTGACGAGACAGAGGAGGATGCAGGAGTGTGGCAGGTGGCAGGCGTGCACAAGGGCGAGCCCGGGAGACAGAGACCTAATGCACCTGTGACAGCAGCTGGCAAACGGCGATGCAGAGGCGAGGTCCGCCGCCGGGGAATACACCTGTGCACAGGGGAGAGACTGGAAAGGCAAAGGTAGGTATGCTTACACTGTAGATCTTGCTGGGAGATGAGGGGGTTCCTCTGCAGCAAGAGGGCTGAAGGAATCAGACGGCTTCATGCCGAAGCCCAGGGCAGAGTGGCTTATATCCCACGCTGCTGACGAGGCGCAAGTGTGCGCGCAGCTGGCGCCGCTAATGAGCGGCGAGTTGTAACATATCCAGCCTGTGTTGTGTTGTAGCTTAGTTTGTCACATTTTGTCTTAGTTTTGTTTTGAATTGTAATCGCTCTTGCCTGTTTTCTCTTTTGAATTCTTGGATGGAATATGGGTGGGTAATATAAGCTGCGGCTTCAGCCATTACCCATTTCGGATAACTTACGTTGAATTGTATAATCAGATGAGTCATTGTTCAATTTGACCTTGTTGTTATATCGTTCAGTTTCTTTCAACCTGTACTGTACTATCCGAAATAAATAAATTCATTCATTCATTCAAAAAATTGGGCTATGTATTACAATACTTCTACAGACTATAGTGGCAATACACATGAACAGAACTGGCCTCTGCATTTGACTGTGCTGTTTATAAATACAGTGATCCCTCACTTATCGCGTTTAATGGGGACCAGAACCGACCGCAAAAAGTGAAAAACCGCGAAGTAGCGTCACCCCCCCCCCCCCCCAAGGGCGTCACAAGCACTATTTTGCACAAAAAGGCACAAGAGAACAGCGAAAAGTGCCACTAAGCAACACGAGCGATAAAGAACAATGAATGCGGTCTTCCTTCACTGGGTATGTGCGCTCTGCAGGGAGAGAAGCTGGGTAAAACGTCTTGGCCAATCAGCTTGCGAGATTCCCGAGCGGTGAAGAGGTGGGCGGAGAGGAGTGGAGCGGTGGTCAGAGAGGTGGATTTTGAGTTGTGCGGGCTCTCCGTGTTGATACCTGATGTTCTAATGTAGTCTCCCTGCCTTCTGCTAGCGCCCGGGCAACTTTCGTGCCATTTTTTCTCAATTTTGAATTTTTGATGAATATTTTTGAAAAATCCCCTATGCACTGAGGGCGCGAAAGGTGTAATATCTATATCTAGAAACGCATCGCTTCCCAGTCGCTTTTCCTCCCCCTTTCTTTTCTTTCGTCGCCATGACAGCTTTCCTTGGCCACTGAACAGATCTTCCCAGGTGTTGGAAGTGTTTTGTAGTCGACTATCACGACAAAATGCACCAAAAACAACCAGTGTCGACGTGCTCGCAATGGTAAACATGGAGGACTGTGTCACACTCGTGACGTCACGCGGAACTCCGGCTGCACTTCCGGTTAATCTGCGGATTTGTCTGATTTTTCAGGGCGGGAAATTCAAAATCGCGATTTTCTCCAAGATTCCGGGATTTGTGGAGGGGGTGCCAATGATAAATTATCTTTATAATTGTATGTACTATCACCCAGTGCCGTTCAATGCCGTTCAGTTCAGTTCTACTTTAAACAATTCTGCACAGACGAGTGGGTCAAAATTCCTCAACAGCTATATAAAAGACTCATTGCCAGTTGTTGGCCCCAGTGGTGGCACAACAGTTATTCGGTTTAAAGGGCAGTTAGGGGGCAATTATTTTTTCACATAGGACCAAGTACAGTGGTGTGAAAAAGTGTTTGCCCCCTTCCTGATTTCTCATTTTTTTGTATGTTTGTCACACTTAAATGTTTCAGATCATCAAACAAATTTAAATGCTAGACAAAGATAACACAAGTAAACACAAAATGCAGTTTTTAAATGAAGGTGTTTATTATTTAGGGTAAAAAATCCAAAGCTACCTGGCCCTGTGTGAAAAAGTGATTGCCCTTCCAACCCCCCGTTGAAACATAAGTTAACTGTGGTTTATCACATCTTTGGAAAGCTGAATTCAATTTCTCCAGCCACACCCAGGCCTGATTACTGCCACACCTGTTCTCAGTCAAGAAATCACTTAAATAGGACCTGTCTGACAAAGTGAAGTAGACCAATAGATCCTCAAAAGCTAGACATCATGCTGCAATCCAAAGAAATTCAGGAACAAATGAGAAAAAAAGTCATTGAGATCTGATTGCTGGAGACCTGATTGCTGGGGTCTTTCTGCAACTGTGGGGGTTCCCCCTACAGTTGATAGTGCTATGAGATGACTGTTGTTGTGAAATGGCGCTATATAAATAAAGTTGAATTGAATTGAATCTATCAGTCTGGGAAAGGTTATAAAGCCATTTCTAAAGTTTTGGGACTCCAGTGAACCACAATGAGAGCCATTATCCACAAGTGGCGAAAACATGGAACAGTGGTGATCCTTCCCAGGAGTGGCCAGCTGACCAAAATTACCCCAAGAGCACAGCGACGACTCATTCAAGAGGTCACAAAAGACCCCACAACAACATCAAACAACTGCAGGCCTCACTTGCCTCAGTTAAGATCAGTGTTCATGACTCCACAATAGGAAAGAGACTGGGCAAAAATGGCCTGCATGGCAGAGTTCCAAGGCGAAAACCACTGCTGAGCAAAAAGAACATAATGGCTCATCTCACTTTTGCCAGGAAACATCTTGAGTCCCAAGACTTTGGGGAAAATACTCTGTGGACTGACGAGACAAAAGTTGAACTTTTTGGAAGGTGTGTTTCTCATTACATCCGGTATACAAGTAACACAGCATGTCAGAAAAGGAACATCATACCAACAGTAAAATATGATGGTGGTAGTGTGATGATCTGGGGTTATTGTGCTGCTTCAGGACCTGTAAGACTTGCTGTGGTAACTGGAACCATGACATGACAAGAAATAACACAATCACTTAATTTACAGCTAGGTGTATGGCCCTCACCAGATGCAAATAACTGACTTACTGGAGCCCTAGTGGGTGTTTGCTAAGATACTGGAAGCTGAGAAGGAAGATACTTGGAACTGGTATAGCTGGAAGCTAAGCAACATGCCCATAACATAACAAAATGTGGAAAAAGTGAAACGCTGTTAATACTTTCTGGATGCACTGTATATCATCATACCCCAGTTTGAAACCTTGTCGGTGTTAGATTCAAAGATTCGTATTTGTCAATACTTCTACATGTACAGGACATACAGAAGAACTGAAATGCCGTTTCTCTCTCTCTCAGTGGTGTGCGCTATATATAAGAGAAAAAAAAAGGAATAGGGATGAAAAACAACAACAGCAGTCTATGTACAGTAACACTACCAATAGTGCAAATAAAGATAAAAGATAAAACTCAGCAATCCAATATACCGAAAAGGTAGAGCAGTAATTCCCATAATTGCAAGTTCAGTGTAGTAGTGTAGGTGCAGACAGTGACAGATTGGACTGCACATGATCAGTACTGCAATACAGACAGACAGCAGCAGGTTTGGCATTTGTGCAAATGGTTGCAGTGATATGCAGAGACATAGAGCAGATGCATTACTGTTGGTGTGCCAAGTCTTTCTGTGCAAACAGCTGAGATACGATACAAACAGCTGAGATACTCACCCACACGATTGTGTGGGTGAGTGTGTTACGGTCCGGGGGGGGGGGCAGGAGTGGGCAGAGTTCAGGGTCCTGATGGCCTGGTGAACAAAGCTGTTTAGCAGTCTTATGAAGCGGGCCGGAAGGCTCCAGTACCTTTTCACCGAGGGCAGGGGGCTGAAGAGGGAGTGTGAGGGGTGGGAGGTGTCGCCTGCAATGTTGATGGCTCTGCGGGTGAGGTGGGTTTGGCTGCTTTATAAGGCAGAAGTAGTGTATACAGACGTGGACAAAATTGTTGGTACCCCTCTCTTAATGAAAGAAAAACCCACAATGGTCACAGAAATAACTTGAATCTGACAAAAGTGGTAATAAATAAAAATTCTATGAAAATAAACCAATGAAAATCAGACAATGCTTTTGAATTGTGGTTCAACAGAATTATTTTAAAAAAAACAAACTCATGAAACAGGCCTGGACTAAAATGATGGTACCCCTAGAAAAGACTGAAAATAATGTGACCATAGGGACATGTTCAACCAAGATGTGTCCTCTAACTAACATCACAGGTATCTACAAACGTGTAATCAGTCAGTTGGCCTATTTAAAGGGTGACAAGTAGTCACTGTGCTGTTTGGTGATATGATGTGTACAACACTAAACATGGACCAGAGGAAGCAAAGAAGAGAGTTGTCTCAGGAGATTAGAAAGAAAATTATAGACAAGCATGTTAAAGGTAAAGGCTATAAGACTATCTCCAAGCAGCTTGATGTTCCTGTGACTACAGTTGCACACATTATTCAGAAATTTAAGATCCACGGGACTGTAGCCAATCTCCCTGGACATGGCCGCAGGAGGAAACTTGATGAAGAATGGTAACAAAAGAGCCCAGAACAACCTCTAAACACATTCATGGTGAAGTCCATGGTCAAGGTACACTACCGTTCAAAATTTGGGGTCACTTAGAAATTTCCTTATTTTTGAAAGAAAAACACTTTTTTCAATGAAGATAACTTTAAACTAATCAGAAATACACTCTATACATTGCTAATGTGGTAAATGACTATTCTAGCTGCAAATGTCTGGTTTTTGGTGCAATATCTACGTAGGTGTATAGAGGCCCATTTCCAGCAACTATCACTCCAGTGTTCTAATGGTACAGTGTGTTTACTCATTGCGTCAGAAGGCTAATGGATGATTAGAAAACCCTTGTGCAATCATGTTAGGTCTGCAATGCTGTAATTGCTGCAAATGGAGGATTCTTTGACGAAAGCAAAGTTTGAAGGAAAAAATTATTATTTCAAATACAAATCATTATTTCTAACCTTGTCAATGTCTTGACTATATTTTCTATTCATTTTACAACTCATGGTGGTAAATAAGTGTGACTTTTCATGGAAAACACAAAATAATTGTCTGGGTGACCCCAAACTTTTGAACGGTAGTGTACCTCAGTGTCAGATCGCACCATCCGTCGTTGTTTGAGCCAAAGTGGACTTCATGGGAGACGGCCAAGGAGGACACCACTGTTGAAAACAAATCATAAAAAAGCCAGACTGGAATTTGCCAAACTGCATGTTGACAAGCCACAAAGCTTCTGGGAGAATGTCCTATGGACAGACGAGACAAAACTGGAACTTTTTGGCCAGGCACATCAGCTCTGTGTTCACAGACGCAAAAATGAAGCATACCAAGAAAAGAACACTGTCCCTACTGTGAAACATGGAGGAGGTTCTGATATGTTCTGGGGCTGCTTTGCTGCATCTGGCACAGGATGTCTTGAATCTGTGCAGGGTACAATGAGATCTCAAGACTACCAAGGTATTCTAGAGAGAAATGTGCTGCCCAGTGTCAGACAGCTTGGTCTCAGTCGCAGGTCATGGATCTTGCAACAGGATAATGACCCAAAACACACAGCTAAACACCCAAAAAGGGCTAAGAACGAAACATTGGACTATTCTAAAGTAGCCTTCTATGAGCCCTGATCTAAATCCTATTGAACATCTGTGGAAGGAGCTGAAACATGCCGTCTGGAGAAGGCACCCTTCAAACCTGAGACAACTGGAGCAGTTTGCTCAAGAGGAGTGGGCCAAAATACCTGCTGAGAGGTGCAGAAGTTTCATTGACAGTTACAGAAATCGTTTGATTGCAGTGATTGCCTCAAAAGGTTGTGCAACAAAATATTAAGTTCAGAGTACCATCATTTTTATCCAGGCCTGTTTCATGAGTTTGTTTTTTAAAATAATTCTGTTGAACCACAATTCAAAAGCATCGTCTTATTTTCATTGGTTAATTTTCATAGCATTTTTATTTATTACCACTTTTGTCAGATTCAAGCTATTTCTGTGGCCATTGTGGGTTTTTCTTTCATTAATAGAGGGCTGCTTCTATCAAGCTGTATTGTGTTGTTATGCTTAAGTTTCATGATACAGTGTCATTAACGTGCCCATCAACGGGCGCAAAATAGTACATAAACTCTTGCTGTAGGTTTGCACATTTATTAACAAAACATAAAGACATACACAATGCTTGTGTAAAGGGATTGTAGGTTGTGGGAACTGAACACTACATGTAGGAAGGAAAACGGCTTGAGAGTGAGTGAATGTAGGAGGCTACACCAGACAATGGTGCAGCCTCCTTAAATATGCAGCAGCACACACACAAAAACAAATAATACAAACACCATAAATGAAATGGGAAAACACAAATGCTGGAGGCAAGTTGGGCTCAACGTCCGTGGTGCCAAACACAGGGAACGCCTGAGCGAGAGAAAAAGCTCAGCCAGGGAACCCCGAGAGTGATGAGGATAGGTGGCTGAGAAAAAACAAAGAAGAGAAAAGGCACCAGGATGGAGCACACCAACTTACCTCAGCAGCAGAACCTAACCATGAGAATAGGACACAGCAACAACTGAAGTTGTTGTGATCCTTAAATATTCACACACATCATCACAGACAGGTGTAGCTCATGAGTAATCAGTAGGCAGCAGCTGTGCAGCCCCGAAAGAAGGAATAGTCAGAAGCTGCACAGCGCTGTCAAAATAAACAAAACAGAAAATACAGAAATAACAAAGCTCAAAACCATCATAATAAACTAAGAGATAATAGAAAATAAACAGCAAAATGTTCACTGGGTAGACAGACTGGGCACGGCTCTAACCCGTGCCCTAGGAACATGACAGTCAGTTTTTGAAATTTCATGTTATAAAGCTGTCTTTTTAAAAACAGAAATAATTCTGTGTCTAATTATGTGTGGCAGGTGGACTGCTGGGCACTGGGGGTGTTGCTGTACGCCCTGGTGTACAGCAGCATGCCGTTCGATGGGGCCAGTCACACGAAACTCAAAGAGCAGATCAGCCATGGTTGCTATCGTAGGCCCAACCCACCTTCAGGTAAACGCTTTCTATTGCCACTGTTTTATTTACAAATCCAATTCATAAATAAATGCTTATTTTCTGATGTGCTGTTCTTATGTTCCTTCCAGATGCTTGTGCTCTCATTGACTGGTTGTTGACTGTGCGTGTTGAAGAAAGGGCCACAATAGAGGATGTGGCCAACCACTGGTGGGTGAACTGGGGTTACGAAGATGGTGTGTGTGACTGCCCTTCATCTGCACACCAAGAATGCCCCTCCCCCCTGTTGGCTCGCTACATCGACTGGCAGAATCAGGCCACCGCTGCTGGTAACATGACCGAGTGCCTGTCCTCAGACTCCCCCTGTCCTTCTCACTTTGGTCCTAATCACTTTTACTTCAGCTTGCCTCTGAAGAGTGACTGTCAAGGAGGAATAGCCCGCGGGGGAATGTCAAGCGTCAGGAAGTCACGCAAGGAGAATGCAATTCCCCAGGCTACATTGGCAGCCTGTGGGGGTGTTTGTGCAACGGCGTCTTCCACTGTGATTTCTTCAAATTCCACTATTGAAAGGAAAAAGCCAAAGGGTATTTTAAAGCACCAAAGGAGTTTAGATTCAGTTGTTTACAGCCTGCCGAAGGAGAACTCTCCCTCCCAACTGTGTAACACTGTTTCCCAGCCCTGTCGAATGCTTTCACTTTCCCACACAAATGTAAACGCCCTATCCTCTAGTCTTGCAGCTGCCCCTACATTCAGCCAACCTTCATCCAAAATGCCCAAGAAGGGGATACTAAAGAATGCATATGAGGGGCAGTCAGATTATGGCTCATCTTTAGTCAAAAAGAACTCTTGTGTTGAAAATAAAGAGAGCAACACATATGACTCACATTCCTTCAAACAACACATGTGTCACCCAGCAGAAGAGGAAAGCCCCACAATGCGCACAAAGGCAGTAAGAAGACGGAAGGGTATACTGAAACGGAACGGGAAGTTCTCCCGAAGTCTGGATCTGCCAGACAACCCCTTATCTTTTCCTTCTCTGGCCCCTGCAATACTGCCAGAACCTCTGCAGCACCTCCTACAGGCTACAGGGGGCAGTGATGGCAGCCGCAGCCGTCCCTCTAGTGTGGTGAGCGAGGACAGTCTCTTCTCGTCTGATTCCTTTGACCTGTTGGATCTCAGCACTCAGTCCTGTCGCCGGGTTTTCTCCGGGGTGATGCAGCATAGTGTGTGCGGCTTGGAGGACAACCTGAATCAGCTGGGTGCTGAAGCTGACAAGATTAGTGAAGAAACAGAAGGAAAGATACAATACCTCCTTAAATCCAATAAATGATATGTGGGATGAAAAAAATAGAGTTGTACCTGCTAGCTTGAAAAGATCCAATGAACTCTAAAGTTGAATCTCAGCTACACAAACTCTCATAGATGATGATTTACATTTTAGCCTCTTACTTTTTTAACTTTAAAATGAAAGGTAAGCCAACAAAAAGTGACACCTAAGGCTGGAATCACACTGGACAATTTTATGCCTGATTTGCCCTCCACAGCAGCAGGGGACATGGCCTGATTCAGTCACTGCATCTGAAAAATATTTATTAAAATAATCCTAAAGTACAAGCGACAGTACTGACTACTCTATTGTACTGTGCTGAAACTTGGACTGTCTACAGGGTACAGGTAAAGAAACTCCACACGTACATGATGAGACGCCTTCAAGCCATAATGAACATCTCATGGAAAGACAAAATAACCAACATAGAAGTGTTGAAATGAACTAGTCTACTATCAGTGGAGGACATGCTAATACAGATGAACCTGAGATTGCTCAGACATGTTGAGAGGATGGACCACCAGCGTCTCCCTTGGCAGTTACTTTACTCTGTTATGTGAGGAAAAACACAATCAGGGTAGACCAAGGCTCAGATTTAAAGACACTGTAAAAAGAAACCTGAAGAAGTTGGATATAGACAGGAGTTCCTGGCAGCGGAAGGTGAGGGACTGAGTTGCGTGGAGGAATCTGATCAGACCTAAATGAAACAGTCATTGTCACCCCCGACAATGACTATGATGATGATGACGAGGAGTTAATACAATTATTTTACTGCTCCAATCATAAACATTTAAAACATTTGATATTCACAACTCCCGCATCTGATGGAGTATTCCCATAACCAATCCAACAACTTTCCAAACCGATGTATACTCACTAGGGATGTTAATGATTAATTGACTTTTGATTAATTGTTGATAAGAATTTAGTTGACTAAGCTAAATTAGTTGTCAGTTAATTGATAACTCAGCAGTCCTTCCCAATGGGAGCTTTTTCCATACATTTAAGGCCGCATGCAGACACCCACTGCCGCCTTTCAACCGAAACTAAAGAAAAAGCAGGTTTCATTAATTAAATGAAACCGGGGACAAAATTCCCCCGTCTCACATCGTTACTAACTCCAAAGGGGGCCGATATACTGCCTTCCCATTTAACCTGCATCTTCTGGTGAGAATACCAATGGGCCAAAACCCTCACGATGTACCCAGGCACTCCTCTTTGCTTTAATTTAATAAAAAGTTTTCTGTGGCTGACTTGATGAAATACTTTGGAAGCATCAATAAAACACTTAAGAACAGATGAGTTTTTGCTCCTATACAGGTTAACTATTTCCTTAAGTGCATATATACACATGTCAGTCCCATGCTTTGGTTTAAAACCGAACTGAACTGATTATCACAGGAAATAATCTATCCATTTACTCTGTCAAACAAGATTCTTAACAGAACCTTTGATGGGATGCTTTTGATACTTGCTTCAAAAGGCAAGTATGATGCCTTTTAAAGTATTTATTTGATGTTTGTCAACAATTATAATCTTTCCATTAAAAAAAATCATGTGATATTTGTGGGCGGCGTGGTAGTGGAGTGGTTAGCACTGCGGCAGTACAGCAACTCACCCTTGGCCAGGGGATCCTGGGTTCAATCCCAGCCCCCGACCAACAGTGATCTGTGTGGAGTTTGCATGTTCTCCCTGTGTCTGCGTGGGTTTACTCCGGGATTTCTACGGTTTCCTCCCACATGCCAAACACATGCAAGTTAGGTTAATTGGCATCAAACTGGGGATTCTAAATTGTCCTTAGGTATGACTGTGAGAGTGAGTGGTTGTCTGTCTCTCTGTGTTGGCCCTGTGATGGACTGGCGATCTGTCCAGGGTGTACCCTGCCTCTCGCCCAAAGATGCTGGGATAGGCTCCAGCCCCCCCACGACCCGAAAAGGATTAAGCGAAAGAAGATGAATGAATGTGATATTTGTGTTTTCCCTTACAACAGCCTTATATAAAATTGTATACAGGTGCATCTGAAGAAATTAGAATGTCATTGAAAAGTTGATTTATTTCAGTAATTCAATTTAAAAAAAATGAAACTCCTAGGTTGCTTTGATAGCAGCTTTCAGTTCATCTACATTGTTGAGACTGATGCCTCTCATCCTCCTTTTGACAACACTCCATAGATTCTCTATTGAGTATGGAGTCTTCTCCATGGTATCACTGTGCTTAACTGGCCAGCAAACTCTCCTGACCTAAACCCCATAGAGAATCTATTTTCAAGAGGAAGATGAGAGACAACAGACCCAACGATGTAGATGAGCTGAAGGTCACAATCAAAGCAACCTGGGCCTTCTTAACACCTCAGCAGTACCAAAGGCTGATTGCCTTCACGCTACGCCACACTGATGCAGTAATTCATGCAAAAGGAGCCCCAACCAAGTACTGAGTGTGTACATGGACATACTTTCCAGTCGGACAACATTTCTACTAAAACTAGTAATAGAAATAGTTTTAAATTAACTTTTTGTAACATCCTAATTTTTTTTGAGAAATAGAATCTGGGGTTTCATAAGCTATAAGCCAAAACCATCTAAATTAAAAGAAAAACACTTGAAATACAGTATATCACTCTATGTGTGATGAAGCTACATAACATAGGAGTTTCATTTTTTAACTGAATTACTGTAAATCAACTTTTCAGTGACATTCTGATTTATTGAGATGCACCTGTACATGTGTCAGAGCACACTAAAATGAAGGTATAAGCAAATTAAACAGGATGTTTTTTTTACAGTCACATACAGTGGGGCAAAAAAGTATTTAGTCAGCCACCAATTGTGCAAGTTCTCCCACTTAAAAGATGAGAGAGGTGTCCAATTTTCATCATAGGTATACCTCAACTATGAGAGACAAAATGAGAAAAAAAAAATCCAGAAATCTCATTGAAGGATTTTTAATGAATTAATTGGTAAATTCCTCAGTAAAATAAGTATTTGGTCACCTACAAACAAGCAAGATTACTGGCTCTCACAGACCTGTAACAACTTCTTTAAGAGGCTCCTCTGTCCTCCACTCGTTACCTGTATTAATGGCACCTGTTGGAACTCATTATCAGTATAAAAGACACCTGTCCACAACCTCAAACAGACTCCAAACACCACTATGGCCAAAACCAAAGAGCTGTCAAAGGACACCAGAAACAAAATTGTAGACCTGCACCAGGCTAGGAAGACTGAATCTGCAATAGGTAAGCAGCTTGGTGTGAAGAAATCAACTGTGGGAGCAATTATTAGAAAATGGAAGACACACAAGACCACTAATAATCTCCCTCGATCTGGGGCTCTACGCAAGAGCTCACCCCGTGAGGTCAAAATGATCACGAGAACGGTGAGCAGAAATCCCAGAACCACATGGGGGGACCTAGTGATTGACCTGCAGAGAGCTGGGACCAAAATAACAAAGGCTACACCAGTAACACACTATGCCACCAGGGACTCAAATCCTGCAGTGCCACACGTGTCCCCCTGCTTAAGCCAGTACATGTCCAGGCCCGTCTGAAGTTGGATAGAGAACATTTGGATGATCCAGAAGAGGATTGGGAGAATGTCATATGGTCAGATGAAACCAAAATAGAACTTTTTGGTAAAAACTCAACTTGTCGTGTTTGGAGGAGAAAGAACACCATACCTACTGTGAAGCATGGGGTGACAACATACTTTGGGGCTGTTTTTCTGCAAAGGGACCAGGTCAACTGATCCGTGTAAAGGAAAGAATGAATGGGGCCATGTATCGTGAGATTTTGAGTGAAAACCTCCTTCCATCAGCAAGGGCATTGAAGATGAAATGTGGCTGGGTCTTTCAGCATGACAATGATCCCAAACACACCACCCGGGCAATGAAGGAGTGGCTTTGTAAGAAGCATTTCAAGGTCCTGGAGTGGCCTAGCCAGTCTCCAGATCTCAACCCCATAGAAAATCTTTGGAGGAAGTTGAAAGTCCGTGTTGCCCAGCGACAGCCCCAAAACATCACTGCTATAGAGGAATGGGCAAAAATACCAGCAACAGTGTGTGAAAACCTTGTGAAGACTTACAGAAAATGTTTGACCTCTGTCATTGCCAACAAAGGGTATATAACAAAGTACTGAGATGAACTTTTGTTATTGACCAAATACTTATTTCACCGAGGAATTTACCAATTAATTCATTAAAAATCCTTCAATATGATTTTCTGGATTTTTTTTTTTCTCATTTTGTCTCTCATAGTTGAGGTATACCTATGATGAAAATTGGAGACCGCTCTCATATTTTAAGAGGGAGAACTTGCACAATTGGTGGCTGACTAAATACTTTTTTTCCCCACTGTACACTGCATTTGTAAATTTGAAAAAAAAAATCTTATTTTGTCTGCATTTTAAAAGTAAATGGAGGTGGAAAAAAGTGTAACTTAGTTCACTAAATAGGGTAATATTTACATAAACCAGTGTTTTACTGTGCACTGTTTGCTCTTTTGCACCGATGCACAGTGGAAATAGCAAATGGTTCACTTTGCTTTTGACTATGACACCATCTGTGTAGCTTTGTAAGATGACGTGTACCATTTGAAATCTGTGATTTCCATAATTTGACAGAATAATTTTGTGGTGTTTGTATTTTGTTTTTGAAGGATAATAAATCCCATTGACCTTAATACTTTGCAAGTCTTTTTCTCTATTACTTTAACATTAACATTCCACGATAATGTGAACACATGCTATCACATACAGCAGTGTTTTTCATCCAGGATCCCCTGGTACATTCGGGTTTTGCATTGCAAATAATTTGCCATTATTTTGCATGGGTTCCATGCAAAATTATTTGCAATGTTTGGACCAATTAACAAGTGAAATTAGACAATTTCCCACAAAAACCTGAAAGTACCAGGGGACCCTGGTTGAAAAACATTGACATACAGTATACTAATAAGTGGTAACAAACTACTGTACAATATATGATTATATGTTTTGGATTAAAAACATTTTTTCCTTAAAATTCTACACACAATATCCTATAATGACAATGTGAAAAAAGTTAGGTTTTTTTTTTCATTTTTGCAAATTTATTAAAAATAAACTAAGAAATCAATCACATGTACATAAGTATTCACAGCTTTGCCATGAAGCTCAAAATTGAGCTCAGGTGCATCCTGTTTCCACTGATAATCTTTGAGATGTTTCTACAGCTTAATTGGAGCCCACCTGTGGTAAATCCAGTTTATTGGACATGATTTGGAAAGGCACACACCTGTCTATATAAGGTCCCACAGTTGACAGTGCATGTCAGAGCACAAGCCAAGAATGAAGTCAAAGGAATTGTTTGTAGACCTCCGAGACAGTATTGTCTCGAGGCACAAATCTGAGGAAGGGTACAAAAAAAATTTCTGCTGCTTTGAAGATCCCAGTGAGCACAGTGGCCTCCATCATCCATAAATGGAAGAAGTTCGGAACCACCAGGACTTTTCCTAGACCTGGCCGGCCGTCTAAACTGAGCAAACGGTGGAGAAGAGCCTTAGTCGGGGAGGTGACCAAGAACCCGATGGCCACTCTGTCAGAGCTCCAGCATTCCTCTGTGAAGAGAGGAGAACTTTTCAGAAAGAAAACCATCTCTGCACCAATCCACCATTCAGGCCTGTATGGTAGAGTGGCCAGACGGAAGCCACTCTTTAGGAAAAGGCACATGGCAGCCCGCCTGGAGTTACCAAAAGGCAACCAAATTCTCTGGTCTGATGAGACAAAGATTGAACTCTTTGGCGTGAATGCCAGGCGTCATGTTTGGAGGAACCCAGGCACCGCTCATCACCAGGCCAATACCATCCCTACAGTGAAGCATGGTGGTGGCAGCATCATGCTATGGGGATGTTTTTCAGCGGCAAGAACTGGAAGACTAGTCAGGGTAGAGGGAAAGATGAATGCAGCAATATACTGTTGGTAAATTTCTATGATGCCCTTGTCTGTTTGAGAATGTTGGTTAGTCTGCAACTATTTTTCTCCAACCTTCATCCCGCTTGCTTTGAGAATGTCAGTTATTCTGTAACTATGGTTTCATCCTTCATCCTGCTTGCTTCGCACGCCGCACTGCCGCCTTTACATTACACCCAAGGATTAACTCACTAAAACCAGATAGAATCAGCTCGGCCCTCAGCTGAGTTGGCACATAGTAGAAGGACACTGATGCATGTGAGGGGAGCCCTCCCTCCTGCGTGAGGGAGTGGCAGAGTTCTACAAAAAGCATAGGACCCACTGTTGAAGTAGCACTCTCTCTTGATACGTCTTGAGAGTAGTGCTCCGGCACTGTACCTTGTACTATATCTCAGCTTCAGTAAAATAAGTGAAACTATACTTCACCTCTCTGTTTGGTTATTTGGCCTTCGTACCAAAAGAACTAGAGGTGAAGATATTTAGCGCAACAATTGGTGTTTCCGCCCGGTTACAAGGCTAAATTTTATTTTTGTAGATGACGTGAGGAATTTTTCTCTACAGTTCGGCGGCCGCAAACTATAAAAGGTAAGCAGAAACCTTTTTCAACAAACTTCTGCCTGTCCCTTCGGGGACAGACCTTTCTGTAGAGATTAAATATTCATGTACGTGTGATTTTATTTGTGTAATGAACCTGAGATATGGTCTTGGATTTATGATATGTTGTTTTAAGGAATATTTACTGAGTTTGATAAGGAAATCTCCAAACGGTTTAACCCCATGGAATAAGTCATATGCATTAATACTGTTCCTAAAAGGCAAGGTTGGAGACAGCTTGGGCAAGAGTTTGAAATCCCTCGGTGGACAATAAGAAAAAAGACAAAAAAAAAAAAATCTTGTAGGGCCACCGAAAAAAGTAGGGTGTGTGGCATACATATTTGAGATGCTTAGGCTGCATATGTATGGCACACATATTGAGATGCTTAGGCTGCATATGTATATTGTAATACCTCACGTCTTAGAAGGAACAATAAGTCTGGACCTCCTGGGGATAACAGTAGGAGGTGGAGGTGCATTTAGAAATGACTCTGAGAAGACTTCCTGAGCAGCAGGGTTTTAGGTGGAGGAAGAGAAGACCCGGAGGAGACGTATTGTCTATGGGGGGTTGAATAACAATGTTATGCTGTACTTTGATGTCCAGGGTATAAAGAGGGGTGATTTGAGAAGTTGGTCCTCTTTTTCTGTTTTGAGAGGACGTTGGAGACATGTGATATTCAATAAACCTGAATTGAGAAATAAATTCAGCCTCTTCATTTCACGTTCTCCACATTGGTGACCTGAAGACGTACAATGAGCAGAAGCAATTCCCCCGAACCAGACTCGCCAGGGACCAGCCGAGCAAACGCGGTCTCAGTCAAGCTACCAGAATTCTGGCAGGACAACCCAGACTCGTGGTTCCTCCTGGCCGAAGTCCAGTTCGCTCTCGGGGGAATAACAGCAGATGACACGAAATGCTACCACATCATCGGCAAACTCGACAGCCGCACAGCTCGACATGTGCGGAGCCTGGTGCAGCACCCACCCACCAGCGACAAATACGGCAGGTTGAAAGCTGCGCTCATCCAGCGCTTCACACCCTCAGCCCAGGAGAGAGCTGAGAGACTCCTGGCCCTGCACGACTTGGGAGGAAGCACGCCTGTCGACCTGATGGAAGACATGCTGAAGCTGAGAGGCTCAGGCAACGACGATTTCCTCTTCACACACATCTTCCTGAGAACCCTACCATCGCAGACGAGGGCGACCCTGGCGGGCACTCATTTTGTGACCCAGCGGGACTTCCGCGTGCTGGCCCAGAAGGCGCAGCGGATCCTCAATGCCAGCGGAGAGCACACGACCACCGCTGCAGCGGCAGACCTCGGCGCGACGACCGGGAACAGCAGAGGGCCAGAGGCGACGGAGGCAGTCCCACCAACAACGGCGGAGGCGAGGCCCCGACACCGCGGAGGAGACGACCTCTGTTTTTACCATCGTCGTTTTGCAGAGAGGGCACGCAAGTGTATACCACCGTGCCAGTTCAAGAGCTCGGGAAACGCCAGGACCGGGAGTCGGTAGCAGCTGCGGCTCTCGGCGAACAGAACAAGCTGCTCTACCTGACGGATGCGCGCTCTGGGAGGCACTTCCTCGTGGACACAGGCTCCCAAGTGAGTTTCATCACACCAACCTACGCTGACCGGCTGGCAGGCCCCGGGGGTAACGGAGCAACAGCGGCGAACGGCTCGAGCATTAAGACCTTCGGTGAAAGGACTCTACTTCTGTCCCTGCACGGCCGCACATATGAGTGGACTTTTATTATAGCGGCGGTGAGTTTCAACATGTTTGGTGCTGATTTTCTGTGCTCACATGGGTTGTTGGTTGATCTTCCCAATAGACGCTTGGTTAATGCACTCTCTTTTTACTCTATCCCTTGTGCAGCTCGAGTGTCCCCGCCACCAGCACAGGCCAACGTCGCCACAGCAGGCGGTAAGTTTCACACACTCCTCACTCAGTTTCCAGCACTCGCGGTTCCCACATTTTCAGCAACAGTTGCGAAACACGGGGTGGAGCACTTTATCACTACTGCGGGTCCCCCCGTTTTTGCAAAAGCTCGGCACTTGGATGCAGCTAAACTGACCATAGCGCGCGAGGAGTTCGCCAACCTGGAAAGGTTGGGCATCATCCGCCGTTCGAAAAGCCCATGGGCTTCACTGCTGCACATGGTCCCGAAAGCCGATGGCTCGTGGCGACCTTGCGGAGATTTCTGCAGGTTGAACAACGCTAAAGCGCACGACCGCTACCCAATCCCGCATATCCAAGATTTTTCAGTTCATTTGGCGGGGGCGCGCATTTTTTCTAAAATAGACTTGGTCCACGGTTATTATCAAGTCCCAGTACGTGCTGAGGACATTCCCAAAACAGCGGTGATAACTCCGTTTGGACTTTTTGAGTTTTTGCGCATGCCGTTTGGGCTTAAAGGCGCCGCGCAAACCTTCCAGCGCATGATGGACGCGGTGTTACGCGATCTCCCTTTTGTGTTCGTCTACCTGAACGACATTTTGGTAGCCAGTGTGTCCAAAGAAGAACACGAAAAACACCTCACAGCAGTTTTTCGGAGGTTGGGAGAGCACGGGTTAATAATCAACCCAGCTAAGTGCCAGTTTGGGGTGGCGCAGATCGATTTTTTTGGGGCACCGCAGTTCCGCTACCGGACAAAGTGCGCACAGTGGCAGATTTTTCCCAGCCACAAACGGTCAAAGCACTACAGGAGTTTTTGGGAATGGTGAATTTTTATAACTGTTTCCTCCCCCACGCAGCGCAGCTCATGCAACCATTATATGCCGCGCTTAAAAAACAAAAACCCTCAAATGCAATCGAATGGTTCCCGGAGCGGGAGCACACATTCTTGGAGGTAAAAAAAGCCCTGGCAGATGCTGCGTTGTTGGCTCATCCTGACCCAATGGCCCGTATAGCGCTCACCACTGATGCGTCAGATGTGGCCATAGGGGCGGTAGTGGAGCAGCATGTTGCCGGGGTTTGGCAGCCGCTAGCCTTTTTCAGCAGGACCTTGCGCAAGGCCAAGCGAAAATACAGCGCGTTCGACAGGGAGCTGTTAGCGCTCCACTTAGCCATTCGCCACTTCCAATTCTGGCTAGAAGGTCGGCGTTTCACCACGTTTGTCGACCACAAACCGCTCACTTTTGCGATGGCCAAAGTTTCGGAACCATGGTCGGGCCGGCAGCAGAGGTAGCTGGCTGCAATTTCAGAGTTTACTACTGATATTCAACACGTAGCGGGTAAACTCAATGTAGTGGCAGACTGTCTCTCTCACGCGGTAACCGCGCCAGTCCGCGCAGAGGTAGATTATACTACCATGGCCGCAGAGCAAAATAGCAGCGCAGAGACGCACACGGCCCAAGTCCACGTGGGGATAGATTATGCGGCCATGGCAGCGGATCAGGGTAGCGATGCGGACGTGTGCGCGCTCCAGTCAGGACCAACAGGGTTAAGGCTGGAGAACAGGAGGCTGCAAAATGGTATGCCCCCCCTAATCTGCGATGTCTCTACCGGACGGCTGCGTCCGGTAGTGCCGGCCGCGTGGCACCGCCGCGTTTTTGACTCGATTCACTCCCTGGCACACCCAGGGGTGCGCGCGTCGGTAAAAATGGTAGCAGAGAAGTTTGTTTGGCCGAGTCTGCGCAAGCACGTTAAAGAATGGGCAAGAGCCTGCATGGCTTGCCAGCGGGCCAAAATACACAACCACACAAAAGCCCCCTTAGAGCCGTTTCACATCCCAGCCAAGAGGTTCGATCATGTGCATGTCGACCTCGTAGGCCCCCTACCGTCGTCGCAAGGGTACACGCATCTTTTGACAATGGTCGACCGCACCAAGCGCTGGCCGGAAGTGGTCCCGCTGGCATCAACCACAGCCGCAGAGGTGGCCCGCGCGTTTTTAACGGCTTGGGTAGCGCGTTTCGGGGTCCCGTCGGATACTACGTCCGACAGGGGACCTCAATTTGTGTCCGAGCTTTGGTCAGCGATGGCCCGCAGCTTAGGTGTGACAATCCACCGCACTACCGCTTACCACCCCCAGGCTAATGGTTTATGCGAGCGTTTTCATAGATCATTGAAAGCAGCCCTCAGAGCGTTGCTTACGGATGCAAATTGGGTAAACAGACTACCATGGGTTTTATTAGGGTTGCGTTCTGCACCTAAAGAGGACTTAAAAGCCTCCCCAGCTGGGTTGGTTTTCACACAACCACTCCGGCTGCCAGGAGAGTTTCTTCCAGATAATCCGGCGCCAGAACGTCCCCCTGCTCAGCAGTCACTGAACTACACGGGAGCGGACATGCTTCCGGGCCCCGTTCATCACACTTTTCCGCGTGTTTTTGTGCCCAAATCTTTAAAAAATGCCGAGTTTGTTTTTGTCAGGCATGAGGCTCAGCGCCCAACCCTGCAAACACCTTACGATGGCCCATATAGAGTGCTGGAAACAGGTGATAAGCATTTTTTGCTAGATTTGGGGGACAGGAGGGAAACAATTTGTATAGACAGACTGAAACCTGCTTTTGTGATGGCTGATGAAACTGTGCAAGTGGCGAGGGCTCCTCGACGCGGCAGACCCCCCAGGGAGCATGCCCCAGAGCCCCCACAGGGATTAACTAACAGTTCTCATCCTCAGATAGCAGATTCACTACAGGATGGCGCCGCAGGAGTGGCGAAGCCCGCTTACAGCAAGTTTGGAAGACGGTTGAAGCCCAGACAGCATATGGACTGATGTTTGTGATTTTATCATGTTGTGTAGACGGTGTTGTATTGTTTCATCTTCGACGTTTGGGGGGGGGGGTGGTTTATGTGGCACACATATTTGAGATGCTTAGGCTGCATATGTATGGCACACATATTGAGATGCTTAGGCTGCATATGTATATTGTAATACCTCACGTCTTAGAAGGAACAATAAGTCTGGACCTCCTGGGGATAACAGTAGGAGGTGGAGGTGCATTTAGAAATGACTCTGAGAAGACTTCCTGAGCAGCAGGATTTTAGGTGGAGGAAGAGAAGACCTGGAGGAGACGTATTGTCTATGGGGGGTTGAATAACAATGTTATGCTGTTCTTTGATGTCCCGGGTATAAAGAGGGGTGATTTGAGAAGTTGGTCCTCTTTTTCTGTTTTGAGAGGACGTTGGAGACATGTGATATTCTTGCCACCTGCATGAGGAGAGATAAACTCTGGACATGCCGTGTAGAACACATGACTATCCATTGCCAGGGGGTGCCCTCTGCTGTTCACCAGCAATTTACATATCTCCACACTGCATTACACACTGATCATATGCTGACTACATAACACTGGTCTCTCTCGCTTGTTATTGTGTGATCTGTCTGCTAAATGTCGGCTAAATGTGCACTGAGGTTTTTTTTTGCCTGCAATCAAAATTTCGCTCACTCACTGAGCGCCATTTTGATAAAATCAATTAGCCAAGTTAGAAGCCTGTCTTAAGGAAATCAAAGCTTGGATGACTTGTAATTTCCTGCTATTAAATTCAGATAAGACTGAAGTCATTCTTGTTGGTCCAAAAAACCTTAGAAATTCCTTTCCAAATCAAACTTTCAGTTTGGATGCAGTTACTCTTTCTCTTAATAGCTCTGTGAGGAACCTTGGAGTTATTTTTGATCAGGATTTGTCCTTCAATTCACATATTAAATTTGTTTCTAAGACTGCCTTCTATCATTTGCGTAATATTGCCAAGATTAGGAGCATCTTGTCTCAGAGTGATGCTGAGAAGCTGATCCACGCTTTTGTTAGCTCGAGATTAGATTATTGTAATTCTTTATTATCAGGCTGTCCTAAAACATCTTTAAAAAGTCTTCAGCTGATCCAAAATGCTGCAGCAAGAGTTTTAACAGGTACTAGAAAGAGAGATCATATCTCTCCGGTTCTGGCCTCCCTTCATTGGCTTCCCATAGAGTTTAGAATTAAGTTTAAAATCCTTCTTCTTACTTACAAAGCTCTAAACAATCAGGCTCCTTTTTATTTAAAAGATCTGATACTACCATATCATCCTAACAGAGCACTACGCTCCCAAAATGCAGGATTACTTGTAATACCTAGAATCTCCAAAAGTACAATGGGAGGCAGAGCCTTCAGTTATCAAGCTCCTCTCCTGTGGAATCAGCTGCCAATCTGGATTCGGGAGTCAGACTCGATCTCTGTTTTTAAGAATAGGGCTAAAACCTACCTTTTTGATATAGCCTACAATTAGGGAGGGATCATGTGTTTCTGAACCCTCCCTTAGTTATGCTGCTAATAGGTTTAGTCAGCCGGGGGACCTCCAGTAATGCACTGGGCCTCACTCCTTTCCTCACTCTCTATGAAATATTTTTTTTTTTTTTTGCTGGTCATTAACATTTGTTTGTTCTCTCCCATAGATTGAGTCCCCATCGTGCTGTTTGCTCTCTACATGTCTGTTCTTTTCTTCTTCTCTATCCCCTCACCCCCCAGCCAGTCGCAGCAGATGACTGCCCCTCCCTGAGCCTGGTTCTGCTGGAGGTTTCTTCCTGTTAAAAGGGAGTTTTTCCTCTCCACCGTCGCCAAGTGCTTGCTCACAGGGGATCGCCTGATTGCTGGGGTCTTTCTGCAACTGTGGGGGTCCCCCCTACAGTTGATAGTGCTATGAGATGACTGTTGTTGTGAAATGGCGCTATATAAATAAAGTTGAATTGAATTGAATTAAAACATGTTTTTTTTCTCTCGCCTACTGTATCATATCCCTTCCCTTTTTTCTTTTTTTTTCCTTTCTTCTTTATGACTGGCGCCTAGCGGCTGCCCCGGCCTTGGATGCGCTGTGCAGAGCGTGCCCAAATGCCAAGTCACGTTTCGTTACCTTGTATTCATACATGTGTAATGACAATAAAGTTGAATCTCATCTCATATTCAATAAACCTGAATTGAGAAATAAATTCAGCCTCTTCATTTCACGTTCTCCACAGGTGGACAATAAGGAAAACACAAAAAAAATCTTGTAGAGCCACCAAAAAGGAAGTTTTGCCCCGTTGAGCATTGCATAGTCTGGGTAAAAGGTTTAAACCCCGAGGTAAGGGTGGACAATAAGAAAAAGACAAAAAAAAAATCCTGTAGGGCCACCGAAAAAGAAGTGTTATCCAGTTGTGCATAGCTTTGCCAAAAGGTTTAAATCTCTAGGAATTATTGCTTAATTCCTGGAAGAAGAGTTGGCACCCCTAGTGTATTTAGCTCAGACCAAAAGGTTTTAACTCCGAGAATTGCAACTGGCGCGTCTCTAAAATACAGTTGGTCTTACCGCAGAGAGTTTTAAATTGTGGAGAAGTTGGTGTGAAAAATTGGAGATAAATAAGATCATAATAATAACTACATTTTATGTTACAAGATATTGATATGAGACTATAGCATTTAAAGATGGTCGGACTAAATGGCAACAGAACCGGATAATGATAAAATGGACAATGAGAAACACCATTATTTTATTTTTGTGAGTTTTAGATAGAAGCTGCTGGGTTGTTTTGTCTTTGTGTAATCTGCTCTGGTGTGGAAGAGAAAAAAAAGTGAATTCTCTGCGGAGGCGGGGTGAGCAGGCTGTGAAATTGTTTGATTTTTTTTTTCTTCCTGGTATTTGTGGAGTGTAAAAGAGTTGGTTAATTAATTGTTATCCTTTTGAGAAATGTTTAAAATTATAGGTATTTGAAAATAGTAGCTTTGAGCACAAGGAGTCGACTAGATTGTGTGTGTCACGGCAGTGTAGAAAAAATGGAAGGACCTTCACGCTGCTACGACCTTGTGGAGATAACGGAGAGAGGAGCAATTCTGTGTTTATGTGTGTATGTGTGGTTGCTTGAGAAAAGAAGAGAATGAATCAACACAGGCTGTGTGGGTGCTGCTGACCTGTGTGACGGGGAGTGAAAGAGAAGTAATCTATATATATATTTATTTATTTTTTTTTGTTACTTATTTGTACCCGTAGGTAGATTTGGTTTGCAGTCTGGTGACAAGCCACCGGCTGCTGGGTATTTTATGGGTATTTTTGCAAAGTTTTCGGGTTTTACCTTTTCAATCTAACTTTGCAGTTTTTAACTAATATTGCGTATGTGGTAAACTATTTACATATTTTTTAAAAAAGCAATTTTTTGACATATCACTGACTTTTTTTTGACTGAAGCATAACAGTGCACTTTACAGGGAAAAAGGACGCAGGACTAACGATTTCCCCGCTGTCGCCAAAACAACCAGCCTCTGCGACCTGGCCCCTCACAGCTGTCCATGCATCCCTCGACGTGACCAGAGGTACATAGAACACCAAGTTAAGTACAAATGTTTGCATCTTAATTAATGCTACCAGCATGACAATGATGAAATTAATTGACTATTACAATATCATGCTGTCACTTAATAATGCCTAATCACTGAAGGCTTTATGTATACCCTATATTACGTGATTTAAAGCATAGAGGTTCAAAAGAGATTGATAATTAATGTGTTTGTGCATATGATTTGCCAGAGACTACTGATTATCAAACAGAGGTCTTGGTAATTGTATGTCATATTGTTGCTTTGTTTAAATAATACTATACTCACCTTTTAATAAATGACATATTCAATCTTATTTACATTTCGACCCTAGGCCTGACCATGTAAAAAAAAAAAAGGGGGGAGAACGCCAGAGCAGGATCTGAGACAGTCCATGTTGTGACTTTTTCCCTCCTAGAGAACATAGCAAGATGATGATGAAGTTTTTATTATCGGGAGATGGTAAATTTATGAACAGAAAAGACAGAAATAGCACAAGAATTCTGATAAAATGGAGAAAGGGAATTTAATTTCAGCCTTCAAAGGGAAAACACATAGGCCACAGATTGTGATCCTGTGCCATAAATTCCTGAAAACAGAGATTAGGTTTACACCTGCAGTTACTAATTCTAAATGCTGCACTAGTCTAAGGTTTCTAATATATGATACTGTTTTGTTTGAACTTAATCTTAAACTAGTGACAGTGACTGACCACAGGGGAAAGGACCCGTAAATTGACAAGCATTTTTTGAAGCTAAGTAGAACAAATGACATTGCAAATGACATAAAGCATAACAATTTGAATGACTCTGACTTTAAAAATGTAGTGTTCATATGACTTTACACTGCAGGATTCATCTGATGCTACTCACCACATAATGGTGTGATAATATCACATTTCAGAATGTGACTGTAATAAGGAATGTGTTTTCCCGATGCTCAGCCGTGGCCAAGCTGGGCCTCGGGACTACAGTCCACCCCATAATTTACCAAGGAATGTATAAAATGAGGCATTCCTTGTACAAAATTAAGCCAAATTCTAATTAGGCAATATGCCCACCTTTCCATTGACTGAAGGAGTGTGACACAACCTTTCACAAGGATTCACTTACACAAATTCAACCTGTCTGTGTTCAACTGGACAAACTGATCTTATCAATGCTAAATCATATCAAATCTGCACAGACAACTATATTGTTTTTCTTAAATGGAATTTGAAAATTAGTTCAAGAGACGTCACAAAGGAAGCCATGATTATTGAATCCTTATTTTGAAGGAGCTGTACTACTCTCAGATTTTCATCTAAATTAACTGTGTGTAACACATAAAAGTGGTAACACGCTTCCTTCCAGTAAAAGACAATACCCATTAAGCAAATACCCTGTGACTGGGTATTTGGCGGTGCAGTGGCACAGTGGTTA
The DNA here is from genome assembly GCA_020510985.1 of Pholidichthys leucotaenia. Classification (NCBI taxonomy): domain Eukaryota; kingdom Metazoa; phylum Chordata; class Actinopteri; order Cichliformes; family Pholidichthyidae; genus Pholidichthys; species Pholidichthys leucotaenia. Next base: position 321,665,765 of record CM035843.1, on the reverse strand, counting down.
GCACTGTGGCAGCACAGCAACTCACCCTTGGCCATGGGATCCCTGGTTCGATCACAGCCCCTGAACAACAGTGATCTGTGTGGAGTTTGCATGTTCTTCCCGTGTCAGCGTGGGTTTACTCCGGGATTTCTCCGGTTTCCTCCCACAGGCCAAAAAACATGCAGGTTAGGTTAACTGGAGACTCTAAAGTGGCCCTAGGTGTGAATGGTAAAGGGATAGCGCCGTACCGTGGCTGCTTCATCCATCCAGGTGGATGCCTCAATTTCCCCTCTGGGAATCAATAAAGTATACAAAAAAAACAAACAAACAAAAAAAACCCCAACTTTGCTGCATGTGCATCTCCATGAATCAAAAAGGGGGTACCAAAGAAGTTAATTAGAAAAATAATTAGCAATCCTTAGAAAAATATATAATACATAAAAATTATCAATAAATGATCAATAATGAAGAGAAAAATATAAATGAAACCGCTTGGTAATGAAACCACAACATTCAATAGGAGAAGTTAAAAGTTACATCAATAAATTTCCAGATATTTAAGGAAATATCTATAGATTATTGTAAAGGAAATATCATGTCTATAAGGAACAAGGTAAACTGATAAGGAGAAAACCATGCAAATTTATGAGAAAAGTTCCAAATGTCTAAGGAAAGTCCAACTTGTGCTGAATTTATGTTTACTGTGGGTCTTGATTTAGAATCTACTACAAAGACGATACAGATTCTTACATTTATTAAAATTGTTTCACAAAAAAAAAAATTGAGTGAACACTGGCACAAGTCCCACTGAATCAAGTGTCCAGTGCCTCCAGGAACTCGGACATTGGCAGAAGTCCGTGATTCATTACCTTCGTAACGCTAAAATTCTAATCAGATGCAAAAAGACATATGATAACATAAACATATACTTCATAAATGTCATGCGCTGGCCCTCACGAGCCAGCATAAAACGCACATAGAGTCACCAGTGAGTTTTTCAGTGAGTTTATTTACGGTGAAAAGGTGTTAACATAAGCTGCTGACATAATGACAGGAGTCTTCTCAGAACAGGAGGCATAGGGCTATACAGCACACTATAGGTCCAGAGCAGGAGACAGTCACACACAGACAGGCTTGGTAATAATTACACGCAGGCTGCTAAGGCAGGGACTTACAGAACAATTCACGCCGGGAGGAATAAGGCTAATGTAGCACACTTACTGGTACCGGTGAAAGACGGTCAAGCCCAAGGCAGCCGAGGTGTGATAACAGTCCAGGCATCCGCAACGTGACGGTGGGTGAACAGGTAAGAGATCAGGTTAGTAACCAGTTAAGCGACCAAGTTGGCGACCAGACACTGCTGCGTCCTACCGACGCCAGTGCTGGGCTTAAATTGACGAAGCATTAATGACGCTGATGACACTCAGCTGACCGGCCGTTGACAGGCGGAAGCCCCACCGAGCACTTTCACAATAAGAGCCCGGAGAGGCCAGAATACCGCCCGCAGCTGTCAAGGCCGGCAGCGAGACATAGCTTAGCCCGAGCGCGATCAGAACCGACGCTCGGGTCATAACAGTACCCTCCCTCCACGGGCGGACTCCGAACGCCCCAAGGAACCACCCTGCCCCCCCAGGGTGGGAGGTTGGGGGACAGGTGCGGAGGGAGAGAAACCAACCCAAGAACAAGACAAAGACCAGACAAGAAAACCATACAAGAAATACATAGAAACACACGATAATTATGGAAACCAACAAGAAATAAATACAAACACATGACTCTGAGAAAAAAAAAAAACAAAAAAAAAAACAAAGGAAAGAAATACATGACTAACCGTGGAAACAAAAGAAATACGCGCCAAACACGGCGACCATGAAAAAACAAACACACGAGACCAAAAATACAAGCAAACCCCTGGAAACTATGAACAAACCTCCATACCACAGCCCCCCAAGAAGGAGTGGAGAACAAAACAAAACCAAACTAAGTACTGCAAAACACATGGGGCAAACCAGATTGCCCTGACCCAACTTGGCTATGGCAAGACTGTGGCTTTCCCAGAAAAAAAAAAAACATGAGGCAATCCAAAATTGCTCTGACTTGACTATAACTAAACTATGGCCTTCAAAAAAAAAGAACAAGAGGCAATCAAAAAATTGCTCCGACTTGACTAAGACTACGACTGTGGCTCACAAGAAAAAGGAAACAAGAGGCAATCAAAAATTGCTCAGACTTGACTACGACTGTGGCTTACAAAAAAAACAAAACAAGAGGCAATCTAAAATTGCTTAGACTTGACTATGACTGTGGCTTACAAAAAGAACAAGAGGCAATCTAAAATTGCTTAGACTTGACTATGACTATGATTACGTGAAACAACAAAAACTGCTAGACGTACTAAACATGACTTGGCACCGTATGGGCCCACAGAAAAGTCCCACAGTTCATGATCAGTCAGGTGGCCTGCCCCAGTCCCAGGCCCCCAGAAATAAGTCCTCTGGTGGCCGAACCAGGTCACCCCGTAACACACACAGTTTATTGGGTGGCCAACCCAAGATGCCGAATGCTCCAAGCAGTTCCTCAGGTGGCCGACCCGCATCCCACAACCACCAGGACCGTGGAGGGATTGCATGCAGCCGCTCACCAGAACATGACAAGACAGGGGAGCGCCAGACCGTCAAACAAAGCCCACTCACGGACCCCAGCTGGTGGCTCCTGAGAGGGGGACAACCAAAAACCTGGACCCCCTCGAATCCTGATTGGGTCGCAGCTGCACCTGCGCTGGACCCCCACTGGACCTTGTCGGACCCCAATTGGGTTACAGCCACACCAGAGTCGGACCCCGACTGAACCTCGTCGGACCCCGATTGGGTAATCGCTGCACCCACGTTGGACCCCGACTGGGTTACCTCAGCCCATGCGTCGGACCCCGACTGGGTCAGGACGGGCCCCGATTGGGTCACCGCTGCACCCACGTTGGACCCCGACTGGGTCACCTCAGCCCATGCGTCGGACCCCGACTGGGTCAGGACGGGCCCCAATTGGGTCACCGCTGCACCCACGTTGGACCCCGACTGGGTCTCCACGGCCCACGCGTCGGACCCCGACTGGGTCTCCACGGCCCATGCGTCGGACCCCGACTGGGTCTCCACGGCCCACGCGTCGGACCCCGACCGGGTCACCTCAGCCCACACGTCGGACCCCGACTGGATCACCTCGGTCCATGCGTCGGACCCCGACCTGGTCATCTCGGCCCACGCGTCGGACCCCGACTGGATCACCTCGGTCCATGCGTCGGACCCCGACCGGGTCATCTCGGCCCACACATCGGACCCCAACTGGGTCAGGACTGCTCCAGCAACGACCTCCATCTCCGAACCTGGATCCCCCAGTCCCGTGACCTTGACTGGCTCCAGACCGGTAACGCTGTGGAGGTGCTCAGAAAACAGGAGAGGACCGGGATCAGTTCCACCGGCAGCGCCAGAGCCCAGCGAGACGAGCTCGGGTGCAGCGGACGGCTGCCCCTCACTCGCCTCCCCATGAGGCAGGCAAAAATGCTCTAATACACCATACAGGAAAACAAGAAAGAGCACTTGCCTGCACTCGGGCTCTGGAGCCGTCCAGGACTTCGCCGATCCAGGTTCAAGGAGAAGCTCGTCGTCGGGCTCCCACTCGGCTGTGTCGGGTTCCACAGCCGGCCTGATGGTCTCTGCAGCTGGATCCTCACGCGCTGGCGTCCACGCCAATAACCCGTATGGCGTGGGGGCAGAGGACCCTGGACCTGCTGACTCGGGCTGCGTCCCTGAGGAAGCCTGGGGACGCTCTCTCGTCGGCTCTGGCTCCTCACTGCAGTCCGTTCTGCTCTGTCCAAAGCAAGGCTGCAGGGCCGGGATATTTCCCAGAGCTGCAGGCCTCCCCCTCGTTCGACGGCGTGGGACTGACGCCGAGGACCGCTCCGCAGGAGGAGACACAGAGGCAGCAGGTTTAATACAAGTGGCTACAGCTGGGAAAAGTGACTCAGGGAGCTGCAAACCCCGAGCTTCACCCCCAGGAGTCAGACAAGACAGATCATTATTTTCAATAGGAAAGTGAACTTGGACTTGCCTGTCTCCCGGGGGGAGGATGTTGTCAGCTGTAGCGGATGTTGCTCCTTTCCTCGCTCTCTGGATGGTAAAAAAGGATCCAAGAACGGAGCCCACCGGCGCAGGACTCAGCTCACTCTCAGCAGCTAACTGGTTGAGGGGGTCATCCCGGCGGCCCGGAACTGGATCCGGAGCAGGAGCTTGCCGAAGATGCACCCGGCCGTGACGCCGACGCCTTCGCCGGCCCCCAGATGGTGCGAACTCCCGAAACGAAAGGCAGGATCAGGATCCATAGGCGAAGAGCAGGAGTGCCTCTTCTCCTGCTTCATACCGCGTTCCTCCTCCATCAACAGGAATATTTCGCGTTGTGCGGCAATGTCCTCCCTCCTCGCGTCGACTTCCGGGTGGTTGGCGTAGCGGGGAGAGAGATGACAGAGAACATCTTCGGCGGCGTCCAGGTACCAATGTATGCCGTGGTCATAGTCCAGCAGGGAAGCGGAGATGAGCAGCTCATCCACGGCTTCCAAAACACCTGTCAGCACGAGGCTCTCCGGTGACGACATTCCTCACATACACAGGACCCAGACAGAGAAAAGCAACGTCCAAAACTCAAACTCACTGGTGAATAGCGTCTCGGGTTGATGTCACCGTAAACGCTGTTTTGGCAGCAGTGTACTGTCATGCGCTGGCCTTCACGAGCCAGCATAAGACGCACACAGAGTCACCAGTGAGTTTTTCAGTGAGTTTATTTATGGTGAAAAGGTGTTAACACAAGCTGCTGAGATAATGACAGGAGTCTTCTCAGAACAGGAGGCATAGGGCTATACAGCACACTATAGGTCCAGAGCAGGAGACAGTCACACACAGACAGGCTTGGTAATAATTGCACGCAGGCTGCTAAGGCAGGGACTTACAGAACAATTCACGCCGGGAGGAATAAGGCTAATGTAGCACACTTACTGGTACCGGTGAAAGACGGTCAAGCCCAAGGCAGCCGAGGTGTGATAACAGTCCAGGCATCCGCAACGTGACGGTGGGTGAACAGGTAAGAGATCAGGTTAGTAACCAGTTAAGCGACCAGGTTGGCGACCAGACCCTACTGCGTCCTACCGACGCCAGTGCTGGGCTTAAATTGACGAAGCACTAATGACGCTGATGACACTCAGCTGACCGACCGTTGACAGGCGGAAGCCCCACCGAGCACTTTCACAATAAGAGCCCGGAGAGGCCAGAATACCGCCCGCAGCTGTCAAGGCCGGCAGCAAGACATAGCTTAGCCCGAGCGCGATCAGAACCGACGCTCGGGTCATAACAATAAAACTTTCAAAATTTAAAAGAACGTTTATAACTTAACAAAAAAGAACTCCGAAATAGCTAGAAAAACCAGGGCTCTCAGAAAACAGGGGAAAATACAGGCGACATGGACAAAGAACTGTAAGGTGTGGATAAAACTGCTTGGAACTCCAGAAGAAGCTAAAGTAATAATGATTAGAGAAATGGAGGAATTAGACAAATTTAAACCTTAGTTCTGATGCACGAATAACAGTGCAGTAAGATTATGAGTGGAGATTTTTGTGTTCTTTTTTCCTGTGTTGCTTCTTTTTTCCTTTTGGTGTACATTGTTGACATAACTTATGATTAGTACTTTAACCAGTCATCCTTCCTCATTTAATAATGGAAGTGTATTAGGGCAAATTGAAGCTGAAACCTTTGTCAATACTGAACAGTAACCACAAGACATTTTAGGAGATACTGACCCAGACAATAACTATTTTAATCATATTAACAATAAGTGTGCTTATTATGATGAAATGAACTAGAGGTAAAATCTGTTCTTGAAAAGAGTAAAAATAAATTATCTACTGATTGTGATGGTATTGCTATGGCACTAGTAAAAAGAACTGTTGATGGCATATTAAAACCATTTACATATATTTGTAATCTATCATTTCAAACTGGCTCATTCCCGCAGAAAATGAAAATAGCAAAAGTAATACCATTATTTAAGCAAGGAAATAAACACCACTACACAAACCACAGACCAGTATCACTTCTCCCACAGTTTTCAAAGATTCTGGAAAAACTTTTCAACAACACATTAGAGGACTTTTAAATAAACACGATGTGTTTAATCAGAATCAATATGGATTTATAGCAAAAAGTACAACATCGTTGGCGAAAATGGAAGCAATAGAGGAAATAATAAATGCATTGGATCAAGGAACATATGCAATTGGTGTATTTATAGATTTTAGAAAAGCATTTGATACAATAAATCATTCAATACTTCTTGATAAACTGCAAATGTATGGTATTAGGGGAATGGCACTGAATTGGGTTACAAGTTATTTATTTGAGAGACAACAGTTTGTGAAGATAGGATATCTATCTGGGTATATAGGAATTGCCTGTGGGGTCCCCAGGGGTCAGTATTGAGCCCCAAATTATTTAACATATATATAAATGATATATTCCAAGTTTCTAAATTATTAAAAATAATATTATTTGCTGATGATACTAATATATTTTATTCTAGGAATTATTATAATCAACTAATCCATACTCTAAATAATGAATTAAACAAGCTTAAAAAATGGATGGATTGTAATAAATTATCACTAAATATAGGTGAAACTAAGGTAATGATATTTGGTAATTGTAAAAATAAAGAAGATATACATATTCATATAGATAATGCAATTATTGAAAATGTTGAGGAGATAAAGTTTTTTGGTGTAATACCAGATGATAAAATTAGTTGGAAACCACACGTCAGATACATACAAAACAAAGTTGCAAAAAAATATTGCAATTATAAATAAAATTAAGCAAGTCCTAGATTACAAATCACTTCATATCTTGTATTGCTCATTAGTTCTTCCATACTTGACCTATTGTATAAAGGTCTGGGGTAACAATTATAAAAGTACACTGAATTCATTGCTAATATTACAAAAAAGGGCAATCCGTGTTATACACAAAGTCGGGTATCTTGAACATACCAATTTATTGTTTATACATTCAAAGTTATTGAAATTACGGGATGTGGTTGATTATTACACAGCACAATTAATGCTTAAAGTCAGTAAAAACCTTTTGCCATACAATATACAAAATCTTTTCAGTGAGAGAGAAGGCCAATATAATTTACGGGGCAACACAAAATTTAAAATGCACTTGGTAAGATCTACTAGGAAGGGTTTTTGTGTGTCTGTGTGTGGGGTAAAATTGTGGAATGAGTTGGGGGAGAAACACAGGCAATGTCCAAACATCCATATATTTAAATCAACATATAAGGAAATGATTTTTGAGCAATATAAAAATAAAGGGCAGTAATATTACAATGTGTCTACAATGAAGAAAGGTTGTTATTGTGTGTGTTATTGCGTTATGGTGATTGTGATGGTGTTGTCTGTGATTGTGTTGCACATACCAGAAGTATTTATTTATTATTGTTACAATTATTGTTGGATGTTGGTATTGTTGTCAATGTCAACTGTCGTTGTTGTGTCATTTCTGTTGCATAATTTGACTATGGAGAGTATTATGGTGAATGTGGTTGTGGGATGAATGATGACTAAGAGTGATGTTGTAATTTGTTGGGCATGGAAAAAAAAAAAAAAAAAAAAAAAATATATATATATATATATATACTGTATATATACTGTATATATATATATATATATATATATATATATATATATATATATATATATATATATATGCTTTATTTTTGTTTTAAATTCTTTTTTTTTCTTTTTGTTGGAATGTTCAAATAAATAAAATCCATCAATCAATCAATCAACTTACTAAAATAGTTATAAAATCCATAAGTTGCATATTTTTAATAAAGTTATAAAGTATAGCTTAAATCTCAGAAAAAAAAATGAAAATTTTTATAAGCACTAAAAGCTCAATCTGGCATTGACAATCATGTAGGTAGTTGGTTTGATAATATATTTGGCATCCATCCATCCATCTTCTACCGCTTTTCCAGAGGTCCGGGTCGCGGAGGCAGCAGTTCAAGCAGAGAAGCTCAGACTTCCCTCTCCCCAGCCACCTGCTCCAGCTCTTCAGAGAGGATACCAAGGCGTTCCCAGACCAGCTGGGAGACATAGTCTCTCCAGCGAGTCCTGGGTCTGTCCCGGGGTCTCCTCCCAGTGGGACGTGCCCGAAACACCTCAAGTGGGAGGCGTCCAGGAGGCATCCTAATCAGATGCCCATACCACCTCAACTGACTCATTTCAATGTGGAGGAGCAGCGGTTCTACTCTGAGCCTCTCCCGGATGACTGAGCTCCTCACCCTATCTCTGAGGGTGAGTCCAGCAATCCTACAGAGAAAACTCATTTCAGCTGCTTGTATCCGCGATCTTGTTCTTTCGGTCATTACCCAAAGCTCGTGACCATAGGTGAGAGTAGGAACATAGATTGACTGGTAAATCGACAGCTTTGCCTTAGAACTCAGCTCCCTCTTCACCACAACAGACCGGTACAACTTCCGCATCACTGCAGATGCTGCTCCAATCCATCTGTCAATCTCTCGCTCCATTTTCCCCTCACTCGTGAACAAGACCCCAAGATACTTAAACTCCTCCACTTGGGGCAGGAGCCTGTCCCCAACCCAGAGAGGACAATCCACCTTTTTCCGGCTGAGGACCATGGACTCGGACTTGGAGGTGCTGATTCTCATCCCAGCTGCTTCACACTCAGCGGCAAACCGTCCCAGCAAGAGCTGTAGGTCATTGCTGGATGAAGCCAACAGAACAACATCATCTGCAAACAACAGAGATGAGATCCTGTGGTCACCAAGCATGACACCCTCCATTCTCTGGCTGCACCTAGAAATCCTGTCCATAAAAATTATGAACAGGATCGGTGACAAAGGGCAGCCCTGGCGGAGTCCAACTCTCACTGGGAATGAGTCCGACCGAGTGTTGGCAATACAAACCAAACTCTCACAACGGTCGTACAGAGACCGAATAGCTCGTAACAACAAGCCCGATACACCATATTCCCGAAGGACCCCCCACAAAAAACCACGAGGGACGCGGTCGAGTGCCTTCTCCAAGTCCACAAAACACATGTAAACTGGTTGGGCAAACTCCCATGAACCCTTGAGAATTCTCGAGAGGGTAAAGAGCTCGTCTGATGTGCCACGGCCAGGACGAAAACCACATTGCTCCTCCTGAATCCGAGGTTCGACCAACGGCCGGACTCTCCTCTCCAATACCTTGGCATAGGCCTTCCCAGGGAGGCTGAGGAGTGTGATCCCTCTAAAGTTGGAGCACACCCTCCGGTCCCCTTTTTTGAAGAGAGGAACCACCACCCCGGTTTGCCATGCCAAAGGCACTGCCCCCGACCTCCACGCAATGTTGCAGAGGCGTGTCAACCATGACAGCCCAACAACATCCAGGGCCTTGAGGTACTCAGGGCGAATCTCGTCCACCCCAGGGGCCCGGCCACCAAGGAGATTTTTAACTACCTTGGCAACCTCAGCCCCTGTGATAAGCGAGTCATCCCCCTCGTCCACAAACCCTGCTTCCTCTGTGGAAGGTGTATCAGTGGGATTGAGGAGATCCTCGAAGTATTCCTTCCACCGCCCGACGATATCCCCAGTTGAAGTCAACCGTGCCCCATCCCCACCATACACAGTGTGGACGGGGAGCTGCTGTCCCCTCCTGAGCCGCCGGACAGTTTGCCAGAATCTCTTCGAGGCCGACCGAAAGTCTTGTTCCATGGCCTCACCGAACTCCTCCCATACCCGGGTTTTTGCTTCAGCAACCACGCGAGCTGCACTCCGCTTGGCCTGCCAATACACTTCAGCTGCTTCGGGAGTCCCACAAGCCAACTAAGCTTGATAGGACTCCTTCTTCAGCTTAATGGTCCCCCTCACCACTGGTGTCCACGACTTGGTTCAGGGGTTGCCACCACGAGATGCACCAACTACCTTGCGGCCGCAGCTCTGGGCCGCCGCTTCAACAACAGAGATGGAGAACATTCAGACTCCATGTCTCCAGACTCCCTCGGAATGTGGTTGAAGTTCTTCCGGAGGTGGGAGTTGAAGACCTCCCGGACAGGGGCCTCAGCCAGACGTTCCCAGCACACCCTCACTATACGTTTGGGTCTACCAGGTCTGAATGGCTTCCTACCCTGCCATCGGATCCAACTCACCACCAGGTGGTGATCAGTTGACAGCTCTGCACCTCTCTTTACCCGAGTGTCCAAGACATACGGTCGCAGGTCTGATGACACGATAACAAAATCGATCATCGACCTGTGACTGAGGGTGTCCTGGTGCCAGGTGCACATATGGACACCCTTATGCTTGAACATGGTGTTCGTTATGGACAAACTGTGGTTAGCACAGAAGTCCAATAACTGAACACCACTCGGGTTCAGATCGGGCAGGCCGTTCCTCCCAGTCACCCCCTTCCAGGTTTCACTGTCGTTGCCCACGTGTGCATTGAAATCCCCCAGTAGGACAATGGAGTCTTCAAGAGGAGCATCCTCCAGCACCCCAGTCACAGACTCCAAAAAGGGTGGGTATTCTGTAACATCATTTGGTGCATAGGCACAAATGATGGTCAGGACCCGTTATATATCTTTGGCAAATGGGGAAAAATAATTCAAGGGGTCCTTGTAAGCATTATCATTAGTCTATTGATCTTTGTCTTCTGTGGATGTTGTTGTACTCCCAGAATTAAATGACTTGTTGAAAGAACTATTTCAGCAGCTTTTTCTTGAAGGATCCTCCTCCATACCAAGGTGTCCAGGAAGCTGCCCACCTGCTTTCCGACTGCAAGGATGGCGATGAAGTTGTGCCATGACTGGACCTGGACAAGGACTTTGAAGATGCACCGGAAATAGTTTAGGGTCTGCAATAGGGTCTACAATGCACACTTACATGATGTTAGCATTTGCTTCGCTGTGCCTCTGCTCCACAGGTTTCTTTTGTGAGATATGATTCATGGGATGTAGACGCATATAGGGTGATAGATCATTTTGATATATTTTACACATATAGAATTGTTAGCCATATTGACCCGCAATGTTTGCACCACACCTGATGTCCACCGGAGAGATGGTGACCTGAAGGGGGCAGGTCCACGTGACTGCCGGAAGGGAACATCAGTTACATATAGAAACTTAAAAACACTACACTCAGGGGTTAGAGTAGGATTATGAGATGGGTTTATGCCCATCTCAACAGGGGGAGATCCAAAAACGTGATTATAAGTTGCTATTAAGTTAGTGAGGTGCCCATTAGGACAACTCAACAGGGGGAATTGCTAGTAAATTTCTATGATGCCCTTGTCTGTCTGAGAATGTTGGTTAGTCTGCAACTATGTTTCTCCAACCTTCATCCCGCTTGCTTTAAGAATGTCAGTTATTCTGTAACTATGGTTTCATTCTTCATCCTGCTTGCTTCGCATGCCACACTGCCGCCTTTAGATTACACCCAAGGATTAACTCACTGAAACCAGATAGAATTAGCTCGGCCCTCAGCTGAGTGAGCACATAGTAAAAGGACACTGATGCACGTGAGAGGAGCCCTCCCTCCTGCTTGAGGGAGTGGCAGAGTTCTATAAAAAGCATAGGACCCACTGTTGAAGTAGCGCTCTCTCTTGATACGTCTTGAGAGTAGTGCTCCGGCGCTGTACTTTGTACTATATCTCAGCTTCAGTAAAATAAGTGAAACTGTACTTCACCTCTCTGTCTGGTTATTTGGCCTTCGTACCAAAAGAACCGGAGGTTAAGATATGTAGCGCAACAATACAGACATCCTGGATGAAAACCTGCTCCAGAGCGTTCTTGACCTCAGACGGGAGTGACGGTTCATCTTTCAGTAGGACAACGATCCTAAGCACACAGCCAAGATATCAAAGGAGTGGCTTCAGGACAACTCTGTGAATGTCCTTGAGTGGCTCAACCAGAGCCCAGACTTGAATCCAATTAAACATCTCTGGAGCGATCTGAAAATGGCTGTGCACTGACGCTTCCCATCCAACCTGATGGAGCTTGAGAGGTGCTGCAAAGAGGAATGGGCAAAACTGCCCAAAGATAGGTGTGCCAAGCTTGTGGCATCATATTCATTAAGACTTGAGGCTGTAATTGCTGCCAAAGGTGCATCAACAAAGTATTGAGCAAAGGCTGTGAATACTTATGTACATGTGATTTCTTAGTATTTTTTATTCAATACATTTGCAAAAATCTCAAAAAAAAAAAAAAAAAACTTTTTCACATTATTGTGGGTATTGTGTGTAGAATTGTAAGGGGGAAAATGAATTTAACCCATTTTGGAATAAGGCGGTAACATAACAAAATGGGAAAATAGTGAAGTGCTGTGAATACTTTCCAGATGCACTGTATGAAAGTAAAACCAGAGCTCTAGGTATCCTTTTTGGTTCTACATAATTTTGCATGGCACCCATGCAAAACAATGGCAAATTATTTGCAATTCAAAACCCGAATGTACCAGAGAATCCTGGTTGAAAAACACTGCTGTATGTGATAGCATATGTTCACATTATTGTGGAATGTTAATGTTAATGAATGTTTGTGATAAAGTGGCAAGAAGCGGCGAGGCAAATTACTTCTTTCAATTAATTCAGTTTATTTTTCACTCACAAGTAATATCTCCAGTCTCTCAGGAAATCTTCTGACACAGTTTTTCAAACAAAAATGTACTTCCCCAAACAAGAAGCATATCAAGCAATAACAAATTCCTCAATAACCATTCATCAATACAACTCCTTTATCTATATCTCACACCTGTTATATAATGGAGAGATAATTAGAGGTGATTAGCCCCTACCATAATCCCAGGCAAACACTCATCATTCCTTATTCTAAACACATACCCACTAACATCTAAAAATACATAGTTTCCCCAAACATACACAATATAAATATATAAATAACACACAATAAATAGTAATATAAATAATTCAATAAATAACCTTAGCCCCTATTTACAAATATTAAACCACCCCTCTGACTGACCATACATATTTGCTCCCTGCTGGTGTCCTATATAAGGCCCTCAACTCCTAACGGAGTCTTTTGCCTGGACACGCACAGGAAGCATGTTGGCAAAGGTATGTGCAATAAATCCTTTAACAATTATTTTACCAGATTCTTAATCATACTAATTATCTCCCAGGGCATTCAAATTAACCAAGACAAATCCCAAATACTGTGTACATCTTAACAAACAATCATACAGACATTTACAACAATACAAATACACATAATCACACAATATAACAAGACATACAGTGGTGACATCCCATCATCACCTTTCCTTCCCCCTTTCCCGAGAATACAGTACTCTTATGAGTCATGTATTCTAGAGAGGCTATCAGCCACAAGGTTGGTTTTCCCTGCCACATACCGAACAGTAAAATTATATGGTTGGAGGGACACATACCACCCTGTAAGACGACTGTTCACATCTTTCATTCTGTCTAACCACTGTAAAGCCCGATGATCTAACAAAAAAATGACGCTCTAATAAATAATATTTCAAAGACCCTATTGCCCATTTTATGGCAAGACATTCTTTTTCAACTGTAGAACATCTCGTCTCCCGGTTCAACAATTTACAGCTCAAAAACAGTACTGGGTGTCTCTCTCCCTTCTCCTCCTGGAGAAGTACTGCTCCAGTGCCAACCCCTGAAGCATCAGTCTGTAAAATGAACGGGCGAGCAAAGTCTGGACTGAAGAGAACCTTCTCCCCAGAAATAGCCCTCTTCAGATCCTCAAACGCTCCGTCACACTCCTCTGTCCATTTTACCTTATTCGGTGCTGCAGCTTTAGTGAGGTCAGTCAATACTGCGGCTCTTTCAGCAAAGTGGGGAATGAACTTACTATACCATCCTACCATTCCCATGAATGATCGCACTCTCTTCTTAGTGGTGGGTACAGGGTAGGTCCGAATGGCATCCACTTTACCTATTCGTGGTCTAATGACCCCCTGACCAACCACATGTCCCAGGTACTCCACCTGCTGTTGTCCGAATGCACATTTGCGTGGGTTAATTGTCAGTCCTGCCCTCTTAATTAGCTGAAGGACCTGCCTAAGGTGTATCAGATGTTCTTCCCAGGTCTGACTATAAATGACCACGTCATCCAAATAGGCAGCCACAAAGTTCGACACTCTCCTTAATATTTGGTCCATCAGCCCCTGAAATGTTGCAGGTGCCCCCTGAAGGCCAAATGGCATGACCCTAAATTGAAAACTGCCATACGGTGTTTTAAAGGCTGTAAGTTCCTTTATTTCTGGTGCCAATGCCACCTGCCAATACCCCTTACATAGGTCCAAAGTAGAAATAAATCTAGCCTTGCCCACTTTCTCTAATAATTCATCGATCCGGGGCATAGGGTATGACTCAAATTTAGATACTGAGTTAAGGTATTGTTAGGATGAAAAAACTTAGCAGAAAAAACATCTAAGTCTCTCTTCTAAGATTGTCTATGTGTGTAGATGGTTTACCCAGGTTTGTTTTTCAAGGAAGAGATTGAGTTTACTTGGAACATGTATTTATTAAGTAAGCAAGTTGAATATGATAGGTTACAGCGCCGGGTCAAACATTCTCTCCCTGACAGCAACAGATCGTGTCAGTTCATGAAGTCTGACTGGCTATGCTACCCCTGACCCGGAATATTTGTACACAAATGAACAAAGAAGAAAGCATGCATTATCAAAATGAAGTCCAGGTGTATGGTCCATGGGAGGATTCATTCCTGGCACCGAATGTATCCACTGAAGGCCACTTCACCTCCCAGGTCAGCGTAGTCCAGGCTCAGCCATTCCTTATCGCAACTGTGCCTCCTTTCCGTAAATCCCAGGTGTTTGTTATCCTCTGTGGTGAAACAAAGGTCCACTATTTTGCAGAGAGTGAAGCACACACTTGGCAATATATATTCCATTATGGTATATTGGTCATTTTACCTAGATATAAGCAGAATACAAACATTTTGAGTCACACAAATAACTGTTATATGGTTATATTGAACACACACATATTTTGAAGCACACAACTAACTACTATGTGGTTATATTGATCACACACATATTTTAAATCACACAGATAACTGTTATATGGTTATTTTGATCACTTTATCACATCAATTTCCCCCTTTTGGTCTCATCCAAAATGAGACCAATAACTCAAACCCTTTAAGCCTTCAAAGCCACGTCATAGTCCTCCTCATCATCATCTTTGTCTGATTCCATGTCAAGTGCAACTGATCCATCAGGTTTTAATAGTGGCATTTGATATGGAGGAGGTTGTTTGCCTTCCACTGCTGTAGTGATGACCCTAATGCAAAAAGATCTGATAGAAGATACACAACAGCATCCACAAAAAGCAAAAATAGCAATAACACTTACAATGGATATAATTAAAGAAACAATCATATTTTTCCATTTTCCAAGCATTCTCTCCAGTCATCCATCCAGGGGATTATTAATGCCAGAGGCCATTCACCATACAGTCACACAGTTATCCAGTTACGCAGTTCACTAATTACTGATTATGTGATGATTATGATACTTATTAGCAAACAAATAAAAACCTTTAAGCAATTAATGCCTACAAAACACTCTTATTGTATAAAAAGTCACTGGTTACTGTCCTTTAAGTCCTTTCTGATGTTATCCAATGTTCTTCCTGGTTCCTGGCCAGTCCTGGCTTGTGGTGGCGTGACGCGCGTCCGCCATCTTGGTACAGGATATCTGTAGCACATCCCTGTGGTCGAGTGCAGACACCTGCTTGGGTCATTCTCCTTTGTTAAACGTTTGACAGGCTTCAGTGAACATGTTTACAACACAGTACAACACAGTGCATAGTGGTTTACTTTCAGCATAATCTGCATAAATATTAGGTGTTTAACAGCTTCATAATTATTAAATTATGGCATTTTGCAGTGTCTCAATCAAGAACTGTCAAATGAGCTGAAAAAGAAGTTACCATACCCCCTGATTAATAATTAAGCCTACCTCTTTCATTGTGGCCATTTATGCATAAATATATGGCCGAAATTGATTAATTCATACTTTGTCCTGGGCTGTATTTGTTATATTTGCCACCCCAGGCAACCAGCTTATTGCCCCCCCCCCCCAATTGTCAAAAATGTTTATCAAAGAAATATTTCAGCCTGTGCTATACAAATTGGCCTAGATATGTAAACTTTGAAATAAATAAAGAGAATAAAAAATTACAAATCAATTATTCAAGTTTCTTCATTTAACTAGACAGACATTATACACTCCCCCCAAATCTACCTGGATCTGTATAGCAGTTGTTTAAAATCAATTTTAAATTCTTATTGATTTTAGGCCCACGTAACAAATTTATACAATACACCAATGTTCATTACAAATTTATTAAATTTATTGCATAGAATACATGAAAGCAGCAAGCTCATATTAATCAATTGCAAAGTGAGGTGAAGTGTTAATTGAATCAAAACACAGTTTAAAGCAGTAGATGTAGGCTTTATTAATTTAACCCAGAGCTCAGCCCATCGTCATCACCATCATCATCATCATCACCATCATCATCATCTTCATCACACGTAATATCCACCCTGTCTCCTCCTATCCATCATAGCAAATATTTATAGTAATGTCAGGCAAAATGTAATATAAGACAGAAATAGTAATGTCTATGAGATATGACTGCATTAATCATCACCAGATCTTCTTGTACCCCCTCCCTGTAATAGACAAATGCGAAATAGGTAATGTAAAATTCTATCTGTAAAGTTTCAATTTTCAAATAACATATCTGTAAAGTACTATCTGCAAACCTTCATGATGTTGGTCTGATACAGGAGGTAGATGTTTGTACACATATATGTGTAATTATTGTGTAAAGACGGTTTGATAAACCTAAATCTTTCATTAGGCCAAGTGTATACAGGAAAAAGAAAAACTATCCTCACGCTATTTGAGTAACTACCAAACTAGTTACAAGAACCCAAAGTTCATTGTTGATAATATTGGCTACCAATACTGACCCAGTAACAAAGAACACAATGTAACACTGTATACTAATATTACATGAGAAATATTGCCATAACTATCGATACTGAATTACAATATATATTACACTCATGGCAGTCATGCATGTACAGAAATCAGTGACCTCCCAAATGAAAATCAGAGTTTTTACCTTTATTTTTGACAACACGCCATTAAATTATTTAAAAACAAATACTCGACACTTACCGTAACGGTTCCAGCATAACAGTGCTTAAGTCGCAGCCCCGAGTGATCGAAGCTGCTCCTTTTTATCCTCATTAGCAGCGCCTCAGCTGATGAGGATTAATTGGGCCCCAGCCGTCCTGTAACACTGACAGCTGGGAGCCCGCAGAGACGCTGCCCAATGAGAGACAGGGATGAGAAGGGACATGGTCTGAGCGCCGGAAAACCCGGCGTCTCATCCCATGGTGACAGAAATGAAGACTTAATCAGAGTGTTGTGCGTTAAGCTGAGCTGTGGATTTGTTGTGATTCCTGTACCAATATGGCGGCCGGAAATCTCGCGCTCCAGTGACCTACTGCCAATCTAGCGTTTTATATCTATGGTCCAGTCCACCTTGGTTCTGACCACTTCCTTTTTATGCACTTCAGGAGAACCCACTCTGTTGTGATTGGTTCCGTGGGTTTCAAATCACTTCCTGGTTTCTTCTTTTCCTGTACCTGTTGTGAGAAAGCTGACACAAGAGCTCTTAGTTGGTCATAGAATGGTTTATAGCCCATCTTGGGCTCTTCTTCCTCACACAACTGCAATCGTGCTCCCGGTCCCGGGAACTGACGACCTGTTAAAAGTTCATAAGGAATAAAACCTGTTAAGCTGTTAACAGAACTTCTAACCATCAATAGGGCAATAGGCAAAGCATCCAACCAGTTCATTCCTGTCTGGCTACAGATCTTAGCAAGCTTCACCTTAATGTTTTGATTCATCCTCTCAACCTTACCCTGAGATTGAGGGTGATAAACTGTTCCAAATGAATGTTTTAGACCTAACATTTTTTCCACTTTTTGTAGGTCTTGATTTTTGAAATGTGTTCCATTATCTGATCTAATTCTCCTAGGAAATCCGTAAGTAGGATTATATTGATTTATCAAAAATTTGATCACTGTTTTGCTGTCTTCTTTCTTTGCAGGATAAGCTTCAGGCCATCCTGTAAATGTGTCCACTGCCACTAGGAGATATCTGTATCCCCTGATTCTTTCCACCATGTCAGTATAATCTATCATTATCTCCTGACCTGGCAAAATAGGCAATGGAAAATGACCATGATGAACTTTAACCGTCTGTTTTGGATTGTGAGAAACACAAATGGCACAACTTTTTACAAAATTTTGTATCATATCAGGGAGAAAAGGATGCCACCAGTGACCCAAATGTCTGTTCATTTGTTTAGCTCCTACATGTGCTAACCCGTGAGCTTCATGTAACACATTTTCTCGGATTCCTGGGGGTAACACTGGTCTACCATCCTGTGCTCTCCACAACCCTTCTTTTTCTGTGGCGCCTCTCTGTTTCCACACTGTTTTTTCTTCAAGAGACGCTTTTCTCTGTTCATCTATTAACATATTTACATCAATCTGTGGCAAAATGTCCTGAACCTCCTTGCCTGTCTGTGTCAACATTAACAATGGCTGATATCCTGCTGCCTTTTTTGCTGCTTTGTCTGCCTCATGATTACCTCTGGCCACATTTGTTTCTGTTTTGTTGTCATGACCTTTGCACTTAACCACTGCTAGCTGTCGTGGTAACATTAACACTTCTGCTAATTTCTTCATTTCTGTTTCATGCTTTATAGGAGTCTGAGATGCTGTCAAAAAACCTTGTCTAATCCATTGTGCTAATTCTGTGTGAATTGACCCAACAACATAAGCTGAATCTGTATAAATAATGACCTTTTTTCCTGCTGACCACTCCAATGCTTTGATCATAGCTGTCAATTCGGCCAACTGAACTGATTGTCTGTCCTGCAATGTCCCATTTAGCACTTCATCAAATCCATTTGCTTTTTGTCTCACAACTGCATATCCTGCCTTCAATCCTTCTGTAGGGTGACGAAAACAACATCCATCTGTAAACAAAACTTCCTCTGTGTCAGTCAGTGGTGTCACAGATAAATCTATCCTCACCTTCACATCTTTTCTGACTCTTTTTTCACATTCATGTGGTTCCCCATCCAACATCTGATCTGCCATGTTTATTCCTTCATGTGTGAATGTGATGTTTTTTCCATTCTTGTCTGTCTGATTGAGGTCATAGTAAATGCTGCAGAATTTACATATGACATGACGCTATGTGTGGTCAGGACAGTCAATGGATGTCCCATAACCACATGAGCTGTTTTTTGCAAAATTTTTCCCACTCCTGCAGCATGACGTGTGCATGCTGGTTGCCTTTTTTCCATTGGGTCTAATATTATGCTGACATAGAGGAGTATCTTTTTTTCTCCCCCTTTTTTCTGAAACAGAACACCATTTACTGTGTGTTCTGCTTCAGAAACATCCAAGTAGAAACGTTTGTTGTAATCAGGTATTGCCAAATCAGCTGCATGTGAGAGTTCATTTTTCAAAGCAATGAATGCTTCCTCAGCTTCCTGTGTCCACAGTAACTGTGCAGCAATATTTCTCATGCCTTGTTCATTAACCAGTGCACGCAATGGTTTTGTCCTTTCACTGTATTGTGGTATGTAATGTCTACTGAACCCTGTCAGACCCAAAAATGATAACATTTGTTTTACCATGCATGGTTTGGGGTGATGAAGGATGGAATCCCTGTGTGACGCAGAAAGGCCAGAACCTGTGGGTGTAATGACACGGCCCAGAAAGGACACATAACGTCTTGCACACTGTAGTTTTTGTCTTGACACTTTAAATCCACATTACAACAATCTCAACAACACACTCTTTGTAGCTTCCAGACAACTGTCAGGATTTGGTGCTGCTATCAATATGTCATCTACATACTGTATCAGAATTACGCCTGGAGGGAGAGGACAACCTTGTAGTTGTTCCTTCAGGACCTGATTGAAAATACCTGGTGACAAAATGAACCCCTGTGGTAGCCGGGTGTAGCGCAGCTGTGTGCCCTTGTAGGTGAATGAGAAGAAAACCCTGCACTCCTCTGCTAAAGGAAGACAGAAAAATGCATTAGCCAAATCAATACATGTAAACCATGAATGTTGTGATGTGAGAGCAGATAAAGCAGTGTATGGGTTAGGCACGGGTACTGTGGGGGTAGAAATCCGTGAATTGACACGCCTCAAATCATGGGCCATTCGGTATTTACCGGTATTTTGCTTTTCAACTGGGAGAATAGGAGTGTTCCAGGCAGAGTGAGAATTTTCTAATACCCCTGCCTGAAGCAGCCCTTCAATGGTATCAGCAATGCCCTCCTGTGTCACAGGCTTATGTGCATACTGATTTTGCCAAATGGATTCACCTTGTAGTACCTGAAATGAGATGGGAGAGATATTAACACATTTACCAACGTCTGTGGGTCCCTGTGACCATAAATTTTGTGGCGGTGAATTCAACATATCTGCTGCTGATTCATGATCAGTGCGTTCCCTACCATGCTCCCTCTCAATTTGACGGTGTTCAAACAAAAGCTCATCAGTTGTGTCAATTTTAATGCGATAGGCCTGATGTTTTGCAGAATATTCAACATTTGGGATCTGTGTCACCTGCCAATCAGTGGCTTCAGCCAGTGTTTTAACCATAGGCCCTAACTCTTTAGCTTGGTGATTAGCATGTATGAGCAAGGTAATGTGTGGAGCTGATTCCTCTGACATTTCATACCACTGTAATTGCTCTGCACTTAATACAGCATCTGCGGTGACACCCTCTTGTCCTACATACAGAAACCTATATTTGATGGTCCAAGTTTGACCATCCAGTTGGGAGAAAAATCTATCATGATAAACATCATCTAAATTTCTGTCATAATACAGAGTGACATGTAGGGGATCAATGGGAGGTGTGTGGGGTGCCAGAAGAGCAATCCACGGCTTCCAGGCCATGAACACTGGCAACACGCCAGTCTGTGAGGGCGAGTCAGGCGATAACAGGCCCCAGTAAATGTCAGCCCAGGTATTTGGCACTTGTGGTGTCACATCAGGTTTCAACAGCATTTGTCCATGCACAGAAAGTCCTTGCACTGAACAGTTCATAGCAACACCATTAGGGAATGACAAGATGACTCCATCGGCCGAGCACAGCACTGATGCCCCCAGTTTAATAAGCAGGTCTCTCCCCATCAAGTTTGTGGGAGCGTTTTTTGAGCAGGCATAACGTTGTTTCACAGTTTGACCAGCAACACAAGTGTCCAAAGGCTTTGTCACAGGCAGTCTTTCAGGAACCCCAGAGAAACCAATAACCTCCACAGCTTTAGCCGATAACAGTGTAGGCTCAATGTCACAGTTCAAAGTGGAATAGGTTGCCCCCGTATCAACCAGAAAAGGCAGGTCACAGTCCATAACCTTTAGTGTGACCATGGGATCTGCCATTCCCACGTCACTTTTTCTCTGTGGGCCCCGTCATTGCTCCTCATATTGTGTGAGGTACACTTCCCCCGCAGTTGAAGTGTATGCTGAATATTGGCCAGCAAGTGGAGCTGCCGCTGCATAGGGTGCTTGATGTCCTGCACTTGCTGGTGCCACTGGTGGTGGGTAAGGATTAGTTGGACAATCCTTCCTCCAATGACCATTTTGACCACAGCCATGACATGCATTCAGGCCCATGACCTTTCGACCCTGAAAGCTTCTCACACCCTGCCTTCCACGAGATGCCCCCCGATAATAATTAAAACCACGTGGTTCATCCTGAAAATATGGTATTTGGGGTGTCCAGCCAGTGGGTGCCGGGTACACAGGTGCAGGTAAAACTGCCATTCCCGGTGTGGGCATTGGCCCTGAGGGTGTTTCCGGAGCCTGCTGTACCAACTGCTTAGCTGGTTTGTTTGTCTTTTTAACCTCAGCTAGTTCTTGTTTAGCTTTTTGTAACTGCAATTTTAACAGTTGCAGTTCTTGATTATCTCTATCAACCTTTTCCTTTTCTGCTTTTTCCTGTTCTTTACGCATGTGATGTGTGAAGTGCCTTTCCCACAATTCCACAGAGCTACTGGGAATGTCAGGGTTACTGTCCATGGCCTCTCTCACTGCCTGAGGCACTCCCTTTAATACTGCCTGCCTAAATACGTCCCTTTGAAAATCAGATGTATTAGGATGAGAGCCAGCAGCCGCTGTCCACTCCATTTTACATCTACTGATAAATGCCATAGGAGACTCATTGTCCTTAATTGAAAAAGTTAAAGCTCTTAAAGCTCCTGGTGGATTTGGAAATTTGTGTCTCATTGCTGTGCCTAAGGCTGATGCTACAGGGGTGAAAGGTGCTGAATCTGAAACTGTTTGGGTCCCTGCCAACTGTTCAATTTGAGAGACCTCCACAACACTTAACTGTCTCCCAAGCAAAGCTCTAAAATCTCCCATTGCCACTGTAACTCCTTGAGTTAACTGATCAAATTTTGTCATCCACTGACCTCCACCCTCACAGGGCGGGGGCATTTTTTCTGAAATGCCATTTATGTCTGTCCATGAGAATGGCTGATATGTTCTGCCTCTGCTTTTCATTACCAGTGGTGACTGTGTGTGTATGCGGTGCTCTGTGTCCTGTTGTGTGTTTCCGCGTGCAGCTGAATTAAGACGGCAGCCTGTATAAGGGTCACATTCGTCATCATCCTTGGGATGATGATGAATGTGACACAAATCTCTATTTCTGAAACTGTAAGGCCTGCCTCGCACATGCTGTTCCTGATCTCCTAATTCTCTTCTTTCCTCATTTGCCATTCTAACCTGCCCTATCAATTGATAAGATCTATTTTCTTGCAATGGTCTGCTTTCATGTTTTTGTGCATTATTTATTTTTGTAAGAGCTGCGGTCATAGCATCTGAACTTTCTCTCCTCTGCCTGCTCTTAAAATCATCTTGACCATAAGGAGTAGATGAAGCAAATACTTTAGGGGAAAGGAGATGTATTTCCTCACTGTCTGCGTGTTCACTCCACTGACCACAGTCATCCTTACAACCCCTGTCACTTATCTGTTGATCAACTGTACTTTCATCATCTGCTACACCATATTCCACACTGCCAGTATTAGACCATAAACTATACTGAAAATCCTGTGTTTGTCTTTGCAAATTAATTACACCAGCTTCAACATTCTGCAGCCGTTCTCCCACAGTTTTTTCCAACCTTAATCTTTCAAGCTCTTCCTGTAGCCTGTCCATCTCCCGTCTGTCTGCCTGCATTTGCTGTTTCTGAGTTTCCAGCCAACCTTTCAACTGTTCACATTGTTCCTGTGATGTCACCTCCTCAACTTCCACTAATCCTTCTTTTAACTTCACCAAAGGCATCTAATTAACACAGTATGGCGGTGGGGGCAATTCCCCTTTCAAATCTTCCAAATTAGGGTAGAGGGACAGCACCTCTCCCTTTTGTTTGTCCAACTGCTTATCAATCATTAAACCTTTATTCTTCTCTGTCTCACTCACACACCACACTGGGCCAACCGCTGCTGACTCCTGCCTCACACCACTGTTTGCCTCCATTGACCTCATGTGCTGATTCTGCTCCTTCTCAGACACCTGTGCCTTCATCAATCTCACACCATTCATTGCAGCAGAGCATGTAGCCAAGTTATGAATCAACCTGCGCTCACATTCACACTCCTCAATATGATACTTATGTTTTCTTTTCACCAAAAAACCCTGTAACATCCATATCTTTCATAGATTGTATATCATCTAGTCTTCTTTGTTCCAAATCCATTAAAAACTGGGTCAAACTGTCCTCCTTATTTAAGTTTAGAATGTCGTCTTCCCTCAATTTCTGATACAATTTATCACATTCTGCTTTAACCCCCTTTCTGTCTTTGGGTAATGTACCACTGAGCATTTGAGTCACTGTTGAATCCCACTGTTTTTTCATATTTCCTTTATACAACTCAGCATCTCCCAAGCCTTGCGAGGCACACAGCCCGGCCTTTTGCATTCTTCAACTTAGCTGAGCAAAAATTCACACTTCTGTTTTTTCTACAGGCCAAATCTGCCTCTCCCCCTCTGAGGCAAAAGGAGAGAGAGAGAGAGAGAGAGAGAGAGAGAGAGAGATTCACCCGCCCCCCTCTGGGAGAGCGAGAATTAGAAAGAGAGAGAGAAAGCACTATCCCTCGCCCGCCCCCTTTGGGAGAGCGAGGAACAGAGAGAGAGAGAGAGCGAGAGAGAGAGAGAGAGAGAGAGAGCTGCTGCTCACCCCTCCCCTTGCTGATGGGAGAGAGAACAGCCGCTCGCGCCTCTGTTGCCCCCCCTTTTTTTTTTTAAACTTTTACCTTCTCACTTACAGCGTTCCCAATATAACACAAATAACAATACATTACCAATATAAACCAAATAGCACTTGCAGCAGTGATTAAATAGTATTCTGGGTGCACTACGTCCAGGGAATTTCACCTGTTCTTGATTAACGTCTTAATCAAAGTGCAAGCAAACTGTTTGAGGGCGCCACTTCCCCGGGGCGTTACCCCAATTCTTGCCTTCCCGTCGGACGGCGAAGGATTCTCTCCTTGGCGCTGGACTTTTTCAGGTACTAAACCGAGGGCGTCACTTTTATATGACCCAGGTTTTATAGCCTTCGTCAAGGCTAAGGGAGTCCAACCCAGTTCCTGTCCTCACAAGTCACGGACCAATTCGTTCAGTCCGTGAACCTGTAGTCAGGCCGGATGACCATGAATAAATATGCAGCGATATCATCCGGGCCGGGGGGCCTTTCACCTCCCTGGTCTTGGCCGTTAATGTCCCAAGCGATCACAATCTAATCAATCAATATAAAATCAATGCCAAATCGTGATTGGTTGATCAAAATCGGGTCCTGCACCCGAGCCGGGGGCCTTTCACCACTCTTTCGGTCTTACGGTCTTTTTAAGCAAGCAAAGCATACATCTTTCTTTTACCAAGCATCTTTTTTAACCAAGCAAGTATTCATCAAAAAACATTTACCATATTCAACTGCCTTTTTTTTTTTAACCTAGGACACACATCAAACCGTTTGACAACACAGAACTTAACTTTGGTTATGGCCAATGTAGCAGAACTTTTTATATAAAAGGCGTCTGCTTACCTCTTTTTCAGTGCGGCCGCTCGTGTTGTCAGTCGGTGATGCAGGTCCGTTGTCCAGACAATCAAAGATCCAAATCAGATGATGATCTCCCCCTGTCACCCGACGAAGCCCCCAAATTGTTGGGATTAAAAAACTTAGTAGAAAAAAACCATCTAAGTCTACTCTTCTAAGATTGTCTGTGTGTAGATGGTTTACCCAGGTTTGTTTTTCAAGGAAGAGATTGAGTTTACTTGGAACATGTATTTATTAAGTAAGCAAGTTGAATATGATAGGTTACAGCGCCGGGTCAAACATTCTCTCCCTGACAGCAACAGATCGTGTCAGTTCATGAAGTCTAACTGGCTATGCTACCCCTGACTCGGAATATTTGTACACAAATGAACAAAGAAGAAAGCATGCATTATCAAAATGAAGTCCAGGTGTATGGTCCACGGGAGGATTCGTTCCTGGCACCGAATGTATCCACTGAAGGCCACTTCACCTCCCAGGTCAGCGTAGTCCAGGCTCAGCCATTCCTTATCGCAACTGTGCCTCCTTTCCGTAAATCCCAGGCGTTTGTTATCCTCTGTGGTGAGACAAAGGTCCACTATTTTGCAGAGAGTGAAGCACACACTTGGCAATATATATTCCATTATGGTATATTGGTCATTTTACCTAGATATAAGCAGAATACAAACATTTTGAGTCACACAAATAACTGTTAAATGGTTATATTGAACACGCACATATTTTGAAGCACACAACTAACTACTATGTGGTTATATTGATCACACACATATTTTAAATCACACAGATAACTGTTATATGGTTATTTTGATCACTTTATCCCATCAGTATCTAAAGTCAATGCAAAATCTTGATGAGCCATCCTTTTTTGGAACCAGCACAATGGGGCTACACCACTCACTGACTGACTCCTCAATCACTCCCAGCTGCAACATCAAGTCAATTTCCGTTTTCATTTTTGGGACCAATCGTTCCGGGATCCTATACGATTTTCTATGTGGAACAGTTTCCTCTTTCAAATAAATCTTATGACGTACCAACGTGGTGAAACCAGGTCTCTCCTGAAACAAATCTGGATCCAGTAATGTCTCTAACTCTCTCCGCTGATCCACCTGCAAATGAGACAGTTGAAATAAACACGGCTCTGACACATTTGTGGGAAAGGACTGTTCCTTCTCCTCATCCACCTCCGTCGCACAGATCAAGAGCTGATGTGTCTCCTGAAAAGCAGGTTGCTGCTGCTGATGGCCAGGCTGCTGAAACTCTTTCAATAAGTTAATATGGAAGGTCTGATATTTTACCTTCCTGTCAGGCATATATAGTTCATATGTCACTGAGCTTAGTTTTTTAGAAATTTCATATGGCCCCTGCCATCGAGCCAACAGCTTACTGTCACACGAGGGCAGCAATAACAAAACCCGTTGTCCTGGGTGAAAAACCCTTTTCCTGGCCTTCTTGTCATACCAGGTTTTTTGTTTGGCCTGCGCCGTCCTCATGTGCTCCTGAGCCAAAGCAGTCATTCGATCCAGTTTCTCTCTCATTTTAATGACATAAGAGACCACATTGTCCTGATCACTCGGTGGACTCTCTCAGTGCTCCTTTAATAAATCCAGTGGGCCCCTCACCTGACGGCCATAAAGCAGTTCAAAAGGTGAGAACCCTGTTGAAGCCTGGGGCACCTCCCGGTAAGCAAACAATAAATAAGGTATCCATTGATCCCAATCTGAGCCCGTTTCAGAAACAAATTTCCGCAGCATATTTTTAAGAGTCTGATTGAATCGCTCCACTAGTCCATCAGTCTGCGGGTGATAAGGGGTGGTCTTAATGCCCTTAATCCCCAACAGCTTATACGCTTGCTGCAACAGTTTAGACAAGAAATTTGTTCCACAGTCTGTCAGAACTTCTCTAGGTATGCCTACCCTTGAAAACAACTGGATAAGGCAGTTGGCAACCTGCCTAGCCTTAATAGATTTCAGGGGAAAGGCTTCTGGGTACCGAGTCGCATAGTCACAAATCACTAGAATGTATTTATTACCCGAGGAGCTTCTCTCTAGGGGGCCAACTATATCCATCCCTATTCTGTCGAATGGTGTTCCAATAATGGGTAATGGTTGCAGTTGGGCACGTGCTACTCCCCTAGATGCTGTAATCTGACATACTGAGCATGTCATGCAGAAGTCCTTTACCTGGGTATACATTCCCAGCCACACAAACCTTCTAGCAATTCTCTGTAGAGTTTTTTGGAATGCTAGATGACCTGCCCAAGGGATAACATGTCCTAGTTCCATGATTTTTGGTGTGAGGTCCTGTGGTAAATCTATGGCCATAACTCCACCGTGCTGTTGATATAGAATGCCCTTTTTAATGACATACAAGGCCTCAGCCAAACAATCGGTTTTACCCTGTTTCACACCCTCAAACTCCGAGACTCTATCAAACCAGGGCTTAAGTGTTGGGTCAGCTTTCTGCAATCTAGCTATGTCAGGAGGGATGTCAAACTCTACTGACTGGCTTAATTGTGGTGTTTCTTCACCCAAGTTCTGTGCTGACGCTAACACCTTATCTCTTCTCTTCTGAGCCTTGGATTTGTGTTGCTTAATAGGGCCTACCTCTATCTCTGAATCATAAAAAGGTAATTCCTGAAGAGCATTGGCAACCCTCTGTGCCCTCTGTGCCCTAGTTGTCACCATATTACAATTTTTCACCACAGGTGTATTTACTCTCTGTTCAACAGCGCCACCTGCCTGTCTCTCCTCCGTTTGTTCTTCTCTAACCTGTTGTATGATGTCTAACAGAGTTGGAACATCATTGCCAAGAATAACAGGATACGGCAAATCAGGCACAAGAGCTACAGGAAGGAGATAAGTTTGACCCCCTACTGTTAAATAAACCTCAGCGGTCGGGTACAGTTTCTTATCCCCATGGACACAACTGATGTTTATTCCTGAATCATTCCACAAATCCCTAGGGACCAAACTAGGTAGCACAACTGTTTGAAAACAGCCTGAATCTAACAGGGCCTCTTCATACTGACCATTAAGCAACACTTTTGTTTTATATACTCCACTATGTACTGAGGCTGAACACGTGGGTCTAGGAACTGAACATAAAAGTGACGGTTTCTGATTCCTTATGGCAGGACATGCATATTGGGTGTGACCGATTTTATTACAGTGATAACAGCGTATATCTTTATTTGTAACCACACGTGACTTTTTACTATCATATCTACTGTTTGTGTTCTGACTGGGCCTGGAATATAACCTATTTCGAGCTGGGCCACCCTTTTCACCCTCAATAAACTCACTCCGAGTAGTGAAAAATTTGTCACGGCCGAGAGTAGATCTCCTGCTCCTAGACCTGGCTGACAGAAAAACCTCCGTCAGACGAGCAGCGTCCTCTGCAGTCTTCGGGTCCCGCTCTTGTATCCAGACTCCCAGTTCCAGGTTCACCATATAAGATAAGATAAGATAAGATAAGATAAGCCTTTATTAGTCCCACAACGGGGAAATTCCAGGATTGCAAAAGCACAGGGATAGCAACACTCAGAGCAACAATCAGAAGGCAAGAAAAAAAAAAAAAAAAAACAAGCAAGCAAGAGCAGCTAATATACATATGTACATATTACTATAAAATATATATATACACACACACAGACACACAGTGCAGAGCATTGTAGCTGGATGGAATAAATATATGAATATATGAACACACAGTGCAGAGCATTGTAGCTAGATGGAATAAATATGTAAATATATAAACACCCACAGTACGGAGCATTGCAGCTAGGTGGAATAAATATGCAAGTATATAAACACACACAGTGCGGAGCAATGTAGCTAGATGGAATAAATATATAGATATATAAATATAAACACACCCAGTGCTGAGCATTGTAGCTAGATGGAATAAATATGTAAATATATAAACACACACAGTGCAGAGCATTGTTGCTAGGTGGGATGAAACAGCATAACCGTCTATTTAGTTATCCTACATGGTATGATTATGTGCCCATACATATTCTCACCCTCCATAGCGACCGGTATGTTCCTAGTTGTATGCCGGAGAGGACCATTGTGTAAGTCTATTGCATCTTTTGCATTCAAAAAAACTATTAGTTTGTTACGTCTTTTTGCTATCTCTGCGAGCAGCCCTGCTTAGGTTGTACAGTCTGACAGCCGTTGGTAGGAAGGACCTACGAAACCTTTCGGTTGTGCACCTGGGATGATGTAGTCTGCTGCTAAATGAGCTCCTCAGTGCATCCAGTATGTCCTGCATAGGGTGGAACTCGGACTCCAGCAGAGATGACAGTTTAGCCACCGTCCTTCTCTCTCCTATCTCCTCCATCGGATCAAGGCGCTGCCCCAGGACAGAGCTAGCTTTCTTAATCAGTTTGTTCAGTCTCTTCCTATCGGCTGCAGTAATGCCACTGCCCCAGCAGACCACTCCAAAAGTGATGGCTGATGCCACCACCGTGTCATAGAATGACTTCAGCAGCGCCCCTTGTACACCAAAAGACCTGAGTCTCCTCAGCAGGAACAGCCTGCGCTGTCCCTTCTTGTAGAGTGCGTCAGTATTGTGTGACCAGTCTAGTTTATTGTTCAGATGAATACCCAGGTACTTATAGGATGTCACCATCTCGATGTCTGTTCCCTGTATATTTACTGGTGCTGTGAGGGGCTGCCCATGCCTGCGGCAGTCCACCACCAGCTCCTTAGTTTTCCTCGCGTTGATCTGGAGGCAGTTCCGATGGCACCAGTCCACAAAGTCCTGGATAAGCCCTCTGTACTCAGCTTCATCTCCGTTGGAGATGAGACCAACGATCGCAGAGTCATCAGAGAACTTCTGTAGATGGCAATGTGTTGTGTTGTGTGAGAAGTCCGCAGTATAAAGAGTGAACAGGAAGGGAGCCAGCACCGTTCCCTGGGGGGCCCCCGTGCTACTGATGATCGTGTCGGAAACACAGTCCCGGGTTCTCACAAACTGAGGCCGGTTCGTGAGGTAGTCCAGGATCCATGATGACAGGTGCTGGTCCACCCCTGCGCGCAGCAGCTTGTCCTTCAGGATCATCGGTTGGATGGTGTTGAAAGCACTGGAGAAGTCAAAGAACATGATCCTCACCATATTCCCGGGCTTCTCCAGGTGGGACAGAGAACGGTGAAGGAGGAAGATCACCGCATCCTCCACCCCAATGCCATGCTGGTAGGCGAACTGGAGTGGATCCATCGCTGGTTCCACCAGGGGGCGGAGATGAGCAAGGAGCAGTCTCTCCAGGGTCTTCATCAAGTAGGACGTCAAGGCCACCGGTCTGTAGCTGTTCAGGTCTTTGGG
This sequence comes from Pholidichthys leucotaenia, assembly GCA_020510985.1. Taxonomy (NCBI): domain Eukaryota; kingdom Metazoa; phylum Chordata; class Actinopteri; order Cichliformes; family Pholidichthyidae; genus Pholidichthys; species Pholidichthys leucotaenia. Next base: position 321,635,157 of record CM035843.1, on the reverse strand, counting down.
GTGGGAAGTTTTTGGTACAGGTACCACACAAGATGTTTTCCACAGCTGTGGTACCCTCCCCAGTTTCAGGCTCATGTTGAAGATATACGTCACAATCCCACACAGCTGGTCTGCACAGGACTTGAGGAGCTTTGCGCTGATGCCGTCCGGTCCCGACGCCTTCCTCGCCTTGATCTTCCTCAGCTCCGTCCTCACCTGGGTCTTGGTCAGGGTCAGGATGGGGGGCTGTGTGTTGGGAGTGGGGGGGGGGGGTGTCGGTGGAGTGGGGAGTGGGCAGCAGGACTTGATTTCTTAGAGGCAGCAGTGGTTGTTGTGCAGACGGGGGGAGGGCGGTTGGTCAAATCTATTGAAAAACAGATTCAGGTTGTTTGCCCACTCCCTGCCCCCCGTGGCCTGGGGGGAGGTATTCTGGAGCCCCGAGATGGTTTTGAGGTTTCTCCAGACCCCGCTGATGTCGCTCTGTTGCAGCTTGTCCTCCATCTTCTTCCTGAAGCTGTCCTTGCCTTCTCTGATCTTTCTCCTCAGCTCCCTCTGTACGGACTTCAGCATCTCCCTGTTCCCCGACCTGAAGATCCTCTTCTTCTCTCTCAGAAGTGTTTTTATCTCAGGGTTGATCCAGGGTTTGTTGTTTGAGTGACGCCGTATGGTCTTGGTGGGAACGGATTTGTCCACACAGAAGCTGAGGTAGCCCGTGAAGGTGTGAATGAGGCCATCGATGTCCTCACCATGTGGATCGCAGAGCTGCTTCCAGGCAGTGGCTTCAAAACAGTCCTTTAGAGTGTCCATTGTCTCCTCAGACCATAACTCCACAGTGTGCATGGCCGGAGGTTGTCTGTGCACTAGGGGTTTGTACACCGGTCGGAGATGAACCAAGTTGTGATCCGATCTCCCAAGTGGGGGGAGTTGTGATGAGGTGTACGCCTCCTTAGTGTTTGCGTAGAACAAATCCAGTGTTTTATTGTCTCTAGTGTGGCATGTGACATACTGGGTGAAAGTGGGCAGAATGGGAGACAGTGAAACGTCGTTGAAATCGCCTGAGATGAGGAGAAGAGCATCTGGGTGTTCTGTCTGCAGCCTGCTGGTTACTGAATGGATGACGTCACGCGCTGTCCCAGCGTTCGCCGTCGGATTTGCATAAACAACAATGCAGATCACGTGTGAGTGTTCTCTCGGGAGATATGTAGGCCTCATGCTAACAGCTAGCAACTCAATGTCTTTGCTGCAGTGTCGTTGTTTAACAGTGATATGTCCCGGTCTGCACCAGTTGTTGTTAACATACATTATCACTCCACCGCCCCTAGTTTTGCCACTCTCTGGTGTTCGGTCAGCTCGTATCATGTGAAAACCCTCCAGCTCAATGTTAGCATCTGCTGCTAGTTCAGTTAGCCACGTCTCAGTAAACAAAAGGAGAGAGCACTCCCGGTAAGTGCTATCATAACGGGAGATAGCCGCTAGCTCATCTAACTTTCCCAGTATCGACCGTACATTTCCCATGACAACAGATGGAAGGGACGGTCTGTACCTTATATTTTTTGTCCTCCGCCTTACTCCAGCCCGGCAGCCGCGACGCTTTCGCCTCAATTCTCTCGGTATGTCGAGTTTTTCCAGTGGGACCGGGTGGCGGTTAAATGCTAGCAGCTCTTCCCTGTTGTATCGTATCCTGCTATAAACAGTGGCTCCGTCCACCGGCTCAGGAGACATTTGGGACGATCTGTGTGTCCGTGATATAAGTGGGGTGAAAAAAAAAGTGATCAAAAGAGAGAGGAAGGGAAAAAAAAAAAACTCGGAATCGAGCCGCTGTTGCAAAAGGCAGCCTACTGGTGTGGCGCCGAGAGGAGTATGCTTTTGCATATGCAAAAACTGTTCCAAAATAAACTGTTCCATGATGTCTTTTAACGATCGGGTCTCTGGCTTAATCCATTTATGCAACAGGTCTTTCAGGCGTACATACAGTTCGCGAGGGGTTTCGTCCTGAAAAATGTCTAAGGAACGAAACCTCCTCCTATAAGTGTCAGAAGTCATTTCAAATTTACTTACTTAAGATAGCTTCTTCAACGTTCCCATAATTGTCTGTGTCAGCCACATCCATCAAAACATACGTGCTCCGCGCTTTACCTGTGAGTAACGGAGCAAGATGGATAGCCCACTCTTCTTCCCTCCAGCGGAGGGAAGAAGAGTGGGCTATCCAAAGTAATAGAGAAAAAGACTTGCAAAGTATTAAGGTCAATGGGATTTATTATCCTTCAAAAACAAAATACAAACACCACAAAATTATTCTGTCAAATTATGGAAATCACACATTTCAAATGGCACACGTCATCTTACAAAGCGACACAGATGGTGTCAAAGTCAAAAGCAAAGTGAACCATTTGCTATTTCCACTGTGCATCGGTGTAAAAGAGTAAACAGTGCACAGTAAAACACTGGTTTATGTAAATATTACCCTATTTAGTGAACTAAGTTACACTTTTTTCCACCTCCATTTACTTTTAAAATGCAGACAAAATAAGATTTTTTTTTTCAAATTTACAAATGCAGTGTATGTGACTGTAAAAAAAACATCCTGTTTAATCTGCTTATACCTTCATTTTAGTGTGCTCTGACACATGTATAGGTGCATCTCAATAAATCAGAATGTCATTGAAAAATTGATTTACAGTAATTCAGTTAAAAAATGAAACCCCTATGTTATGTAGCTTCATCACACAGAAAGTGATATACTGTATTTCAAGTGTTTTTCCTTTCAATTTAGATGGTTATGGCTTATAGCTCATGAGAACCACAGATTCTGTTTCTCAACAAATTAGGATATTACAAAAAATTAATTTAAAACTATTTTTATTACTATTTTTAGTAGAAATGTTGTCCGACTGGAAAGTATGTCCATGTACACACTCAATACTTGGTTGGGGCTCCTTTTGCATGAATTACTGCATCAGTGTAACGTAGCATGAAGGCGATCAGCCTTTGGTACTGCTGAGGTGTTAAGAAGGCCCAGGTTGCTTTGATGGTGACCTTCAGCTCATCTACATCGTTGGGTCTGGTGTCTCTCATCTTCCTCTTGAAAATACTCCATAGATTCTCTATGGGGTTTAGGTCAGGAGAGTTTGCTGGCCAGTTAAGCACAGTGATACCATGGAGAAGACTCCATACTCAATAGAGAATCTATGGAGTGTTGTCAAAAGGAAGATGAGAGGCATCAGTCTCACCAATGTAGATGAACTGAAGGCTGCTATCAAAGCAACCTGAGACATTCAATTTTTTTTAATTGAATATACTGAAATAAATCAACTTTTCAATGACATTCTAATTTCTTGAGATGCACCTGTATACAATTTTATATAAGGCTGTTGTAAGGGAAAACACAAATATCACATGATTTTTTTAAATGGAAAGATTATAATTGTTGACAAACATCAAATAAATACTTTAAAAGGCATCATACTTGCCTTTTTAAGCAAGTATCAAAAGCATCCCTTCAAAGGTTCTGGAAAGAATCTTGTTTGACAGAGTAAATGGATAGATTATTTCCTGTGATAATCAGTTCAGTTTGGTTTTAAACCAAAGCATGGGACTGACATGCGTATATATGCACTTAAGGAAATAGTTAACCTGTATAGGAGCAAAAACTCATCTGTTCTTAAGTGTTTTATTGATGCTTCCAAAGCATTTGATCAAGTCAGCCACAGAAAACTTTTTATTAAATTAAAGCAAAGAGGAGTGCCTGGGTACATCGTGAGGGTTTTGGCCTATTGGTATTCTCACCAGAAGATGCAGGTTAAATGGGAAGGCAGTATATCGGCCCCCTTTGGAGTTAGTAACGATGTGAGACGGGGGAATTTTGTCCCCGGTTTTATTTAATTTATATGTCGAAAAAATGTCCATGTGATTGAGAGCCTGTAACACTGAGTGTATGATTGGTGAAATGCTGGTTAACCATCTTATGTATGGAGATGATCTTGTAATCTTCAGTCCAAGTAGTGCAGGTTTGCAGCAGCTCCTTAACATATGTACAGAGTATGGTGTCCAGCATGACATAAAATATAATCCCAGCAAAAGTGCTGTTTTAATATGTAGAACCAAAGAGGACAAATGGCTCAAATTCCCAGTTTTTAAATTGTCCAACAATGTTCTTCATGTCTCTGAAAGAATTAAATATCTTGGACATTTTATAACTGATAAAAAGAATGATGATGGTGATTTATACAGACAGTGTTAAAGCTTTATGCACAGGCAAATACCATTGCACGTAGGCTTTCCTCTGGTAACATTTCCGGGTGGCAGCCTGCCACGCTTGAATTTACTCTATGAGGAAATATAAATTTAAGAAAAAAATATGAAGGAATGACGGTTCGCAAGCACACACACGAACAACGCACGTGACAGTCATCCACGCAGAGGTCAGAAGCGCCCCGTCTGCGTGACCGCTCCAGTTGAAAGGCAAAGTGTCTCATTAGTGTCGCTGTCAGAGAAACATGAGCTTATTAAAGTACTTTAAATGCGGAAAAAAAATCAGAAGAGGTATGTAAGCATTGGAGGCATTTATCATGATTTTAACCCACTGGTAACGGGAGAAATAATGGAAGAGTTGCTTAGCTATCAGATGTGGTTAAGAGCTTGAGTAGGTTCATTTTGTTTTCTTTCTAATTATTAGATTTTTGTTTTTCTCATTTGAATGAATTGAATGAATGAATGAATGAATGAATGAATGAATGAATTTATTTCGGATTTTGGATAGTACATTACAGGTTAAAAGAAACTGTATAATATAACAACAAGGTCAAATTAGACAAAGACTCCTTCTACTATACAATTCCACGTGAGTTATCCGAAATGGGTGATGGCTGAAGCCGCAGCTTATATTGCCGACAAGAATTTCAGACAAGAATAAAAAGGAGATGTTTTTACCTATACCTTAGTTGATATCAACTAATTTATGTTCATTATTATGTACCTGGCAAGTAAAGATGACCGAAATTCACGAAGTCGATGACTTTAATAACTTTAACTTTAAGCTTTCAGACAAACTAAATGTGCCAACATTTGATTTCAAAATAAGGGAGGTTTTTCCTGCTGTCTGGGTGGTGAGGAGATTTCTAAAAAAACAAAAAAACAAAACACCAAACTATAAATATATAGAAATATTATAACAAAAATAGCTGCATCTTGGGTCATTTAAGTTATTTCATTAAATACATTTTTTTTTCTTTTAAATCAGAGTTAAATTATTGTTCTGTTCTGGCTCTGCAAAATTATGGTCAAAAATTGTTCTAAGGAAAGTAAAAAAAAATACCACAGTCTCTTCTAAATTTATTAATTTATATATATTTTTTTTTAATTTTTTTTTTTTTACAAAAATACACAAAAAGTAGCCATAAAATAATCCACAAATTTATAATGAAGTCCCAAATGTTCAAGAAAAGTCAATTTTCTATATATTTATAATTTTTTTGAAATCTCCTCACCAACCCGACAGCAGGAAAAACCTCCCTTATTTTGAAATCCAAATGTTGGCACATGTAGTTTGTCTGAAGGCTGCTGACGGATTAAAGTCATTGACTTCATGAATTTTGGTCATGTTAACTTGCCAGGTACATAATAATGAAGATAAATTATTAGTTAATATTGTAGTAGCTGGTGAAGTAAATCCTCAACGACTGATCAGTCACTCTTGCCTTTCCCTGCAGTGAAGTCTAATCAGACCTGTTAGCTAAGTGACTCCTTATTGTTGTTCCCGATACAAGTGGGTTAACACAACCATAAATGCCTCCACTGCGTACGGTATATACCTCTTGTACTTTTTTCCGCATTTAAAGTACTTTAATAAGCTCATGCTTCTCTCAGACAACAACGCTAGAGAGACACTCTCTGCCTGCAGAAATGGTCATGCGGGCGCTGGGTGGGTGGGGCGCTTCCGCGCGGATGATAGTCACACACATTGTTCGTGTGCGTGCTTGTGGAGCGTTTCTTTCATATTTAATTTTTCTTAAATTAATATATCATAGGTGTTGCGGTGTACTTCCAAGCGCAGCGGGCTGCCATACGGAAATGTTACCAGAGGAAACTCTGAAATGTATATTTTTTAGTTACAGTATATTACAAAAAAACTAGAAAAGCACTTGGAGAGCGCAGACCTCCGCCAAGTGCCACAGTTCCCCCCATACAGTGTTTGTGTGTACGTTTTCAGATTCCTTGACCATGAAAACATATGACTAGCAATTTGATTGACAATGATATGATTAGTGGTTCAGTAGTTATTAAGGAAAATGGCATTTTCCGTAATGGCGGCCACAGTTCCCCCCCATACAGTGTTTGTGTGTACGTTTTCAGATTCCTTGACCATGAAAACATATGACTAGCAATTGGATTGACAATGATAGGATTAGTGGTTCTGCGGCGGATGATAAATAAGCAGCGAAGTGAGGTTTTTAGTAGGTTTATTAAATCATACCGCCATCATGGAGCTCGCCTTAGCGCCGTGCATGCGCACCAGAGCGAGCCCGGAGGCTCTCGTGAGGAGACACAGAATGCGTGTGTCAGCAGCAGTAGTAAGAGAGAGAGAAAATGAACTACAGAGCATATGTGGTATTTATACCCAGTCACAGACAATACATGAAAGGCATGTTGGTAACAAAGTAACTGCTGGGGGACATAGGACATTTGCATCACATTACAGAACAGAAGGCATGAACACCTGCATTTGAGTCACACATATCAAAGCAGATCACAGGCTGGAAGAAACCAGACAAAAGGGAGGCTGCCTATTGATATCAGTCATTGTTCTGCTAATTGCTCCAGATGTGCGCTCTGCTTGTCCGTAGCTGTGGGGGTCACCCACACTACTCCCCCCCCAGAGGGCTCAGCAAGCAGCTGAGGCCTTGATAATCCGGCTTTGGCAGCGAGCAGGAAAAGCTCTGTGCAGGTGGAGGTGGAAGGGGGGGTGGGGGTAGCCAAAAAATGGCCTGTGGATCCGTGATGTTGAGGGGCTGTCCCGCTGAACGTGCGGAGATCCACAGCGGCTGTAAGAAAAAAATTAGTCACTGACTCCTCTCGCGATTAAGTCCTGCGAGGATTAATAGCGGCCATGAGGAAAAACAGGAGCGGTGAGGCTGCGTGGCGGCTGTAAGAAAAAAATAAAAAATAAAAGCAGAGGGACTGGCGTGTTGACTTTAGGTGCGGGCGCAACCCTAAAGCCCTCAGGAACCGCAGACTGCTGAATTCCCCTTGTGTGCCGTGGCTAAGACCATTAGAAAATCCTGTGAGCGAGCAGCTTGCGTGCTTCAGGTGTACGAGCAGCCCTGAAGGCTCTGTGTGCAGGGGCGAAGGACGATGGCGGTCTGTAGAGCCGTGTTTGTCCCGTGCGTGGTGCGCCGTCCTCGTAACCGACTTTAGGTGCGGGTGCAACCCTAAAGCCCTCGGGAACCGCTGGAGAGGCGAGTCAGGGTCAGGAATCTTGGTGGAGATCAGCGCAGTCGGCGCCGATAATCATCCATGTTGAGCTGTTGCTGTAGATTGGTCATGGTGCGTTCAGGTCCACGCGCTGCGTTCTCCGCCGTCATGGAGAGAGGACGAGGTGCGTGCGCTCTCGTGTGGAGGAGCTGTGAGAGCGGCCAGTCCCAGCGTGGATGTGCAGATCCGTTGGAGCGATGAGAGGGAGTAGGCGATCTCTGTCCCTCGGGCTCATGCTGATGCGTTGGAGCGATGAGAGGGAGGAGGCGATCTCTGTTCCTCGGGCTCGTGTCGATGCGTTGGAGCGGTGAGAGGGAGTAGACGATCTTTGTGTCCCTCGGCCGATTCCAGCGTGGATGTCCAGGTCAGAAGGCTGCTTTGCACAAAGCGTGTGCTTTCTCGGGGTCACCAGTGCGGCGGATGATAAATAAGCAGCGAAGTGAGGTTTTTAGTAGGTTTATTAAATCATACCGCCATCATGGAGCTCGCCCTAGCGCCGTGCATGCGCGCCAGAGCGAGCCCGGAGGCTCTCGTGAGGAGACACAGAATGCGTGTGTCAGCAGCAGTAGTAAGAGAGAGAGAAAATGAACTACAGAGCATATGTGGTATTTATACCCAGTCACAGACAATACATGAAAGGCATGTTGGTAACAAAGTAACTGCAGCGGGACATAGGACATTTGCATCACATTACAGAACAGAAGGCATGAACACCTGCATTTGAGTCACACATATCAAAGCAGATTACAGGCAGGAAGAAACCAGACAAAAGGGAGTCTGCCTATTGATATCAGTCATTGTTCTGCTAATTGCTCCAGATGTGCGTTCTGCTTGTCCGTGGCTGTGGGGGTCACCCACAGTTCAGTAGTTATTCAGGAAAATGGCATTTTCCGTAATGGCGGCCACAATTCCCCCCCCATACAGTTTTTGTGTGTACGTTTTCAGATTCCTTGACCATGAAAACATATGACTAGCAATTGGATTGACAATGATAGGATTAGTGGTTCAGTAGTTATTCACGAAAATGGCATTTTCCGTAATGGAGGTTTTCTTCTGGACAGTGATCCGGATCACCACCAAAATTTAATCAGTTCTTCCTTGTACCATTTCCAACAACACCTGAAAGTTTCATCGAAATCCGTCCAAAACTTTTTGAGTTATCTTGCTAACCAACAGACAGACAAACAGACAAACCCCGGCAAAAACATTACCTCCTTGGCGGAGGTAATAATAACTTTCACATTCTATTCAGATGCACAAGTAAACCGTTTTAACAGGAAAATAAATTGTGAGCTGCTTCATTTGTTGCATTTTAAACATGCAACGTGCAACAGAAAACTGCTTTTTCTTTAGTTTCGGTTGAAAGACAGCAGTGGGTGTCTGCATGCGGCCTCGACTGTATAAAAAAAGCTCCCATTGGGAAGGACTGCTGAGTTATCAATTAATTGACAACTAATTTAGCTTAGTTGACTAAATTCTTTTAGACAATTAATTGAAAGTCAATTAATCATTAACATCCCTAGTGAGTATACATCTTTTTGCAAAGTTGTTGGATTGGCTATGGGAATACTCCATCAGATGCAGGAGTTGTGAATGTCAGATGTTTTAAATGTTTATGATTGGAGCAGTAAAGTAATTGTATTAACCTCTTGCACTCCGTTGTACTGCGGTTGGGCAAGTCTCTGCGTCCCAGACAGGGATGAGAATCTTCCTCGGATCTGAGGAATTCCTCGGATTTGATCAGGTCTAGGGTCATTCTCGTGAATCGTCTAAATTCGAGGAGAATTTTTTTTTTTTTTTTTGGGGGGGGGGGGGTCTGGCGGCGAGTCGTATTTTCGATCAGCTGTGAAAATCCACCGCGCAGAACGCGCTACCCAGCGAGATCAGTAATGTAATGTAACAAGGCCACTGATAGGCTGATACTTATTGAAGCAACCAACCGGCGATTTTGTTAGATTTCTTTTGTCATATCCGGATAACACGCGGAGCGAAATGCAAGTGGCGGACAGTTCAATCAGTTCAATCAACCGAGTTTTCCCGATTTCGTCAAAATGGTGAGCCTAAAACTCACGAAAGAGAACAAAGCAAGAATTTTAGAAATCGACAAAGGGATAAAGAACAAGTTTCGTTGGGAATGGCTTGAAAAAACCGTGTCAATGACGGTAAAGATCGGTAAAAATAATGAAGTTGTGGTTGAAAAAATGGCCGACTTCACAACACAGTCGACACAGTCAAACTCAGATGCCAGTCAGTCAAAGTTCATCACAGCCGGCCCCGATTACAGTAATTAGTGATCGGAAGACACATTCCGAGGTAAGATTTTTTTTTTCTTGTTTAAGTAATGTACTTGAGAATTTTCGCGTAATGAATTTGTTATGAAATAGCATGTGTAAGTTGTGATGGCATGCCTGTTTTGAAGTAACAGGAAAGTTCGCCTGGGTGTTTTTTTTAGATACAAATGCTTGCAAATAACATACAGCTGTCAGATACTGGCTGGAAAACACAACAGAAATGTAGAACCAAGTGTTTTCAAGCTCAGGTCAGAATTTTGGAAAAAATACCACAAAAAATGAATATATTACACAGCTTTTTTCTGAGGTTGTAACAAGGCTGTGTCTGTACTGGAAGACCGGAAATGCAGCCTTTTTTTTTTTTTTCAGTGCGCACTGAGACGCAGAGACGTGACCGCCCGCTGAATTCACAAGAATTCAAGGGCTTAAAATATACTGATATGCAACTTTTTTATATTCCTAGTAACACTACAAATGCACACATTAATAAATCAAAAATGTTTGCAGAATGTCAGTATATTTTAATAAATGGGTGATGGACTTAGTGATGGAATTTTGTTAATATTTATAATTTATTTTACTTGGTTAAATTATTTTGTCTGTTCTAGAACTATGTAAATGTAATTCTGTGTCAGTTCTAAACATATTAGATAGTAGTAAAATATAATTTAGTATTATTACATCAACATACTATTCAGATATCATAAATTTAATACATATGTACTGTGTTTCACTTTGTGGTTGAAAAAATGGCCGACTTCATAGCAAAATGCAAAGTACCAGGGAAAGCCCAGTGTGTTTATTGCAACAATTTCTTGAGTTATGGATCTCATGGTTGTGTTGCCTTAGTTGAACACTGTTCAAAACAGAAACATCTCAAAATTGTGCCTACAAGAGATTGAACTACTTGCTCGATGCTGCATTCAGAACGATCGATGGACACAGTCAAATTAAATGCCTACAGGCATGAAAAGGAAGAAAAAAGGAAAGAGAAGGAAATGAAACAGAAAGAACTCAATCTTCAACATGATTCTGTGGCAAGCAAGGCAGCCATGAAAAAGAAGAGAGAAGCTGCAGCTAAACAGGCACTGCTTGCCCACAGAAAATCAGAGAAGAGGAAGGCTACAGAACGGCTCCAGGCTTTGGTAGCCAAGAAGAAAAAATTGCACAATTAGATGTGAAGAATACGTTGACTTGTACATAAGTTCATAGAGTAGTAGCACAGGCATGTAAATATGGAAGTGACATTTTCTGTTTCTCAATAAAGTGTGACACTGAATCAAAACAGTATTGAACATGATTACACATGTGATGCAGCAGCAGATTAAAAAGTTAAACTATAAATGCATTTGTACTGACTTCTAACTTTAAATATAAGACCACATTTGAGCATTCTAAAACACCAGATTTTGTTAGCTTCTGGGGGGCGTTGCCCACCAGACACCCCACCAAGGCTCCGCCTTGGATCCGGCTAGGGGGCCTGCGTCCCCCAAGACCCCCGGCTTAGTTTCCTCTTTTTTATAAAAAGCCCATTCTCATCCCTGCCCAGAGCGCACGAGGGCGCTCTCGTGCGTCCTCGAGTGCACGAGGGCGCACGATGGAGCTGTGGGAGCTGCATATCCTTCTTCCACTGCAGACACAGCCGCGAACAGATTAGATCATCTGATTGACCTCTCATTCGACTAATAAGAGCCTTGAATTGGGTTTCTGAAACCTTGAAGATGGTCTCTTGTGGATGGTCTCCGTGCAACCTCTGTGACAGCGACTGACATTCGCGCAACGGCATGTTCGGCCAGGCGGTGCTTGTTTTGTTTTGTTTTTGTCCCAGCAGAATAGACGTTAGGATTGCCTTCCATGGTCATCATAGACCGACGGAGGCCGAAGACGATGGCTGACACACACGCGTTTGCCAGTCTATTTGTAATTACTACTGTTATTTGTTTTGAAAAATCGTTCGCCAAAAAACGCAATCATGGAAGCGCAAAACCGCAATAATGGAATTATGTTTTGATCGGGTCGCGAGACCAGCGTCGCGTTCGTCTGACAATGAGGAAGAAGTTCGCCAGCTCTGCTTCTGCTGTGAAGAGGTAAGGTGTTTTAAGCTAAATTATCCTTTATCCCTGAAAATTGTAATCAAAATGACTTTTGACTGATCGGTAAATTACAGCTGTGCGTCATTGCTGCATGACGGACCGTGGCGCAACGGGGGATGTCTTTCCTCTGTAGCGAGGGGGGGGGCAACCCCCTCACACACGCACACACAGACACAGCCCTGAGTGTCATCTTTCATTAGAGCCCAAAATGAAACTTCTACATTGAAGCATTCAAAAGTTACAGACGTTTTTCCAAACTGTGCCATTTGGCACAATTTGGCACAGTTCCAAAATGCCTGGGAACTACCTGAGAAAAAAGCTGTGTAATATATTCATTTTTTGTGGTATTGTTACAAAATTTGGACCTCAGCTGGATAACACTTGGTTCTACATTTCTGTTGCATTTTCCAGCCTGGATCTGAAGCTGTGTGTTATTTGCAAGCATTTGTATCCAAAAAAACACCCAGGCCAAATTTATTTTCTTCAAGTTCACTATGTTTAGATGACTGTAACTCAGTGGCAGGAGCACTTAGAGAGATTATGACTGTTTTGCCAAAAAATTCAAAGTGTTTTCTTTTAGATGAGACCAACCCCATGAAGATGCTGCAAAGGGTTGAAAAACAGCTTTGGATTTAATTTGGGCACGTTATTTTTTGGCGTTTTTAGGGAAATTGACTGAAGTGCAAGAGGTTAACTCCTCGTCATCATTATCATAGTCATTGCGACAATGACTGTTTCATTTAGGTCTGATCACACTCCTCCACGCAACTCAGTCCTTCGCCTTCTGCTGCCAGGAACTCCTGTCTATATCCAACTTCTTCAGGTTTCTTTTTACAGTGTCTTTAAATCTGAGCCTTGGTCTACCCTGATTGTGTTTGCCCTCGCACAACTGCAAGTAGAGTAACTGCCGAGGGAGATGCTGGTGTAACGTAAATTGTATAATAAAATATTTGTCATAAGGTACAGGAATTATTTTATTTAATAGTGGGTGCGAAAGGGGGTGGAGTTAAACCGTTGCTTCTACACCCGCTAAATTAAATAAAAGCACTCGTAAAAGGGGCACCAGTCCTAACGGACAATTATATTAACTTTAATTTTAATTAATTTTGTACCTTCAATTACTTAATGGATCAGTCTCAAAGTTTCAGTGAGTTCTTGTCCTGCCATGATTAGGAAACATATATATGCGGAAGGAAAACACTTCAACTTCTCTCATTCACCCTTTTATTAAACTCATTCAGGTTACATGGCATGGCATTCGAATGATGGATAAACAGATTCAAATGATAACAGCGTAAGATATCACATCAACTGATATTGGATTCCTGAACATAAAATCCAGCGTTACACCTCAGTAGAACCAAGGAGGAACCAGACATGTTTCAACGGTAAATGAGGCTGAAAACAACGCAATTTTATGGGGAAAATGCATAAGTTAATTATCTAAAAATGACTTCTGAATTAATCTACAAAAATTAAGGGCAGTTACTTAAAAATGACTAAGAGTCTTCCTTCAGTTTATAGCTTTATCCTGTGGCTGAGAGACTAATTGAGCCCTGAAATACAGGCCATATTCAATTGTAATTTAATTGTTCGGACATCACGTTTTAACCCAGGAGATAAGAAAAGTAGGAGTTTCACACACACAACAGCTGTAGGTCCACGTTTCAGCGGGTCGGTACCGCTGGGTTTTGAAGTTAGGACACTGGAGGAATCGTCTGCTGTTATAATTCCTCACAGCCTGGAAGTGATAACTCAGCTGGGGGCCCTTCAAGACAGTGGCAGCCGTAGATGGTTTGTCTCAGGATGGCGTGAAAATCCTTGGAACGAGTCCAGCCGAATCGGTGAAGTCTCTAGGAGCGGGATAGACCAAAAAACTGAAGGAACCACTTCTCAGTCAGGCGGGTGTGAGGCCGGAAAGAGTCCAAAAACAGTCTCTGTTCACTTTAAATTAGGAAAATTAAAGGTCCACTTTAATGGCGTGAAAAGTCATAAAAAACCGAGAAACATTTACTAGGATAAGAATGGCTTCTGAGGTGAAGGAAAAAGTTTGAGAATTTGATTCTCTGAAAAAGCGAGCTCTAAAGAAAAGGTGTTTTCTCCTCAGTAACCAGAAAAAACTAACGCAGGATTTGACAAACTTCACACAGAACAATTTAGATAGAATAAAACTACATAGGACCTTGAAACGGTGGAATAAAATCTTCCTCTGAGATCTAGATTACTATTCTGCTTCTTTAATCTTAACTTAGTTCCTAATCTTTCTCAAAATCTCTTTCTTTCTTCTTTTCTGTGTTTCTAATTCTTAATCTGTGTGTTTTTCCTCTGAATCTTGTTCTCGATCTCTTCTCCAACTTCTTACTCTCAAAATCTCTTCAACTACTTTTTAAAGTTACCCCGCCTGGTCGTAAACTGGTGATGCTGATTGCAAGACTGTCCAATCGACTTTATCAAAAGCAGTTTGAAATGGCTGCCATCCAATGTGAGAACATTTCTTTGTTTGAGAGCAGCCAATCAAATGAAGACACCATCCCATGAAATTGCAGAGAAAAATCAACACTCAGTCAGTTCTTATGAAATTAGGTGCTCAATATAAAATCTAACTAAATTAAATGACTTGGCTAATATTTGGTGATCATGCATTTATACCATTACTCCAATATTACATTTGTTTGAATAACACTCATGAATATAACATTTCTTATACATAATTATAATACATGCATTCATATTTAGATCAAAGCTTAATGTAGTACAGCAAACCATGGTTGGTGATAAAAGGGATGATTTTCAGTGTCCTTAGGATCCAGGGGAGAAGAGGATAAGCTGAAAGAAACTTGATGTTTAGAACAAATTAAAAGTCATCCTAAATACTGAAACACATTTTGTAGGTATCCGCTAGGAGGTACTGTTGAGCTGTAGATGATTTCTTTTAGGTCCATGGGATCTGGAAGGAAATCTGGAAAACATTGGAGGTTATAAACCCATCTGATTAAACTGTTTATGACCCTTTTAAGAGCATTGGTTTCCTGTAAAGGGGGATGTTACCCAAATGCAGTGTTCACGTTGGAGGTCTGGTCTCCCGAGTTTATGTTCCTTTGAGCCTTTATAAGCAAATTCTGATCCTTACAATCTCTGCAAGAGGCAACTGTTTACATTGGGGTCCTGGGAAAACAAACATCTTTGGTCAGGCCTGGATGAGGCCTGGATGAGTCGATATGAAAGCCAGTGATATTCCTGTAAAATGCAGAAAAGTGGTGTTCCTGTAGAAGGAATAAAGTGAAATTCCTGTAGAATGGAGAGAACTGATCTTCTGTCTTGGTTTGAGGAGACGATGATGCTACACTGGTGGTCCATCCTCTCAACATGTCCGAGCAATCTCAGGTTCATCTGTATTAGTATGTCCTCCATTGATGGTAGACCAGCTCATTTCAACATTTCTGTGTTGGTTAATTTGTCTTTCTATGAGATGTTCATTATGGCTCGAAG
Organism: Pholidichthys leucotaenia; assembly: GCA_020510985.1. NCBI lineage: Eukaryota > Metazoa > Chordata > Actinopteri > Cichliformes > Pholidichthyidae > Pholidichthys > Pholidichthys leucotaenia. The sequence continues at coordinate 321,619,835 of CM035843.1, read as the reverse complement.
GCGTCTCATCATGTACGTGTGGAGTTTCTTTACCCGTACCCTGTAGACAGTCCAAGTTTCAACACTGTACAATAGAGTAGCCAGTACTGTCGCTTGCACTTTAGGATTATTTTAATAAATATTTTTCAGATGAAGTGACTGAATCAGGCCGTGTCCCCCGTTGCTGTGGAGGGCAAATCAGGCATAAAATTGTCCAGTGTGATTCCAACCTCAGGTGTCACTTTTTGTTGGCTTACCTTTCATTTTAAAGTTAAAACTGTAAGAGGCTATAATGTAAATCATCATCTATGAGAGTTTGTGTAGTTGAGATTCAACTTTAGAGTTCATTGGATCTTTTCAAGCTAGCGCAGTGGTCCCCAAACTACGGCCCGCGGGCCGGATACGGCCCGCCTCCACATTTGGCCCGGCCCCCTGAACAATACCAGAGACGCTTACCCCCACCCCCCTCCACCTCCTCCTGCACAGAGCTTTTCCCGCACCTCGCTTCCAAAGCCGGCCGAGCGCCATCTTGTTCCCCTGCTGAGCGTGTGCTCAGCCATGCATTCTGTGCCATGCATTCTCTGTATCACTGTATAAAAGAGCTGACTGTACATGCCTCACTATCGCACTTAGAATTTGCTCTTAGACAACTGCTCAGGGCTCACTCACAGCGCGCAGCCAGAGTGCTGGGTGAGCCTTGTGATGGAGGAATAAAACGCCTTTAAACTTCGGATTGCTGTGTCCGCCTGCATTTATTTTTTCCTCCACACTGGTGACCTGATATGAATGGACTGTCTCTCCCTTCTGCCGCGCTGTGGACTATTTTTTGCCTCCACACTGGTAAGCGTTATGATTTTTTTTTCCAGTCTGGCCACGTGATCGAGACTAATACACGCATAGAACGTGACATTGTATTCCACCCTTCTGCAGTCTATGCCCCTATCTGACCCCCCCCCCCCCGCCCCCGCCCAGAAAAAAAAAAAAATCCTACACTCACCCCTGTCAATAAAACGGAATAATGGCAAAAAGGTTAGGTAAGAGAAAAATTGATTCAGAATGCAGGGTATTTAACCTGCAGTGGACAAACGATTATTTTTTTGTTCAATGCACAGAAAAGGCTGTTCAACAGTGGTGTCTAGAAGCCTACTGGAACCTACAAAAGGATTATAAGGAAGAAACAAGAACTTTGAGAGACTGCTCATGTGAGTCATTCAAGTAAGAGATTCTGCTCTGACAACTAAGCTGAACTTTTACCTGTTAAGATTGTGCACGGCACAACAGAAAGTTAATGTTCCATGGACTTTTTTCTGTGAAGAACCCAGAGAGGGTTATTTGGTTATTATTTATTTCATAAATAGTGTTATTTATTTTCTGACTTTTTTTCCTGTGAAGATCCCGAAAGGGTTATTAATATTTGGTTATGTGTGGCTTTCTGGAAAACAATAAATGTTTACGTTTAGGACCCGTGCGATCATAACACTTTTTCTGTGACAAACTGACCCCGGCCCCCATCAGAGAAGGCAAAAGTTATGTGGCCCTCACAGGAAAAAGTTTGGGGACCCCTGAGCTAGCGGGTACAACACTATTTTTTTCATCCCACATATCATTTATTGGATTTAAGGAGGTATTGTATCTTTCCTTCTTTTTGAATGAATGAATGAATGAATGAATGAATGAATGAATTTATTTCGGATAGTACATTACAGGTTAAAAGAAACTGTATAATATAACAACAAGGTCAAATTAGACAAAGACTCCTTCTACTATACAATTCCACGTGAGTTATCCGAAATGGGTGATGGCTGAAGCCGCAGCTTATATTGCCCACCCATATTCCATCCAAGAATTCAAAGGAGAAAAAAGAGAAAACAAGACAAGAGCGATTACAATTTAAAACAAGGCTAAGACAAAATATGACTGAGAGAAAAAGAAAACTGAGCTAGTCTAAGTTAAGCGGTTACTATTCAAAAACAAATCTAAGACATAGTGTCACAGAGAAAAAAGAAAAACTAAGCTATAACACAACACAGGCTGGAAATGTCAATCCTTATGTGAGTTTACATGTCGTCTTGTAAATATGTTTGGAGTATTTCTTCCTTTAGTTTTTGTTTAAATTGTCCAAGCTTTGTACATGATTTTAATTCAGGTCCAAAATCGTTCCATAATCTGACACCTTGCACTGAAATACAATGTTGCTTGGTAGTTGTTCTCACTGTAGGCTTTTGAAATATACATGTTCCTCTGAAGTGATATCGTTTCTCCCTTGTTTGGAACAACTTTTGGATATTTGCGGGCAGTGATAGATTCTTCACTTTGAACATTATTATTGCGGTTTTAAAGTCGATCAGATCTTTCAACTTGAGAGTTTTTTGTTTAAGAAAAAGTGGGTTTGTTGGTTCCCTGTAAGCTGCTTTGTTGATTATTCTAATAGCTCTCTTTTGAAGCATAAAGAGTGGATATATGTTTGTTTTATATGTATTTCCCCATACTTCATTACAATATGTCATGTATGGGAGTATTAATGAATGATACAAGGTGTATAGTGTGGGTTGATTCAGCAAATTTTTCACTCTGTGTAATATTGCAATTGATTTGGATACTTTACCTTTTATATAATTAATATGTGGCTTCCAACACAGTTTGTTATCAATTATTACTCCAAGGAATTTAGTTTCGGATACCCTTTCAATCTCTACACCATTTACACTGAGTTTGGGTACTGGGTAGTTGTGATGGTTGTTAAAGACTATAAATTTTGTCTTGCTTAAATTGAGCGTTAATTTGTTCAAATCAAACCACAGTTTCAGCTTTCCTAATTCCTTTCCGAGTGTATCCAGAAGTTGTTCCAAGTTGTTTCCACTGCATAGCAGGTTAGTGTCATCAGCAAACAATATTAAGTCCATTTTTTCTGAAACTTTACATATATCATTTATATACATATTGAATAATAATGGTCCCAAAACTGAACCCTGTGGGACTCCACAGGTGACCTTCAGTAGCTCTGAGTTTTTGTTGTTAACACATACAAACTGATATCTATTCTTTAAGTAACTTCTTAACCAGGACAGTGCTACCCCTCTGATACCACAATTTTGTAGTTTCTTTAATAATAGATTGTGATCTACTGTATCAAATGCTTTTTTAAGATCCAGGAATACTCCAACTGAATACTCTTTATTTTCAATGGCTGTTGATATTTTTTCTGTAAATTCCATTAAGGCATATGCTGTTGTCCTTTTGTGTCTGAACCCATATTGCTGCTCACACAATAAATCATTCTTCAGTATGAAGTTGTCAATTCTCTCATAGAATATTTTTTCAAGTATCTTGGAAAATTGCAGTAATAGTGAAATTGGTCTGTAGTTGGAGAGTTCCCCTCTGTCGCCTGTCTTGTAAATCGGAATTACTTTAGCTATTTTCATTGCATTGGGAAATATACCTGATTGGAGAGACAGGTTACAGATATACGTCAGTGGTTTCACTATGCATTCGATAACAGTTTTGACTAGTAGCATATCAATACCATCGCAGTCAGTAGATGTTTTACTTTTGAACGATTTAACAATTTCAATGACCTCTCTTTCGTCTGTGTTCTTTATGAAGATGGTGTCTTTTACAGCAGTGTTATTGCATATTGAATCACCTGTTGGCACCGTAGTGGGTATTTCTCGGGCCAGTTTAGGTCCAATGTTAACAAAAAAATTATTAAATTCATCTGCAGGTGAAGCTATATTCACATTCGGAGTCGATTTATTATTTTTTGGAGTGTTAGTTGGGTAGCTGGTATTTCTGCTTTTATTTCCAAGGATACTGTTGATTATTGTCCATGTATTTTTAATATTGTCTTTGTTTTTTTCCAGTTCTTTACTGTAATAGTCTCTTTTACTACATCTTATTATATATGTTAACTTATTTTTGTATGTTTTATACCGCTGCTCTGCTTCTTTTGTCCTTTTCTTTATGAAAGCTTTATATAATAAATTTTTCTTTTTACACGCCTTTTGTAGTCCTTTGGTTAGCCATGGTTTGTCAGTAAATTTGTGTTTAAGCTTTTTTTTAACTAATGGGCAGTTTTTTTCATAAAGAGTGGTTACAATGTTTGTAAATGCGTCATAGGCTTCATTTACATCTGATACATAGACTTCTGTCCAGTCTTGCTTCAGCAAGTCCTCTTTAAAAGAACTGATTGCGTTTGGTGATTTGTGTCTGAACGATTTTGAGATTTTTTCTGGGTTGGGCCCCGTGTGGCCATGGATAAGTGCAAAGATTGGCAAGTGGTCGCTTATATCATTTATCAATAATCCACTTTCTATTTTCTTGTCGAGAACATTGACAAACAGGTTGTCAATAAGTGTAGCAGAGTGAGCTGTGATTCTACTGGGATGTGTTATTGTGGGATATAGACTCATGCTGTACATAGAGTTCATGAACTCTGTAACTACATTTTGTTGATGTGGATTAAGTAGGTCAATATTGAAATCTCCACAAATTGCTACCATTTTCTTACTAGTAATATTATTGTACAGCTCGACTAATTTATCTCTGAATGTCTCAATGCAAGTTCCCGGCGTTCTGTATATGCAGCTTATGATTAGATTTTTTGTTTTGTCTAGGTCAATCTCAACAGTAACACATTCCAGAAGCCCTGGTAGTGCTGAGGACATTTCATTTACAAGCTTACATCTATATAGGTCATCAATATACAGTGCAACACCAACACCCTTTTTTTTTTTTCTTCACTAATCTTGTCAGCTTCAGTGCCCAGCTGATCCAGGATGTCCTCCGAGCAACACACACTATGCTGCATCACCCCGGAGAAAACCCGGCGACAGGACTGAGTGCTGAGCTCCAACAGGTCAAACGAATCAGACGAGAAGAGACTGTCCTCGCTCACCACACTAGAGGGACGACTGCGGCTGCCATCACTGCCCCCTGTAGCCTGTAGAAGGTGCTGCAGAGGTTCTAGCAGTATTGCAGGGGCCGGAGAAGGAAAAGATTGGGGGCTGTCTTGCAGATCCAGACTTTGGGAGAACTTCCCGTTCCGTTTCAGTATACCCTTCCTTCTTCTTACTGCCTCTGTGCACATTGTGGGGCTTTCCTCTTCTGCTGGGTGACACGTGTTGTTTGAAGGAATGAGAGTCATCTTTGTTGCTCTCTTTATTTTCAACACCAGAGTTCTTTTTGACTAAAGATGAGCCATAATCTGACTGCCCCTCATATGTATTCTTTAGTATCCCCTTCTTGGGCATTTTGGATGAAGGTTGGCTGAATGTAGGGGCAGCTGGAAGACTAGAAGATAGGGCATTTACATTTGTGTGGGAAAGTGAAAGCATTCGACAGGGCTGGGAAACAGCGTTACACAGCTGGGAGGGAGAGTTCTCCTTCAGCAGGCTGTAAAAAACTGAATCTAAACTCCTTTGGTGCTTTAAAATAACCTTTGTCTTCTTCCTTTCAATAGTGGAATTTGAGGAAATCACAGAGGAAGACATTGTTGCACAAACACCCCCACAGGCTACCAGTGCAGCCTGGGGAATTGCATTCTCCTTGCGTGACTTCCTGACGCTCGACATTCCCTCGCGGGCTATTCCTCCTCGACAGTCACTCTTCAGAGGCAAGCTGAAGTAAAAGTGATGAGGACCAAAGTGAGAAGAACAGGGGGAGTCTGAGGACAGGCACTCGGTCATGTTACCAGCAGCGGTGGCCTGATTCTGCCAGTCGATGTAGCGAGCCAACGGGGGGAGGGGCATTCTTGGTGTGCAGATGAAGGGCAGTCACACACACCATCTTCGTGACCCCAGTTCACCCACCAGTGGTTGGCCACATCCTCTATTGTGGCCCTCTCTTCAACACGCACAGTCAACAACCAGTCAGTGAGAGCACAGGCATCTGGAAATAACATAAGAACACCACATCAGAAAATAAGCATTTATTTCTATCATATCATACCTTCTATCATGTGCGTAATATTGCCAAGATTAGGAGCATCTTGTCTCAGAGTGATGCTGAGAAACTGATCCACGCTTTCGTTAGCTCGAGATTAGATTATTGTAATTCTTTATTATCAGGCTGTCCTAAAACATCTTTAAAAAGTCTTCAGCTGATCCAAAATGCTACAGCAAGAGTTTTAACAGGTACTAGAAAGAGAGATCATATCTCTCCAGTTCTGGCCTCCCTTCATTGGCTTCCCATAGAGTTTAGAATTAAGTTTAAAATCCTTCTTCTTACTTACAAAGCTCTAAATAATCAGGCTCCTTTTTATTTAAAAGATCTGATACTACTGTATTATCCTAACAGAGCACTACGCTCCCAAAATGCAGGATTACTTGTAATACCTAGAATCTCCAAAAGTACAATGGGAGGCAGAGCCTTCAGTTATCAAGCTCCTCTCCTGTGGAATCAGCTGCCAATCTGGATTCGGGAGTCAGACTCCATCTCTGTTTTTAAGAATAGGGCTAAAACCTACCTTTTTGATATAGCCTACAATTAGGGAGGGATCATGTGTTTCTGAGCCCTCCCTTAGTTATGCTGCTAATAGGTTTAGTCAGCCGGGGGACCTCCAGTAATGCACTGAGCCTCACTCCTTTCCTCACTCTCAATGAAATATTTTTTTTGCTGGTCATTAACATTTGTTTGTTCTCTCCCATAGATTGAGTCCCCATCGTGCTGTTTGCTCTCTACACGTCTGTTCTTTTCTTCTTCTCTATCCCCTCACCCCCCAGCCAGTCGCAGCAGATGACTGCCCCTCCCTGAGCCTGGTTCTGCTGGAGGTTTCTTCCTGTTAAAAGGGAGTTTTTCCTCTCCACCGTCGCCAAGTGCTTGCTCACAGGGGATCGCCTGATTGCTGGGGTCTTTCTGCAACTGTGGGGGTTCCCCCTACAGTTGAAAGTGCTATGAGATGACTGTTGTTGTGAAATGGCGCTATATAAATAAAGCTGAATTGAATTGAATTGAATTTATTTATGAATTGGATTTGTAAATAAAACAGTGGCAATAGAAAGCATTTACCTGAAGGTGGGTTGGGCCTACAATAGCAACCATGGCTGATCTACTCTTTGAGCTTTGTGTGACTGGCCCCATAAACGGCATGCTGCTGTACACCAGGGCGTACAGCAACACCCCCAGTGCCCAGCAGTCCACCTGCCACACGTAATTAGACACAGTATTATTTCTGTTTTTAAAACAGCTTTATAACATGAAATTTCAAAACTGTCATGTTCCTAGAGCACGGGTTTGAGTTGTGCGCAGTCTGTCTGCCCAGTGAACATTTTGCTGTTTATTTTCTATTATCTCTTAGTTTATTATGATGTTTTTGAGCTTTGTTACTTCTGTATTTTCTGTTTCCTGTTTTGTTTATTTTGACAGCGCTGTGCAGCTTCTGGCTATTCCTTCTTTTGGGGCTGCACAGCTGCTGCCTATTGATTACTCATGAGCTACACCTGTCTGTGATGATGTGTGTGAATATTTAAGGATCACGACAACTTCAGTTGTTGCTGTGTCCTATTCTCATGGTTAGGTTCTGCTGTTGAGGTAAGTTGGTGTGCTCCATCCTGGTGCCTTTCTTCTTCTTTGTTTTTTTCTCAGCAGTCTATCCTCATCGCTCTCGGGGTTCCCTGGCTGAGCTTTTTCTCTTGCTCAGGCATTCCCTGTGTTTGGCACCACGGACGTTGAGCCCAACTTGCCTCCAGCATTTGTGTTTTCCCATTTCATTTATGGTGTTTGTATTATTTGTTTTTGTGTGTGTGCTGCTGCATATTTAAGGAGGCTGCACCATTGTCTAGTGTAGCCTCCTATATTCAATTCAATTCAATTCAATTCAAAAGGTTTATTGTCAATATTGTCACTCACTCTCAAGCCGTTTTCCTACATGTAGTGTTCAGTTCCTCGCTGCATGTGTTACTGGTAATTTGCAGGTGGGCTGGAGATTATGCTCGCCTTGGTTTGGCTCTTTTGCTTCCTGTTCCTTTGTGTTTGCCCCAGATCAGCTGGCAATTACTCTTGCCTTAACTTAAACTATTTTTTGCCAACCTACAATCCCTTTCCACAAGCACTGTGTATGTCTTTATGTTTTGTTAATAAATGTGCAAACCTACAGCGAGCATTTGATGTACTATTTTGCACCCATTGATGGTCACGTTAATGACACTGTATCATGAAACTTAAGCACAACAACACAATACAACTTGATAGAAGCAGCAAATGTAATATACACTACTTCTGCCTTATAAAACAGCCACACCCACCTCACCCGCAGAGCCATCAGCATTGCAGGCGACACCTCCCACCCCTCGCACTCCCTCTTCAGCCCCCTGCCCTCGGTGAAAAGGTACTGGAGCCTCCGGGCCGCTTCATAAGACTGCTAAACAGCTTTGTTCACCAGGCCATCAGGACCCTGAACTCTGCCCACTCCTCTCCCCCCGGACCGTAACACACTCACACACACAATAACTATCTCAGCTGTTTGCACAGAAAGACTTGGCACACCAACAGTAATGCATCTGCTTTATGTCTCTGCACCTCACTGCAACCATTTGCACAAATGCCAAACCTGCTGCTGTCTGTCTGTATTGCAGTACTGATCATGTGCAGTCCAATCTGTCACTGTCTGCACCTACACTACTACACTGAACTTGCAATTATGGGAATTACTGCTCTACCTTTTCGCTATATAGGATTACTGAGTTTTATCTTTTATCTTTATTTGCACTATGAGTAGTGTTACTGTACAAAGACTGCTGTTGTTGTTTTTCATCCCTATTCCTTTTTTTTCTTATATATAGTGCACACCACTGAGAGAGAGAAACAGCATTTCAATTCTTTTGTATGTCCTGTACATATAGAAGTACTGACAAATACAAATCTTTGAATCTTTGAATCTAACACCGACAAGGTTTCAAACTGGGGTATGATGATATACAGTGCATCCAGAAAGTATTAACAGCGTTTCACTTTTTCCACATTTTGTTATGTTATGGGGATGCTGCTTGGCATCCAGCTATACCAGTTCCAAGTATCTTCATTCTCAGCTTCCAGTATCTTAGCAAACACCCACTAGGGCTCCAGTAAGTCAGTTATTTGCATCTGGTGAGATCCATACACCTGTAAATTAAGGGATTGTGTTATTTCTTGTCATGGTTCCATTTACCACAGCAAGTCTTACAGGTCCTGAAGCAGCACAACAACCCCAGACCATCACTCTACCGCCACCATATTTTACTGTTTGTATGATGTTCTTTTTCTGAAATGCTGTGTTACTTGTATGCCGGATGTAATGGGACAAACACCTTCCAAAAAGTTCAACTTTTTGTCTTGTCAGTCCACAGAGTATTTTCCCCAAAGTCTTGGGAATCAAGATGTTTCTTGGCAAAACTGAGATGAGCCTTTATGTTCTTTCTGCTCAGCAATTGTTTTCGTCTTGGAACTCTGCCATGCAGGCCATTTTTGCCCAGTCTCTTTCTTATGGTGGAGTCATGAACAATGACCGTAACTGAGGCAAGTGAGGCCTGCAGTTTTTTGATGTTGTTGCGGGGTCCTTTGTGACCTCTTGGATGAGTCGTCGCTGTGCTCTTGGGTAATTTTGGTCAGTTGGCCACTCCTGGGAAGGATCACCACTGTTCCATGTTTTCACCATTTGTAGATAATGGCTCTCACTGTGGTTCACTGGAGTCCCAAAGCTTTAGAAATGGCTTTATATCCTTTCCCAGACTGATAGATCTCAATTACTTTGTTTCTCATTTGTTCCTGAATTTCTTTGGATTGCAGCATGATGTCTAGCTTTTGAGGATCTTTTGGTCTACTTCACTTTGTCAGACAGGTCCTATTTAAGTGATTTCTTGACTGAGAACAGGTGTGGCAGTAATCAGGCCTGGGTGTGGCTGGAGAAATTGAATTCAGCTTTCCAAAGATGTGATAAACCACAGTTAACTTATGTTTCAACGGGGGGTCGGAAGGGCAATCACTTTTTCACACTGGGCCATGTAGCTTTGGATTTTTTTTTTTACCCTAAATAATAAACACCTTCATTTAAAAACTGCATTTTGTGTTTACTTGTGTCATCTTTGTCTAGCATTTAAATTTGTTTGATGATCTGAAACATTTAAGTGTGACAAGCATACAAAAAAATGAGAAATCAGGAAGGGGGCAAATACTTTTTCACACCACTGTACTTGGTCCTATGTGAAAAAATAATTGCCCCCTAACTGCCCTTTAAACCGAATAACTGTTGTGCCACCACTGGGGCCAGCAACTGGCAATGAGTCTTTTATATAGCTGTTGAGGAATTTTGACCCACTCGTCTGTGCAGAATTGTTTAAATTCAGTCACAATGGAGGGCTTCATGAACTGATAGATCTCAATTACCTTTCATCACAACATCATGCTGTGGGAATGTTTTTCAGCAGCAGGAACTGAGAGACTAGTCAGGATAGAGGGAAAGATGAATGCAGCAATGTACAGAGACATCCTGGATGAAAACCTGCTCTAGAGCACTCTTGACCTCAGACTGGAGCGACTGTTCATCTTTCAGCAGGACAACAACCCTAAGCACACAGCCAAAATATCAAAGGAGTGGCTTCAGGACAACTGTGTGAATGTCCTTGAGTGGTCCAGCCAGAGCCCAGACTTGAATCCAATTGAACATCTCTGGAGAGATCTGAAAATAGGTGTGCACGACACTTCCCATCGAATCTGATGGAGCTTGAGAGGTGCTGCAAAGAGGAATGGGCGAAACTGCCCAAAGATAGGTGTGCCAAGCTTGTGGCATCATATTCAAAAAGACTTGAGGCTGTAATTGCTGCCAAAGGTGCATCAACAAAGTATTGAGCAAAGGCTGTGAATACTTATGTACATGTGATTTCTTAGTTTTTTTATTTTTAATAAATTTGCGAAAATCTAAAAAAAAAAAACTTTTTTCACATTGTCATTATGCGGTATTTTGTGTAGAATTTTGAGGGGAAAAACTGAATTTAATCCATTTTGTAATAAGACAGTAGAGCCATGACAGAACCAGGAATTCTGCTCTCTACCAAAAAATCCTGAAGGAGAATGTCCGGCCATCAGTTCATGAAGCCCTCCATTGTGACTGAATTTAAACAATTCTGCACAGACGAGTGAGTCAAAATTCCTCAACAGCTATATAAAAGACTCATTGCCAGTTGTTGGCCCCAGTGGTGGCACAACAGTTATTCGGTTTAAAGGGCAGTTAGGGGGCAATTATTTTTTCACATAGGACCAAGTACAGTGGTGTGAAAAAGTGTTTGCCCCCTTCCTGATTTCTCATTTTTTTTTGTATGTTTGTCACACTTAAATGTTTCAGATCATCAAACAAATGTAAATGCTAGACAAAGATAACACAAGCAAACACAAAATGTAGTTTTTAAATGAAGGTGTTTATTATTTAGGGTAAAAAAATCCAAAGCTACATGGCCCTGTGTGAAAAAGTGATTGCGCTTCCAACCCCCCGTTGAAACATAAGTTAACTGTGGTTTATCACATCTTTGGAAAGCTGAATTCAATTTCTCAAGCCACACCCAGGCCTGATTGCTGCCACACCTGTTCTCAGTCAAGAAATCACTTAAATAGGACCTGTCTGACAAAGTGAAGTAGACCAATAGATCCTCAAAAGCTAGACATCATGCTACAATCCAAAGAAATTCAGGAACAAATGAGAAACAAAGTAATTGAGATCTATCAGTCTGGGAAAGGATATAAAGCCATTTCTAAAGCTTTGGGACTCCAGTGAACCACAGTGAGAGCCATTATCCACAAATGGTGAAAACATGGAACAGTGGTGATCCTTGGAGTGGCCAGCTGACCAAAATTACCCCAAGAGCACAGCAACGACTCATCCAAGAGGTCACAAAAGACCCCACAACAACATCAAACAACTGCAGGCCTCACTTGCCTCAGTTACGGTCAGTGTTCATGACTCCACCATAAAGAAAGAGACTGGGCAAAAATGGCCTGCACGGCAGAGTTCCAAGACGAAAACAACTGCTGAGCAGAAAGAACATAAAGGCTCATCTCAGTTTTGCCAGAAAACATCTTGAGTCCCAAGACTTTGGGGAAAATTCTCTGTGGACTGACAAGACAAAAGTTGAACTTTTTGGAAGGTGTTCGAGTACCCCACGACACGACCCCAATCACCGCAGAAAGGCTGAAAGCGGTCGGCCCTCCCAATCACACCAATATGCCCACTATGGAAGGAAAATGAGCAATCCTGCTACAGATCATAATAGACTTCAAAGATCTTCTCAAAGTAATCAGCAGGAGCCTAGAAACTACCAGAAGGCCCACAATCCAACAGTCAGGAAAGATGGGAGCAGCAGACAACAATGATGAAACAGAGAGACTGAATGCAAAGCAATATTAAAGCATGCTATGAAATGTGATATTTTCTGTAATCAGTAAAGCAAATGTATACTCATTGATTAAGAAGTACATGTAATGTGTGTAATCACTTGAAATGATGAGTGTAATCAAACTGTATGATTGTATGTACCTTTTTACTGCACAAAAGAAGGTTTATGTGAGGACAGACTGTGAAATACTGGAAAGAACCGGTTTACTGGAAATGTATGAATAATGAGGAAGTGAAAGTTGATTGGAGCAGCATGTTGGGGTATTTTGGTGATGGAAAATGCTGAGATGCTAGTTGGAAAGTCCCGAGATGGGCCATGAGTCATGAGCGCCTGATCAGGCACATGGTTTACGAGAACTGACAAGCCAGAACATGTGCAGAATGAGTTAATTGTTATATAAAACTTAACTTTAAGCCAATCATAAGAGGCCAAGAAGCCTAGGGTGAGTTTGGGACCAACCAGAGAACTTGAGCAAGGGTATTTAAACCAAGCCCTTTTAGTCCAAAATGTTCATTCTTCGGCAGACTCCAGGACCTCCATCATCCTACAGCAGAAGACTGAAGAAGAGAGACTGCAATAAAGAAGATGAATCAACTTACATCTAATCTCTTCAGTTTTTAACAGCTAAAAATCCTCTGCTGTGAACTGCAAAAATAGCACTTTGAAGAGGAAGAAAGGGGGAACTGAAGATTACTGCAGCTGGCCTCGCTCTCAGCCTGGAGGCTGCGAGTCATCTCCGCCGTGGACCAGCAGCCAGGGAAAGCAGAAGCAGTGAAATCTCCCCGGGCTGGAGGCACCGCTTCGGGGACTTGACTCGCCGCACTTCCACGGCCAATGGCCCCACTGCCCAGCCTAAAGAGGAACTCCGGTCTACAGCTGTTTGTCCCCTCCCTGCCTCCTCACCTCTTCCCCTGAAGAGAAGCCTCAACGGAGCAGTAGCCATGATTGATATTCTTTCTCCTCAATCTCACCATCCAGGCTTTTTAGACATTTATCCACAAATTTATTAGATGTTTTTACCAGGTTTTATCATCCAAAAGGTAAAATTCTTTTTAGACTTTATAAGATTTTTAATCTTTTTGTCAGTTTTTATGTATTGATCCGACTCTGATGATTTTTGAGTTTTAAAGGGTTTTAAAACTTTTTATTTCTGATCAAATGACTGATTTTACAACGTTTTATCTTTTGATTTAAGGATTTTTTTTATCAGGGTTTTTGGTTTGATTTTCAATTTTCATCATTTGATTTTTATTAACCGTTTCATGCAAGTATATCCTATTTTGGCTGAGCTTTGGTGATTTTCAATAAATACCACAGCATTTTAAAAGACAGAATGGGACTCTGGGCTCATTCAGTCAGCCTCCATTTTTCTTGAGTAGTGTTCATGAAGGTTTTTCTACAAGAGGTGTTATAATTTTCAAGTTTTTAAAGGTTACTTTTATTGGTGTTTTTAAAATAGATCTCATATAAACCAATTTTCCTGGTTTTAAACATTTTCCCAGATTAACAAAAGCAATGTAAGACCATGAGAGGCCATCGTTAATATTGGGGGTGTATTCCAGGTGTCTGGCTGGACAGGTCACTCAGTCAGGGGTCTGGTTTACAGGAAGTGGAGATACCCCAATAGATTGTAGATGTAACTGCTGGGTTTACTCTCAAATCACCAAGCACACTTACACAAGTAACAGAATTTCCTATGAGGAAAATTCCTCTAGGAACTGCAAGCTGGTGAACCTAAACTTCAATCCTGAGGTGCAAGGTCAAAGGGTCTTCGACATGGTGGCGTCCCTGGGTGGTCCCCGAAGGAGCACCGGGGTCCACAAGCTGTTGGGTTCGAGAGAGAAGAGTCCGGCAGTCAAGAGCGGCTGCTGTGCTGTCCAAGAGATCCTGATCTGAGGCGCAGGCAGGCGGTGTCCTGCCTGGGTCCTGCTACAGTGGTAGCCTACGAGGGAGCACCACAACAGATACCAACCTATCAAGAAACTGATAGTCAATGTGGGTGCTTCAGGCTGCAGAGTTCTGTCAAAGAAGCTGACAGGGCTAGGAACATCGACTCATCCGGGCCTGACGAGGTCCGGGAGGAGGTGCAGTGACCTGGGTCTCTCCCCTCATCCCTGTGCCCCGATGCGCTAAGAGGAGGCTTTGAAGGGAAGACACAAGGCGACCTACAAGGAAGATGGCAGAAGGGTTCAGCGTGCAGGAGGCCAGGGGAAACCCTGACCTCAACACACAGCAAGACGAAACTCCTGGGAGTTCTGTGCCAGCAGGGCTCAACGGGGGGGTCTGGAAGTGAAGAGGAAGGCTCTGAAGCAAGTCAAGAGCCACAGCCCCGAGGGGGAACATCAAAGGTAAGCGAAGAACCGGCTGAATGAAAAAGTGAAGTTCCAAAAGTCCACTTTAAAGTGGGGGTTATGCTGCATACAGGTGACCCGCTCACCTGGAGCAGCAAAGTCCTGCAAGAAATGAGTCAAGACTACAATCAAGCGGGCATCCACTTCACCCCTGAGAATTTGGGGGAAAGTATCAGTGCTGAGGTGACGAGCAAAGGCCAGCGTCTCCTGCTAACGAATTATCGGAACATCCCGCTGCTAGTGGTGAAGTGCCCGCCAGCTACTGGCCGTAAAAAGGAAGTCGGGCAGTGGCTGGAATGGTGGGTGCAGCGGTTAAGGCAGCTGGAGGAAGAACAGTATGAAGTAGTGAAGCTTTATAGCTCCAGTAGAGATCTCGACCCCCTGGTCAAGATGGTAGCCAGGGAAATGCAAGTGTCTGCAGGTCTCATTAGGGAAAAGACTACAACGGTGAAAAGGTATGACTGCAGAAGAGCTTGAAATAACGAGGCGATGTGATTTATAAACCAAAGTTTAATATCAGCTTCGCTCCTCTAACAAGTCTCATCTCAGTGCAGAAGCAGAATAAGAGGTCGAACACATTCAGACCTTCATACTCATACCTACACACAACAAAAAACATTGCACATCAAAGCTGACATCCCGCATTAACTTAATCCCCCCTCCTTTGTCTTCTGTCTCCTCCACCTGACCCTGGGTGGTCAGGGAGATTGATCTCCTCCATTGTCCTCTGTCTCCTCCACCTGACCCTGGGTAGTCAGGGAGATCGATCTGGTCTCCACCGCTGCGACTCCGTATGCTCTTTGATCTTTGCTGGCGGTCAAGACCTCTTGTCCTGTTCTGAGGCGTGAGGTCATTGCACATATGTAATCACTAAACATTCTAATATGTCTATACATATGTAGGTATGGAATATATGATTAATATAAACCACAGCCCCCCCCAAACGACTAAGAAAAGGACAATCAAAGTAATTCTACAGTTTAAGATAATTTCTATGACATACTATGCTGTTAAACCTCTTGACAGGGAAAACAAGGAAGAATCTTTCCAGCAGTCATGCTCCTGTAGAGAATTCAGTGGTAACCATAACAGTATAGTAATATCACAAATCAGCCTTAAAACTGTCACGGCACAATCTGATAACATAGTTAACAACTCTTGGTTAATTTGCATCAGTCCCTGTGCTGTCTGGGTTTTAATCTTCTCCCGAATCTGCTGTAGGTCCGCTTTGGCGTCCTGGTGGGACCCTCCTGTAAGGAATCTGCAGCTTGGGGAGGAGAGTGGTTATTTGTTCCCTGCAGGGGGGTTGAGTCTTTTTTCTTGGGGGGTCTACCCCGCCAAGGTGCCCTCGCCACCCGTGCAGGTTCGTCTCTCAACAAGAAGGCAGGTTTAAGTCTGTCAATGCTGACTGTTTCTTTTCTGTCCCCTAAATCAAACACAACATGCTTATCACCAGGTTCCAGCACTCTGAATGGTCCGTTGTATGGTGGACGGAGGGTTGATTTTAAAGCTTCATGCCTAACAAAAACAAACTCGGCATTTTTTAAAGCTTGGGGGACAAAAACCCGTGGAAAAGAGTGATGTGCCGGTCCGGGGAGAGTGTCTGGTCCGTTACTGCCTAAAGGCCTCAGGGTTGGAAGATGCCCAGGCTCTGGGTTCTCTGGTAAAAACTCACCTGGGAGTCTGAGAGGTTGTGCAAAAACTAACTCTGCTGGGGAGGCATCTAGATCCTCTTTAGGCGCAGCATGCAACCCCAATAAAACCCAGGGAAGTTTATTTACCCAATTTGTATCCGTTAGTGAGGCCCTGAGGGCGGCCTTTAAAGATCTGTGAAAACACTCGCATAACCCATTACCCTGAGGGTGATAAGCGGTGGTGCGGTGAATTGTCGCCCCTAAGCTGCTGGCCATGGCTGACCAAAGCTCTGAGACAAATTGAGCCCCCCTATCGGACGTGATGTCCGATGGGACGCCGAAACGTGCCACCCAGTTTGTCAAAAAAACGCGAGCGACTTCCGCCGCTGTGGTTGACGCCAGAAGGACCGCCTCAGGCCAGCGCGTAGTACGGTCTATCATTGTTAACAGGTGTGTGAAGCCTTGAGACGAAGGTAGTGGTCCCACGAGGTCGACATGAACGTGGTCAAACCTTCTAGCTGGGATTTGAAAAGGCTTTAGAGGGGCTTTTGTGTGTTTGTGTATTTTGGCGCGCTGACAAGACATGCAAGTTTTTGCCCATTCCTTTACATTTTTGCGCAGGCCTGGCCAAACAAACTTTTCGGCGACCATTTTAACCGAGGTGCGCACCCCCGGGTGCGCGAGGGAGTGAACCGAGTCGAAAATGCGGCGGCGCCATGCAGCTGGGACTACCGGGCGAGGTCGGCCGGTTGAAACGTCGCAGATTAGGGGGGGTACACCGTCACATAAACCCCTTTCCTCCAGTCTTAACCCTGTTGGTCCAGACAGGAGTGCGCGCACGTCCGCGTCGCTGCTTTGTTCCTCTGCCATGGCTGCGTAATCTATCCCTACGTGAATTGGGGCCGCGTCCGCGTCTGCGTTGGCGAAGAGTTCTGCGGCTGAGGTAATATAATCTGTCTCCTCGTGCTCTGGCGATGTCACAGCGCGAGAGAGGCAATCTGCTACCACGTTAAGTTTGCCTGCCACATGTTGAATGTCTGTGGTGAACTCTGAAATTGCAGCTAGCTGTCTTTGTTGCCTGCCTGACCATGGTTCTGAAATTTTAGCCATCGCAAAAGTGAGCGGTTTGTGGTCTACAAAAGCCGTGAAACGCCGCCCTTCTAACCAGAACTGGAAGTGGCGGATGGATAAATGAAGCGCTAGCAGCTCCCTGTCAAAAGTGCTGTATTTGCGCTCGGTTTGGTTTAAAGATTTGCTAAAAAATGCTAAAGGTTGCCAGGTTCCGCCAACATGTTGTTCCACGACTGCCCCTATGACCAGGTCTGAAGCGTCTGTGGTTAACGCTATGCGGGCCGAGGGATCAGGGTGAACCAACAATGTGGCATTCGCTAGAGCACTTTTTACTTCCGCGAAGGCGCGTTTGCGCTCCAGGGTCCATTCGACCGTGTTGGAAGGCTTTTGTTTTCTGAGCGCAGTATACAGGGGCTGCATGAGTTGAGCTGCGCGGGGGAGGAAACGGTTGTAAAAATTCACCATTCCCAAAAATTCTTGCAGCGATTTGACCGTTTGTGGTCGTGGAAAATTTTTTACCGCGTGGACTTTGTCTGGCAATGGGACTGCCCCCTTCGGTGAAATTCTGTGCCCCAAAAAATCAATTTGTGACACGCCAAATTTGCATTTGGCTGGGTTGATTATTAACCCATGCTCTTCTAGTCTCTGAAAAACTGTAGTGAGGTGTTGTTCGTGTTCTTCCTCTGACGGGCTGGCTACCAGCATATCGTCGAGGTAGACGAACACGAAGGGGAGGTCGCGTAATACCGCGTCCATCATATGCTGAAAGGTTTGAGCAGCGCCTTTGAGGCCAAACGGCATCCGCAAAAATTCAAAAAGACCGAAAGGGGTTATTACAGCCGTTTTAGGAATGTCTTCCGCTCGAACGGGGACTTGGTGATAGCCGCGGACCAGGTCTATTTTAGAAAAAATGCGCGCACCCGCCAGATGTAGTGAGAAATCTTGGATGTGAGGAATTGGGTAGCGGTCATGCGCTGTCGCATTGTTTAATCTGCGGTAATCGCCGCACGGTCTCCAAGAACCGTCGGTTTTCGGGACCATGTGGAGTGGCGATGCCCAGGGGCTTTTCGAGCGTCTAATAATGCCTAATTTTTCCAGGGTGGTAAACTCGTCCCGTGCTATGGCGAGCTTGGTCGCGTCTAAGCGCCGAGCTTTGGCAAACACGGGTGGGCCCGTTGTGGGAATGAAGTGTTCAACCCCGTGTTTCGCTACTGTTGCTGAAAATTTGGGAACTGTGAGTGCTGGAAATTGGGTGAGGAGTTGGTCAAACTTACCTCCTGCTGTTGTGACGTTGGCCTGCACGGGTGGTGGAGAAACTCGAGCTGAGCAGGGGATAGAAGAAAATGACAGTGCATTAACCAAGCGTCTATTTGCTAGATCGACTAACAACCCATGTGCACACAAAAAATCAGCGCCCAACAAGTTAAAACTCACCGCCGCTACAATAAATGTCCATCTATAGTTGCGGCCGTGAATGCAAAGAGGCAGGCTCCTTTCACCGTAAGTGTCGATGATCGAGCCGTTGGCTGCCATCGCCCCATTACCCCGGGGACCCATGGCCCGATCTTAATGGGAAGGGGTGATAAAACTCAGTTGAGCTCCGGTGTCGATCAGGAACTGTCTCCCGGTGTGTCCATCAGTCACATAAAGAAGCTTATTTTTTTCGCCGAGAACCGCAGCCGTTAACGGTTCTCGGCTTTGGCGTTTTTCCGAACTTTTGAACTTGCAGGGGGGAACGCATTTGTACGTCCTCTCGGCGAAACGGTGGTGGTAATAGCAGATGTCGTTCCGCCTGCTGCGTCTTCGTCGTGTTGCCGCCATGGTGGGCGGGCTCTGCTCGGTTGTCTGTGGTTCTCCGCTGCTCTGGGCATCCGCGCTGAGATCTGCAGATGCTGCCGTGGCCATCTGTTCACCGCAGGCGTTGATGAGCCGCTGCGCTTCTCAGGCCAGCGCGCGGAAGTCCTGCTGGGTGTTGCATTGCATGTTGACCAGCGTCCCTCTCATGTGTGGTGGCAGAGTGCTGAGGAAGATATATCGGAAAAGGAAGTTGTCGTTGTCCTCTTCCTTAAGCTGCAGCATGTCCTCCATGAGGGCCTTGGGTCTGCATCCTCTGTGGCCATAGATCGCCAGGATCTTCTCTGCTCTCTCCTCGGCTGAGGGGACGAAATTCTCCACGATGGTCGCCTTAAGCTCTCTGTATTTGTCATGGGTGGGCGGCCGTTGGATTATGCTCCGCGCACATCTTGACGTGGCAGCGTCGAGTTTGGCGACGATGTGGTAAAATTTTGTGTCGTCTGCCATTATGCCCACCAGTGCAAACTGAGCCTCAGCTTGCTGGAACCACGAGCTCGGGTCTTCCTGCCAGAAGTCTGGCAGCTTGACGGTGACGGCGCTTGTGTGGGCCGTCCCTGATGTGTCCGCCGGGTGAGAGCGCCTTTCTTCCGCTCTCACGGCGGGGCTGGTGCTCGGTTGAGCCCTCTCTGTAGCTTCTGCCGTGGGGGAACGTCGCCCATCTGTTCCCCTGTCTGCATGGGCGCCGGCGCTTGCCTGGGTCGC
Organism: Pholidichthys leucotaenia; assembly: GCA_020510985.1. Classification (NCBI taxonomy): domain Eukaryota; kingdom Metazoa; phylum Chordata; class Actinopteri; order Cichliformes; family Pholidichthyidae; genus Pholidichthys; species Pholidichthys leucotaenia. Next base: position 321,599,888 of record CM035843.1, on the reverse strand, counting down.
CTCTGATGAGTCAATCGCGGGAGAACTTCTCTGTTCCATCCTCGCGTCAGGGTCACCAGTGTAGAAGAGCTTGAAATGACGAGGCGATGTGATTTATAAACCAAAGTTTAATATCACCTTCGCTCCTCTAACAAGTCTCATCTCAGTGCAGAAGCAGAATAAGAGGTCGAACACATTCAGACCTTCATACTTATACCTACACACAACAAAAGACATTGCACATCAAAGCTGACATCCCGCATTAACTTAATCCCCCCTCCTTTGTCTTCCGTCTCCTCCACCTGACCCTGGGTGGTCAGGGAGATCGATCTCCTCCATTGTCCTCTGTCTCCTCCACCTGACCCTGGGTATTCAGGGAGATCGATCTGGTCTCCACTGCTGCGACTCCGTATGCTCTTTGATCTTCGCTGGCGGTCGAGACCTCTTGTCCTGTTCTGAGGCGTGAGGTCATTGCACATATGTAATCACTAAACATTCTAATATGTCTATACATATGTAGGTATGGAATATATGATTAATATAAACCACAATGACGACTACGCTGACCATCTGCAAGAACTCCAGCAATATGAAGAGAAATGTAAGAAGCACCAACAAGTACAGCTTCTTCAGAGGGCTGAGGACAGCGACAGTGACAATACACAATACTCAAACCCAACCAGCTTGAATCCAAGCTACTTCACAGAGCGACATGAAGAGCGAGGTGGGCAATCAGAAGATCGACATTCCTCCTCAGTGACGAAGAAAAACAAACAGTGTCTAGAGCGGCCTCTGAGGAGGAAGAGGGTGCGGTAGCCACGTTAAGAAGAACAACAGAGCAGCTGGCTGCCTCGCTGGAAACACTGCAGAGGCATCTGACTCCAGGGCGTAGCCAGATGAACAAAGAAGAAGAAAGACAACAAAACACAGGAGCAGCCTGGCAGGGGGATCGAGACCCCCAAGCCACAACGGTGGAGAAGAGGCCGGCTGTCGATCCAATACTCCTAAGGAAACTCAGAGACGTCCTAATAGAAAGGGAAGAGCAGTGCCGCCGTTGTGTAAGTCCAGTGAGGTATCCAGCAGAAACGCCGAGTACCCCTGCAACGGTGGTGAGAGGTAAGGAAGGTGCACAGGCACAAAGGGGGGCTCAGTCATCAAGATTCCATGGCAAGCCTCACCCCCTTCAAGATCAAAATCCTCTCCCCTACAACGGAGCGAGCAGGGGGTGTGAAAGAAACCCCCACACAGCAGTTACACCTGACTATGAAGATGAAAAGAAGCCGCTCTCCCCTCTCCCCGATAAAGCTCAACCGATCCTGTCAAAAGGGAAGATCAGAGCTTTCCTGTTGGAGCAAGACCCTGGCTGCTGGAGGCAGATGGGTTGGTGGTGTTCACTGACCATGAGCTGAAGATAAGAAATGCCTCCTTCAGAAAAGAGCTGCATTGAAGAATTGGTAAAAAAAAAATATCAAGAAGAGATCCAAGTCATCAGGAAAGATCGGCATGATCAAAGAAGAGAAGAGTCAACAATGGGAGTGGTAAGTGGAGGCGATCTTCCTTACTATATGATCCTGCTGGTGCCTATGCAAGAATACAAGAAAGGAGATACAGCTGGGCTTCATCGATCGCTCATGGCTTCAAATATATTTAGAGCCGTCAACCGAGCTTCAGATTTCCAGCCAAGAAGAGTAGTGCTGCCACTGCATGGGTTGATCTCCGGCGCTCACCATTGGAGTGAGGCAGAAAAGGCAGTGAGAGCAGCAATAGAAAAGTACATGGAGTGGCCAGGAGACTGGCACTCACTGAGCGAGATAGTCATGGTGGTTTTGCCGGAACAAGATACAGAACAACGACTCAGAGAAGAAGCCGCCAAAAAGGTGAAGAGAGAAAAGAGTTCTGGCAGCAAGAAGGTACAACAAACTCAGACTCCAAAAAGTGAAGGCATGGGAGCTGAGTGGAAAGGCAGGGCAAGAAGTCAACGAAGAAGCTCATCACATCAAAGAGCTGCCACCAGCTCACAGCAAGAAAGACCATCAACTTCAAGAGGTAGAGAGCCGTTAAGAACAACAGACAGACCCCACTGACAGAGCAAAGTTGGGGTATGGGTAGAACACAATCCAGAGAGTGACTTTGAAGAATCTCAAGACAGTCCCGACAGGTATTATGATGAAGAGGCATGCAGAAGGGGCTGGAGGCAGAAATATGAAGATTCAGAAGAAGATCCTGACTCCCTGGACAGGGAGCAAGAACAATTTGAGCAAGATAACCCTAAAAGTGACACAGAGAGTGTTCTATCCGAAAAGCAACCCCTGCGACAAATGCAGCAGCTAAGAATTGGCAGCCGCAGGTGTGACAAGAAAGAAAATCCAAGAGTGGACATCGAGAAGGCCTCAGAGAAGGTTGCCCGTGACCTCAACATAGGCCCCATAGCAACAAAAGACCAGTGCAAGACATACATGCCCGAAGTCGACCAAGCAGATTTTGAAATTCCACAAAGTTGGAGTCAGAATCAAGACACCTTCAAAGCCCTGCCAGTAACAGCTACATATGGTGAGTGGGCTAATTTGTTAATAATGCCATCTTCTGCCAAAATAGACAAAGCAAAAGCTCTCACCAAACCATTTAAAAAGGCTTTCTTTGAAATAACGCATGATGTCATGCTAAGAAGAATGAAGAAAGCTGCAAGAAAACACTCAAAAGAAGTGTTAGCAGAAGAAGAAATCTCTGCAGATGATGAGGAGGACGAGTCCCCTCAAAGGCAAAAAGAGCAAGTAAAACAAAAATTGCAAAACATGAATCCTACTGTTATGACAGTATCAGATCTGCAAAGAGAAGGGGCCTACAAAGACATCAAGATTTTAAACACAATAGTTCCCCCGCCAAAGACCAATCAGGCAGTGGTAGACTACCTTAAAAGTGTCTGGGAGGTGGTGGAAGGTAGTACCTCAAATGAATTGGCCAAAAAACTTTGGTTAAGCCGTGTAACCAACAGTAGGGTGCCCTTAGACGACTCAGAACCTGCCAAAACTTATTATTTGAGAATGGTGCTGGAAGATGATAAAGATGAAGACAGCATGGTGGTAAAGATGAAACAACATTTAGATTCAGGCAGCACCCTCACACACATTTGGTACCTGGTCAAGAGAGACATACCACTGAAGGGATGGGTACAGGTTTTAAGGAAGATCACCGATGGCGGGAGAGGAGAGGTGACATTCCACAAACTCTTGCCCTCCATTGTCACGGAGAAACAGCTTGATGAGAAGGTGTCACACTGGGACTTGGAAAGCAAGTATTATGAGAAGAAAAGAAAACATGGTGAACAACAACAAAAACCCAAAAACAAACCACCTGAAAGAACTCCCCCTCCTCAACAATCCCCAGGGCCAAGGCCCAAGCCGCTGTCTGTCACTACACAAACTCCTTCAGCTACGAGTTCTAAAGGTGAAGTAAAGAAGGAAAGTAGTTATTTGCCACCAGAAGAAAATCAGAAACTGACTCCAGAACAGAAAAGAGCCCACCGAGACGAACATCAGAAGAGCCTCTCAGGGGCTAAAAAGTAATGGCAGCCTGGGGGCAGGTAGTTTTAAACGATGTCTACCAAGATGAAGAAATGTTTTACACCAACATCAATGGGGTCCGCTACTTGGTAGATACAGGAGCAGAGGTGTCGATGACCTGCCAACCCCTACAAATAGAGGGACACCTAACAGTGATACTCGCAGATGGGCGGACTACGAAAATGCCATATGGAGTATGGAATGACATTGTGTTTCTAAGAGAGCCCCACAACTTGATCTCCTACAAAAACTTAAAGGAACTGCAAGACCCTAAGGGTGGGAAGAGAAGACTCAGAGCAAGAATACAACACCTGCAGTCCATCAAGGTAAAAATAGACTTTAGTAATCTCTTGCTGTATTTGAGTAATCTGACAGACAAAAAGTGGTACAAGCCAGTAAATGTGCCTGCAGTAGAAAAGCAAAAAGTGGAGGAGAGTGACCTCTCCCCGCAAGGTAAAGAAGAACTAAAGCAAATTCTCCAAACTGCAAATGTGGCCTATTTCAAGAATGACTGTGGGGACATGGGTGCAAAATACACCCACACTATAGAAGGGAGGATTCATCCTGCAGTAAAACAATATCCTTTGAACCCTGCAGCTGTTGAAGAAATGGACAAAATAGTGAGGGAATTACATGCCTTAGGCATAATCAGGAAAGAGGCAAACCCCCCAACCAACAGTCCCATTCAAGCAGTAAGAAAACCAGAGCAGCTGGAGGAGGCTGGCGGCCAGTCATCAACTTCAAAGCCCTCAACAGAAGAACAATAGCCAATAAAGCAAGTTTGATAAACCCACAGGGCACTCTGAAGACTCTACAGGTGAGAAAGTACAAATCCTGTATTGATTTGGCAAATGGATTCTTCTCACTGAGATTGGCTGAAGAATAACAAGGTAAAACAGCATTCACCCACAAAGGCCAATCTTATGTATGGCAGCGCCTCCCCCAGGGATACAAGAATTCACCAAATGTGTTCCAAGCAGCAGTAATGGATATACTGCAAGGTTTAGAGGCCACAGTCTACATTGATGATGTGTTCATTGCAGATGACACAGAAGAAGAACACCTGAGAAAACTACAGTCATTGACAGACTCACGACAGCAGGGTTAAAACTTAACCTTCCAAAATGTCAGTTTGCCCGCTTCCAAGTAGACTACCTAGGGTTCCAAATTTCATCTGAACTGGGGCTCTCGAGTGGTTACAGGGAGAAGTTGGAAAAAATCAGGCCCCCCACAACAAAGAACGAGTTGCAGAAGATTTGGGGGCTTTGTAACTACGTCAGAGATCATGTTCCTGGCTATCAGAAATATGCTTGGCCTCTCTACGCAAAGCTCAGGAAGACTGACAAATCTCCAAATGCAAAGAAAAAATGGGAATGGTCGGCATCAGATCAACAGCATCTGGAAGGTTTGAAGAAAGCCATTCAAAATGCAGTTACCCTGGAGCCCCGAAGCCTCACCACTAGCTTAGTGGCCGAAGTAAGTTGTGATGAAGATGATGTGATTGTAACTGTGGCCAATGAGAATGGTGGGCTAGTGGCCCTTTGGAGCTACACTCTGTCATCAGTGGAAAAGAAGTATCCATTAGAAGAGAAAGAGCTGGCTGTGATAGCCAAATATTGGAGTCATCTTAAACAGTTAGCTCAGGGGCAAGGTATCAAAGTAATCACACAAAGTCAGGTGCACAGGTACCTGACAAAAGCCACAGTAAAAAGCACAAAAACCACAAATGCAAGATGGGGCCAATGGGAAGATCTGCTACAAGACCCTGACCTAGAAATACGTCCTGCAAGACCAGTCCCTAAGAAGACAGCAAAACCTGACAAAGACAAAGAACAGTTACCAAGATGGACACTTTACACCGATGGGTCTAGAAAAGGGCCAGATGACAAAGCATACTGGGGCTTTATCCTAAAAGAGAGAGAGAAAGTGAGATGGAGGAAAAAGGGTAGAGTACCCGGTACAGCACAAACTGGAGAAGTCACAGCAGTTCTGGAAGGACTGTTAGAGATGGAAAAGAGGAAAGTAAAGAAAGCAACACTAATCACAATGATTACTGTGCACGGGCACTGCAAGAAGATTTAACCATTTGGCAAGAAAATAGTTTCGAAGGAGCAAAAGGAAAGCCGGTGGCGCATCAAGACTTGTGGAAGAAGATTGCAGAAATCAGGTTGAATATGGAGCTGGAGGTGGTGCACCAGAAAGCTCACAAGAAGACAGGTCCTTACTGGCAAGGTAACGATGAGGTTGATCATTATGTGCAGATGAGGAGAATCATCCTAGTAGGTCAGGAAAGCTGGGAAGATACACCCAAAGGAAGGGTGATCCCAGAAGGTTCCATGCAGGGAGTAGTGGCTGCAGTGCATGAGTCACTGGGTCACGCAGGTATAATCCCTACACAAAGAGAGTTGGTGAAATTGCAGCTTTGGGTCCCTACACATCGCATCCGTCAAGTCCTCAAGAACTGTGAAGTATGTGGGAAATACAATGCAGGTAAGGAGAGGACAGAGGGTGGATGGGTTGACAATAAAGAGCATTGTGCCATGGGGTTCAGTATGCATGGATGTAGCTGGGCCAATGGGGGTAAACGGCAAGAAGGGTGAAAAGTACATCCTAGTCTTAGTTGACTCCATTTCTGGTTACATGATTGCAAAAGCAGTGCGAAAAGCAAATGGCAACAGTGTGGTAACAATGTTGGAAGAAACCTGTAGATGCTTGGGGGTGCCAAAAGAACTGAGAACAGATAATGGCACTCACTTTCGCAATGCACAGGTAGATCAGTGGTGTCAGCGGTTTGGGGTAATAAGAGTTTATCCCCCCCCCCCCATACACCCCACAGGCAAATGGGGTGGTGGAAAGAACAATAGGGCTGGTGAAGAGTTGGATTGAGAAGAATGAAAACTCCAGAGAATGGAGCACAAAGCTGTTGGAAATGGCTCAACAACTGAATGACAGACACCGCACGGGTAAGCCCCTCCCCATCTCAAGAGCTAAACCAACGCCCCTTCACATCTCAGGAAGTGGAGCGGAGCCCTGAAGATAAAAAGGAGTCACAACAGCCTAAGGTGCCTTTTCAGGTGGGTCAACGAGTGTGGATCAGGGCACACCAGCCTACAACCGCTGCAGTCAAGCCAAAGTACGACCGAGCTGACATTATTAAGCAGGTTTTGGACAGCAACACTGTCCTTTTGGAAGAAAACGGGATCCAAGGAGTGGAGCAGTTGAAGCCAATCTCTATTTAAGAGAAAACCAGAAGCTGAAAATGTCTGACAACACCTCTACAATACCTCCCTTCATCGAGCTGGCAACGGTGAAGGGCTTGATCATCATGAGAAGAACTTCATATGAGTTCTGGATGGCCAGAGCCCTAGATTTATTGCAGTATGCTAAAAAAGGTTATTTATCCCCAGAAAAAGAAACCCTAACCTGGACCCAAGGAAGAAATTTGTGTGTGATATGCCTAAAGCCTTCTCATCTTGACATAACATGGGAAGGCCAAGCCTTCAGAAAACCAAAGAAGGTTGCCGTCTGCACCGCTGGGCTTCATGAAATGGAGTGGAAGCCAGTTCAGGTCCTGGGTGGCCAAGTTTGTGGCCAGTGTCGCCTGGGAACCATACCCAGGGTGGTGTTCATGATGCAATGGGGTTATCGAGATGGCGCCAGTACATCACCTTATGGGTGCACCTGTCAGTGGGATGGACAATATCTTCATCCATGCAGCATTTGTAAGAGTGCTGTGGGGCGAGGGAATCTCCTGATGGCAGCAAAGGCAGAAGGTTCGCAAATTAGGAAGATGGTGAGTCCGTTACAAGTGCTGTTACCGGCCCAGTGGCAGGTGTATGGAGAACAGAAGATTACACAAAGGGAAGACTCAAATCAAGCAAGTGCACCCAGTTCACCTGTAACACCATCTGCACCTTGCTGCTCCCTCCTTCCCTCAGTTCCGCCGCCCCCAGGGTTGAGTCCAACTGGTACAGGAGTCTTTAAGGCCAATCTCGCTGTGGGTCTAACCCACCTGGACGCAGTATTATGCCTCGGATGGCCCTACAATCCTTATGCCGCACCTGAGCTGACGCCACCATTGGGTACTCTTCAATATCCTCAGGTTTTCAGGGTGTACTGTGGCCCGAACCACCCTGACTATACATCGCTTCCAAAGCACCTTTCTGAAGCACAGCAGGAGGAAGCACGTAGCCATGGCTTCGAGGGGCCATGGCAGCTCACCACATGGGCTACATTGATTAAGGAAGTTATTGAAAACCCCTACCTCCCCATTCAAGATCTTGACCCGGTCCCCTGAGAAAAGGACGTCCAGATGACGGCCCTTTATACCTGGATAACACCGCTTGATGCTGCAATGCCTACGGGGTCAAGATACAAGCCAAAACTGCCACATTCACAGTGACATCTGAAGATTGGGTGAGGGGGGGTCGGGCGCAGATACCGGGCACTTGGGTTGGCCGAGCTCCAGAGCTATCTCGGCCACAAGATACTTGCAGGATAACTTTAACAGTGTCTATAGTATCTGTGCCATTGAAGGGTATCTACTCAGTGGGTGCTGATATCCAGGTTTTCGATGAGCCCGAATGGCAAAGAAGCTCTAAAACTACTGAGGGTAAGGGTCAGCTCGGAAGACTTCTGGCGAAGGCTAAAACATGGCCCTTATTCCAGAGAAGAAGTCGGGATTTGTCATCTCCACCCCCTGAGTAGGCTCCACATTGCAAGCTGCTAGCACTAATTGCAGTTTAACACACACACAACATAACCACAAATGCACCACATTACATATACATCACATTAGTTTACACATAAACTTATACACTTTTCACATCTTACATGCACAACTCACACATGAAATTCAACATACACTCACTGAAGCATCACACATACATATACATAAACACATACATTTTCTTTTTATTCTTGTTTTATTTTACTGTTATTTGAGCTGCACTATTTAAGCCAACCGAGGGGTGGCAACACCCCCTCAAAGAAGACAAGCAGAAGCGATGATGTCACTAGTGCAGCATAAAAGTTATGTCTGCCTTTATGGGTGTTCACTTAGTCAAGGGATGCCTCTGAATACAAACCTCAACGTCCTCTACCTCAGAGATGGGTTGGAAAAGGAAGATATCAACAGGATGCAAATCAGAATCTGAGCACCCTAAGAAGAAACCTAAAGAAGGGGAGTTTCAACCAATGAGTACAAAGAAGCTTTGCTTAATTCTTTTGCTCAAGTTTATGGCCATAACCTTTGGTATGGTAGCAATGGTTACCATACTATACTGGCTGGGTTATGAACCATGGGCCCTCACCCATACAAGGGCTCAATTTGTTACCACCAAGAGATTTCAACAAACCTGCTGGGCAGCAGAGAGAAGAAGAGTTTACATCGCACAGCTCAGCAATGACACTCAGTTCAACTTAACCGACATGCAACAGCAGATAACCAACCTCAGCTTTGGAGAATGGAGAGTACAAATGAACGACACTTTATGGTTTGAAGACAAACTCAACATCACAGATGCACAACCTGGGAGATGGGCTATTGAAGAATTGCAAGATCTCGCAGAAGAAGGGGGCCTATTAAGGCTACTCATCCTTACAAAGAAGCAAACAATAAATGTCCGATGCAACTGGATAAAGCCAGAATTGTACTCTTCAGCATGGTACTGTACCTGGAGCTGCAGACCTGTACCAGGTATGACCAAAACAGGGTACTGGGAGTCTGAAATGGTCGTTGCACTGGCCCATTATCGCAATGAGACCTGCGAAGGAATTTTCCCGAATTATGGGCCCTTCTGGGGTTATTATAACCTCACCTGCCCGGGAACAGGGCCACTTAAGAAGAGAACAAAGCGGGACGTTGCATCAACCAACAAAACACCTCCAACACCCTCATCTCAAGTTGCTACAACTCCAACCCCAGAAAGACCTCGCCCCAGTAACATAACTACAAAACCACCTTTGCCAGGAACAATCTTTAAATTTACAGAAGAAATTGTGAACAACTTCAAGCCTGTTACCAGGAAAGGTCAAACAGACTACGACCGGCAGTTGATCACCTACTGCATGAAAGAAAAAAGAAGCAAATTAGCCCCATGTTTCTGGAACATCAATGGTAAATGCCCCAGTGGTAAGCATTATATGGTTATCACTAGGGTGTACAAACCTTTCACCTGGTTAATACCTGGCACATCCCTCAAAACAGTACCTCAGGCATGCCATGAAGACTGGCTAAACGACACCTTGCCCTGGCTGTGGATGTTCAACTTAAACTACTTCCAAGCTATATTTGCACCTAGTATGCCTGTTAGGCCGCATGGCCTTGGTGAAGTTCTCAAATCTTTGTTCTATGTGCAAAGGTTACCAACTCCAGATGACCTGTTAAACGTTCCAAAAGAAGACTTCAAGAAGATTGATGAACGTGTGGTAAGACTGATATACGAACAACTTAATGATACTGAATGGGTAAATGACAAGAAATCACCCAGATGTCCCCTGTGGCAAATATGGAACCGCGTCTGGGGAACATGGGTATATGATTGTACATCACTACGAAAGAATCAAACAGTCAAAGGTATCCTGCAATCCTTTTTTTTTTTTTTGTTACTTATTTGTACCCGTAGGTAGATTTGGTTTGCAGTCTGGTGACAAGCCACTGGCTGCCGGTCGCTGTGTGCGCAAGCGCCCTAAACCTGCATGTTTTTTGGTATGAATCCCGGTATGAACAGTGGAAAAGAGATGAATGGCGAATGTGGTGGGGTATGGAGGAAGAAGAAGTGAAGAAATGTGTCCTGCCATGCCTCTCTCAATCCAAAAATTATTGGGTAAAATATCAGTTTCTGGCAACAGTATACTCAAAGCATTGAAGCATCTGACATTGGTCGATGTACTCCATCAATTACATTAGCCCAACACCATGGAAGATGATCTGCGACAAGAAAAACACCACCTGCACAATCAGCTTAGTAAGAGGACATTGTGGGCAGGTCCCTAATTGGAAGCAGGAGTGTGAAGAATATTATGAGGGAGAGTATGAAACTTATGGGTTGCAGACAGTCTGGAAGAAGATTAATGGGAAGTGGAGCAGAATACCCCCTGAAAATGTGGGGTGTACTAAAGCAATTATGGGGCATAACATGCACAAGAGGAAGCAGATTCTAGGCCTAATTATCCCTCAAGTCATAGATGATCCACAGTTTTATGTTGCCGAGAGCCATGCCTTCAGGAAGAGCATCTGTGAAGGTAAGGAAATAGTGGGTTATGAATGGTTGGGCAAGAATGGCATCTACAACAACGGCACCTGTCACTCTCCTGCTCAGCATTGGCTTCATTGTGGCACAGGAAGAAATGAACATGAGTGTACTTTCCTAGAAATAGCGGGAAAGACAATTTAGGGGACTGTAACTACAGTTCTACAAGGAGCAGCTGAAATAGTTGAAGAAGGGCTACAAGTCATCGCCTCCTGGCTGGGAACATTGCTCAGCTGGATATGGCCCTATTTGTTGCTGGGATTAGGCCTGCTGATTGCAGGAATAATCCTACTGGTAGTTATCAAAGGTGGCGCCCGAGCTGCTGTATCATCCATCTTTCGTCGAAAGAGGGCGCCGAAGAGAGGAGGGGTTTTATCTATACTAAAAGAGGAAGTATAGATAAAACTTCCGCACCAACCAGTTGCAGACTTCATTTGGACTTCGGCTGATGACCATTCAACACTTAACTACCCCCTGCTCCTCAGCTTTGGCATCGGAATCGACTGGCACAGCCTACTGCAACATGACTACAGAAGCAACAACAGTAGATGATCTCTACACTGCAGTGACCGGCTCATACAGAGTGAGTACAGCACCCTCAACTGCTTGGGTCACTGAAATGACAAAGGCCAAAATACAGTTTTGGGTACTGCAAGCCATCTGGGCGTGGTTCTGCTTCACCGGAGCCTGGTCTAAAGGGCACTTCCTGAGAATAGTGACAACTCTGGCTGCAGTTACCCGCATCACCTTGGTCAACATCATATTTGGCAAATAGGATTACACCTTGACTCTGTTCGTTACCTATATGTTGGGTCGTATTACACCAAAGTATGATCACGAAGGTCTTGCTCGCACAGCTATAATCCTCTTCTGGGTTGCTATCGACATGCTTTCCATCTTCTACCGTGTGATTGACCTAATGAATATAACTTGGATAGGACTGATGGCAGCCGCATTGTTGGCTCGTCAAGTATGGTTGGTGATAAAACTGAGAGAGTAGCCGCAATATTTGGATCAGTGGGCTGGTGGCTGTTGCCTTTTGGGGAGTAGTGGTAGTAGTAGTAGTAGTAGTAGTAGTAGTAGGAGTAGCTCTGTGGTTCCCTAGCTGCTGTCCGGGTCCCAAAACAATCCCACCTGTGACCCTGACTGGTCTCTTTAGTCGAGAGGAGCACATTGCCACACCCCTGATCCCACCTGAGGTAAGGGGGTCCATACAGACGACAGGAAAATTGCTTCATGACTCATTAAATCGGGGGCTCAGACCTCAGTGGAGGCCTATCAGGTACAACAATGGTTTCTACTACCCACTGTATCAGAAGATAGGGGAGCTTCCAGATGGTTCTGTGGCATTTTCTACTCATCTCACGCACAAAGACGCCTGGGTGGCTTACATCCAAGCTACACCAGCACAACCTCAAGTAGATAACAACATGTACAGTGAAACTATGGATGCTCTTTCACAGCTGACGCAGGTGCTAGGTGAGGAGCCAGCACCTCCCCAATCCTTGGGGTCCCAATCATCTGGGACTCAGATTCCAGCAAAAACCGTGACCTCTACTCCGGGGGTTGTTGGTTTTCCCATTGCATCCCCACGGGTTGATTGGCCAACTTCTACACAGCTTGCTTCGCCGGAAATTCAACCACTGACTCCAGGCCAGCTTCTTGTAATAGATGAAGCTGGAGATGAGCCTCCTGATGAAACACCTCTGCAAGGAGCAAGTGCAGCTTCGTCTCATAGGCATCACACCTCACCAGCAGCGGCACGTCACAGTTCAGCTCCACGAGAGGATATCATCACCCTCACAGCAGATGAGGAGGATGTGCTTATGGAGACCACTCCACAGGTGCACAAAGGTGAAACTCAGCAGAATTGCTCAACCGTGGGGTGTTCAAGTACCCCACGACATGACCCCAATCACCACAGAAAGGCTGAAAGCGGTCGGCCTTCCCAATCACACCAATATGCCCACTATGGAAGGAAAATGAGCAATCCTGCTACAGATCATAATAGACTTCAAAGATCTTCTCAAAGTAATCAGCAGGAGCCAAGAAACTACCAGAAGGCCCACAATCCAACAGTCAGGAAAGATGGGAGCAGCAGACAACAATGGTGAAACATAGAGACTGAATGCAAAGCAATATTAAAGCATGCTATGAAATGTGATATTCTCTGTAATCAGTAAAGCAAATGTATACTCATTGATTAAGAAGTACATGTAATGTATGTAATCACTTGAAATAATGAGTGTAATCAAACTGTACGATTGTATGTACCTTTTAACTGCACAAAAGAAGGTTTATGTGAGGACAGACTGTGAAATACTGGAAAGAACCGGTTTACTGGAAATGTATGAATAATGAGGAAGTGAAAGTTGATTGGAGCAGCATGTTGGGGTATTTTGGTGATGGAAAATGCTGAGATGCTAGTTGGAAAGTCCCGAGATGGGCCATGAGTCATGAGCGCCTGATCAGGCACATGGTTTACGAGAACTGACAAGCCAGAACATGTGCAGAATGAGGTAATTGTTATATAAAACTTAACTTTAAGCCAATCATAAGAGGCCAAGAAGCCTAGGGTGAGTTTGGGACCAATCAGAGAACTTGAGCAAGGGTATTTATACCAAGCCCTTTTAGTCCAAAATGTTCATTCTTCGGCAGACTTTAGGACCTCCATCATCCTACCGAAGAAGACTGAAGAAGAGAGACTGCAATAAAAAAAGATGAATCAACTTACATCTAATCTCTTCCATTTTTAACAGCTAAAAATCCTCTGCAGTTGCAAAAATAGCACTTTGAAGAGGAAGAAAAGGGGAACTGAAGATTACTGCAGCTGGCCTCGCTCTCAGCCTGGAGGCTGTGAGTCATCTCCACCGTGGACCAGCAGCCAGGGAAAGCAGAAGCAGTGAAATCTCCCCGGGCTGGAGGCACCGCTTCGGGGACTCGACTCAACGCACTTCCCCGGCCAATGGCCCCACTGCCCAGCCTAAAGAAGAACACCGGACTACAGCTGTTTGTCCCCTCCCTACCTCCTCACCTCTTCCCCTGAAGAGAAGCCTCAACGGAGCAGTAACCATTATTGATATCCTTTCTCCTCAATTTCACCATCCAGGCTTTTAAGACATTTATCCACAAATTTATTAGATGTTTTTACCAAGTTTTATCATCCAAAATTCTTTTTGGACTTTATAAGATTTTTAATCTTTTTGTCAGTTTTTACGTATTGATCTGACTGTGATGATTTTTGAGTTTTAAAGGGTTTTAAAACTTTTTATTTCTGATCAAATGACTGATTTTACAACGTTTTATCTTTTGATTTAAGGATTTTTTTTATCAGGGTTTTTGGTTTGATTTTCAATTTTTATCATTTGATTTTTATTAACTGTTTCATGCAAGTATATCCTATTTTGGCTGAGCTTTGCTGATTTTCAATAAATACCACAGCATTTTAAAAGACACTATGGGACTCTGGGCTCATTGAGTCGGCCTCCATTTTTCTTGAGTAGTGTTCAAGAAGGTTTTTCTACAAGAGGTGTTATAATTTTCAAGTTTTTAAAGGTTACTTTTATTGGTGTTTTTAAAATAGATCTCCTATAAACCAATTTTCCCAGATTAACAAGAGCAATGTAAGACCATGAGAGGCCGTCGTTAATACTGGGGGTGTATTCCAGGTGTCTGGCTGGACAGGTCACTCAGTCAGGGGTCTGGTTTACAGGAAGTGGAGATCCCCCAATAGATTGTAGATGGTAACTGCTGGGTTTACTCTCAAATCACCAAGCACACTTACACAGGTAACTGAATTTCCTATGAGGAAAATTCCTCTAGGAACTGCAAGCTGGTGAACCTAAACTTCAATCCTGAGGTGCAAGGTCAAAGGGTCTTCGACAAAGGTGTGTGTCCCATTACATCCGGCATACAAGTAACACAGCATGTCAGAAAAGGAACATCATACCAACAGTAAAATATGGTGGCGGTAGAGTGATGGTCTCGGGTTGTTGTGCTGCTTCAGGACCTGTAAGACTTGCTGTGGTAAATGGAACCATGACATGACAAGAAATAACACAATCACTTAATTTACAGCTAGGTGTAAGCAAATACAGATGCAAATAACTGACTTACTGGAGCCCTAGTGGGTGTTTGCTAAGATACTGGAAGCTGAGAATGAAGATACTTGGGACTGGTATAGCTGGATGCCAAGCAGCATACCCATAACATAACAAAATGTGGAAAAAGTGAAATGCTGTTAATACTTTCTGGATGCACTGTATATCATCATACCCCAGTTTGAAACCTTGTTGGTGTTAGATTCAAAGATTTGTATTTGTCAATACTTCTATGTAGCATCATCGTCTCCTCAAACCAATCCAGAAGATCACTTTCCTCCATTCTACAGGGATTTCACTTTTCTTCCTTCTACAGGAAAATCACTTTTCTTCATTCTACAGGAATATCACTTGTTTTCATATCAACTACTCTCACGCAAGGCCTGACCAAGAATGTTTTTCACAGGACCCCAATGTAAACAGTTGCCTCTTGCAGAGATGGTAAGGATCAGAATTTGCTTTTAAAGGCTTAAAGGGGCCATAAAAAAACTCGGAGTCCAGATCCCCAACGTGGACAGTTCATGTGGATAGCATCCGCCCTACAGGAAGCTAATGCTCTTAAAAGGTCATAAACTTCTTCACCAGACATGTTTATGGCTTTCTACAGATACCAGACCCCTTTTCAGATATCATGGACCTAAAGAAGTTATCTGCAGCTCAACAGTACCTCCTAGTGGATATCTACGGAATGTGTTTCATTATGTATAATTTGACTGTCAATTCTTACTAAATGTTAAGTTCCTTTCAGCTTATCATCTCCCCCGGATCCTAAGGACACTGAAAATCATCCTTTTGATCACCGACCATGGTTTGCAGTACTTCATTAATCTTTGATTTAAATATGAGTGCATGTATTATAAATATGTATAAGAAATGTTATGTTCATGAGTGTTAGTCAAACAAATGTAATATTAGTAGTAATGGTATAAATGCATGATCACTGAATATTAGCCAAGTCACTTAATTTAGTTAGATCTTATATTGAGCACCTAATTTTATAAGAGCTGAATGGGTATTAATTCTTGTCTATCATTCTTTGCCCCCCCCCCCCCCCGCCTTCTCTGCATTTTCATGGGATGGTGTGCTCGTTTGATTGGCTGCTCCCAAACAAAGAAATGTTTTCACATTGGATAGCGGCCAGTTCAAACTCCTTTTTATAAAGTTGAGTGGTCTGTCTTGCGACCGGCCCCTGTTTTATGACCCAACGGCGCGCTCAGTTAAAAGAGAGTGAGGAGCCGCCCTGCATGTTAGAATAAGACAGAATAAGAATAAGAAAGACAAAGAATAAGAGACAGAATAAGAAGTAGAAAATTGAGAACTAGAAAAAAGATTGAAAGACGTGTAAAAGTCTGGGTAGATCAGGAACTAGATTAAGATTAAAGAAGCAGAATAGCGATCTAGATCTCAGAGGAAAGTTTTGTTCCACCTTTTCAAAGTTCCGTGTAGTTTTCTTTTATCTAAATTGTTCTGTGTGAAGTTTGTCAAATCCTGCGTTAGTTTTCTCATTTTTCTGGTTACTGAGGAGAACCCATCTTTTTCTTACGAGCTCGCCTTAAATAGAGAGTCAAACTCTCAAACTTTTTTTCCCTTCACCTCAGAAACCATTCTTATCCTAGTAAAAGTTTTTTCTCAGATTTTCTGACTTTTCACGCCGTTAAAAACAGCGTGAAATTTTTGTAATTTATAAAATGTGTAATTTTTCCTTTAATTTTCCTAATTTAAAGTGAACAGAGATTGTGTTTTTGGACTCTCTTTCCAGCCTCATACCCGCCTGACTGAGAAGTTTCTCCTTCAGTTTTTTTGGTCAATCCCGCGGCCAGAGACATCACCGATTCGGTCGGACTCGTTGCCAAGGACCTTTTCACGCCGCTCTGGGACAACTATTCACTGCTGCCACTGTTCTGTACGAGCTACCGGTTGAGCCTACATTTCTTACGGTTGTGAGGAAGCATAGCAGTGGTCACTTTCTCCCGATGTCCCAACTTCAAACTCAGCCTGTACCGACCCGCTGAAAACGTGGACCTACAGCTGTTCGTAAGTGAGACTCCCATTTTCCTATCTGCTGGGTTAAACGTGATGTCCTAACATTCAAACTACAATTGAACATAACCAGTGTTTCATGGTACAATTAGTCTTTCAGCCATAGGATAAAGCTATAAACTGAAGGAAGTCTCTTAGTTATTTTTCAGTAACTTCCCTTCATTTTTGTAGATTAATTCAGAAGTTCATTTTTAGATAATCAGCTTATGAATTTTCCCGATAAAATTGCGTTCTGTTTTGTTTGACATTTCAGCCTTCTTTTACCATTGAAACATAAGTCTGGTTTCTCCTTGGTTCTACAAAGGTTTAACGCTAGATTTTATGTTCAGGAATCCACTAACAGTTGATGTGATATCGGACACCTGTTATCATTTGAATTTGTTTATCCATCATTTGAATGCCATATCATGTAACCTGAATGAGTTTAATAAAAGGGTGAATGAGAGAAGTTGAAGCATTTTCCTTTCGCATATACGTATATGTTTCTTACATCACAGCAGGAAAAGAACTCCCTTAAATTTTGAGACTGATCCATTAAGTAATTGAAGGTACAAAATTAATTAAAACTAAGTTTAATATAAGTGTCCTTTAGGACTGGTGCCCCTTTTACGAGTGCTTATTTTATTTAGCGAGTGCAGGAGTGACGGTTTAACGCCGCCTCCTTTCACACCCACTATTAAATAAAATAAATAATTCCTGTACCTTATCACAATATTTTATTAAATATTCCTTCATCTATATGTACAGGACAAACAGAAGAATTGAAATGCCGTTTCTCTCTCTCTTAGTAGTGTGTGCTATATATAAGGAAAAAAAGGAACAGGGATGAAAAACAACAACAGAAGTCTATGTACAGTAACACTACCCATAGTGCAAATAAAGATAAAAGATAAAACTCAGTAATCCTATATACCGAAAAGGTAGAGCAGTAATTCCCATAATTGCAAGTTCGGTGTAGTAGTGTAGGTGCAGACAGTGACAGATTGGACTGCACATGATCAGTACTGCAATACAGACAGACAGCAGCAGGTTTGGCATTTGTGCAAATGGTTGCAGTGAGGTGCAGAGACATAGAGCAGATGCTTTACTGTTGGTGCAAACAGCTGAGATAGTTATTGTGTGGATGAATGTGTTATGGTCCGGGGGGGAGAGGAGTGAGCAGAGTTCAAGGTCCTGATGGCCTGGTGAACAAAGCTGTTTAGCAGTCTTATGAAGTGGGCCCGGAGGCTCCAGTACCTTTTAATCGAGGGCAGGGGGCTGAAGAGGGAGTGTGAGGGGTGGGAGGCATCACCTGCAATGTTGATTGCTCTGCGGGTGAGGTGGGTGTGGCTGCTTTATATGGCAGAAGTATTGTATATTACATTTGCTGCTTCTATCAAGTTGTATTGTGTTGTTGTGCTTAAGTTTCATGATACAGTGTCATTAATGTGCCCGTCAACAGGCGCAAAATAGTACACCAAACGCTCGCTGTAGGTGTGCACATTTTTTAACAAAACATAAAGACATACACAGTGCTTGTGGAAAGGGATTGTAGGTTGGCAAAAAATAGTTTAAGCTAAGGCAAGAGTAATTGCCGGCTAACCTGGGGAAAACACAAAGGAACAGGCAGCAAAATAGCCAAACCAAGGTGAGCATAATCGCCAGCCCACCTGCAAATTACCAGTAATACATGCAGCGAGGAACTCAACACTACATGTAGGAAAACGGTTTGAGAGTGAGTGAATGTAGGAGGCTACACCAGAGGTGCAGCCTCCTTAAATATGCAGCAGCACACACACAAAAACAAATAATACAAACACCATAAATGAAATGGGAAAACACAAATGCTGGAGGCAAGCTGGGCTCAACGTCCGTGGTGCCAAACACAGGGAACACCTGAGCAAGAGAAAAAGCTCAGCCGGGGAACCCCGAGAGCGATGAGGATAGACGGCTGAGAAAAAACAAAGAAGAGAAAAGGCACCAGGATGGAGCACACCAACTTACCTCAACAGCAGAACCTAACCATGAGAATAGGACACGGCAACAACTGAAGTTGTCGTGATCCTTAAATATTCACACACATCATCACAGACAGGTGTAGCTCATGAGTAATCAATAGGCAGCAGCTGTGCAGCCCTGAAAGAAGGAATAGCCAGAAGCTGCACAGCGCTGTCAAAATAAACAAAACAGGAAACAGAAAATACAGAAGTAACAAAGCTCAAAAACATCATAATAAACTAAGAGATAATAGAAAATAAACAGCAAAATGTTCACTGGGCAGACAGACTGCGCACGGCTTTAACCCGTGCACTAGGAACATGACAGTCAGTTTTTGAAATTTCATGTTATAAAGCTGTCTTTTAAAAACAGAAATAATACTGTGTCTAATTATGTGTGGCAGGTGGACTGCTGGGCACTGGGGGTGTTGCTGTACGCCTCTTTCTACAGAGGTGTGGTGGAGAGTGTTCTGACGTACTGCATTGCTACATGGTACTCCAGCTGCAGTATGTCAGACAAAAAAGCCCTGCAGAGGATAGTAAAGGGGGCTGAGAGGGTAATTGGAGTCTCCCTCCCCTCTGTCCAAGAACTTTTTCAGAACCGTTGTAGGAGCAGGGCACTGAACATTGTCAAGGACCATTCTCACCCTCTGCATAAACACTTTGAACTTCTTCCACCTGGTAAACGATTCCGGAGCATCAGAGGCAGAACCACCAGACTGATCAACAGCTTCCTTCCACAAGCTGTCAGGATGCTGAACAGTTGACCCGGAATCTCTCATACACACTACTGCACCTACGGACATTTTGTATATTATTTGTATATTATAGTTAGTTAGTTTTTTCCCCAAGTATGTCTCAGGGATGCGTGAATGGATGGGGGGTGGGGTGGGTGGTGGTGGTGGGGATGAAGCTATGTGTGAGTGTGTCTTAAATCATGCTGCTTCTATTTATATGGATGCCGAGAGAAACGCAATTTCATCTTGCCTGCACTACAGTTGTATGTACAGCAATATGACAAAGTTTGATTTGATTTTGATTTGATTTGGTGCACAGCAGCATGCCGTTCGATGGGGCCAGTCACACGAAGGTCAAAGAGCAGCTCAGCCATGGTTGCTATCGTAGGCCCAACCCACCTTCAGGTAAATGCTTTCTATTGCCACTGTTTTATTTACAAATTCAATTCATAAATAAATGTTCATTTTCTGATGTGCTGTTCTTATGTTACTTCCAGATGCCTGTGCTCTCATTGACTGGTTGTTGACTGTGCGTGTTGAAGAAAGGGCCACAATAGAGGATGTGGCCAACCACTGGTGGGTGAACTGGGGTCACGAAGATGGTGTGTGTGACTGCCCTTCATCTGCACACCAAGAATGCCCCTCCCCCCTGTTGGCTCGCTACATCGACTGGCAGAATCAGGCCACCGCTGCTGGTAACATGACTGAGTGCCTGTCCTCAGACTCTCCCTGTCCTTCTCACTTTGGTCCTAATCACTTTTATTTCAGCTTGCCTCTGAAGAGTGACTGTCGAGGAGGAATAGCCCGCGGGGGAATGTCAAGCGTCAGGAAGTCACGCAAGGAGAATGCAATTCCCCAGGCTGCACTGGCAGCCTATTGACTACTCTATTGTACAGTGCTGAAACTTGGACTGTCTACAGGGTACAGGTAAAGAAATTCCACGTGTACATGATGAGACGCCTTCGAGCAATAATGAACATCTCATGGAAAGACAAAATAACCAACATAGAAGTGTTGAAGTGAGCTGGTCTACCATCAATGGAGGACATGCTAAAACAGATGAGCCTGAGACGGCTCGGACATGTTGAGAGTATGGACCACCAGTGTCTCCCTCGGCAGTTACTCTACTCACAGTTATGTGAGGGCAAACGCAATCAGGGTAGACCAAGGCTCAGATTTAAAGACATTGTAAAAAGAAACCTGAAGAAGTTGGATATAGACAGGAGTTCCTGGCAGACCTAAACGAAGCATGGAACCCATGCAAAACAATGGCAAATTATTTGCAATGCAAAACCCGAATGTACCAGGGGATCCTGGTTGAAAAACACTGCTGTATGTGATAGTATGTGTTCACATTATTGTGGAATGTTAATGTTAATGAATGTTAAAATAATGGAGAAAAAGACTTGCAAAGTGTTAAGGTCAATGGGATTTATTATCCTTCAAAAATAAAATACAAACACCACAAAATTATTCTGTCAAATTATGGAAATCACAGATTTCAAATGGCGCACGTCATCTTACAAAGCTACACAGATGGTGCCAAAGTCAAAAGCAAAGTGAACCATTTGCTATTTCCACTGTGCATCGGTGCAAAAGAGCAAACAGTGCACAGTAAAACACTGCTTTATGTAAATATTACCCTATTTAGTGAACTAAGTTACACTTTTTTCCACCTCCATTTACTTTTAATATGCAGACAAAATAAGATTTTTTTTTCAAATTTACAAATGCAGTGTATGTGACTGTAATAAACATCCTGTTTAATTTGCTTATACCTTCATTTTAGTGTGCTCTGACACATGTACAGGTGCATCTCAATAAATCAGAATGTCATTGAAAAGTTGATTTACAGTAATTCAGTTAAAAAATGAAACTCCTATGTTATGTAGCTTCATCACACAGAGAGTGATATACTGTATTTCAAGTGTTTTTCTTTTAATTTAGATGGTTATGGCTTATAGCTCATGAAAACCCCAGATTCTGTTTCTCAAAAACAAAATTAGGATATTACAAAAAAAATTAATTTAAAACTATTTTTACCTCCACCAAGGAGGTTATGTTTTTACTGGGGTTTATACTGTGATCCACAACAGCAAATAGTAGGGGACTGAGCTGCCTTGGCGGAGGTCTGCACTTTCTGAGTGCTTTTCTAGTTCTAGGTATGTTTTTATGTCGTATGGCTTGTGTGTGTATTTTGCTGTATTTTTATGTATATAACCGGAGTGGTGGCCGAGTTGGGTAGAGCATCCACCCCACAACCGGGAGACCAGGGTTCAAATCCTGGCTGGGTCATACCAAAGACCAGGTAAAAATGGTACTTGCCACCTTCTAGCTTGGTGCTCAGCAAAATAGAATGAGGGAAGGAAAGTTAACACGCAGAGCTACCAGAGGACCAACCCTTTCCCCCCGCTGTAGCTTCCACTACCTTCTGTGGCCTACGGTCACAGAATGGAGGTAGGTGCCGCTATTGGCATGGAATTAACTTACAGTGAGGCAAAAAAGTATTTAGTCAGCCACCAATTGTGCAAATTCTCCCACTTAAAAGATGAGAGAGGTCTCCAATTTTCATCATAGGTATACATCAACTATGAGAGACAAAATGAGGAAAAAAAAAATCCAGAAAATCACATTGAAGGATTTTTAATGAATTAATTGGTAAATTCCTCAGTAAAATAAGTATTTGGTCACCTACAAACAAGCAAGATTTCTGGCTCTCACAGACCTGTAACTTCTTCTTTAAGAGGCTCCTCTGTCCTCCACTCGTTACCTGTATTAATGGCACCTGTTTGAACTCGTTATCAGTATAAAGACACCTGTCCACAACCTCAAACAGTCAGACTCCAAACTCCACTATGGTCAAGACCAAAGAGCTGTCAAAGGACACCAGAAACAAAATTGTAGACCTGCACCAGGCTGGGAAGACTGAATCTGCAATAGGTAAGCAGCTTGGTGTGAAGAAATCAACTGTGGGAGCAATTATTAGAAAATGTAAGACATACAAGACCACTGATAATCTCCCTCAATCTGGGGCTCCACGCAAGATCTCACCCCGTGGAGTCAAAATTATCATGAGAACGGTGAGCAAAAATCCCAGAACCACATGGGGGGACCTAGTGAATGACCTGCAGAGAGCTGGGACCAAAGTAGCAAAGGTTACATCAGAAACATACTACGCCGCCAGGGACTCAAATCCTGCAGTGCCAGACGTGTCCCCCTGCTTAAGCCAGTACATGTCCAGGCCCGTCTGAAGTTTGCTAGAGAGCATTTGGATGATCCAGAAGAGGATTGGGAGAATGTCATATGGTCAGATGAAACCAAAATAGAACGTTTTGGTAAAAACTCAACTTGTCGTGTTTGGAGGAGAAAGAACACCATACCTACTGTGAAGCATGGGGGTGGAAACATCATACTTTGGGGCTGTTTTTCTGCAAAGGGACCAGGACGACTGATCCGTGTAAAGGAAAGAATGAATGGGGCCATGTATCGTGAGATTTTGAGTGAAAACCTCCTTCCACCAGCAAGGGCATTGAAGATGAAACGTGGCTGGGTCTTTCAGCATGACAATGATCCCAAACACCGCCCGGGCAACGAAGGAGTGGCTTCGTAAGAAGCATTTCAAGGTCCTGGAGTGGCCTAGCCAGTCTCCAGATCTCAACCCCATAGAAAATCTTTGGAGGGAGTTGAAAGTCTGTGTTGCCCAGCGACAGCCCCAAAACATCACTGCTCTAGAGGAGATCTGCATGGAGGAATGGGCCAAAATACCAGCAACAGTGTGTGAAAACCTTGTGAAAACTTACAGAAAACGTTTGACCTCTGTCATTGCCAACAAAGGGTATATAACAAAGTATTGAGATGAACTTTTGTTATTGACAGTGGGGCAATAAAGTATTTAGTCAGCCACCAATTGTGCAAGTTCTCCCACTTAAAAGATGAGAGAGGTCTCCAATTTTCATCATAGGTATACCTCAACTATGAGAGACAAAATGAGAAAAAAAATCCAGAAAATCACATTGAAGGATTTTTAATGAATTAATTGGTAAATTCCTCGGTAAAATAAGTATTTGGTCACCTACAAACAAGCAAGATTTCTGGCTCTCACAGACCTGTAACTTCTTCTTTAAGAGGCTCCTCCGTTCTCCACTCGTTACCTGTATTAATGGCACCTGTTTGAACTCGTTATCAGTATAAAAGACACCTGTCCACGAAGACTTCCGGTCTGGACGCCATGGCGACTGCAGCTTAACGCTGAAGCTCTCAGACCCAATCCAAGAAAATACCTTGAAAATCAAACTTAACGGATTTTTGGAGGAGTGAAAATCAAAAGACAAAATGATCATGTCTAAAGGAAAACAGAAGAAACTGAAATTTTCCAGGCCAGGACACGTATCGGCCGGAGAATCTGAACTGGAAGATCTCCGTTCAGAAGACGAGGAACTGGTTGTAGCTAACAAAAAGGTTAGCCTGAAATCGCTATTTGAAGAGCTACGACGATTTCGCCGAGAGGTTACGGCCGAATTTTGGGAATTCAGAGACGAATTAAAAAGGACAAACAGCAGAGTGGACCAGGCCGAGAACCGAATCTTGGAAGCAGAGGAACGAATAAAAGTGCTCGAAGATTCTGTGCTGGACCTACGCAAAAGACAAGCTTCTATAGAGGCTAAGCTAACCGACCAAGAAGGAAGACAGAGAAGAGACAATATAAGAATTCATGGTCTGATAGAAGGAGCCGAAAACGGTTTTAACTCAATGGCAGAATGCGTGGAATCTTTACTAAGAGAGAAATTGGATATTCTACAAACCACCGACTTGAAGATAGAAAAGGCACATCGTTCATTAGCCGCTAAGCCAGCGGTGGAAGCGCCCCCACGTTCGGTGTTGGTAAGATTTTCCAATTTCAAAATAAAACAAAAGGTTGTAAGACTGGCTTGGCAGAAAAAAGGATTTATGCACCAGGAGAGAAAAGTCTTCGTGGAACACGATTACGCCCCGGAGGTCCTTAAAAAGCGCAGGGAATACAATGACGCCAAAAAGGTACTACGTGAGAAGAAACTGCGCTTTCAGACGCCATTTCCTGCGAAGTTAAGGGTCTTCTACGGCGAAGAAACATGTCTCTATAATTCGGCGGAAGAAGCAACAGCTGACATGGCGAGAAGAGGGCTCCCGGTAACGGTATTTAAACCCGCAGCAGACCCGAGTGAGAAGATCAAAGCGCAAACATGGACAACACAGAGACCTTCAAAATCCACGGGCCAGCAGTGGGAAACCCAGCGCCAGAGCGTCGCGGATAAACTGGCCGTTTTCAGGTTGGAAGAGCGACCATTTTTTTTTTTTTTTTTGAGTCAATCTGCACATCCAACCCCCCTCATACAAGGTAACAAACATTAAAGGAGATGCGTATTCAGCATGTGGTAAAACATTTCATGGAATAGTCATAATATTTGAAACAAATAAGTCTTTTTAATAAAAAAAAATTAAAAAAAATTGTTAAAATAGAAATGTGACAATAATCCACGTGTTCTCCCCACACTAACAAATACTGTTTTTGCGTGAATGTTTGCTGTGATGGGGGTGGGAGGGTGCACACAATTTCACAGGGTATAGGCATAAAGGGAAAAAAAAAATCATTACAAGTTCGGATTGGGTTCTGAAACTCACGTTAAAAGCATGGGACAACTTACAGGGGTAAGAGAGGGCCCTCAACACGTAACAGAGTTTGAGGAATTTCCCTCAGAGTCTACACTCCATCAAGGCTCTTCCAGGGTCTTTAAAAAGACCTCAGCTCAGGAAGTTCTTTTGACAGTTTTTTGTTTTAAAGTTTTATACACTATGTTTTTAATGTTTTTCTTGTTCTTAATGTTCTTTCAGTTTCTGAGTAGCACAAAAGAGGGCCACCACACAGTTATACTAAACAAAACAACACAATGGAGAAACAGGGTGTAACCAAAATAATTTCATATAATGTAAAAGGAATCCTGAATCCAGTTAAAAGATCCAAGATTCTAGGCAAAATGAAAAAAGACAAAGCAGGAATAATATTTTTTACAAGAAACCCACCTAACGGACGTGGAGCACACTAAACTCAGTAGACAAGGGTTTAAAATGATCTCTTCATCTTCATATAAGTCAGGGAGGAGGAGGGGAGTAGCGACATTGATATCTACCAAAATTACGTTTGAAAAAAAATCAGAACACAAAGATAAAGAAGGGAGATACAGTTTGGTAACTGGGCGGCTAGAGGTAGAAGATATCACCCTGCTGAATGTGTATGCTCCCCCAGGGGCTAACTGGAAATTTTATAAAAATGTATTTGACCTAATGATAACTAAAGCTCAAGGTTTAGTGATATGTGGTGGGGACTTCAATCTTAGACTGAATCCATACTGGGATGCTTCTGGTAATTCTCCACATCAAAATAACACCCAAAGCAGGAAGACTCGGATGCTACTAAAAGAAATGGGAATCTGTGATGTGTGGAGGGAACTCAACCCCAGTGTAAAAGACTATACATTTTACTCAACTCCACATTCATCTTACTCAAGGATTGACTATTTTTTTATGTTTAATAGAGACATTGGAAGAGCAGAAACATGTAAAATAGGACTGATGGATCTCTCTGACCACAGTCCGATCTACATGGACTTAAATATCCAAAAATACACAAATAATACATTTTCTTGGAGGTTAAATTCAAATGTCCTGAAAGGACCATTGAAAGATGAATTGGAATCAGATATTCTCAGATATTTGGAAGAAAATGATAATGGAGAAGTATCCCCTTTAATACTTTGGGATGCATGCAAAGCTGTAATAAGAGGAAAGATTATTGCAAAACTGGCAACCCAAAAGAAACTAAGACAAGAAAAACTATCCACATTAGAGTCAGAACTTAAGAACCTAGAAAAAGAACACAAAGGCAACACTCATTCTACTGACTCGCTCAAGATTAAGGAAATTAAAAACCAAATAAATGAGATCTACACAATAGAAATCCAGAAGAAACTTACATTTTTGAAACAAAAATACTATGAAGCAGGCAGTAAATCGGCAAAATTGCTAGCCTATAAATTGAGGAAACAACAAACAGAAAGAGCAATCTACAAAATCAGAGACCCAGTATCAAAGGAAATAAAATTCAGAATTCAGGATATTCTTAAAAGCTTCGAGAATTACTATAAGAACTTATACTCCCACAAAAAACATAAAAACGCATCCAAGGCATTCCTAAACACATTAAACCTTCCCCAACTTACGGAGTCACAAAATAAAACACTACTGTCAGAAATACAACCTAAAGAATTGGAAAAAGCAATTATGAAACTTAAAGCTAACAAATCCCCAGGAGCAGATGGCTATATAGCAGAGTGGTACAAAACCTTTAAACAGCAACTATCTCCTCTCCTCCTGAAAACATTTAATTATGTCCTCCACACAGGGGAAATCCCCCCCTCCTGGAGAGAAGGGGTCATTGCAGTTATACCTAAACCTGAAAAGGATAAACTAGAGTGCTCCAACTACAGACCAATCAGTGTATTAAGTCAGGACTGTAAGCTTTTTACCATTATCCTTGCCAAAAGGTTAGAAAATATACTGACAGACCTAATTCATTTAGACCAAACAGGTTTTATAAGACAAAGACAGACACAAGACAACATTAGACGCACTTTACACATAATTCATCATATAAAAAAATATAACTTAAATGCAGTCATATTGGGATTAGATGCTGAAAAAGCATTCGATTTGGTTGACTGGTCTTTTCTATATAGAATCTTATCCAGTTTCAATTTTCATAACAACTTCATTAGAACTATACAGGCATTATATAAAAAACCAACAGCTAAAATAAGGATCAACGGTAATTTATCATCATCTTTTGAACTGGAAAGAGGATGTCGTCAGGGCTGCCCCCTGTCTCCACTGCTCTTTGCAATCTTCATAGAACCTCTGAGCCAATGGATAAGACAAAATCAAAAAATTCAAGGTATTACATTTGGTCAGAAGGAACATAAAATAGCACTCTTTGCTGATGACATTTTAATATACCTAGGGCAGCCGGACACTTCTTTACCAGAACTAACCTCAGTTTTTTCAGAGTATGGAGATTTATCGGGGTACAAATTAAACATGCATAAAACCCAAGTTTTAACATTCAACTATGACCCAAATCATTATTCACTAAGTGAACTCAAAACTAACTGGGAGTCGGAATCTATGAAATATCTGGGGGTCAATATCCCAAAACAACTCAACAAAATTATATCACTAAACTATGATCCACTGGTGACAAAAATAAAATCTGACCTAGCAAGATGGAATATGATACCATTCTTGGGTACTGCACAAAGAATTGAAGCAGTCAAAATGAATATACTTCCACGTCTTCTATACCTTTTCCAAACAATACCGGTAGAACCTCCCAAAAAAACATGGCAGGAGCTGGACAGAAGGATCTCAAGATTCATATGGCAGGGCAAGAGACCTAGAATCAGATATAGAACCTTACAGCTAAACAAAGACAAAGGTGGGCTCGCGCTGCCAAATATCAGGGACTACTTTAAAGCCGCACAAATTAAAACTTTAGTAGAGATATGTAACCCAGTCTACACTGCACAATGGAAGGAGATCGAATGCCAAATAACAAGTGACATCGCCCTACAGGCGATAATAGGGAACAATGACTTACCTAAACTTTTGAATAACACTAACCCGTGGATAGAGACCCCGCTAAAAATTTGGTTTAAGATAGTCAGAGAGAATCAAACTAAAGAGCCCTATCAGACTTCTGCAATGGATTGCCTATGATCAAGACTTTACTCCTAATAAAACAGACACCAGATTTAAAAAGTGGAAGGAGAAAGGGCTGATAAAATATTACGATTTTTTTAAAGGGCAAATTTTAAGAAGTTTTGAAGATTTGAAAAAACAAGGTCTAATAAATCAAGACCTTTACAGGTTCTTCCAGCTTAGACACCACATAAACAATATACTTAAAAATGAGGATTTGGAAAGGGCCCAGTCAGGTGTTCTGAAGGTCTTCTTAATGGCATATAAAGGGATCCCAGGGATCAGATACATTTCTAAAATATACCAAGGTCTTCAAGACTTAAAAGGAGACAACACATCATATATAAAAGAGAGATGGGAAAAAGAGGGGAATTTCACTTTACAACTGGAAATATGGGAAAAGCTAAATAAACAGCAATGGAAAAGTACCTCATCCCTGCAGTGGAGAGAATTTGGATGGAAAAACTTGGTAAGATTTTTCAGAACACCTGCACAAAACAAATTTACCCATAAGGGATTGAACTGTTGGCGCTTGTGTGGTGAAAAGACTGCAAATCATTTTCATGTGTTTTGGTCATGCCCAGTTATCCACCAATATTGGACCAATGTACAGACAATATTGGGGAAAATATTTAAAATAACAGTTCCCTTTTCTTTTGTAACTTTGTATTTGGGCCTACTACCGGACTCACTGGAAAGACGAGGAGAAGAATACTTATTCAATGTTTTAATATTGGCAAGTAAAAAAGCTCTAACTAAAAAATGGATGTTGAAGGACTGTCCTACACCTGAAGATTGGATTAACGTGATCCAAGACATTTACTCGATGGAAAAGTTGACATTCGCACTGAGACAGGACATGGATGGGTTCATAAACTTTTGGCAACCCTGGATCGCATATGTGTCTTCCATTAGATCTAATCTTTGACAAATACCATTTCAATAATGGTTCCGCTCTTTGTTCCAACGCTACTCAGATGCTCTTTTACCTTTATTTACTTATTTTTTCTTTTTGTTTGTTTTTTGCTGGTTTGTTTGTTTGTTTTATTTTATTCTGTTTAATTTCACTTTTTCTTTCACTTTAAAAAAAAGGGGTGTTGTAATTATTCTTCCAATGTTGTCAGATATCAGAAAATAAGGGAACGTGATGAAAATGTAAACAATGCATTGCTGTAACGACCTGTATACCCTTTACAAAAACTTAAATAAAAAAAAAAAAGAATATCATGATTAAAAGAAAATAAATGCTAAATAAATGTAATTGAACAGAAAAAAAAAAAAAAGACACCTGTCCACAACCTCAAACAGTCAGACTCCAAACTCCACTATGATCAAGACCAAAGAGCTGTCAAAGGACACCAGAAACAGAATTGTAGGCCTGCACCAGGCTGGGAAAACTGAATCTGCAATAGGTAAGCAGCTTGGTGTGAAGAAATCAACTGTGGGAGCAATTATTAGAAAATGGAAGACATACAAGACCACTGATAATCTCCCTCGATCTGGGGCTCCATGCAAGATCTCACCCCGTGGGGTCAAAATGATCATGAGAACGGTGAGCAAAAATCCCAGAACCACACAGGGGGACCTAATGAATGACCTGCAGAGAGCTGGGACCAAAGTAACAAAGGCTACATCAGTAACACACTACGCCACCAGGGACTCAAATCCTGCAGTGCCAGATGTGTCCCCCTGCTTAAGCCAGTACAAGTCCAGGCCCGTCTGAAGTTTGCTAGAGAGCATTTGGATGATCCAGAAGAGGATTGGGAGAATGTCATATGGTCAGATGAAACCAAAATAGAACTTTTTGGTAAAAACTCAACTTGTCGTGTTTGGAGGAGAAAGAACACCATACCTATTGTGAAGCATGGGGGTGGAAACATCATGCTTTGGGGCTGTTTTTCTGCAAAGGGACCAGGACGACTGATCCATGTAAAGGAAAGAATGAATGGGGCCATGTATCGTGAGATTTTGAGTGAAAACCTCCTTCCATCAGCAAGGGCATTGAAGATGAAACGTGGCTGGATCTTTCAGCATGACAATGATCCCAAACACACCACCTGGGCAACGAAGGAGTGGCTTCGTAAGAAACATTTCAAGGTCCTGGAGTGACCTAGCCAGTCTCCAGATTTCAACCCCATAGAAAATCTTTGGGGGGAGTTGAAAGTCCGTGTTGCCCAGCGACAGCCCCAAAACATCACTGCTCTAGAGGAGATCTGTATGGAGCAATGGGCCAAAATACCAGCAACAGTATGTATACCTAAGATGAAAATTGGAGACCTCTCTCATCTTTAAAGTGGGAGAACTTGCACAATTGGTGGCTGACTAAATACTTTTTTACCCCACTGTATGTATGTGAATGAGATACTATAAATGCGTATATACTGTCGAAGTTGGTTGTCGTGGGTTTCCAGCTGCATCTTTGTATCATTTTTTACATAAGATAGGTCTGGAACCTAAACATCTTAGGAAAGCCATTGGGGACATAGCCTCAGTGGCAGAGGCTAGTTCAAGGTGGTTGTGGCTCACAAGAGACCGTGGTTGGAACCCTTCTGCAAGTGAAGATTAATCTTTGCTGCCCCACTCAGGCGAGGCGTACAGGTTCAGGGGAAAAATGCCTATGACCCCGAGACACCTGCTGATGATGCAGGAGGGCTCCTCTAACGAAGTTCTGACCACTTAGCCACCAGGACTGTTAAGAAGAGAAACTGATGTTTCATCTATTTTGCTTTTGCAGTTTCTGCTTGTAGCAAAGCATCTTTGATGTTTATTTCTCTTTTGTTGTTGTGACTATGGGGAAAGGCCCATTGGCGGTGGGGGAAGACCCACTGACATCCATGAAAGAATGGAAGGCAGCTCGGAAAGACGGCACGCGTTAGTGTTAGAGCTGGCACCCCAAAGCACTGCACAAACAAGCTACAAGTACTGAACAGAGAGAATACCCCCAGGCAGACCGAGGAAGGGGGGAGGATAATCTGCCACTAAGGACGGACCACATGGCTAATGACCTGGACATCGGTTTAAGGACTACGAGTTTGGAAGTGATGCAGGATGAGGGTGAAGCTACAAGAAGATGCAACTTCTGCGGTGGAATGTTCAAAAATGAACGAGGTGTGAGAATTCACCAAGGCAAGATGAAATGCAATGAACGACTACAGCAACGCAAAGTAGCTAATGCCTCCCAGAGGAAAATCTCAGAGTTTATTAGCTCTACTTGTCAGACAGTGGAGGTTGGGGACCAGGAGGCAAACCACAGTGACCTAGACCTCTCTGCTGAATTTAATCAGAGCACAGGCAGCGGAGGTGAATATAATAGGCTGGGAAGTATCATGAAGAAACCCCGGCTGAATCTCCCACCAGCAAATGACCGCAGATGGGCACAATTGGATGAGGACTTAAGTATCTCACTTGATAACATCTTGAAAGGAGATGTAGCCAGGAAGATCAAGACCATGGTACATACCGTGTATCAGGCATGTCAGGACACCTTTGGAGTGAAAAAAGACAAAGGTGTCAAGCCACCGGCAGGACCCTCCAGAAGGCAGCGTCAGATTGCAGAAGTGCGGAGGGATCTAAGATCAATTAAAAAAAGGTGGCGGAAAGAGAATGAAGATGAAAGAGCGGCCCTAAAGAGTTAAATGGAGAGTTGCAGAAGAAATTGCTCCAACTTTGCAGGGCAGAAACAAGCCGGAGAAAGCAGAGAGAGAAGCGGGGACAGAGGAAGGCCTTTTTTAGTAACCCCTTCAGGTTTATAGCCAATCTCCTCGGCAAGCCCAAAAGTGGAAAGCTGATGTGTTCAAAACAAGAAGTTGAGGAAAGTGTGGCAGCGGCACATGGGGATCCCAATAGAGACGTCCCATTGGGAGATTGCCCTTTCCAACTGCCGCCACTTAAGCCACACTTCCCTTTCAATATAGCAGACTTCACTTTTGAAGAAGTAAAGGATGTAGTGAAGAAAGCCCGGGCAGGTTCTGCTCCAGGACCATCAGGTACAACTTATAAAATCTATAAAAACGGTCCCCGCTTGTTGAGAAGGCTGGCAAAACTGTTACGAGTTCTTTGGAAGAAGAAACAAGAGCCCTGGTTTTGGACACTGGCTGAGGGCTGCTTTGTTCCTAAAGAATTAAATTCATTTGGACTTGACCAGTTTCGAGAGATTTCCCTCCTAGATGTTGAAGGGAAGATATTCTGGTCCATCATTGCTAAGCGGTTAATATCATATTTACTTACTAATAAGTTTGTTGACATAAGTGTCCAAAAAGGAGGCGTCCCGGGATACTCTGGTTGCTTGGAGCATACGTCAGTGATTAGCCAAGTCATTAAAGAGGCAAAAAAGAATAACACCACCCTCTCTGTTGTCTGGCTAGACCTTGCCAAAGCTTATCCAAGTGTACCCCACCAACTGATCTGTAGAGCACTGGAATACTATCAAGTACCATCAGAGGTGATTAAGCTTGTGATGTCCCATATGAATTTCCTGAGGATGAGGTTTACTGTTGGAGATTTTACCACCGAATGGCAGAGACTCAAAAAAGGCATCATGGAAGGGTGCACAATATCTGTGGCTTTGTTTGTGGCTGCTATGAATTTGTTATTGAAGGTAGGAGGGATACAATGCAGAGGCCCAAAAGCAGATGATGGCACTAGGCATCCAGCTTGTAGAGCCTTTATGGATGATATAACCGTAATGACTCCGTCAGTGCAAGGAATGCATTGGATCCTAGGCTCATTGGAGAAGATGGCAGCTTGGTCACGAATGCAGTTTAATCCAGGAAAGTCTAGGAGTCTGAGCATTATGAAAGGAAAGCTGGTGGAAAGCATTTTCAGCATCGAAGGGACTGTAATTCCATCAATTCAAGAACAGGCAGTACGATGCCTGGGAAAGTACTACGATTGTACCTTAACCTCTTGCACTCCGGTGTACCGCAGGCGGTCACGTCTCTGCGTCCTAGGGCGCACAAGGGTGCCCTAGGACGCATACTGTGCATCCTAGTGCGCACTGAAAAAAAAAAAAAAAAAGCTGCATTTCCGTTCTTCCACTACAGGCACAGCCGCAAACAGAAAGCCAAAGGAGTGCTTTGATTGGTTTAGATGTGATTGACCTCTCATTCCTAATAAGAGCCTTGAATTGGGTTTCTGAAACCTTGAGAACCAATGACTGAAAAACTAGCAAGAAGGACCCGCCGACCAACGGCTGCGAATATAGCGAGCCAATTGAAGCACAGAAGTTCGAAAGCGTGCGTCCCTTGCGTAAAATCTGTTTTGTGTAAGGCTGGGTGACACATATGCGTTTGCCAGTCTTTTTTTCTTACTACTGTTCTTATTTGTTTTGAAAAATCGTTCGCCAAAACCGCAATCATGGAAGCGCAAAACCGCAATAATGGAATTATGGTTTGACCGGGTCACGTGACCAGAACCACGAGTCCGTAACAAGCGGACCAGCGTTATGTTCGTCTGACAATGAGGAAGAGAAGTTCGCCAGCGACACTGCTGTTGTGGACAGGTCAGTGTTATAAGCTAAATTATTCTTTATCCCTGAAAATTGTAATCAAAATGACTTTTGACCGATCGGTAAATTACAACTGTGCGTCATCGCAACATGACGGACCCGGACCGTGAACACCCCCCCCCCCCCCCCGCTACTCTTCTGTAGTGGATTGCAGATATTATTGCAGATATTTTAGTACAACTGTGTGTAGTAGACCGCGGCGCATGGCCGTGGTCCGTCATGTGTCGATGGACGATGTCCATCCTCTGTAGCGGGGGCGGGGGTTGTTATCTTCTACATTACAGATATTTTAGTATAATTTTTATTGCACTGTAGGTTATTTTTTCTTGTAAAAAAAAAGCCACACATTTTTTACGTGGCATGCTTCTTTGTGTGTGGGGGCTTGTTTGTTCATTCATTCATTCATGAATGAATAAACAACCCCCCCCCCACACACACACACAGCCCTTCACCTTTCATTAGAGCCCAAGATGAAGCTTCTATATTGAATCATTCAAAAGTTACAGACGTTTTTCCAAACTGTACCATTTGGCACAATTTGGCACAGTTCAAAAACGCCTGGGAACAACCTAAGAAAAAAGCTGTGTAATATATTCATTTTTTGTTGTATTGTTACAAAATTTTGACCTCAGCTGGATAACACTTGGTTCTACATGTCTGTTGCCTTTTCCAGCCCGGATCTGACAGCTGTGTGTTATTTGCAAGCATTTGTATCCAAAAAAACACCCAGGGGAAATTTATTTTCTTCAAGTTCAGTATGTTTAGATGACTGTTACTCAGAGGCAGGAGCACTTAGAAGAGATTATGACTGTTTTGCCAAAAAATTCCAAGTGTTTTCTTTTAAATGAGACCAACCCCATGAAGATGCTGCAAAGGGTTGAAGAACAGCTTTTGATTTACTTTGAGTACGATATTTTTTGGCATTTTTAGGGAAATTGACCAGAGTGCAAGGGGTTAAATGATAGGGGGAATTTAAAGCAGACCATGGCTAGTTTGTGTAGCTGGCTTAAGGCAATTGACAGAAGCCACTTGCTTGGGAGGTTTAAGGTATGGTGCTTTCAGTATGGCATCATACCCAGGTTGCAGTGGCCATTCCTGCTATATGATTTTGCTGTTACCAGAGTAGAAGCAATGGAGAGACTCTGTAGCAAATTTATTCACAGATGGCTAGGAGTTCCCCCATCCTTCAATCCTTCAGTTCAGTTATTCTCTACAGTAAGACTTCCAAGCTTCGCCTACCAATCTCATCGGTGGTGGAGGAGTTCAAGGCCACTAAGGCAGGGTCTGTCTGTTCCCTGCTCTATTCTGATGATAAGAAGGTCAGGCATTCCAACACAGCCATTAAGTGTGGTAGGAAATGGAGACTCCAGGAAGCTGTTAGGGAAGCTGAAGCATACTGGAGACATGACGAAATCGTCGGCGTAGTTTGTCAGGGATGACTCGGGCTAGGAAATTACAATGGTAAAAGGTGAAGCAAAGCTGACACCAAAAGCAGGAGAAGATTCATAGTACAGAGGGTCAGAGAGGCAGTGGAAGAGGACCGTTGTGTGAAAGCTGCAGGGCTTGCCTCTCAAGGGCAGTGGATGCAGTGGAACCATGCACTTGAACGATCACTGTCCTGGAATGATATCTGGGGCACGGACCAGGGCAAGTTGGCTTTTCTTCTCTGTGCTGTGACTGATCTTTTACCAACACCAAGTAATTTAAAACTTTGGCACAAAGATGAGGATTCATCTTGTAAGCTGTGCAGTATGTCCCCTAGTACTTTGAATCACATTTTGACCGGGTGCTCTAGAGCACTGGGAGAAGGGCGTTACCGGTGGAGACATGATAAAGTCCTTGCAGAAATGGCAAGGTGGGTTGAATTTCAAAGGATTAGAGCCAATAACCATCAGGCAACACCATTTCAGGACATTAGCTTTCAAAAGCCAGGAAATAAGTCTCTGAAGAAAAAACAACTGTCAGAATGCGTCCCTCTGTTTTGCATAAAGCATCAGATTGGGAGTTGCATGTTGACCTATAAAAGAAGCTCATCTTCCCAGAAGAAGTAGTAACAACCACACTCCACCCGGAAATGATTCTTTGCTCTCGGAGTGCAAAATCCATTGTAATAGTTGAGCTTGCAGTGCCTTGGGAGGAGAGGCTGGATATATCTCACGAACTCAAGAGGGAAAAATATCAGGACCTGGTTGATGAGGCTCGGATTAAAGGGTGGCACACTACTTTATTCCCCGTTGAGGTTGGTTGTCGTGGGTTTCTAGCTGCATCTTTGTATCATTTTTTACATAAGATAGGTCTGGAACCTAAACATCTTAGGAAAGCCATTGGGGACATAGCCTCAGTGGCAGAGGCTAGTTCAAGGTGGTTGTGGCTCACAAGAGACCGTGGTTGGAACCCTTCTGCAAGTGAAGATTAATCTTTGCTGCCCCACTCAGGCGAGGCGTACAGGTTCAGGGGCAAAATGCCTATGACCCTGAGACACCTGTTAATGATGCAGGAGGGATCCTCTAACGAAGTTCTGACCAGTCAGCCACTAGGACTGTTAAGAAGAGAAACTGATGTTTCATCTATTTTGCTTTTGCAGTTTCTGCTTGTAGCAAATCATCTTTGATGTTTATTTCTCTTACTGTTTTTCTAACCAATTTTTTTTATCTTTTTTATTATTGCTCCGAGTGCTGCTATTCCTTTGCTGCTACAGTCCTGTAATTTCCCCATTATGGGATTAATAGAGGTTCATCTTATCTTATTTTATCTTATCTCATCTCATCTTATCTGAGTGTGACTGTTGCCAAATTACAACATAACCCCTAGTGGTCAAGAGTGGTAAATATTTTTTGTCAATAAAATAGTTCAGATTTCCAAGGCGATAACTTGAAAGTGATAAGAGATAATGGCTTACTGTCAAATAGAAAGATGTAAAATATGACCCAAAATTTCAGATAGGAGTGATTTTATGCATCTAATTTGCATAATGCCACAGCAGCTATATTGAATTACAAAACTCAGTCAAAAGTGGATTTTGGACATATTTACACAAAAAAATGGTTCAGTCTTTTGACACCATTTTTTGTACAGGGGTATGTTATCAGCTCATCTTCAAAGTATATGAACAAGAAATCAGTACAATATTTAAAAAAAAAAAAGAAATTTGTCACTTACCGGAGGCTAATGGGTCTCGCTCGCTGCCGTGATCACTGCCATGATCGCTGCATTTTCACTCATCATGGTTGTTATTTTGCATTCTGACGGTCATTAATTCATTTTTTTTTACTCAAGAAAAACTTTTTTTTTTTAGATTTTTGCTAACTTATCAATAACCTTGTATTTATGTTCACTATCGCGCAAAGTCCTGCTGAAAAAGGCGAGCGGCTGCCAAGCCCCGGCTACATGCTGCTCCACAACCGCCCCTATAGCCACATCTGACGCGTCAGTAGTGAGCGCTATGCGGGCCGTTGGGTCCGGATGCGTCAACAATGCAGCATTAGCCAGGGCTGCCTTGACTTCCGAGAATGCTCGCTCTCGCTTCGGGGACCATTCGATTTTATTCGCGGGTTTTTGTTTTTTGAGCGCGGCGTACAGTGGTTGCATGAGCTGCGCTGCACAGGGGAGGAAACGATTATAAAAATTCACCATTCCCAAAAACTCCTGTAACGCCTAGACCGTTTGTGGCTGGGGAAAATTTGTTACCGCGCACACTTTGTCAGGTAGCAGAACCGCTCCTTCTGGAGAGACGCGATGCCCCAAAAAATCAATCTGCGCCACCCCAAACTGACACTTCGCTGGGTTGATTATTAAACTGTGCTCTCACAACCTCTGGAAAACTGCCGTGAGGTGGTTTTCGTGTTCGTCTTCGGTCGCGCTGGCTACTAAGATGTCGTCCAGGTAGACGAATACGAAAGGGAGATCGCGCAACACCGCGTCCATCATGCGTTGGAACGTCTGCGCAGCGCCTTTAAGCCCAAATGGCATGTGCAAAAACTCGAATAGACCAAACGGAGTTATTACCGCTGTTTTGGGTATGTCCTCAGCACGCACTGGGACTTGGTGGTAACCGCGGACCAAGTCTATCTTAGAAAAAACGCGCGCCCCCGCCAAATGAACGGAAAAATCTTGGATATGCTGCTTTGAAGGTTCGATTGAGCACAGTGGCCTCCATCATCCGTAAATGGAAGATGTTCAGAATCATCAAGACTCTTCCTAGAGCTGGCCGGCTGTCTAAACTGAGTGATCGGGGGAAAAAGCCTTAGTCAGGGAAGTGATCAAGAACCCAATGGTCACTCTGTCAGAGCTCCAGTGATCCTCTGTGAAGAGAGGAGAACCTTCCAGAAGGACAACCATCCCTGCAGCAATCCACCAATCAGGCCTGTATGGTAGAGTGGCCAGATGGAAGCCACTCCTTAGTAAAAGGCACATGGCAACCTGCCTTGAGTTTGCCAAAAGGCACCTGAAGGACTCTTAGACCATGAGAAACAAAATTCTCTGGTCTGAAGAGACAAAGATTGAACTCTTTGGCGTGAATACTAGGCGTCATGTTTGGAGGAAACCAGGCACTGTTCATAACCATGCCAATATTGGTAGCAGCATCATGCTGTGGGGATGTTTTTCAGCGGCAGGAACTGGGAGACTAGTCAGGATAGAGGAAAAGATGAATGCAGCAATGTACAGAGATATCCTTGATGAAAACCTGCTCCAGAGCGCTCTTAACCTAAGACTGGGGACAGAGTTCATCTTTCAGCAGGACAACGACCCTAAGCACACAGCCAAGATATCAAAGGAGTGGCTTCAGGACAACTCTGTGAATGTCCTTGAGTGGCCCAGCCAGAGCCCAGACTTGAATCCAATTGAACATCTCTGAAGAGATCTGAAAATGGCAGTGCACCGACGCTTCCCATCCAACCAGATAAAGCTTGAGAGGTGCTGCAAACACGAATGGACAAAACGGCCCAAAGATAGGTGTGCCAAGCTTGAGGCATCATATTCAAAAAGACTTGAGGCTGTAATTGCTGCCAAATGTGCATCAACAAAGTATTGAGCAAAGGCTGTGAATGCTTATGTACATGTGATTTCTTATTTTTTTTTATTTGAAATAAATTTGCAAAAATTTAAAAAAAAAAAAAAACTTTTTCACATTGTCATTTTGGGGTATTGTGTG
This sequence comes from Pholidichthys leucotaenia, assembly GCA_020510985.1. Classification (NCBI taxonomy): domain Eukaryota; kingdom Metazoa; phylum Chordata; class Actinopteri; order Cichliformes; family Pholidichthyidae; genus Pholidichthys; species Pholidichthys leucotaenia. The sequence continues at coordinate 321,560,798 of CM035843.1, read as the reverse complement.
TAGAATTTTGAGAAAAAAATAATAAATTTAATCCCTTTAGGAATAAGGCTGTAACATAACAAAATGTGGAAAAAGTGAACCGCTGTGAATACTTTCCAGATGCACTGTAGGTTTGGATTTTTTTCCCCCCTTAATAATAAACAACTTCATTTAAAAACTACATTTTGTTTTTAGTTGTGTTCTCTTTGTCTAATATTTAAATTTGTTTGATGATCTGAAACATTTAAGTGTGACAAAAAAAATGAGAAATCAGGAAAGGGGTAAACACATTTTCACACCACTGTATGTCAAATGTAAAAAAAAAAAAACAGATTGCAATGTACAACATGGAATAATAGTCTATTTCTATTTTTTAAAATGAGAAAGCATTTAAATGAGAATATATAAATATGAATTGTGATTTTTTTAAAGATGTTCTTAAGCTTAACTTGATCAATAAATTCATGTTTGTCACTGCAATTTGCTTGACAAGGAAGATCAGACTTTAAATTTAGATATCATGTACGTATATTTTTCTGCAATTTTAGATTCTGGGTAAAATTGTTACAGAAAAAATTACTTCAGACAATAAATAACACAATCACTTAATTTACAGCGAGGTGTTTGGACCTTACCAGATGCAAATAACTGACTTACTGGAGCCCTACAATAACTACATTACAAAACAAATATAGGAAAACAGAATCATTAATAAATTCAGACAATGTTTTTCACCTATTTAGCACAACACTAACTCAAGTGCTACATATGCCCTAGCCCTGACTCCCCAGCTACCACAGAACCAAGTAAACCTGCCAAGTTACCTGTTCTTTGTGAGATCTCCATCTTCTACTGCCATGCTTCTCCCACCTCTGTTGTGCCTCTGCCTGTTTGCCTCTGGAAGGCCAGCATCTAAGGAGGACTGGATGCTGACTCTCCCAGCCCCCCTCCGGAGGTCCCTGCTCACCTTCACCTTGGAGCCTTCACCACCTGCTTGCAGTCTCAGCCTAACTCCCTCAGAGCCTCCATCTGCAAGCAGAACATGTAATTATTGTCTCACACTTCAACCCTCTCCCACACTTCAACCCTTTAATCCCTTTTGGAATAAGGCTGTAACATAACAAAATGTGGAAAAAGTGAACCGCTGTGAATTCTTTCCAGATGCACTGTAGGTTTGGATTCCCCTCCCCCCATTAATAATAAATACCTTCATTTAAAAACTGCATTTTGTGTTTTCTTGTGTTCTCTTTGTTTAATATTTAAATTTATTTGATGAACTGAAACATTTAAGAGTGACAAAAAAAATGAGAAATCAGGAAAGGGGCAAACACTTTTTCACACCACTTTATGTCAAATGTCAAAAAAAAAACAGATTGCAGTGTACAACATGGAATAATAGTCTATTTCTATTTTTTAAAATGAGAAAGCATTTAAATGAGAATATATAAATATGAATTGTGATTTTTTTAAAGATGTTCTTAAGCTTAACTTGATCAATAAATTCATGTTTGTCACTGCAATTTGCTTGACAAGGAAGATCAGAGTTTAAATTTAGATATCATATACCTATATTTTTCTGAAATTTTAGATTCTAAAAGTGTTACAGAACAAATTACTTCAGACAATAAATAACACAATCACTTAATTTACAGCAAGGTAAACCTCACCAGATGCAAATAACTGACTTACTGGAGCCCTAGTGGGTGTTTGCTAAGATATTATAAGCTGACAATTTAGATACTTAGAACTGGTATAGGTGGATGCCAAGCAACACTCCTACAGGGACACGTCCACAAACAGAGCCATATGCAAATAAAGCATAAAAGGGTAAGCCATTGCCAACGTGACACAGACTGTATACCTCGTATCAGGCTAGACAGAGCTTCTAGAAGGCTGCCAGGACTGACCTGAGTGACAGTTTTTGATATCAGACTGAAGATTTGGTGTGATTTTGGTAAGTGATTCAAATTGTAAATCTACGCATATTATATTTTAAATGAATAGTCAAGAATGGCAACAGACCTCACAATCCAGAAATTTTCTTCAACTTTTTTATAGCCAGCCCAGAAATGCTACAGGGTTGAATCTTCTTCATGAAAATTGTAAAAACAGTTTACATAGACATAAGACGTACCCTCAGCATAATTTAATACTTTTTTGTTGGGGATGCACCAAGTGAACATTTGGGCTGACAGTCTATTGTTTTTATCCATCTTCATTGCCATGGAGAAAATGAAATCCATCCATCCATCCATCCATCTTCTACCGCTTTTCCGGAGGTCCGGGTCGCGGAGGCAGCAGTTCAAGCAGAGAAGCCCAGACTTCCCTCTCCCCAGCCACCTGCTCCAGCTCTTCAGAGGGAATACCAAGGCGTTCCCAGACCAGCTGGGAGACATAGTCTCTCCACCGAGTCCTGGGTCTGCCCCGGGGTCTCCTCCCAGTGGGACGTGCCTGAAACACCTCAAGTGGGAGGCGTCCAGGAGGCATCCTAATCAGATGCCCATACCACCTCAACTGACTCCTTTCAATGTGGAGGAGCAGAGGTTCTACTCTGAGCCTCTCCCGGATAACTGAGCTCCTCATCCTATCTCTGAGGGTGAGTCCAGCAATCCTACGGAGAAAGCTCATTTCAGCCGCTTGTATCCGCGATCTCGTTCTTTCGGTCATTACCCAAAGCTCGTGACCATAGGTGAGAGTAGGAACATAGATTGACTGGTAAATCGACAGCTTTGCCTTAGAACTAAGCTCCCTCTTCACCACAACAGACCGGTACAACGTCCGCATCACTGCAGATGCTGCTCCAATCCGTCTGTCGATCTCTCGCTCCATTTTCCCCTCACTCGTGAACAAGACCCCAAGATACTTAAACTCCTCCACTTGGGGCAGTAGCCTGTCCCCAACCCGGAGAGGACAATCCACCTTTTTCCGGCTGAGGACAATGGACTCGGACTTGGAGGTGCTGATTCTCATTCCAGCCGCTTCACACTCAGCGGCAAACCGTCCCAGCAAGAGCTGTAGGTCATTGCTGGATGAAGCCAACAGGACAACATCATCTGCAAACAACAGAGATGAGATCCTGTGGTCACCAAGCATGACACCCTCCATTTCCTGGCTGCGCCTAGAAATCCTGTCCATAAAAATTATGAACAGGATCGGTGACAAAGGGCAGCCCTGGCGGAGTCCAACTCTCACTGGGAATGACTCCGACCGAGAGTTGGCAATATGAACCAAACTCTCACAACGGTCGTACAGAGACCAAATAGCTCGTAACAACAAGCCCGATACCCCATACTCCCGAAGCACCCCCCACAAAAATCCATGAGGGACGCGGTCAAACGCCTTCTCCAAGTCCACAAAGCACATGTAAACTGGTTGGGCAAACTCCCACGAACCCTCAAGAATTCTCGAGAGGGTAAAGAGCTGGTCCGATGTGCCACGGCCAGGACGAAAACCACATTGCTCCTCCTGAATCCGAGGTTCGACCAACGGCCGGACTCTCCTCTCCAGTACCTTGGCATAGACCTTCCCAGGGAGGCTGAGGAGTGTGATCCCTCTAAAGTTGGAGCACACCCTCCGGTCCCCTTTTTTGAAGAGAGGAACCACCACCCCGGTCTGCCATGCCAAAGGCACTGCCCCCGACCTCCACGCAATGTTGCAGAGGCGTGTCAACCATGACAACCCAACAACATCCAGGGCCTTGAGATACTCAGGGCGAATCTCGTCCACCCCCGGGGCCCGGCCACTAAGGAGATTTTTAACCACCTTGGCGACCTCAGCCCCTGTGATAGGCGAGTCATCCCCCTCGTCCCCAAACCCTGCTTCCTCTGTGGAAGGCATATCAGTGGGATTGAGGAGATCCTCGAAGTATTCCTTCCACCGCCCAACGATATCCCCAGTTGAAGTCAACAGTGTCCCATCCGCACCATACACAGTGTGGACGGGGAGCTGCTTTCCCCTCCTGAGCCGCCAAACAGTTTGCCAGAATCTCTTTGAAGCCGACCGAAAGTCTTGTTCCATGGCCTCACCGAACTCCTCCCATACCCGGGTTTTTGCTTCAGCAACCACCCGAGCTGCACTCTGCTTGGCCTGCCGGTACACCTCAGCTGCTTCGGGAGTCCCACAAGCCAACCAAGCTTGATAGGACTCCTTCTTCAGCTTAATGGCCCCCCTCACCACTGGTGTCCACCACTTGGTTCGGGGGTTGCCACCACGAGATGCACCGACCACCTTGCGGCCGCAGCTCTGGGCCCCCGCTTCAACAACAGAGGTGGAGAACATGGCCCATTCAGACTCCATGTCTCCAGACTCCCTCGGAATGTGGTTGAAGTTCTTCCGGAGGTGGGAGTTGAAGACCTCCCGGACAGGGGCCTCAGCCAGACGCTCCCAGCACACCCCCACTATACGTTTGGGTCTACCAGGTCTGAATGGCTTCCTCCCCTGCCATCGGATCCAACTCACCACCAGGTGGTGATCAGTTGACAGCTCTGCACCTCTCTTTACTGATCTGAACCCGATCTGAACCCGAGTGGTGTTCAGTTATTGGACTTCTGTGCTAACCACAGTCTGTCCATAACGAACACCATGTTCAAGAAAATGAAATATGCATTATAAAATATGACTTAAAAATAAACAATTGAAAAAATAGCTTGATCCACAATGTTCTCTGAATTTGTAGCTATTGACCATATTTATGTGAGGTCATCGTTAATGTGACTTTGTTCATTAGTCATTGTGGGTATCACGCTACAGGATTTGCCTGGCAACTTGTTTCACTGGCCCTCTTCATGAAAAGGTCTCTGCCTTGTATACTAACAACTGCTTCACCTGTTAATCAAAGCTGTTTGCCTGTTTGCACCAGAACACCACCGCAGCCAGGTGGATGTTTCTGATCGGTGGACCTTTTTTATAAGAACCCTCCCCTCTTCTTGATGCCTGTTTGACTCCCTGATGAAGGCATATGGCCGAAATGTGTTGCCGCTTTTAATTGATTTTAATAGGTTTATATGACCAAAGCCATTTTAATAAAGCCTTTTTTGCTTTTGAAATGAGAGTGTCTTGGAGTCTTTTTTTGGCTGATTTTCATGAAGTTTCCCACCCAAAGAGCACCTCAGAGAACCTAAAGTTTGTTCTTGAATCCAGGAAGCGCTCCTCTACATACCTTTATTGAATGTTTTGAAGTTTGTTGGTTGGAAAGTGGTAGGGATGACATCTTCTGGATGTGGTGGGTGTCTGCACTGTGCGTTTAGAACCAGCACACACATCAGCAAGGTGGAGATTTCTGATTGGTGGACTTTCTCATAAGAACCCTCGCCTCCCCTTCAGTCGTGGTTCGCGATACTGCAAGATTTGGTATCGATCCCATCCCAAGTAACAGGGCTGGTGTCGCCGATACCGATACTTTTTAATAATTAAGGTGGCTGCATCATCAAATTACTAAATCTGAATGAATTTTCATGACCTTTAAGTGTTTTGTGAATTTTCCTTTGGATTATTAATTAGCTAAAACCCAGGACAGAATTTGGGCAAAGTAAACAGAAAACACTTTATTATAATAAAACTTTTTGTTCAGAAACAATGGAACAGCAACAATTTTTTCTTCAATAAACAAAGTCTACAAAATGATCACTCCACAACAAATGATATAAAATATTTAAAACAAATTCTTTTTTTTTCCCAGTAGAATGTGTGTTCAGGAAGTGCAGTACAAAAATAAAACTAAACTTCTCCCCTTTATTGCACTTCTTTTCTGACTTTGAAAAATAAAAAGCAAGTAGTGAAACTACAATGAATAAAGTGTAAATAACTAAACAACCCCCAAAGCCTTAAATTTAAAGAAATATTCCCCAGACCTCGGGGGTCTGAGTCTGTCGGTGTCGGGGTCAGGGACTGGGGGATTTCTTTCCTCCTCTCTCCATTTCTGTAGCTCAGCGTTTTCTTTTGGGTGATTTTTCATATTTGTATAAATTAGTGGTGTTTCCACTGTATTTCACAGCCTTTATACATATTGTGCAGCTTGTCTCATTTTCAGCCTGAAAATAGAGCCGCACAGAGCTTCACTTCCTCTCTGCTCCGTGTGTGTGTGTGTGTGTGTGTGTGTGTGTGCATGACATGCTGCCAGCTGCTGCTTCCTAGCTTAGCTTGGTGCTGAGTGACGTGATGGTAAAACATGTGGCAAGTAGGTAAGTAACGATGGTTGCCAACTGCCGTAAAACCACCAGAAGAAGAAGGGGGGCATGTAGTTCCTGCTCCATGCCGCTGGGGGAAAGACACGGAATATCGATCCCATTACACGAGTATCGATCAATATCAAGACCCAAGTTTGTATCGATACTATCGATATTTGGATCGATCCGCCCACCACTACCCTTCAGATCTGTTTGACTCCCTGATGAAGGCTGAATGCCGAAACGCATAGGTGCTTTTTAATTGTTTTTAATAGGTTTATATCACCATAGCCATTAGAATAAAGGCTTTTTTACTTCTGTGAAATGAGAGTGCCTTGACGTTTTTGGTTTTTTTTTTGGCTGTTTGCATGAATTATTCCATCCAAAGAGCACCTCAAAGAACCAAAATAATTTTCTTGAGTGCAGGAAGCACCCCTCTACATACTTTCTGTGAACTAAAATAAAAAATAATTGAATTCAGTATTTGGGCATTTGCTGTCTCGTTTGGTCTCGTTTGGCCTGATACACTTAGAAACTGGCAGTTAAACTTTAGTCCTTCATCTAAAGATAAGTTTTCATCTGGTTCCAAAAGCATTTCTGTCTGCACTTTTAGGTCTGTTTTAATAGAGCAGCTAATGCAGTGTATTTGTCCGCTTGGCACTACAACCACTGTGCATCCTGTTCTGACTGGGTAAGTGGCTGTGTCACTCATATGGATCTTTTCCATAGTCAAAGTTCTTTTTTACTTGTTTCGATTCTCCACTACTTCTCTCTCCCTGGGTTGTTGACCCATTACAACCCTGTAAAGCCGCGTAAACTCTGTAGTGGGCGGGACTGAGGCGGCCCCATACTCTGCTGACGTCATCTCCGGCGACCGACGTCTTCACAACAAAGAAAATGGCGGATTACGAGCGGAGGATTTCCACGTTGGTTCTTCTCTGGCTTTTGAACACAATGAATGTTTTTAAGCGGAGAAGAGAGTTTTACAGGAGAAGACGACGTGCATTGACAGAACACACGTTGGAGCAGTACCAGAGACTCGTTGTTGCCATTAGGGAACATGAAGCAGAGAGCTTAATTACCCAGCATATCAGGCACATCAAGCACACGAGGAAAAAGTTTTTGGTAATTTAATGCTTTCTATTGTCATTTTATCATCATGTCATTGTTGTGTACAGCATTTTGATGTCGCCAGGTTATCAGTATTAATATGTATGCTGTGTGTGTGTTCTAGTTGGCTGCGTTGTTGCAAAATCAACGCTGCAGACCATGGACCTGGGCAGTAAACCGTAGCTCGCAGTGGTGGGAGAATGTTGTCCCCAGCTTCTCAAGCACACAGTGGTTGCAGAACTTCCTTATAACTTATATGAAGAACTTATATGTGGATACTTGTTATATTTCCAATTAATCATAGCCCTATTTTACTTACAAAATAATTTAAATTACTTTAAAAAAAAGCCAATTCAACTGTAGTAAAATTCTTGTTTTTGTGTATCATTTTCCCAATGATAGTTCTTTTTAAGGGATATGTGTTCAGGGATGGGAAATTACACGCTAAAACATGAAAAAAATGAATGCAGAAAAATGCAGCAGCTGAACAACTCCTTTTTGGTTTGATTGAATTGCCAATTGACCTTGGAATTATATGTGGAAACTTGTTATATTTCCAGTTAATCCTAGCCCACTTTTACTTACAAAATAACTTTAAAAATTTTAAAGAAAGGCAATCCAACTGTAGCACCATTTTGCATGTTGAGTGTCATTTGAGTATCATTTTCCCATCTCTTGATATTTATAAGGCATATGTGTTCAGGGATGGGTAATTACACGTCAAAACACCTTAGAAAAATGACTACAACCAACTCACTTTTGGTTTCCACTAGAAAGAATAACATACATACTGAAATCAAAGGAAATGTGTTTGAGAATATATGGAGACCTTTCATTGATTATGTAAATTAAGTAAACATAACTTCTGAAGAAGGTGTCCAACCCAACCTGGTCTTAACTGCAGCAGGGCCTCCAGGTGGACCTAAACGTACAGGTTGGATGGGAGTAACCAGATGGGGACAGTCGGAGCCAATCAACAGCAATGGCTGGGCATTTGTGAACGACTCCAATGGTAGCTTCTTCAAGTGTCTGTACTTCTGCTGAAGTGATTTCACAGGGTATGAATGCTCAGCCAGCCCTAGATCATCTGCGGTGAAGGCATTATTGATTGTGAAGGTCTTCGATGGGTGGCTCACAGGCGAAACTTTAACCGTCACTGATGCCCCATGCAGTGTTCTCAGTCCTTGTCTCACAGTCCGCAGGGAGAGACTCTCTGGGGTCCCCTTTAACTTCAGCTTCTGGGTAGCCTCTGGTAGCAGGATAGTCCTCTCAGATCCGTCATCAAATATAGCGAATGTCTCCAGCGTATGCTCGCCATTTCGCAGCAGAACTTTACTGATCTTTAGAAGGACCTGGTTGCACCCTGCTCGACGATCTAGGTAGAGAACATCTGCGGATGATTTATTCTCTGGCTCTGAGGTTGCTGGGTTAATTGGTTTAGGTGCAGCTGCACGCAGATTCACTTCATGCAGGGCTTCCAGATGCTTCCCTTTGCATATTTTACATTGCACTTTAAGTTGGCATTGGGCCGCTTGGTGGCGCCGACCACAACGCCAGCAGCAGTTGTTAGACTTAATCCAGTTAACCTTCTGATCCTTTGTCAGTTGCTTGAAGTTAGCACACTGATCCAGAAAATGTAGGGTATTACTGCAGTAGGGGCAGTATGCTTTGGGCTTGTCCTGTGCATCTGAGGTGTGATGAGTTTGAGCTGGAGACTCTTTTGATTCACTATCTTGCGTTACGCCGAGGAGGACCGTTGCAGCTCTCTTAGCAGCTCTTTTATCTCTCTTTGAACTACCGCTGTCTCTCTTGTTGTCTCTGTCCACTTCATCACCGCCCTCTTGGATGACCAACTCATATTCCAGCCACTCTGCAAAGTCTCTTAATGATGGCACTCCACTATTTTGTGGGTAGAGGTAGCAGCGGAAAGCAGCTCGAAGGTCTTGAGGTAGCTTCCTTGTGAGTCTCGCCACATGAGACCCACACTGTAGCTCTACTCGTCCATCTTCTCCAAGCTGTTCAAGCATCCCAACTAATGCTCGAACTCTGAGAGCAAACCTTCTGAAGCCTGCCGTGTCACTGGGACGAATATTGGGCTCATCCATCAGCTCTGCTATTCTTTGTAGGGACAGGTGGTGTGGCTGACCATAGTGCTTAATGAGAGAAGCCATTGTGTCTGTGTATGGACAAAGAGAGTTACTGTATGAGTCCGCAAGAAGAAGCGCATCCTCAAATTTAAGGTGATCACAGAGCACTTGATACTTGATCTCTCTGTTGCGTCAGTTGGGAGGATGTTGTCCAAAGCCAGTCTTAGCCGGGCAAACTGCCTAGGATCAGCCTGGGTGAATTCCGGGATTGAGGGCTTTGGGCCTCTGTAGATCTTCTCCTTCGGAATGAGAGACTGAGTGGGAGTAGACACTCGCTCTGGAGACAGGATGTTGCCCTCCAAAGGGCCAAGAGTTTGAGATGCCAGGGCAGACTGCTGCATATGGGTCTGAGTGTCTGTATTTGTAGTTACTGCCGCCGCATCTTGCTGCACTCGTAACTCTTGTAGACGCTGGCTAAGCTCTTGGACAATGCCTGGTGGTTGCTGGGGAAGAGCAAATTGCACATGTGGAAGATCAGGATGATCCCTAGGGAAATAAACTGGTGGTGGAGGTTGTGGCCACTCCTCTTCCTCTTGTGCACCTCCTGGTGCTGCAGGTAGGGCATCTTGATGTAAAGAGTCTTGGGTGGGCGTATCTGTGTACAGCCACAAACCATTAGCCGAGACGTTAGTGCTTCCTGGTTCCACAGGTTGTAGACTTGTAGCAGCCAGTGTAGGAGTACCACGGTCTATCTGTCTTCTCAGATCTGTAAACATCATCTGCAGACGCCTGTTGTCCTCCTGCAGCTGCTGTACTATGCTCATAAAGCCGTGGGGGGCACCGGATAATACTGGTCCGGTGAAGGGGGTTCCAAGATAGCCAGGAGATGGGTCACTGATCTGTCCTGGGTGTTGCGGGAGGGGCGTCATCTCGGCGTATCCCTCTGTGGCCCTGTACTGCTCTTGTGGGGCAGGTGGCAGCGTGTATCCCTCATAATCGTTCATCCATCCTGGTGGTCGCACTGCCCTTCTTGGACGGGCACCACCTCTCTGCGGACCATACTCCATCTTCACTCCGTAATCACCAGATCCCGGGTTTCGGCACCAAAACTTTGTTATGAAGAATTATCTATCTGGTTCTGGATAGTTGTGATCGTGGAGTGGGCATCGGTTAGAATGCCAAGAACTGGGCTAGATGAATTCTTTATGGTCTTTATTCAGACTTGCTTCAGCACTTGTTCCAACATGTGTGAGTGTGTGTATGTGTGTGTGTGTGTGTGTGTGTGTGGTTCTGTCTCATGGACGCACACTCTAATAAAAAGGACAACTAAAGCAACATATGCTACCATCAACGATACTCAGGGCAAACTAATGAACAGTGTAATAAGTTCCTTCCTCACAAAACGGCCGCGCCCCCAGTGGTCAGTCTGAGAACTGCAACCAAACCTGTAATATCTTTAATCACAGTCCTGCCTTCATAACAGGGTAATTTTTCATATTTGTATAAATTAGTTGTGTTTCCACTGTATTTCACAGCTTGCCTCATTTTCAGCCTGAAAATAGAGCCACACAGAGCTCTGCTTCCTCTCTGCTCCGTGTGCTACTGCTCGTGTGTGTGTGTGTGTGTGTGTGTGTGTGCGTGTGTGTGTGTGTGTGCGCACACAACACGCTGCCAGCTGCTGCTTCCTAGCTTAGCTTGGTGCTGAGTGACGTGATGGTAAAACAAGTGGCAAGTAGGTAAGTGGCGATGGTTGCCAACTGCCGTAAAACCACCAGAAGAAGAAGGGGGGGCATGTAGTTCCTGCTCCATGCCGCTGGGGGAAAGACACGGAATATCGATCCCATTACACGAGTATTGATCAATATCAAGACCCAAGTTTGTATCGATACTATCGATATTTGGATCGATCCGCCCACCACTACCCTTCAGATCTGTTTGACTCCCTGATGAAGGCTGAATGCCGAAACGCATAGGTGCTTTTTAATTGTTTTTAATAGGTTTATATCACCATAGCCATTAGAATAAAAGCTTTTTTACTTTTGTGAAATGAGAGTGCCTTGACGTTTCTTTTGGCTGTTTGTATGAATTATTCCATCCAAAGAGCACCTCAAAGAACCAGAAGTTTTTTCTTGAGTGCAGGAAGCACCCCTCTACATACTTTCTGTGAACTAAAATAAAAAATAATTGAATTCAGTATTTGGGCATTTGCTGTCTCGTTTGGTCTCGTTTGGCCTGATACACTTAGTAACTGGCAGTTAAACTTCAGTCCTTCATCTAAAGATAAGTTTTCATCTGGCTCAAAAAGCATTTCTGTCTGCACTTTTAGGTCTGTTTTAATAGGGCAGCTGATGCAGTGTATTTGTCCGCTTGGCACTACAACCACTGTGCATCCTGTTCTGACTGGGTAAGTGGCTGTGTCACTCATAGTGGTGTGGATAAGGTTCAGAAGCACCTCTGCTTTTCCTGCTCCAACTTTTAGTGACTTTCTGAGTAAGGACACTCTGTCACTAGATTGAGTAGGATTCTGCTTTATTAGTTCTTCAGTGGCATTAAACCCTATTATTGGTTTTTGCATAATATCACGACTCACTAAGATTGGAACTACAACTTCATCCTGAGCTGTGGCTTTCCCTTTTGGATCACAAAGGCTAAGGTTAACTTCTACCCAGCCCTGAAAGGGGATTTCAGATCCGTTTACAGCTCTCAGATCTAAAAATTCATCACTACTTACTAAATCACTTGTTGGGTGGACTTTCAAATCAGGTAAGTTATTTGACTTCCACAATGCACTCATTATTGAAACTTGGGCACTGGTGTCCCACAGTGCTTGAGTTTTACACGTATTCATCTTAAACCAAACTAGTGTGGGACACATATGTATCACTTTAGGCCTCACATCTCAGATTAGAACAAAGAACTGAGCCTCCTTGGAGATAACAGGAGGATGTGAAAGTTTAGCCTTTGGTATGCAAGAGATGGCCTTGGGGGATTTCCGGGTGGGCCGAAGACTATGAAAAGGATGTTATAGGATCAAAGAGTAGATGCATTGTTACTTGTGGTTGAAATGCAATGTGACTGTGAACTGGGAGAGTCCTGATATATAAAGGACGAATGCTTCTGTGTTTTTCCTCTTTCTGCTTTGCTGATGTTGGAAGATGTGAATAAACCTGACTCGTGAGATAAACTCTGCCTCGTCATTTTCACATTTCCACACTGGTGACCCTAAGACGTAGCATGCAACACGTAGAGAATTCCCCGGAGCCAGACTCATCGGGAGCCCCCAGCCAAGCGTATGCCGCTACAGTCCAGCTACCGGACTTTTGGCAGGATAACCCGCGCTCCTGGTTCCACTTGGTCGAAGCACAGTTCGCCCTCTGGGGGATAACGGTAGATGACACGAAGTTCTACCATGTGATTGCAAAGCTCGACAACCGCACGGCTCGGCATGTGGAGAGCCTATTGGAGCGGCCACCGGCCAACGACAAATACAGCAGGTTGAAGGCTGCGCTCATCCAGCGCTTCACTCTCTCAGTCGAGGAGAGAGCGGAGAGGCTCCTGGCTCTGAACGACTTGGGAGATGGCACGCCCATTGACCTGATGGAAAACATGCTGAGGTTGAGGGGCTCAGACGACGACGACTCCATCTTCACCCACATTTTCCTCAGGACCCTACCGTCGGCCACGAGAGCGGCCCTGGCCAGTTCGCCGTTGTTGGCCCAGCGGGACTTCCGCACGCTGGCCCAGGAGGCGCATCGGATTCTCAACGCCAGCAAACAGCGCGCGGGCACCGCAGCAGCGACGGAGTTCGGCGCGGCGGCCGGAGATGGCGGTGGCAGAATCACTGACGACGGTGGCGGTAGGGGCCAAGGATCGCGGAGGAGACACCCTCTGTTTCTACCATCGCCGCTTTGCAGAGAAGGCACGCAAATGTATACCACCGTGCCAGTTCAACCGCTCGGGAAACGCCAAGACCGGGGGTCGGTAGCAGCTGCGACCCTTGGGGAGGAGAACAAGCTGCTCTACTTGAAGGATGCACGCTCGGGGAGGCATTTCCTCGTGGACACAGGCTCCCAGTTGAGTTTCATCACACCTTCCTCCGCTGACCGGCTGGCAGTGTCCAGCGGTCCCGGGGTGGCAGCAGCGAACGGCTCGGAGATTAAGACCTTTGGTGAGAGGGCTCTGCTTCTGTCTTTACACAGCCGTACATTCGAGTGGACTTTTGTCATAGCAGCAGTGAATTTCAATATGTTGGGGGCTGATTTTCTGTGCTCACATGGTTTGTTGGTTGATCTCGCTAACAGGCGCCTGGTTAATGCACTGTCTTTCGATTCTATTCCCTGTACAGCCCGAGTGGCCCCGCCAACAGCACAAGCCAACGTCACAGCTGCAAGCGGTAAGTTCCACACACTACTTACTCAGTTCCCAGCACTCATGATCCCCACATTTTCAGCAGCCGTCGCTAAACACGGGGTGGAACATTTTATTACTACCACCGGCCCCCCGTTTTTGCCAAAGCTCGGCGCTTGGATGCAGCTAAACTGACCATAGCGCGCAAGGAGTTCGCCAACCTGGAAAGGTTGGGCATCATCAGGCGTTCTAACAGCCCATGGGCTTCCCCGCTTCACATGGTTCCGAAAGTTGACGGCTCGTAGCGACCTTGCGGAGATTTCCGCAGGTTGAACAACGCCACAGCACACAACCGCTACCCAATCCCCCATATCCAAGATTTTTCCGTTCATTTGGCGGGGGCGCGCGTTTTTTCTAAGATAGACTTGGTCCGCGGTTACCACCAAGTCCCAGTGCGTGCTGAGGACATACCCAAAACAGCGGTAATAACTCCGTTTGGTCTATTCGAGTTTTTGCACATGCCATTTGGGCTTAAAGGCGCTGCGCAGACGTTCCAACGCATGATGGACGCGGTGTTGCGCGATCTCCCTTTCGTATTCGTCTACCTGGACGACATCTTAGTAGCCAGCGCGACCGAAGACGAACACGAAAACCACCTCACGGCAGTTTTCCAGAGGTTGTGAGAGCACAGTTTAATAATCAACCCAGCGAAGTGTCAGTTTGGGGTGGCGCAGATTGATTTTTTGGGGCATCGCGTCTCTCCAGAAGGAGCGGTTCTGCTACCTGACAAAGTGCGCGCGGTAACAAATTTTCCCCAGCCACAAACGGTCTAGGCGTTACAGGAGTTTTTGGGAATGGTGAATTTTTATAATCGTTTCCTCCCCTGTGCAGCGCAGCTCATGCAACCACTGTACGCCGCGCTCAAAAAACAAAAACCCGCGAATAAAATCGAATGGTCCCCGAAGCGAGAGCGAGCATTCTCGGAAGTCAAGGCAGCCCTGGCTAATGCTGCATTGTTGACGCATCCGGACCCAACGGCCCGCATAGCGCTCACTACTGACGCGTCAGATGTGGCTATAGGGGCGGTTGTGGAGCAGCATGTAGCCGGGGCTTGGCAGCCGCTCGCCTTTTTCAGCAGGACTTTGCGCGATAGTGAACATAAATACAACGCGTTTGACAGGCAGTTGTTAGCTCTCCATTTGGCCATTCGCCACTTCCAGTTCTTGCTGGAAGGACGCCGTTTCACCGCGTTCGTTGACCACAAGCCACTGACTTTCGCGATGGCCAAGGTTTCAGAACCGTGGTCAGGCCGGCAGCAGAGACAGCTGGCCGCGATCTCAGAGTTTACTATCGATATTCAGCATGTAGCGGGTAAACTTAGTGTAGTGGCAGACTGCCTCTCGCGCGCCGTGGCGGCCCCAGTCTGCGTAGGGATAGATTATGCAGCCATGGCCGCGGATCAGGCTAGCGACGCGGAAGTGCGCGCGCTCCACTCTGGACCAACAGGGTTAAGGCTGGAGAACAGGGTGCTGCAAGATGGTATGCCCCCCCTAATCTGCGACGTCTCCACTGGACGACCGCGTCCTCTGGTACCGGCCGCGTGGCGCCGCCACGTTTTTGACTCGATTCATTCTCTGGCTCACCCAGGAGTGCGCGCGTCGGTCAAAATGGTAGGAGAGAAATTTGTATGGCCGAGCCTGCGCAAACAAGTTAAGGAGTGGGCAGCAGCCTGCATGGCGTGTCAATGAGCCAAGGTACACAAACACACGAGAGCTCCCTTGGAGCCGTTTCACATCCCGGCTAAGAGGTTTGATCATGTTCACGTGGACCTCGTAGGCCCCCTCCCGCCATCACAGGGGTGCACACACCTTCTGACAATGGTGGACAGCACCACGCGCTGGCCAGAAGTTGTTCCACTGGCGTCAACCACCCCCGAGGAGGTGGCGCGCGTGTTTTTAACTGCGTTTTGGAGTCCCGTCGGACATTACGTCTGACAGAGGCCCTCAATTTGTTTCCGAACTTTGGTCAACAATGGCCTGCAGCCTGGGTGTCACAATTCACCGCACAACCGCGTACAATCCGCAGGCTAATGGGTTATGCGAGCGTTTTCATAGGTCATTGAAAGTGGCCCTCAGGGCGTCACTGACGGATGCAAATTGGGTAGACAAGCTACCGTGGGTTTTATTGGGGTTGCGTTCTGCACCTAAAGAGGACTTAGAAGCCTCCCCGGCTGAGCTAGTTTTTGCGCAGCCACTTCGGCTGCCCGGGGAGTTTCTCCCAGATAATCCTGCACCAGATAGCTCCCCGTCTCAGCTGTTGCAACATGGCACGGAATCGGGCACGCTGCCTGGCCCCGTTCACCACAGTTTTCCGCGCGTTTTTGTACCTAAGACTTTGAAAAACGCGGAGTTTGTTTTTGTCAGACACGATGCTCATCGCCCACCGCTGCGGCCAACTTATGATGGACCATTTAGAGTGCTGGAAACAGGGGACAAGCATTTTTTTCTAGATTTGGGGGGCAGGAAGGAAAAGATTGGCATTAACAGGCTCAAACCCGCCTTTGTTGTGGCGGACGAGGATGTGCTGTTGGCCAGGGCTCCTCGGCGCGGCAGACCCCCTCAGGGAAATTCCCCAGAACACCCACAGGGACTGACAAACAGTTTTCACCCCCAGACAGCAGCCTCTCAGCATGATGGCGCCGCAGAAATGGTGAAGCCCGCTTACAGCAGATACGGGAGGAGGCCGAGGCCCAAGCAGCACGTGGGTTGATGTGTAATGATTTTATCATGACATGCAGACTGTTATTCTGTTGTTCCATCTTAGATGTTTGGGGGGGGGGGTCATGTGGGACACATATGTATCACTTTAGGCCTCACATCTCAGATTAGAACAAAGAACTGAGCCTCCTTGGAGATAACAGGAGGATGTGAAAGTTTAGCCTTTGGTATGCAAGAGACGGCGTTGGGGGATTTCCGGGTGGGCCGAAGACTATGAAAAGGATGTTATAGGATCAAAGAGTAGGTGCATTGTTACTTGTGATTGAAATGCAATGTGACTGAACTGGGAGAGTCCTGATATATAAAGGACGAATGCTTCTGTGTTTTTCCTCTTTCTGCTTTGCTGATGTTGGAAGATGTGAATAAACCTGACTCGTGAGATAAACTCTGCCTCGTCATTTTCACATTTCCACACTAACACTTTTTGCCTACAAGATGTGATATTTTTTTGCATTTTGCACTAGGATTAAGCATGTTAGGTGGTTGGTCTCTAGCTTTGGTATTTATTGTCGCCGTACTTTGTAACACATTTTTCTTGTTCAGACTTAACTCAATTGATTGGACATGGGGTGAGTTTTGAGCTTTGGGGATTTTACCACTTTGGGACTTTGGGTTTGGAGCTGTGTTTTGTCCCTCAGTCACGGCCCCCTGCCAGTTTCTCTGCTTCTGACTCCCCCCTACTCTATATCCCTTTGCCCAGTGAGAGTCACTGCCACATTTGAAGCAATGGCTACAGTCCTTGTTGTCTTGTTGACACGCAGCACATCGTCTTTTCTGTCTCTGAGTTGACTTTTTGTAGGATTTGGTTTGCTTGTCACTCTCATGTTTTATGTCACGTTGAACAGTCTGCACAAGTGATGCTACCTGACCTGTAAGTTCTCTGATTGTAGTATTACTTTCCTCTATTTTAGAGAATAGCGAGTTGTCTTTTGCTGGTTTGTTTGGCTTAGCTACAGGTTGGCCTATGCAAGGGTCATTGTGTTTCAGTCTATTCAACTATATTTAGTCCTGCTCTGAGAGCTGACTTGTTAACCTTTGTCTTTAGAGCTTTTTCACTTTCATTGTACTGTGTGGTTTGCATTTTCTGTAACAGGAGCTTATCACTTCTGTTTTCATCCTGTAGGTACATCCTCATTTCTGCTCTGACATTGTCATTTAACAATCCGGTCATAATTGACTGAGAGCATTGACTTTGAACTAGCTCTTTGTTGTACTTCAGGCTAGACTGAGTACACTCTGATGCAAAGAGGATTTTCTCACGCAAATCCAGTGCTCTCATCAGAAACTCAAGGGGTGTTTCATTTGTTCCCTGTGTTGCTTTGGTCAGTTGTTGATACAACACAGTTCCATCTGTTTCCACATAATGGGCTCTTAGTATTTGTCTCAGGTTGGTCAATGTGAGATCTACTTTTCCTTCTAAATAGCTCCTTAACTTCAGTCCAGGGCTTATGGCATGGCACGGACTACAGTGTCCGCTATTTCAGTTTCAGAGTTGCCTTTTTTTAAGCCACTTTCAATCTGATACTCAAAGCTACTGAAACTCAAGGTGTCTTTTGATGTTGAATCACCCACGTGACCATTTATCCTGAAATCTTTCCTGAATCTAACTGAAGAAGCATTGTAGCAGCTGTTGCTGATGGATTCTCTCCCTCTGCGCTGAGTCCCGCTGTCCAGCATTGTCCTTGGGGCCGCCTGATGCTCCAGCAATGCCTCCAACGCTGACGGTACAAGGTCCTCTCCTGGCGCCTGGTCCTGTCCCACTGTTGCGGGCTGCTCCAGGTGCAAAATCACCGCCGTCGCCGCCGCGTCCATGGATGAAGACAGGGCCGCCGCTCCCGCGCCAACAGCTGATGACCATGTCTCTATGAGCGAGTCTAGCACATCGTTTAACTCCAAAAGCACAGACATGCCTTCATCTTCACTTTGATCAAGCTCATCTCGTTCACAAAACTGACTAATAAGCTTAACAAGAGCTCTGCGAGTTTTGCTTGAAATATCATCGTCTTTTCCGGTAATATTCCACAGTTCACATATTCTTAGCAGTTTTTTGACAAAAAGGTCACATAATTTCTGTTGCAGCTTCAACAAAAAACCTTCGCGATGCTCAGACATGCTTGCAAAATTAGCCTTTTCACTAGATTTGACTGAAAAAACAATGCGGTTTGTGTCGCACTAGCTAGACTCAAGCTTCTTTACCGTCTCCGTTGTCTTTTTTCAGTCTCTCTCCATGAAGTAACCCAGAAATATTCATCTCAGTGGAACCTCCAAAATGTTACACCACTCCAGGACAACTTGGTGTCGAAAAACAAGTTCTTTATTTACCTCAAAAAGGTTAATTCAGCACACATACAGAGCACACTTTTGTGTCTTCTTCAGTAGCTTGAATACAGAGAACCCCAACAAAAAAAACACTTGACCCATAACCTCAGTTCAAGGCAAAAGAACGATCTACAGCACTACCGCCACCTATTGGTGCAGATGTATAACTACATTACAAAACAAACATGGGAAAACAGAATCATTAATAAATTCAGGCAATGTTTTTCACCTATTTAGCACAACACTAACTCAAGTGCTACATATGCCCTAGCCCTGACTCCCCAGCTACCACGGAACTGAATAAACCTGCCAAGTTACCTGTTCTTTGTGAGATCTCCATCTTCCACTGCCATGCTTCTCCCACCTCTGTTGTGCCTCTGCCTGTTTGCCTCTGGAAGGCCAGCATCTCAGGAGGACTGGACGCTTACTCTCCCAGCCCCCCTCCGGAGGTCCCTGCTCACCTTCACCTTGGAGCCTTCACCACCTGCTTGCAGTCTCAGCCTAATTCCCTAAGGGCCTCCACCTGCAAGCAGAACATGTAATTATTGTCTCACACTTCAACCCTCTCAATATAGAATTACTTACCAGTGATAGATTTGACATTAACATCCTATTTCTCCTCTCCCCTCTACAGAGCTCCTGTCCCGGCACTTCTACCATAATTATTGTAAATAAATCACTACCTTACACCTTACCTGTTAATCTGTTGTGGTCTCTACTCCTTGGGTCCTGTCTGAGCCTGAAACAGGTCAAATGGAGGGGGAAAACAGCATATAATGAAGGTAATTGTTTTCACCTAAAAACCTTATGAGGTTTCTAACACAAAAAAAGCAATGAAATGTGAAAAACATACAGTGGTGTGAAAAAGTGTTTGCCCCCTTCCTGATTTCTCGTATTTTTGTATGTTTGTCTCGCTTAAATATTTCAGATCATCAAACAAATTTAAATATTAGACAAAGATAACACAAGGAAACACAAAATGTAGTTTTTAAAGGAAGTGTTTATTACAAAGGGTAAAAAAATCCAAACCTACATGGCCCTGTGTGAAAAGTGATTGCCCCCTTCCCTGTGAAAAGATAATTAACTGTGTTTTATCACATCTTTGGAAAGCTGAGTTCAATTTCTCTAGCCACATCCAAGCCTGATCACTGCCACACCTGTTCTCAATCAAGAAATCCCTTAAATAGGACTTGCCTGACAAAGTGAAGTAGACTAAAAGGTCCTCAAAAGCTAGACATCATGCTGCAAATTCTGGAACAAATGAGAAACAAAGTAATTGAGATCTATCAGTCTGGAAAAGGTTATAAAGCCATTTCTGTAGCTGTGGGACTCCAGTGAACCACAGTTTTTAAGACCTTTGCAAATTTATTAAACAACTAAAAAACTAAGAAATCACATGTACATAAGTATTCACAGCCTTTGCCATGAAACTCAGAATTGAGCTCAGGTGCATCCTGTTTCCACTGGTCATCCTTGAGATGTTTCTACAGCTTAATTGGAGTCCACCTGTGGTAAATTCAGTTGATTGGAAATGATTTGGAAAGGCACACACCTGTCTATATAAGGTCCCACAGTTCACAGTGCATGTCAGAGCACAAACCAAGCATGAAGTCAAAGGAATTGTCTGTAGACCTCCAAGACAGTACTGTCTCGAGGCACAAATCTGGGGAAGGGCACAGAAAAAATTCTCCTGCTTTGAAGGTCCAATTGAGCACAGTGGCCTCCATCATCTGTAAATGGAAGAAGTTCAGAATCACCAGGACTCTTCGTAGAGGTGGCCGGCTGTCTAAACTGAGCAATTGGGGGAAAAGGCCTTAGTCAGGGAGGTGATCAAGAATCCGATGGTCACTCTGTCAGAGCTCCAGTGATCCTGTGAAGAGAGGAGAACCTTCCAGAAGGACAACCATCTCTGCAGCAATCCACCAATCAGGCCTGTATGGTAGAGTGGCCAGATGGAAGCCACTCCTTAGTAAAAGGCACATGGCAACCTGCCTTGAGCTTACCAAAAGGCACCTGAAGGACTCTTAGACCATGAGAAACAAAATTCTCTGGTCTGATGAAACAAAGATTGAACTCTTTGGTGTGAATGCTAGGCGTCATGTTTGGAGGAAACCAGCAGCATCATGCTGTGGGGATGTTTTTCAGTGGCAGGAACTGGGAGACTAGTCAGGATAGAGGGAAAGATGAATGCAGCAATGTACAGAGATATCCTGGATGAAAACCTGCTCCAGAGCACTCTTAACCTAAGACTGGGGACAGAGTTCATCTTTCAGCAGGACAACGACCCTAAGCACACAGCCAAGATATCAAAGGAGTGGCTTCAGGACAACTCTGTGAATGTCCTTGAGTGGCCCAGCCAGAGCCCAGACTTGAATCCAATTGAACATCTCTGAAGAGATCTGAAAATGGCAATGCACCGACGCTTCCCATCCAACCAGATGAAGCTTGAGAGGTGCTGCAAACACGAATGGGCAAAACGGCCCAAAGATAGGTGTGCCAAGCTTGAGGCATCATATTCAAAAAGACTTGAGGCTGTAATTGCTGCCAAATGTGCATCAACAAAGTATTGAGCAAAGGCTGTGAATGCTTATGTACATGTGATTTCTTAGTTTTTTTTAATTTGAAATAAATTTGCAAAAATTAAAAAAAAACAAACTTTTTCACATTGTCATTTTGGGGTATTGTGTGTAGAATTTTGAGAAAAAAATAATAAATTTAATCCCTTTAGGAATAAGGCTGTAACATAACAAAATGTGGAAAAAGTGAACCGCTGTGAATACTTTCCAGATGCACTGTAGGTTTGGATTTTTTTCCCCCCTTAATAATAAACATCTTCATTTAAAAACTACATTTTGTGTTTAGTTGTGTTCTCTTTGTCTAATATTTAAATTTGTTTGATGATCTGAAACATTTAAGTGTGACAAAAAAAAAATGAGAAATCAGGAAAGGGGCAAACACTTTTTCACACCACTGTATGTCAAATGTCAAAAAAAACCCAGATTGCAATGTACAACATGGAATAACAGTCTATTTCTATTTTTTTTTTAAATGAGAAAGCATTTAAATAAGAATATATAAATATGAATTGTGATTTTTTAAAGATGTTCTTAAGCTTAACTTGATCAATAAATTCATGTTTGTCACTGCAATTTTCTTGACAAGGAAGATCAGACTTTAAATTTAGATATTTATTATTATTATTATTATTATTATTATTATTATTATTATTATTATTATTATTTATTTATTTATTTATTTATTTATTTTATTTAGATCTTCCCCATCAGAGAATCATTGTCTGCTCCCTCCAAAGTAAATAAAAATATAATATATAAGCATCCCAAAGTGATTAAGCAAAATATTGGTAAAACTCAAATTAAACATAAAGCCTCTAAACTGAATGATTTGGCCTCTGTTCCTCCTCATAATTTAAAAATTAAATGTGGTTTATTAAATATTAGGTCTCTAACTCCCAAGTCTCTGTTAGTCCATGATCTGTTAATTGATCATCAGATTGATTTAATTTCCCTTACAGAGACTTGGTTAGGGCAAGAGGATTATGTTGGTTTAAATGAATCAACTCCCTCTGGGTATTTAAACTGTCAAAATCCCAGAAGTTCTGGTCATGGAGGAGGAGTAGCAACAATTTACCATTCCAAATTACTAGTTAATGTAAAGCAAAAAACATGTTATAATTCCTTTGAGGGCCTGGTCCTCAGTATTGGGCACTTTAGCAATTTTAGGTTAAACCCAATTTTATTTGCCATAGTTTATTGTCCCCCATCAACCTACTCAGAATTTTTGTCCGAATTTGCTGATTTCTTAGCTGACTTAGTGCTGAAATCTGATAGAATAATTATAGTAGGGAACTTTAATATAAATGTGGATGTAGATAGTGACTGCCTTAATGTGGCATTTAATTCAATATTAGACTCGATTGGGTTTTCTCAGAAAGTAGGAAATTCTACTCATTACCTCCACCATACATTGGACCTTGTTCTGACATATGGCATAGAAATAGAAAATCTTGTAGTGTCTCCTCATAACCCTGTACTGTCAGACCATTGTCTGTTAACCTTTGATTTTACTATTTCTGACAATTTGGCTCCTAAAGAAAAATATTATTACAGTAGATGCCTCTCAGATGATGCTGTTACCAAATTTATGCAGATTGTTTCCTCTATGCCATGTGTCAACACAACGGAAATAAGCTATAGACAGCTTGCTCCTTCTGTAATTGATAACATGGTGGATAGTGTTACAGCTTCTCTGCATCAGACTCTAGACTTGGTGGCCCCCTTAAAAAAGAAAAAGTCTAATCAGAGATTTCTAACTCCTTGGTTCAACACAGAAACTCGTAGCTTAAAACAGATGACTCGTCAATTAGAAAGAAAATGGTGCTCCACTAATTTAGATGAAATCTATTTAGCTTGGAGAAATCATATTTTTATTTATAAAAAATCTCTTAGAAAAGCTAGAACGAGTTATTATTGTTATTATTGTTATTATTGTCATGACGGCCGTGGGGCCGTCATCATCATCATCGTCAGCTGCGCGCACACCAGCAGGTGATAATCAACGGGCTTTAAAAGCCAGAGCCGCAGACTGCTCTGCACGGAGTCGTCTGTCGCCTTTGCCCAGCAATGCGCCGAGAATACGACCTCAAGCCAAAGGCAAGATCAAGACATCACGTCAAGCCAAGCCAAGTAAGCAACCTCAGCACTCATCTTCTCCTAGTCTTTTCCCCTGTGCACAGGTGGACCTCCCTGGTGGTGGACTATCCTCCCCAGCTGACGAGACATCATCTCCTCCTCCTCCTCGGAGTTCCTCCACACCTCCACTACATCGAGCACCATGAGCACCATGCCGCACGGGCACTCGGAGCCAGCAGGATTTACTCAGTGGCGCCTGCAAGTAAGCATCACAAGCTTCAGGTCTCTCATCCTAGCGAACAGTAGTAATTGTTTGTGCTTGTGTGTTCCAGGGTTGCCAGGTCGCCACCAGATACGCTCAGCTCCAGTGACCAGACAGCCACACACTCACTCACACACGCATCACACACACATTATATTAATAAAGAATAATTGTCCTATATCTACTCGTGTCAGCGTCTGTCTCCTGGGTCCCTAACCATGTCAGTACGACTCCGTCAAGATGACCCAGCTGACAGCGCGCTGTCGCGCCGCCTAAACACTCTTAGCGCCCGAGTAGATATGATCTCCCACCAGCAGACAGTAATTCTTAATCAATTAACTCAGGTGAACAGCCGGCTGGACCGCCTGGAAGGACACCAGGCGTTCCCCCCAGCGAGCGGGGCATCTCCAGCCCCCATAGCCGCAGCTACTAGCCAAGCTAATCCACCATCTTCACATCGTCTCACTCCCGTGCCAACCCCCACCCGCTTTAGCGGAAAGCTCGGGGAAGCACGAGGGTTTTTACTCCAGTGCGAGTCAGTGTTTCTCCGCGTCCCGGGGGACTTTGCCACCGACCAGAGCAAAATTGGGTATATCACCAACCTGCTGGGGGGTAGGGCCTTAGATTGGGCTTATACTGTTATGGCAAAACCAAGTTACCCTATTTTGACTTACCAGCAGTTCGTGGCAGGGTTCATGGAGGTGTTTGATCATACAGACCGGGGCGCGGTGTTAACCGAACGGCTGCTAAGTCTTCGGCAGGGCAGTAGGTCTGCCGCCGATTACTCCATTGACTTCCGGGTGTTAGCTGCTGAGGTTGGGTGGGGGGAGCCAGCGCTCTGTGGTATCTTCCTCCACAGTCTTAGCCCTGAGTTGAAGGATGAGCTAGCGGAACGGGACAAACCGGACAGGTTAGGGGAGTTAATCTCCCTCACCATCAGCTTGGATAGTAGGCTAAAGGAGCGAGCGGCCGAACGGCAAACAGCTTCCCGTTCGAGTAAACTCCGCCCTCGCTCCGTTAGGCCTCCCCTCCTCGCTCTGCCCTCATCAGAGGAACTTCCGGAGCAGGAGGATATGATTATTGGGCAATCGGGAGTTTCAGCGGCTGAAAGACAGCGCCGCAGAGAGCAGGGCCTGTGTTTTTATTGTGGCAATGGGTCTCATGGGGTTGCTGAATGCCCGAACCGGTTAAAAGGGGAGGTCCGCAGAGCACAGTAGGGGGATTCGCGGGCAAGAATCAGAAGAAGCCCCTCACCAGTTGCCGCATCCCCATTAGGCTACTCCATAAACACAAAGAACACTCCACACATGCCTTAGTTGACTCTGGAGCTGAGCAAAACTTCATCTCCAGAGACCTGGCAACCCTGATGGGCCTCAGCTGTCAACCTCTACGCCCTCCTGTCAATCTCGTCACACTATCCAAGGCGTCACTGACATCTGTTTCCCATCAGACAGCCCCTGTGTCAATAATAGTCTCTGGGAATCACTGAGAGGAAATTAGGTTCCTGATATTGCCCATCTCCTCCTCACCCGTCATCCTGGGGTACCCCTGGCTTCGGTTTCACAACCCCACCTTTGACTGGCAAGCTGGGAGTATTACAGCGTGGAGCTCGTTCTGTTTGAGTGCCTGCCTCCAATCTGTGGCGTGTGCTCCCTCGGTCCCGATGCCTCTACCTTCAAGGCCCCCCCCCCTTCCGGACCTGTCCAAGGTACCTGAAGTCTATCACGACCTGGGTCCGGTGTTCAGCAAGTCACGGGCGCTGTCTGCCCCCCCCCCCACCGTCCGTATGATTGCGCAATCAACCTTAAGACTGGGGCCCCTCTCCCGGCGAGCCACCTATACAGCCTGTCTGCCCCGGAGCGCGAGGCCATGGATACTTATATCAAGGAGTCTCTGGCATCCGGAATTATTCGTCCTTCGACCTTGGCCGTGGGTGCAGGGTTCTTCTTCATGGGGAAGAAGGACGGTTCGCTGCGCCCCTGCATCGACTTCCGGGGCCTCAACGAAATCACGGTCAAGGACAAATACACATTGCCCTTGATGAGCACAGCCTTCGACTCTCTCCAGGGGGCGTCCTGGTTTACGAAGTTGGACCTGCGGAACGCCTACCACCTGGTGCGCATCAGAGAGGGGGACGAATGGAAGATGGCTTTCCGGACCCCAAGTGGCCACTTCGAATATCTGGTGATGCCGTTTGGGTTAACCAACGCTCCGGCCGTGTTCCAGCGCTTGATAAATGATGTCCTCCGGGATTTCCTCAACTCCTTCGTGTTCGTCTACCTCGATGACATCCTCATCTTCTCACGCACGTTGGAGAAGCACCAGGTGCATGTGCGACGGGTCCTGCAGCGCCTCCTGGAGAATCAGCTGTTCGTCAAGTCTGAAAAGTGCGAATTTCACACTGACCAGACCTCCTTCCTTGGGTTTATCATCGCCCGGAATCAGGTGCTCCCCGACTCGGCCAAGGTCAAGGTGGTGGTGGATTGGCCCACGCCCACATCCAGGAAACGGCTACAGGGGTTCCTGGGTTTCGCCAATTTCTACCGTCGGTTTGTGCTAAATTTTGGGAACATCGCCCGCCCCCTGTCTGCTCTCACGTCCCCTAAGTCCCTTTTCGTTGGAGTGAGGAGGCTGCCATGGCGTTCGGACGGCTGAAGGAGGAGTTCGCTTCGGCCCGCGTTCTGACCCAGGTGGACCCGGAGCTGCAGTGCCTGGTGAAGGTGGACGCCTCGGATTCAGGAGTTGGAGCCGTTCTCTCCCAGCGTTCTCCGGTGGATGGCAAGGTTAGACCATGTGCATACTTCTCCCACCGCCTGACCCCGGCAGAGAGAAATTACTGCATTGGAGACAGGGAGCTGTTGGCTGTGAAACTCGCCTTGGAGGAATGGAGACACTGGCTGGAGGGGGCTGCCCAGCCGTTTGTCATTTGGACTGACCATCGTAACCTTGAGTACCTCAGGACGGCCAAGCGATTGAACACACGCCAGGCCCGCTGGTCTCTTTTCTTCGGCAGGTTTAATTTCACCATCACCTACCGGCCGAGGAGCAAGAATGGCAAGCCTGATGCCCTCTCGCGGCAGTTCGATGCACCATCCACTGAGGAGCAGGAGGAGACCATCCTGCCGTCAACATGTGTGGCGGGTGCGTTGTCTTGGGTGATCCACGACAAGGTCAAAAGAGCGCAGGAGACGGAGCCTGATCCGGGTGGGGGCCCCCGGGTCGCCTGTTCATCCCTCGTTCGGTCAGAGGTCAGGTAATTGAATGGGACCACACATCCAAGCTGGCGTGCCATCCGGGAGTGGGCCAAACCACCGAACTTCTCCAGAGGGCCTTTTGGTGGCCAGGGTTGAGGAAGGATGTCAACAGTTATGTCCAGGCCTGCACTCAGTGCGCAACTGGGAAATCGTCATCATCCCCCCCGGCAGGTCTTCTGCACCCTCTGCCCATCCCTTCTCGCCCCTGGTCCCACATAGCCATGGACTTCGTAACTGGCCTGCCCCCTTCTGGTCATTTCACGACAGTGCTGATGATAGTGGACCGTTTCTCCAAGGCAGCTCATTTTGTGCCTCTCCGAGGGCTGCCTTCAGCGCGGGAGACAGCGGACCTTCTCATGCAACATGTGGTCCAGCTCCATGGAATCCCCGCTGACATCGTATCGTATAGGGGACCACAGTTTGTATCCCAAGTCTGGAGGTCATTCTGCACGGTACTGGGGGCCACGGCCAGTCTCTCCTCAAGGTACCACCCGCAGCGCAATGGGCAGTGTGAGCGCGCCAATCAGGAGCTGGAGGCTGCGCTGCGTTGTGTCATCTCCTCCTGCTCCTCTTCTTGGAGCACATTTCTACCTTGGATCGAGTACGCCCATAACACTACGGTGTCCTCTGCCACGGGGATGTCCCCTTTTAAGGCATCCCTGGGGTTCGATCCACCACTGTTCCCTGAGGAGGAGAAGGAGGTAGCGGTTCCTTCTGTGCAGGTCCACGCCAGGCGTTGTCGGCGGGTCTGGTCCATCGCCCACAGAGCCCTCCTGAGGACTACGGAACGGAATATCCAGGTGGCCAACCGCCGCAGGAGGCCCGCCTCGGACTATAAGGTGGGTCAGCAAGTATGGTTGTCCACTAGGAACATCAGTGTGCCAGCCGAGAAGCGCAAACTGACCAAGCGCTTCATCGGCCCTTATGATATTTCTCACGTTATCAATCTCGTGTCTGTGCGCCTTGCTCTCCCCTCTTCCATGCGTATCTGCCCTACTTTCCACGTCTCTCAGGTCAAGCCTTGCATCACTGACCCTCTGTGCCCGCCCCCCGCGGCTCCTGCCCCCCCGAGGATGATCGACAGCCATCCGGCTTGGGGAGTGACTGCCTTCTTGGATGTCCGCCGGCGGGGCCGGGGCCTTCAGTATTTGGTGGACTGGGAGGGGTTTGGTCCTGAGAATCACTCCTGGATTCGCCCGGCATTGATCCTCGACAAGCAGCTGATCCGCGATTTTCATCAGGCGCATCCAGGTAGGATTGGGCAGGTGCCTGGAAGCACCGCTAGAGGGGGGAGTACTGTCATGACGGCCGTGGGGCCGTCATCATCATCATCGTCAGCTGTGCGCACACCAGCAGGTGATAATCAACGGGCTTTAAAAGCCAGAGCCGCAGACTGCTCTGCACGGAGTCGTCTGTTACCTTTGCCCAGCAATGCGCCGAGAATACGACCTCAAGCCAAAGCCAAGATCAAGACATCACGTCAAGCCAAGCCAAGTAAGCAACCTCAGCACTCATCTTCTCCTAGTCTTTTCCCCCGTGCACAGGTGGACCTACCTGGCGGTGGACTATCCTCCCCAGCTGACGAGACATCATCTCCTCCTCGGAGTTCCTCCACACCTCCACTACATCGAGCACCACGGTGCACGGGCACTCGGAGCCAGCAGGATTTACTCAGTGGCGCCTGCAAGTAAGCATCACAAGTTTCAGGTCTCTCATCCCAGCGAACAGTAGTAATTGTTTGTGCTTGTGTGTTCCAGGGTTGCCAGGTCGCCACCAGATATGTTCAGCTCCAGTGACCAGACAGCCACGCACTCACTCACACACGCACCACACACACATTATATTAATAAAGAACAATTGTCCTATATCTACTTGTGTTAGCGTCTGTCTCCTGGGTCCCTAACCATGTCAATTATTCTGCGTTAACAGAAGAGAATAAGAATAATCCCAGGTTTCTTTTCAGCACTGTAGCCAGGTTGACAAAGAGTCAGGACTCTGTCAATCCTAGTATTCTCTTAGAGCTTACTAGTCAGGACTTTATGAACTTTTTCAATAATAAAATTTCATCCATCAGAGATAAAATCAGATTCTTCCCACAGTTAACTTAAATACTGTAACTACTACAACTCCTTCAACTGATGTCTGTCTTGATGAGTTTACTCCAATCGACCTTTGTGAGTTAGACAAAATAGTTTCCTCATCCAAACCTTCAACTTGTCTTTTAGACCCTATTCCTACCAGGTTATATATTTAAAGAAGTATTCCCACTTATTGGTAGCTTTATTCTTCATATAATCAATTCTTCATTAACTTTAGGCCATGTACCGCAGGCTTTTAAAACGGTGGTAATTAAACCCTTACTCAAAAAGCCAACGCTAGATCCAGGAGCTTTAGCTAACTATAGACCAATCTCTAATCTCCCTTTCATTTCAAAAATCTTAGAGTTGTTGCTACGCAATTATTTGACCACCTGCAGGGAAATGGTTTACTTGAAAAGCTTCAATCTGGGTTTAGAATCCATCATAGTACTGAAACAGCTTTAGCGAAGGTCACTAACGACCTCCTCATCGCATCTGATAATGGACTGGTTTCTGTACTTGTCCATTTAGACCTTAGTGCAGCTTTTGATACTATCGATCATAATATTCTACTTGATAGATTAGAACACTATGTTGGACTTAATGGAACTTCGTTGCAGTGGTTTAGATCTTATTTATCTGATAGGTTCCAGTTTGTTCATGTAAATACTGAGTTTTCTTTCAACTCAAAGCTTAGTCATGGAGTTCCACAGGGATCTGTGCTAGGCCCTACTCTTTTTAGATTATATATGCTTCCGTTAGGCAACATTTTTAGAAAGCACTGTATACATTTTCATTGTTATGCAGATGGCACACAATTATACCTGTCAATGAAGCCAGATGATAGTAATCAATTAGCCAAGTTAGAAGCCTGTCTTAAGGAAATCAAAGCTTGGATGACTTGTAATTTCCTGCTATTAAATTCAGATAAGACTGAAGTCATTCTTGTTGGTCCAAAAAACCTTAGAAATACCTTTCCAAATCAAACTTTCAGTTTGGATGCGGTTAGTCTTTCTCTTAATAGCTCTGTGAGGAACCTTAGAATTATTTTTGATCAAGATCTGTCCTTCAATTCACATATTAAATTTGTTTCTAAGACTGCCTTCTATCATTTGTGTAATATTGCCAAGATTAGGAGCATCTTGTCTCAGAGTGATGCTGAGAAACTGATCCACGCTTTTGTTAGCTCGAGATTAGACTATTGTAATTCTTTATTATCAGGCTGTCCTAAAACATCTTTAAAAAGTCTTCAGCTGATCCAAAATGCTGCAGCAAGAGTTTTAACAGGTACTAGAAAGAGAGATCAAATCTCTCCGGTTCTGGCCTCCCTTCATTGGCTTCCCATAGAGTTTAGAATTAAGTTTAAAATCCTTCTTCTTACTTACAAAGCTCTAAACAATCAGGCTCCTTTTTATTTAAAAGATCTGATACTACCGTATTATCCTAACAGAGCACTACACTCCCAAAATGCAGGATTACTTCTAATACCTAGAATCTCCAAAAGTACAATGGGAGGCAGAGCCTTCAGTTATCAAGCTCCTCTCCTGTGGAACCAGCTGCCAATCTGGATTCGGGAGTCAGACTCGATCTCTGTTTTTAAGAATAGGGCTAAAACCTACCTTTTTGATATAGCCTACAATTAGGGAGGGATCATGTGTTTCTGAACCCTCCCTTAGTCAGCCGGGGGACCTCCAGTAATGCACTGGGCCTCACTCCTTTCTTCACTCTCAATGAAATATTTTTTTTTTGCTGGTCATTAACATCTGTTTGTTCTCTCCCATAGATTGAGTCCCCATTGTACTGTTTGCTCTCTACATGTCTGTTCTTTTCATCTTCTCTATCCCCTCACCCCCCAGCCAGTCACAGCAGATGACTGCCCCTCCCTGAGCCTGGTTCTGCTGGAGGTTTCTTCCTGTTAAAAGGGAGTTTTTCCTCTCCACCGTCACCAAGTACTTGCTCACAGGGGATCGCCTGATTGCTGGGGTCTTTCTGCAACTGTGGGGGTTCCCCCTACAGTTGATAGTGCTATGAGATGACTGTTGTTGTGAAATGACGCTATATAAATAAAGTTGAATTGAATTGAATATCATGTACTGTGGCAACCTGGGGAGAGCATAATTGTGTACCACCTCAGACAGGAACAAAGGACGAGAAGATAACCTTTTGTGTGTGAGAAGTTTCTAGGTGCCCTAATAAGATAACAGGGAAGTGTCAAGGATGAGTGGGTTGATTGCAGTCGGACGGGGAGATTATCTTTTGTGTGTGAGAAGAGTCTAGAAGGATGTCATGTTATTTAAGGGAAGAGTTCCTGCTTGAATGTCATTCTGTCTATGCTACTTGTGTGAGACATGTAATAAATCGCCTGAACCAAAATCCGCCTCCTCATTTACACGCTCCACAGTACGTATATTTTTCTGCAATTTTAGATTCTGGGTAAAATTGTTACAGAACAAATTACTTCAGACAATAAATCACTTAATTTATAGCGAGGTGTTTGGCCCTCACCAGATGCAAATAACTGACTTACTGGAGCCCTAGTAAAAAGAAAACACTTTTTTATAATAAAACTTTTTGTTCAGAAACAATAGAACAGCAACAATTTTTTCTTCAATAAACAAAGTCTACAAAATGATCACTCCACAACAAATGATATAAAATATTTAAAACAAATTCTTTTTTTCCCCAGTAGAATTTGTGTTCAGGAAATGCAGTACAAAAATAAAACTAAACTTCTCCCCTTTATTGCACTTCTTTGAAAAATAATGAAAAATAAAAAGCAAGTAGTGAAACTACAATGAAAAAAGTGTAAATAACTAAACAACCCCCAAAGCCTTAAATTTAAAGAAATATTCCCCAGACCTCGGGGGTCTGAGTCTGTCGGTGTCGGGGTCAGGGACTGGGGGATTTCTTTCCTCCTCTCTCCATTTCTGTAGCTCAGCGTTTTCTTTTGGGTGTGTTATGAAGAATTATCTATCTGGTTCTGGATAGTTGTGATCGCGGAGTGGGCATCGGTTAGAATGCCAAGAACTGGGCTAGATGAATTCTTTATGGTCTTTATTCAGACTTGCTTCAGCACTTGTTCCAACATGTGTGAGTGTGTGTATGTGTGTGTGTGTGTGTGTGTGTGTGGTTCTGTCTCATGGACGCACACTCTAATAAAAAGGACAACTAAAGGAACATATGCTACCATCAACGATACTCAGGGCAAACTAATGAACAGTGTAATAAGTTCCTTCCTCACAAAACGGCCGCGCCCCCAGTGGTCAGTCTGAGAACTGCAACCAAACCTGTAATATCTTTAATCACAGTCCTGCCTTCATAACACAGCCGCCCCCAAACTTGCTCCGGCAAGTTTGAAGACTGTTCACTGTCCATCTTGGTCTGGTACAGCTGGGAGGCGAATGAGGCGACTCACAGGTCTCACATAGGTGCAGTCCTTGACCTTGACTTCAGCCGATCGGATTAAGCCATCAGGTCCTGGAAAAACTTTACTGATCTCACCAACTGGCCAGGATGCTCTTGGAAGTTGGGGGTCCACTATCAGTACAACTGTGCCAACTTGAATGGGGGAGGTGTCCCTTTGCCATTTGGACCTGATCTGGAGAGTTGGCAGATAGTGGCGTAAACACTGCGTCCAAAACCGGTCACTCAATACTTGACAAGTTCTCCAGTGACGGCGTCCAATAAGCTCAGAATCATGGTACAACACTTGGGGAAGTGAGGGATCCAGCCGCCCCATCAGCAACATGTTTGGGGTGACGGGGTCTGGATCGGCCAGGTCTGACGAGACGTACCCCAATGGTTTTGAGTTGAGGATTCCTTCTATCTCGATCAGCACCGTTTGGAGTACTTCAGCGCTTACAACTTGAGAGCCGAGAGTGGATGTTAAAGCAGCCTTAATGGATCTAATCTCTCTCTCCCAAGACCCGCCAAAATGAGGAGCGCTGGGAGGGTTAAAGTGAAACTTGAGCTGGTACTCTGCAAGTTGAGCCTGCAGGGAAGGATGCAGGGCATTGAAAGCTTCTTGAAGTTCACAATTTCCACCTCGGAAATTAGTGCCTTGGTCACAAAGTATTTCAGCAGGTTTCCCACGGCGAGAAATAAACCTACGTAGTGCCATCAGGAAGGAGTCAGTACTGATGCTGGACAATATTTCAATGTGAACAGCTCTAGTTGTCAAGCATTTAAAGAGCAGGCCCCAGCGTTTTTCGTTACGGCGACCCACTTTTACTAACATGGGGCCGAAGCAGTCAATGCCAGTGGAGAAGAAGACTGGCTGCTGTAACCTGAGACGGACACAGGAAGGTCAGACATCTTTGGGTTCACTGGTTGGGCTCTCCACCTTTGGCACTCTGGACAGGAACGCTGCTCACTCTTTATGGTTTCACGGCCTCGCAGAATCCAAACCTTCCTCCTCAGTTCCGCAAACAACCTCTCAGTCCCTGGATGCTTCAGGTCACGGTCAGTCTGCCGGATGAGTAACCTGGTTACAGGATGCTTGGGATCCAGGACAACAGGATGTTTAATATCAGCTTCCAGATTAGGGCAGCGTCTGAGCCTCCCACCTACCCTGATGAGCTTAAAGTAGAACTGAACTCACCTTTTTGCCAAAAAAGTAGAATAGCAGATTAATTCCTTATTACCTATTGTATTTTTCAACACATAAAAGAAATTTTTAGGCCGTGCGATGGCCAAGCTATAAGCCGATAAACTTTTGCCTCTGGCTGGCAGTGCCAAACAAACCGGAAGTAGTGCAGACGACGCTGCGTGACGTCACGAGTGTGACCCTTATCAAAACAACAATGGCAGATGATAGCAGTTCCAGCAGTCAAGAACACCAGAGTTTTCAGAGTGAAGAGGCATTCAGGATCGGTGACAAGACAGAGGAGGATGCAGGAGTGTCAAGTGAACAGGAAGAGAGTGAGGGAGGCATCGAACCGTACAGATTAGAGCCAGAATTTTCGGGGGATTCCAGCACCGACTCAGACCGCAGCAGTGATGGGGAGGAGAGTCGCTTATTGAATACAGAATGGTGAGTCTTTACTTTGGCATGTTTGGGGTGTCAGGATAAGGAAAATTAACAATAAAAAAGAAAGGGAAAAAAAAACATCAGCATTTTTCCAACTTATTACAGTTATCCCTCACTTATCGCGTTTAATGCGGTCTTCCTTTGCTGGGTATAGGCGCTCGGCAGGGAGCGAAGCTGGGTAAAACGTCTCCGCCAATCAGCTTGCGAGATAAAACATCTCGGCCAATCAGCTTGCGAGGTAAAACGTCTCGGCCAATCAGCTTGCGAGATTCCCGAGCGGGCTGGGGAGCCGGGGAGAGCGGGCTCTCCGTGTTGATACCTGATGTTCTAATGTAGTCTTCCTGCCTTCTCATTAGAACATCAGGTATCAACACGGAGAGCCCGCACAGCTCAAAATCTACCTCTCTGACCACCGCTCCACTCCTCTCCGCCCACCTCTTCACCGCTCGGGAATCTCGCAAGCTGATTGGCCGAGACGTTTCACCTCGCAAGCTGATTGGCCGAGACGTTTTACCCAGCTTCTCTCCCTGCAGAGCGCCTTCTTTATCGCTCGTGTTGCATAGTGGCACTTTTCGTTGTTCTCTTGTGCCTTTTTGTGCAAAATAGTGCTTGTGACGCCCTTGGGGGGGGGTGATGCTACTTCGCGGTTTTTCACTTTTCGCGGTCGGTTCTGGTCCCCATTAAACGTGATAAGTGATGGATCACTGTATATCTAGAAACGCATCGCTTCCCGGTCGCTTTTCCTCCCCCTTTCTTTTCTTTCGTCGCCATGACAGCTTTCCTTGGCCACTGAACAGATCTCCCCAGGTGTTGGAAGTGTTTTGTAGTCGACTATCACGACAAAATGCACCAAAAACAACCAGTGTCGACGTGCTCGCAATGGTAAACATGAGGACTGGGTCACACTCGTGACGTCACGCGAAACTCTGGCTGCGCTTCGGCGGAGTTGTCTGATTTTTCAGGGCGGGAAATTCAAAATCGCGATTTTCTCCAAGATTCCGGGATTTGTGGAGGGGGTGCCAATGATAAATTATCTTTATAATTGTATGTACTATCACCCAGTGCCGTTCAATGCCGTTCAGTTCAGTTCACCTTTAAGTGACTGATCAAATTCAGGGGCAAGTGTGTAGAGGCGGCTTGAGGTAGGTATTGGTTTTGCTGCTGAAAGACACCGGACCTCGTCAGGAAAACTGTCTCTTTGAGCAGATCTTAGAATGCGGAGCTCAGCCTCCTTGAAATCATCTGCTGATGGGCTCCCTCCTGATGTACTGGCCGCC
This sequence comes from Pholidichthys leucotaenia, assembly GCA_020510985.1. NCBI lineage: Eukaryota > Metazoa > Chordata > Actinopteri > Cichliformes > Pholidichthyidae > Pholidichthys > Pholidichthys leucotaenia. The sequence goes on along the minus strand of CM035843.1, from coordinate 321,525,463 downwards.
CCATGAAGGTGGGTTGCAGTTTCCTTTAGTAGGTCATTGAAGCTGTCATAATTTGTTGCATCGGGTATAGAGTCGGTGCTCACGGATGTAGCCAGACATATCATGGCTTTGCGCTGCTCCTCTGTGAAGTCCTCACAAGGGGGAAGTGGATGCTCTGGCCATTGTTGTGGGGGGAGCAACAAGAAGGGAGGTCCACATGCCCAGCGGGACTGACTTGTGAGCTCTTGTAATCTTCTACCTCTGGTGAGGTCATCTGCGGGGTTGTCCATTGATGCCACATAATGCCAAGTCTGGTTGTCCGTTAACTCCTGGATTTCTGCGATCCGGGTGCCCACAAATACCTTGAAGTGGCAGGAGTCAGACTTGATCCAGGTCAGGACGGTCGTGGAATCTGTCCACATTACAACTTTGGACAATGATAAAGTTAGCTCTCTAGTCAGTAAGCTGGCAAGCTGTGCCCCTGTGAGAGCTGTGCATAACTCAAGGCGTGGCATAGAAAGCTGACATTTGGGAGCCACCCTGGATCTTGCGGTCAGGAATGCAACTTCCACCTGCCCATGTGTGTCCTCTGTGCGAAGATATGCCACACTGCCGTATGCATGTAGAGAGGCATCGCAGAAGATGTGTAACTCTCTGCTGCATTCAGGCCTGTCAAGGGCTGGGCTGACGTAGCAACGAGGCAGGCAGATGTTGTCCAGTTGTGGCAGTTCCGCTTCCCATTCTCTCCACGCAGTAAGTAGATCACTAGGGAGTAAAGGGTCATCCCACTCACGTTTGTTGCTCCACAGTTGCTGGACAAGTACTTTAGCCCTTGTGGTGAATGGGATGAGGAACCCTAATGGGTCGTATTGACTCGCCAATACTCTGTAAATGTTCCTCATTGTGAGAGGGCTACTCTCTAACTGTTTAGACTTGTAGTGAAGAGTGTCAGAATGGCATGACCAACGCAAGCCTAAAGCAGGCTCTTGAGGGTCCGTCTCAGTGTGATTCAGCCATTGTTCACTGCTCTCTGACCTCAGCTCCGCTGGAAGGTGGCTGAGGAGGTCAGGCTCGCTGCTGGCCCACTGTCGAAGCTCAAACCCACCTTCCTTTAGCAATGTGCTCAACCTATCCATAACATTGTTGGCTGTGTCCAGGGAGGAGAAGCTCTGCAACCAATTGTCCACATAGAAGTGCTTCTCGATGGAGTCACGCAGGTCATCTCCTTGGTGACTGTGGTCATGAACGTGTCTTTGGAGAGCGTAGATTGCACAGCATGGCGAACATGTGGTTCCAAATGGGAGAACCTGCCATTCATACACCTTGGGAGGAGCATCTCTCTGCAGATCACGCCAGAGGAAGCGTAATAGTGGACGATCTTCCGGTAGAAGCCTCACCTGGTGGAACATCCCCCTGATGTCACTGCTAAGGGCAATGGAGTGCTCTCTAAACCGTATCAGGACACCAAGTAGAGAGGCGCCAAGGTTTGGACCAGGTAACAGCAGCTCGTTCAGGTTCTGGTCTTTGTAAGTGAAGGAGCAATTAAACACAACACGATTCTTATTGTTGTGTGTCACCATATGGTGAGGGATGAACCACGATTCTGATGAAGACCTTACTTGCTCATCACTCACTTCTTTGATATATCCTGCTGTCACCAACTTCGTGATTTCAGTTTCATAGGCTTTAGCCTTCTCAGGGTCTCGACTCAAAAGCGTTTTTCAGTGCCTCGCAGGCTGGGGAGGACTGCTTCGGGTGGCACGGACAGAGTAGGCATGTTATTGACACGCAAAAGAGGGGTTGCATATCTCTGAGTGCCTTCCACCCTCACCCTGATTGTCTTCGCTTCCAGAAGGTCCATAGCCTGTTGCTCTCTCAGAGACCGTGTAACCAGCTTTTCATTCCTGTATGGCAGAACATCAAGTTGCCATAGCTTCTCTACATGACTGAAGAGCTCTGCTGAAAGGGAGGCTGTGGACAAGAACAGACATTGTTTGGGCTGATAGTTCGGGCAAGAAGAGTTGACAGGTCCTTGTAGTGTCCAACCCAACCTGGTCTTAACTGCAGCAGGGCCTCCAGGTGGACCTAAACGTACAGGTTGGATGGGAGTAACCAGATGGGGACAGTCGGAGCCAATCAGCAGCAATGGCTGGGCATTTGTGAACGACTCCAATGGTAGCTTCTTCAAGTGTCTGTACTTCTGCTGAAGTGATTTCACAGGGTATGAATGCTCAGCCAGCCCTAGATCATCTGCGGTGAAGGCATTATTGATGGTGAAGGTCTTCGATGGGTGGCTCACAGGCGAAACTTTAACCGTCACTGATGCCCCATGCAGTGTTCTCAGTCCTTGTCTCACAGTCCGCAGGGAGAGACTCTCTGGGGTCCCCTTTAACTTCAGCTTCTGGGTAGCCTCTGGTAGCAGGATAGTCCTCTCAGATCCGTCATCAAATATAGCGAATGTCTCCAGCGTATGCTCGCCATTTCGCAGCAGAACTTTACTGATCTTTAGAAGGACCTGGTTGCACCCTGCTCGACGATCTAGGTAGAGAACATCTGCGGATGATTTATTCTCTGGCTCTGAGGTTGCTGGGTTAATTGGTTTAGGTGCAGCTGCACGCAGATTCACTTCATGCAGGGCTTCCAGATGCTTCCCTTTGCATATTTTACATTGCACTTTAAGTCGGCATTGGGCCGCTTGGTGGCGCCGACCACAACGCCAGCAGCAGTTGTTAGACTTAATCCAGTTAACCTTCTGATCCTTTGTCAGTTGCTTGAAGTTAGCACACTGATCCAGAAAATGTAGGGTATTACTGCAGTAGGGGCAGTATGCTTTGGGCTTGTCCTGTGCATCTGAGGTGTGATGAGTTTGAGCTGGAGACTCTTTTGATTCACTATCTTGCGTTACGCCGAGGAGGACCGTTGCAGCTCTCTTAGCAGCTCTTTTATCTCTCTTTGAACTACCGCTGTCTCTCTTGTTGTCTCTGTCCACTTCATCACCGCCCTCTTGGATGACCAACTCATATTCCAGCCACTCTGCAAAGTCTCTTAATGATGGCACTCCACTATTTTGTGGGTAGAGGTAGCAGCGGAAAGCAGCTCGAAGGTCTTGAGGTAGCTTCCTTGTGAGTCTCGCCACATGAGACCCACACTGTAGCTCTACTCGTCCATCTTCTCCAAGCTGTTCAAGCATCCCAACTAATGCTCGAACTCTGAGAGCAAACCTTCTGAAGCCTGCCGTGTCACTGGGACGAATATTGGGCTCATCCATCAGCTCTGCTATTCTTTGTAGGGACAGGTGGTGTGGCTGACCATAGTGCTTAATGAGAGAAGCCATTGTGTCTGTGTATGGACAAAGAGAGTTACTGTATGAGTCCGCAAGAAGAAGCGCATCCACAAATTTAAGGTGATCACAGAGCACTTGATACTTAAATCTCTCTGTTGCGTCAGTTGGGAGGATGTTGTCCAAAGCCAGTCTTAGCCGGGCAAACTGCCTAGGATCAGCCTGGGTGAATTCCGGGATTGAGGGCTTTGGGCCTCTGTAGATCTTCTCCTTCGGAATGAGAGACTGAGTGGGAGTAGACACTCGCTCTGGAGACAGGATGTTGCCCTCCAAAGGGCCAAGAGTTTGAGATGCCAGGGCAGACTGCTGCATATGGGTCTGAGTGTCTGTATTTGTAGTTACTGCCGCCGCATCTTGCTGCACTCATAACTCTTGTAGACGCTGGCTAAGCTCTTGGACAATGCCTGGTGGTTGCTGGGGTAGAGCAAATTGCACATGTGGAAGATCAGGATGATCCCTAGGGAAATAAACTGGTGGTGGAGGTTGTGGCCACTCCTCTTCCTCTTGTCAACCTCCTGGTGCTGCAGGTAGGGCATCTTGATGTAAAGAGTCTTGGGTGGGCGTATCTGTGTACAGCCACAAACCATTAGCCGAGACGTTAGTGCTTCCTGGTTCCACAGGTTGTAGACTTGTAGCAGCCAGTGTAGGAGTACCACGGTCCATCTGTCTTCTCAGATCTGTAAACATCATCTGCAGACGCCTGTTGTCCTCCTGCAGCTGCTGTACTATGCTCATAAAGCCGTGGGGGGCACCGGATAATACTGGTCCGGTGAAGGGGGTTCCAAGATAGCCAGGAGATGGGTCACTGATCTGTCCTGGGTGTTGCGGGAGGGGCGTCATCTCGGCGTATCCCTCTGTGGCCCTGTACTGCTCTTGTGGGGCAGGTGGCAGCGTGTATCCCTCATAATCGTTCATCCATCCTGGTGGTCGCACTGCCCTTCTTGGACGGGCACCACCTCTCTGCGGACCATACTCCATCTTCACTCCGTAATCACCAGATCCCGGGTTTCGGCACCAAAACTTTGTTATCAAGAATTATCTATCTGGTTCTGGATAGTTGTGATCGCGGAGTGGGCATCGGTTAGAATGCCAAGAACTGGGCTAGATGAATTCTTTATGGTCTTTATTCAGACTTGCTTCAGCACTTGTTCCAACATGTGTGAGTGTGTGTATGTGTGTGTGTGTGTGTGTGGTTCTGTCTCATGGACGCACACTCTAATAAAAAGGACAACTAAAGGAACATATGCTACCATCAACGATACTCAGGGCAAACTAATGAACAGTGTAATAAGTTCCTTCCTCACAAAACGGCTGTGCCCCCAGTGGTCAGTCTGAGAACTGCAACCAAACCTGTAATATCTTTAATCACAGTCCTGCCTTCATAACAGGGTGATTTTTCATATTTGTATAAATTAGTTGTGTTTCCACTGTATTTCACAGCCTTTATACATATTGTGCAGCTTGTCTCATTTTCAGCCTGAAAATAGAGCCACACAGAGCTCTGCTTCCTCTCTGCTCCGTGTGCTACTGCTCGTGTGTGTGTGTGTGTGTGTGTGTGTGTGTGTGTGCACACACGACACGCTGCCAGCTGCTGCTTCCTAGCTTAGCTTGGTGCTGAGTGACGTGATGGTAAAACAAGTGGCAAGTAGGTAAGTGGCGATGGTTGCCAACTGCCGTAAAACCACCAGAAGAAGAAGGGGGGGCATGTAGTTCCTGCTCCATGCCGCTGGGGGAAAGACACGGAATATCGATCCCATTACACGAGTATTGATCAATAACAAGACCCAAGTTTGTATCGATACTATCGATATTTGGATCGATCCGCCCACCACTACCCTTCAGATCTGTTTGACTCCCTGATGAAGGCTGAATGCCGAAACGCATAGGTGCTTTTTAATTGTTTTTAATAGGTTTATATCACCATAGCCATTAGAATAAAAGCTTTTTTACTTTTGTGAAATGAGAGTGCCTTGACGTTTCTTTTGGCTGTTTGTATGAATTATTCCATCCAAAGAGCACCTCAAAGAACCAGAAGTTTTTTCTTGAGTGCAGGAAGCACCCCTCTACATACTTTCTGTGAACTAAAATAAAAAATAATTGAATTCAGTATTTGGGCATTTGCTGTCTCGTTTGGTCTCGTTTGGCCTGATACACTTAGTAACTGGCAGTTAAACTTCAGTCCTTCATCTAAAGATAAGTTTTCATCTGGCTCAAAAAGCATTTCTGTCTGCACTTTTAGGTCTGTTTTAATAGGGTAGCCGATGCAGTGTATTTGTCCGCTTGGCACTACAACCACTGTGCATCCTGTTCTGACTGGGTAAGTGGCTGTGTCACTCATAGTGGTGTGGATAAGGTTCAGAAGCACCTCTGCTTTTCCTGCTCCAACTTTTAGTGACTTTCTGAGTAAGGACACTCTCACTAGATTGAGTAGGATTCTGCTTTATTAGTTCTTCAGTGGCATTAAACCCTATTATTGGTTTTTGCATAATATCACGACTCACTAAGATTGGAACTACAACTTCATCCTGAGCTGTGGCTTTCCCTTTTGGATCACAAAGGCTAAGGTTAACTTCTACCCAGCCCTGAAAGGGGATTTCAGATCCATTTACAGCTCTCAGATCTAAAAATTCATCACTGTGGTGAGCGTGAAATGAAGAGGCTGAATTTATTTCTCAATTCAGGTTTATTGATCATCTCACATCTCCAACCATCTCTCAAACAGAAAAGAGAACGAACTACTCCAATCCCCCACTTTTATACCTGGGACATCAAAGTACAGAATCACATTGTCATCAAACCCCCCATCGACAATACCTCTCCCCCAGGCTTCTTCTTCCTCCACCTGACCCCAGGAGGTCAGGAAGTCCTTTCAGAGTTATTTCTAAGGGTACCTCCACCTCCTACTGTTATCCCCAGGAGGTCCAGACTTATTGTCCCTTCTAAGACATGAGGTTACAAAACTGTGCTATACATATGCAGTCTAAGCAACCAAAATATGTGCGCCACAATCACTACTTACTAAATCACTTATTGGGTGGACTTTCAAATCAGGTAAGTTATTTGACTTCCACAGTGCACTCATTATTGAAACTTGGGCGCTAGTGTCCCACAGTGCTTGAGTTTTACACTTATTCATCTTACACCAAACTAGACACTTTTTGCCTACAAGATGTGATATTTTTTTGCATTTTGCACTAGGATTAAGCATGTTAGGTGGTTGGTCTCTAGCTTTGGTATTTATTGTCGCCGTACTTTTTAACACATTTTGCTTGTTCGGGCTTAACTCAATTGGTTGGGCATGGGGTGAGTTTTGAGCTTTGGGGATTTTACCACTTGGGGACTTTGGGTTTGGAGCTGTGTTTTGTCCCTCAGTCACGGCCCCCTGCCGGTTTCTCTGCTTCTGACTCCCCCCTACTCTATATCCCTTTGCCCAGTGAGAGTCACTGCCACATTTGAAGCAATGGCTACAGTCCTTGTTGTCTTGTTGACACGCAGCACATTGTCTTTTCTGTCTCTGAGTTGACTTTTTGTAGGATTTGGTTTGCTTGTCACTCTCATGTTTTATGTCACGTTGAACAATCTGCACAAGTGAGGCTACCTGACCTGAAAGTTCTCTGATTGCAGTATTACTTTCCTCTATTTTAGAGAATAGCGAGTTGTCTTTGGCTGGTTTGTCTGGCTTAGCTACAGGTTGGCCTATGCAAGGGTCATTGTGTTTCAGTCTATTCAACTACATTTAGTTCTGCTCTGAGAGCTGACTTGTTTACCTTTGTCTTTAGAGCTCTTCCACTTTCATTGTACTGTGCGGTTTGCATTTTCTGTAACAGGAGCTCATCACTTCTGTTTTCATCCTGTAGGTACATCCTCATTTCTGCTCTGACATTGTCATTTAACAATCCGGTCATAATTGACTGAGAGCATTGACTTTGAACTAGCTCTTTGTTGTACTTCAGGCTAGAGGATTTTCTCACGCAAATCCAGTACTCTAATCAGAAACTCAAGGAGTGTTTCATTTGTTCCCTGTGTGGCTTCGGTCAGTTGTTGATACAACACAGTCCCATCTGTTTCCACATAATGGGCTCTTAGTATTTGTCTCAGGTTGGTCAATGTGAGATCTACTTTTCCTTCTAAATAGCTCCTTAACTTCAGTCCAGGGCTTATGGCACGGACTACAGTGTCCGCTATTTCAGTTTTAGAGTAGCCTTTTTTTAAGCCACTTTCGATCTGATACTCCAAGCTACTGAAACTCAAGGTGTCTTTTGATGTTGACTCACCCACGTGACCATTTATCCTGAAATCTTTCCTAAATCTAAGTGAAGAAGCATTGTAGCAGCTGTTGCTGATGGAGTCTCTCCCTCTGCGCTGAGTCCCGCTCTCCAGCGTTGTCCTCGGGGCCGCCTGATGCTCCAGCGATGCCTCCGACACTGACGGTACAAGGTCCTCTCCTGGCGCCTGGTCCTGTCCCACTGCTGCGGGCTGCTCCGGGCGCATAATCACCGGTGTCACCGCCGCGTCCATGGATGAAGACAGGGCTGCTGCTCCCACACCGACAGCCGATGACTGTGTCTCTATGAGCGAGTCTAGCACATCGTTGTAACTCCAAAAGCACAGACATGCCTTCATCTTCAATTTGCACAAGCTCATCTCGTTCACAAAACTGACTAATAAGCTTAACAAGACCTCTGTGAGTTTTGCTTGAAATATCATCGTCTTTTCCGGTAATATTCCATAGTTCACATACTCTTAGCAGTTCTTTGACAAAAAGGTCACATTGTGGCGGGTTGATTCAACCCCCCCACAACACACAGGACACTCAGCTCACTTCTCCGTTTTTCCCGCTGCACTACTGAGATGTAATGTGCCATTCATGTATTGTGATGCAATGTGCCACGCATGTATTGTGATGCAATGTGCCATGCATGTATTGTGATGTAATGTGCCATTCATGTATAGTGTTCATGTGTCCTGTCCTTACTGTGACCTAGAGGCTGAGATCATATGTAGATGTGCTTTGGTGTAAACCCCCACAAACAGACTGGTCAGACACAGCGCTCGGCTAGAGCAATTAACAGAACAGTGGAATGTGTATTAATGTCTACAGGCAGCCCCGCTTCGTCTGGCTCACTTCTGTGATGTTAATGTTGCCTTTCATGCATTGTGTTCATGCGTCCTGTCCTTGCTGTGACCTAGGGACCGAGATCAATATGTCTCTCAAATGCAAATGTCTCATGCCTGTTCTGTTATCTGTTTGATCATACCAACTGCTGGGGAATGTTCTTTGATGTATTGTTGTAGTTGGGTATATATGCTGCAACTCTGTAACTCAAACCCTCTCTCAATTTCACTTCTGCAACTGCTGCTGCAGGACACAGACTTTGTGTCCCCTCTTCTCTGAGAGCCGCTTGGGCTCGCTCCCGGCGCGCATGCACGGCGCCGAGAGCGGAGCCCGTGACGGCGGGATGATTAATAAACCCTACTTAAAACCACAACATCGCTGCTTATTTTTCATGCCGCTTCAACATAATTTCTGTTGCAGCTTAACAAAAATCCTTTGTGATGCTCAGACATTCTTGCAAAATTAGCCTTTTCACTGGATTTGACTGAAAAAACAATGCGGTTTCTGTCGCACTAGCTAGACTCAAGCTGTATCTTAGCATTAGCCTCTCGCTCTGGCACACTTCTTTACCATCTCCGTTGTCTTTTTTCAGTCTATCTCCATGAGGTGATCCAGAAATATCGATCTCAGTGGAACCTCCAAAATGTTACACCACTCCAGGACAACTTGGTGTTGAAAAACAAGTTCTTTATTTACCTCAAAAAGGTTAATGCAGCACACATACAGAGCACACGTTTGTGTCTTCTTCAGTAGCTTGAACACAGAGAACCCCAACAAAAAAAACACTTGACCCATGACCTCAGTTCAAGACAAAAGAACGATCTACAGCATTACCGCCACCTATTGATGCAGATGTATAACTACATTACAAAACAAACATAGGAAAACAGAATCATTAATAAATTCAGACGATGTTTTTCACCTATTTAGCACAACACTAACTCAAGTGCTACATATGCCCTAGCCCTGACTCCCCAGCTACCACGGAACCAAGTAAACCTGCCAAGTTACCTGTTCTTTGTGAGATCTCCATCTTCTACTGCCATGCTTCTCCCACCTCTGTTGTGCCTCTGCCTGTTTGCCTCTGGAAGGCCAGCATCTAAGGAGGACTGGACGCTTACTCTCTCAGCCCCCCTCCGGAGGTCCCTGCTCACCTTCACCTTGGAGCCTTCACCACCTGCTTGCAGTCTCAGCCTAATTCCTTCAGAGCCTCCACCTGCAAGCAGAACATGTAATTACTGTCTCACACTTCAACCCTTTAATCCCTTTTGGAATAAGGCTGTAACATAACAAAATGTGGAAAAAGTGATCCGCTGTGAATTCTTTCCAGATGCACTGTAGGTTTGGATTGGATCCCCCCCTCCCAATAATTAACACCTTCATTTAAAAACTGCATTTTGTTTACTTGTGTTCTCTTTGTTTAATATTTAAATTTGTTTGATGATCTGAAACATTTAAGAGTGACAAAAAAAATGAGAAATCAGGAAAGGGGCAAACACTTTTTCACACCACTTTATGTCAAATGTAAAAAAAAAACAGAGATTGCAGTGTACAACATGGAATAATAGTCTATTTCTATTTTTTAAAATGAGAAAGCATTTAAATGAGAATATATAAATTTGAATTGTGATTTTTTAAAAGATGTTCTTAAGCTTAACTTGATCAATAAATTCATGTTTGTCACTGCAATTTGCTTGACAAGAAAGAGCAGAGTTTAAATTTAGATATCATATACCTATATTTTTCTGAAATTTTAGATTCTAAAATTGTTACAGAACAAATTACTTCAGACAATAAATAACACAATCACTTAATTTACAGCGAGGTGTTTGGACCTCACCAGATGCAAATAACTGACTTACTGGAGCCCTAGTGGGTGTTTGCTAAGATATTATAAGCTGATAATGTAGATACTTGGAACTGGTATAGGTGGATGCCAAGCAACACTCCTATAGGGACACGTCCACAAACAGAGCCATATGCAAATAAAGCATAAAAAGGTAAGCCATTGCCAACGTGACACAGACTGTATACCTCGTATCAGGCTAGACAGAGCTTCTAGAAGGCTGCCAGGACTGACCTGAGTGACAGTTTTTGATATCAGACTGAAGATTTGGTGTGATTTTGGTAAGTGATTCAAATTGTAAATCTACGCATATTAGATTTTAAATGAATATTCAAGAATGGCAACAGATCTTACAATCCAGAAATTTTCTTCAACTTTGTTATAGCCAGCCCAGAAATGCTACAGGGTTGAATCTTCTTCATGAAAACTGTAAAAACAGTTTACATAGTCAAAAAATGTTTGTTTTTTTTCTTTCCTCAGCATAATTTAATACTTTTTTGTTGGGGATGCACCAAGTGAACATTTGGGCTGACAGTCTTTTGTTTTTATCCATCTTCATTGCCATGGAGAAAATGAAATATGCATTATAAAAATGACTTAAAAATAAACAATTGAAAAAATAGCTTGGTCCACAATGTTTTCTGAATTTGTAGCTATTGACCATATTTATGTGAGGTTGTAGGGAGCTTGAAATGAAGAAGCGATGTGATTTTATAAATCAAGATTTATTATCAGCTTCACCTCCCAAACATGTCTCATCTCGATGCAGAATCAGAATCAAGAGGTCGAGCACAGTCAGACCTTCATACTTATACCCACACTCAACAAAAGACATCGCATATCAAAGCTGACATCCCGCATTAACATAATCCCCCTCCATTGTCCTCCATCTCCTCCACCTGACCCTGGGTGGTCAGGAAGTTCGATCCGGTCTCCACCGCCGCGACTCAGTCTGTTCTTTGATCCTCGCCGGTGGTTGAGACCTCTTGTCCTGTTCTGAGGCGTGAGGTCATTCCACATATGTAATCACTAAACATTCTAATATGTCTATACATATGTAGGTATGGAATATATGGACTGACCTGAGTGACAGTTTTTGATATCAGACTGAAGAGTTGGAGTGATTTTTGTAAGTGATTCAAATTGTAAATCTACGCATATTAGATTTTAAATGAATATTCTAGAATGGCAACAGACCTCACAATCCAGAAATTTTCTTCAACTTTGTTATAGCCAGCCCAGAAATGCTACAGGGTTGAATCTTCTTCATGAAAATTGTAAAAACAGTTTACATAGTCAAAAGATGTTTTTTTTTTTTCTTTCCTCAGCATAATTTAGTACTTTTTTGTTGGGGATGCACCAAGTGAACATTTGGGCTGACAGTCTTTTGTTTTTATCCATCTTCATTGCCATGGAGAAAATGAAATATGCATTATAAAAATAACTTAAAAATAAACAATTGAAAAAATAGCTTGGTCCACAATGTTTTCTGAATTTGTAGCTATTGACCATATTTATGTGAGGTCATCGTTAATGTGACTTTGTTCATTAGTCATTGTGGGTATCACGCTACAGGATTTGCCTGGCA